>CM040186.1:110678605-110896105 GCA_022606455.1 Callitettix versicolor | reverse complement strand
CACACACACACACACACACACACACATATATATACATATGGCACACATTGCACACACACACACACACACACACACACACACACACACACACACACACACACACACGCGCGCAAATACACACACACACACACACACACACGGGCGAATAAACTAAATTGATACTTTATTTTTTAAAACATTTTTTTTTAAATAAAATAATTTAACGACCCCTCAAAGAAATTTAATTGAGTCTAGATAAATTCAGAATGGTATATTCGGAAATGCAGTACAAATTGTACTGACATGTTTTCTACTTCCCGCTTCAAATCCCGCCCGAATCGTTTGATAACACTCGGTTCCACCTCTATACAACTACTTAAAAACCGCACGCACACATGTGTGTCATCACGTTACAAAGATGGCTGCCGATCGCGTGAGTCTGATCTCGAAGGCCAGACAGAGGTCCCGTGCCTGCTAAAAAAGACAAGCTCGCATCTTCCGATTATTTTTAAAAATAGATCAATCATACTGTAGACTTCAGCTTTCCCATTGGTTTACTCCACGTTTATACTGGTCACGTGTGTTTATGTTCCACAAACCTATGTCTTTTGATTACGATCCTCTCTCGGGTTCTGACTATTCACTCTTCACGCTGTTTATCTAACATACGGATGCGTGTTAATACCCCACTTGATTGTAAACAATAACTGTCCGTTTTCTGTTTGTAATGTTCCACGGGTAATCGAAACGGTGAAATGAAACTGTAAATGCGGTTTAGGTTAGATTAGATTATAGTCTAGAGCAGGGGTCTCCAAACTACGGCCCGAGGGCCACATCCGGGGCCAGATTTTGTCCGGCCCGCGGAGAGCTAGCATACTTGAAAACTCCTTTTAGAGAACATATTTTTTATAGCAAATTAAATTTAGTTTACTGAAGTATTCTAATTTTATGTTGAATAATTATTAATATGACATCTACATTGATATGGTCATGGGCTAACTACTCATAACATTGTTGTAGGCTTATTGTTATTGTTTTTGTGATAAGTTGGATAAGTAATGACGTTTAATGTTATATTATTTGAGAACGGCTATGCTTTCATTGCTAATCAAACATAGCGCCTTGTTACTGGACTCAATTACGAAATACTGAATGTTCCACTGATCTTTGAATTTTCTGCATTCACTATCAATTTTTCGCTTCTTTTCCATACTACTAAATCACACACAAAAGCAACAATTCAAATCAAAATACTGTTACAAAGATGTCTTAAACTTAAACACGCACAAACACGTTTTAAGGAGGTACGCACTATTTTATTTCACAACAGTGTCATAGGAACTGACTTGTCGTTGCGCCACTAGCCTTCTTATATATTCCAATTACTGCCATCTAGAAGTGAGTGGAAGACACCAGAACTTTCTCGAACCAACGAGATTATTCTGTACGTGCTATTAGCGCCATCTGTTAGCGATAAAAGGTACTACCTATTTCCGCTTGTGTCCAACAGATGTCGTGTCACGTTACTCCTCATGGCTCGTACCCTACGACTAATCTAGAAATTACAGATAATGACAGGAAAATTAATAATATGCAGTGTTGCCGTTTTGCGGACTTTGGTCCGATTTGCAGCCTTTTTTAAACGTTGCGTACTTTTTCGGACTTTTTTTTCATCAGTGGACTATTTCACTTTTTACCACCGGCAACAATGATAATATGGTTTTGGCCCTCGGAACTTACTGGAGTAATCAGTATGGCCCTAAGGCTGGAAAGTTTGGAGACCCCTGCACTAGACCACCGAGGCGGCTGTTAGTGTTACACAGTTAACACTTGACACAAAACTAAACAATTAAGTTGGACTGGGTAAGTAATATAATGGCGCGAACGTACAAGTTTTCACTTCAAAAATACATTTTAAAACAAAAATATATATATAAGAGCGTGATGCGTGACGGCAAACTGAATTTTTTCCCGTGCAAAATATACATCCATACCCTGCCATAAGAAGTATTCACTTCAAAATTTTACTCTAAGACATACACGATAAAAGGCGAACTGAGCAAGATATGCAGCGATGTTTTAGTGAGGGTCCACTAGCAATGTCGTGTATGTATCTGTGATCGTTACAGATTATGCTCTTTGCTCCAATCTCTGCGCAATTCACAGACTTCCGGTTCACACGCTACGTCTTGGCGACGATCTGATTGCGCAGACAAGTCGTTGCGTGTAGACCGGACTTAAGGTTAGCGAAAGAATCCCGCGGCTCAACTATTGTAAAACAAACTTTATTATCAACAAAAAAACACATGGTAGAAGGAACATACAGACTGCTGCCGAGTTCAGCCATCTATCAGGATAATGAACATCTGTTAGATAATATTAGAAAGAGGAGACTGGCTTTTTATGGACACCTAATAAGGCTACCAGAAGAAAGACTGACGAAGAAACTCCTAAATTACCAACTCAAGATGAAAGTAAAGAATGAGTGGCTTAAGGAAGTGGAACAGGACCTAAAATAATTAGAATAACGGAGGAACGTCTGAAAGAAGGAAGGGAAAACCAATCCTTAGGAATAAAAACATTAGTTTAGAATTTAAAGAAGGAACAAAAAGAGTTGTCTTTTACTCGGAGGAAGTTAGACTACAGAGACTAAAAAAGTATTGCGAAAAAGTATAAGACTAAAAAAGTATTGCGAAAATCTTAAAAACCTAAAAGAACCAAAGTTGAAAGCCCAAAAGAACCAAAATTGACTAATTGTGCTACACTGAGGGCTAAAAAATCTCAAAACCTACAAGAACCAAAGTTGAAAGCCCAAAAGAACCAAAATTGACTAATTGTGCTCCACTGAGGGCTAAAAAATCTCAAAAACCTAAAAGAACCAAAGTTGAAAGCCCAAAAGAACCAAAATTAACTAAATGTGCTCCACTGAGGGCTAGAAAAAAAACTTATCCCTAACAATGCAGCCTAAATACACGTGGCAATGACTACTAGACAGTACACTTGTACACTTGCTTAGTATAAACTTATAACCAGCATTGGCGTAAAATTAAAGAAAATAGCTTGTATTACAGACTTTTGTGCCTTACCTTCAGAAGTGTTTCCACCTTGTCCACGATGTCACGGTGTATATCTAAACAAACAACAATAATTACAATTAGTTTAATAACTAAATAGATAGCCTACAAAAGCTAACCTAACCTAGTTACAGCCTCGACGTTTCCTGTCTTCTTATGCTATTCTGTAGCACGTGTTTCTTAACTAAACAGCAAAAAACTTGATCTAATAGCGAAAAAATATTTTTACACCTTCTTTAGAAGTATACGTTAAAAAAATCCTTTACGATAATACCATCAAAAAACTGTAATTAGAAATATATCCCATCAGATATTTTCCCCGTACTGTATATGTTTCGCATTTTAATGAGTTTATAAGCTTTTTTTTATTTACTACAGAACAGCTTGAAATAAATGTTTACTAAACGTTTTCATTAGACAGTTCCAACTGGAAAATAAGAAATTGATCCGGTCGTGATGGCAAGAAACCGACATGCACAATTTTCTCCCGATAGCTTTGACAAGTTGGACAGCCAGAAAAATCCGGTAAAATTGCAACTGTTTACAAAAAATGTAACTTTTTAAATGCTAATACAGTATACAAGGTGTGTTCAGAAAGTAACGAGAATTTTAAAAAAATGCAAATTAATGTTTACTTTAAACTTTTTTCACAATATTTTCAATAAACCATAATAATTTTACAATGACAGTTATAAAATTAAACGTTGACTGGTTTAATTCGATTGTGAATATACTATTAGTTCATAGAACAGCAGACCTCAAAGTACAAGGTGTGTTCAGAAAGTAACGAGAATTTTAATTTTTTGAACAAAATATTTATTTATTCTTCTACATTGATGTTGTCGCCTTCAAAATAGTCCCCATTAGAGATTATGCACACTTGTGCCAGCGCTTCTTCCAATCCTCGAAACACTTCTCAAACTCGATCTTTGAGATAGCCTTTAGTTCTTTCAGCGATGCGCTTTTAATGTCATCTACGGCTGTAAAACGACGGCCCTTTAAGGTTCTCTTTATTTTTGGAAATAGGAAAAAGTCACACGGAGCCACGTCTGGCGAATATGGAGGCTGGGGCATCGTTACAGTACTGTCTTTGGTCAAAAATTCACAAACAAGCGATGAAGTGTGAGCTGGTGCATTATCGTGGTGCAAAAGCCATGGATTGTTTTTCCACAGATCCGGACGTTTTTTCGGATTGCTTCACGCAAACGGCGTTGAACTTGTAGGTAGTACTCCTTATTGACCGTTTCACCTGGTGGCAGGAATTCATGATGCACTATGCCATTAATATCGAAGAACACAGTGAGCATAACCTTCACGTTCGACGTCACTTGACGAGCTAGAATGCCTCCACTGGGATGATTGAGCCTTAGTTTCGACGTCATATCCGTAAACCCATGTTTCGTCACCTGTTATAATACGTTTCAGTAATTCCGAATCGTAGTTGACTTCATTTAGTGACTCCTGAGCAACATCCATTCGCCGCTGTTTTTGTTCAAAATTCAACAATTTTGGAACGAATTTTGCTGCCACGCGTTTCATACACAAAACACTGGAAACAATGCCATGACATGATCTAATCGATATGCCAACATCATCAGCGACCTCTCTAATTGTGATCGGCGATTGTTCATAACCATTTCTTTCACTTTTTCCACGTTTTCATTGGTTGTTGATGTGCTGGGGCGTCCAGGGCGTTCGTCATCTTCATCGTCTTCACAGCCTTCTTGGAAACGTTTATACCACTCTTTAACTCTTGCTTTACTCATAGCAGACTCACCATAGGCTTTTGTTAACATTTCACACTTTATTCCATTTTATACGGAAAATTTGATACAAATTCTTTGATCCATTTCTTTTAACAAACGAAAATCGCCGAGCTCATAAAAAAAGTCTAACCTTAGTGGCTGTCACAGACAAAGTGAACAATGAAAACAGCTGAAAGTTTTATCATACTTCAAGGGCATGTATACCAACATAATAAAAAAAATGTTTGACAATCGGACTCTCCAAGCCCGCGAAATTTAATAATTCTCGTTACTTTCTGAACACACTCGTATGCAGACTTTAATGCTGATTATAATGGTGGATTCAGTTTTTAAAAACCTGTAAGGTAAAAAATTGTATTAATCTACATTCGCTGCCATTACGTCAGCGAGACAACTGCTTGCCGCGATTATTTTACGTATATATGGTAAGCTTATAAAATGTAATCAATGTATCGTTGTCAATGTATGGTAAGATTATAAAATGTAATCAATGTATCGTTGTCAATGTATGGTAAGATTATAAAATGTAATCAATGTATCGTTGTCAATGTATGGTAAGATTATAAAATGTAATCAATGTATCGTTGTCAATGTATGGTAAGCTTATAAAATGTAATCAATGTATCGTTGTCAATGTATGGTAAGATTATAAAATGTAATCAATGTATCGTTGGAAATGTATGGTAATATTTTGCAGCTAAACTAAATGGAAAGCACGCGTACGTTTTGTGCGATGAAAAGGAAGAAACCTGCACCTTTTCTTATCTTCTCATTGTACGAAGTATAAAGAAAGTTTGGTGATCGTCAAATATCGATTTTGAGATTTTTATGGGTCTTTAAGTTTCAACTTCTGAATCCAAATATGTGTTAACGATGTTTACACATGCTGTTAGCAACCTGTAGGACCAGGAAATTTGATTTTTGAATCACCTTTCGTGATCGGTTGCTTTGTGTACAGCTCGGGGCTTTACCTGACCGTTGATTGATTTTGGAATCATTTTTCGTAGACCGGTTGCTTTCTGTACACCTCGGGGCTTTATCTGACCCTTGTTTGATTTTGGAATCATCTTATAGATTGGTTGCCTTCTGTACAGCTCGGGGCTTTGATTTTGGAATATCTTCTGGCCTTTAGAAAGCCAATCCCACTTCTAACAACACTTCTAACAAGCATCTCACTTAATTTACCCTGAAAATTGTTTGTCTCCACCGTCATACTGAACCAACTTCTTTACCGGAAAACACGTAAAAGGGTCTTAAAAACCGAAAAATATATGATATTATCCTGTGTTAATATG
Source organism: Callitettix versicolor (assembly GCA_022606455.1). Taxonomy (NCBI): domain Eukaryota; kingdom Metazoa; phylum Arthropoda; class Insecta; order Hemiptera; family Cercopidae; genus Callitettix; species Callitettix versicolor. Next base: position 110,889,991 of record CM040186.1, on the reverse strand, counting down.
TTGTCCGCTTCATAGAATCAAGAAGGATTGCACACGTGAGACAGATAAGACAATGCTTAACTGAAGTAAAGATGAAATCAGAAGGACGGAAAGCATCGAATTCCTGACGAACTTCTGGATTTGAAAGAGAAATTTTTGGATTTGAAAGAGAAACTTCTGGATTTGAAAGAGAAACTTTTGGATTTGAAAGAGAAACTTCTGGATTTGAAAGAGAAACTTTTGGATTTGAAAGAGAAACTTCTGGATTTGAAAGAGAAACTTCTGGATTTGAAAGAGAAACTTCTGGATTTGAAAAGAAACTTCTGGATTTGAACTTTTGGATTTGAAAAAGAAACTTTTGGATTTGAAAGAGAAACTTTTGGATTTGAAAGAGAAACTTCTGGATTTGAAAAAGAAACTTCTGGATTTGAAAGAGAAACTTCTGGATTTGAAAAAGAAACTTTTGGATTTGAAAGAGAAACTTTTGGATTTGAAAAAGAAACTTCTGGATTTGAAAAAGAAACTTTTGGATTTGAAAGAGAAACTTCTGGATTTGAAAGAAAAACTTTTGGAGTTGAAAGAGAAGCTTCTGGATTTGAAAGAAAAACTTCTGGATTTGGAGAACTTATAGAACTAAGAAAGCCAATAACCACTCAAGAAGAATACTCCAGCTACACCACGAATGTAGATAGGTTATGTTACTCATAAAATTTTCAATTAGATGTCTTAACTAGCCGCAGGTAAAGCAGTCGTAGGTGGGACGCTATTAGTAGGCTACTTTAACACATAATTCAATCTTATAGCAATTACAAAGTGCATCTACAAAATGTATACGTCATAACAGATTAATTAGTTATAAATGTATATAGATAATACCAACCTAACCAAACGAAATTAAATTATCAACGATCATGATCGCAACACTCGATATTGTAGTTGAAAATGTTGCAACCAAGCACTATAAGAAACCGCGTAAAACAATCTCGGAATAGTTTAATTCAACCGTAACAATTTTATCTAAAAATGCCATTCATCTTTAAAGCAGAGATTTACAACAAAAACTAATCAGTACTGCGCAAAACGGAGCAATTACGGTTATCACGAACAAATCACGCCGGCGAAGACGATCTGGTGCAATCCGGCGAGGTACAGGCCGCGCCTATTTTTGTTAAAAACCGATCGAACCGATTCCAAACCGTCACTCGTATCTGACGCTCTGATCGGCCGCGACGTCTAGACGTCTTATCTCTCGGCCTAACCTTCCAGCATGGCCTCGTTGTGTTTATCAGTGTTGTTGATATTGTCCACGCTGTGCGTGTTAGCGTCTACAGCTCCCAGTATATCGTCCACTACGTCCTTCTTTCAGAGGACGGATTTGAGAGTGGACAAACGGGCGCCGAAAAAACGGCTGTGCGCCGCGTGTGCCGAAGACGAGACCAACTACAGGCTGTCCAGAAAGCAGCACAAGAATACCAAGAAGATCAGTTCGACGGTGAAACCGACTTACATGTCCATGTACCTACAGCATCCCGAGAGGGACAGGTTCAGAAGCAGAGGGCCTTGTTTGGAAGGGCAGAGGAAGGACATACTGGGATACTGCAGAGATATTTGGGGAACATGAGGTAAGTGTTTATAAAATAACCGTAAGGAATGCATACAGCCAAAGCGTAAACAACTATGTATGAAGAATATTTCTTTGTTAAAAACTAATTGCGTATCAAAAAGAGACATTTTCAATGGAAAATAATAACAACGGCATCAGCAGTTCCGCTAACATGAAGGAAAATAATGTCCAGAAACTACCAAAATTTAGCAGCATCGCATACACTTTTTATAAGAGAATATTTTCCAAGTAAAAAAAATACACAAATGGCAGCCATTCAAAATTATTTTAAATCATAACTTTTATCATACATTTTTTTCAAAAATAAGATTTAACCATCGCAAAATCTAGATAAATATAAAACTTAAATTTTGTCATTTTATTGAAAATACAAACATTAAATTTATAATAACACTATGTTCAGTATAATGATCTGCCTTCCCTAGCTTCGACAATTCTACGTTCCTTGACGCGTTTCGGAGAATCTCCATCTTCAAAAACTATATCTATACTGGTACCAATATTATCTAGTATTACCAGTATAGATATAGTTTTTGAAGATGGAGGTTCTCCGAAAAGCGTCAACGAAAGTAGAATTGACGAAGCTAGGGAAGGCAGATCATTATATTGAACATAGTGACAATAATCCTAGCAGAAAAGAAGAAGAATATAAAAAGAATTATAATAACATTGTTTAACAGCATCAGACATTGACTAAATAAACTGAGATTTTGATTGGTAGGTAGTGACATCTTGTAGAGTTCATATGAACTAATGCTAGTAACATGATAAGTATTGCATTTTTAACAAATTTCAATTAGAAATGAGCTTTGGAGCTATCATGTTAAGATCCAGATGAGGGATCTTAAAGAGCACTGATTTTGGTCTCAAGATTTTTTAAATGTCATTAAATTTACACACACACACACACACACACACACACACACACACACACACACACACACACACACACACATACACACATACACATACACACACACACACACACACACACACACACACACACACACACACACACACACACACACACACACACACACACACACACACACACACACACACACACACACACACACACACACACACACACACACACACACACACACACACACACACACACACACACACACACACACACACACACACACACACACACACACACACACACACACACACACACACACACACACACACACACACACACACACACACACACACACACACACACACACACACACACACACACACACACACAAACACACATACACACTCGTAAATTGAGAAAAGCATTATTTCACAAATAACAATGAAAAGGTTATTGTAAATTTTTGTCAACGCAAAAACAGAAGAATGAATTTTACTTTTCAATAACATGTTTTATATTAATTGTTTCATACAATTCTGCTCAGCACTCCTCATTAAAATACCCACAGGCACCCACTGTTCCCGTACCACATATTTTGAATTTATAAAGAATGTTCTATTTAGTTTAAATAACTTTAAATATTTAAGCATAGATAAATCCAAGTTATGTATTTGGAAATATGTAATAATGACTGACTAGCAAAAATACTATTATCATTTTTTTTAAATATATATATGAAACAAACTTTTATATATAGTAGCCTCGAACTGAAATTTTAAATTTGATAAACAAAACAAAAACTACTGGTAACCACTGTGTAGATTCACAGCCATCCTAATTACAGCATTTGAATTATGTTCAAAGAATCAAGGATTGATCTGAACACACCTTCATAAGCAATAATAATCCCATAAATATTGAAAGGGGATATTATATATTATAAATAAATTATGAACAGTATTAATAATGTTAGTAACATTATTCGTTTCACCCAACTTTGGGGTACACCAAATCAATCACTTTTTAATGTTCTGTGCCTTCCTCATAGCCCAGTATTGCTTCATTAATTGTGATCTTGCTTTTCTTTCTTCGTCAGAGATTTGGATCATTCGCTTGGATTTGACTTTGCCTTGGAACCGTTGTTTTTTGTCCTTGGTTATTGTTTTGGCTGTTCTGTCCATGAGCATAGTGTCAGTGATTTGTAGTTCTGTTATGTCTTTCTCTCTTTCTCTAAACCAAAGTGGTTTGACTCTTTTACTGCGAAAGTAGTCAAATATTTTTTTGGTTAGTCTATTTTTGTCCATTCGGAGGATGTGCCAATAAAAATCAATTCTCCTTTTTCTTATTGTGTCTGATAGTGTTTCTGTTTTTTGGTAAAGAATTTCATTACTGATGTGGAGTAATTGGTTGTTACAGAATTTGGGGTCTAAGATTTTTCGTAATATCTTTCTTTCTTTGATCTCCAGCCTTTCAAGTGGGCCCTGGGTTGTGAGAGATAATGTTTCAGCTGCATATAAGGCTTCTGATTTAATTACCGTATGATAATGCCTTATCTTTGTATCCCAGGAGAGGGACTTCTTGTTGTATGTGTCTTTGGTAAGTTGGAAGGTTAATTCAACTTTATTTCACTTAGATTCCATAGATTTTTTCTCTAGGGCGTTCCAGCTGATCCATTCCCCAAGATATTTGAATTCTTTGACTTATCTCAATGTATTGTTCTCCCACTTGAAGCCTTTTTGGTGGTTTTTGTATGTTTGTCAATATTTTAGTCTTTTCAAATGAAACTTTGAGACCCATTTTTTACGCTTGCTTCTGGAGTTCAAGAGTCTGTTCCTTAGCTTCTTCCAATAATGTTAGTAATATTGCAGTACAATTTTTTTTTTTAACTGGTGAGTTTTACCAGAGAAATAAAGGTTTGTTAGCAGATGTGTGATTCTGCATACTGTATGCTGAATGTACGACAACTACTTCATTTTATGTTATTTTAAGATATTCCAATTATTTAGTCCATAAATGAAACACCTAGCTTCAATTCTACTTTCGTTGACGCATTTCGGAGAACCTCCATCTTCAAAAACTATATCTATACTGTGATAAATTTAAACACACACACACACACACACACACACACACACACACACACACACACACACACACACACACACACACACACACACACACACACACACACACACACACACACACACACACACACACACACACACACACACACACACTGTAATTAATTATTTTAATTAATTAATTAACACACATCAGATTATAATTATGACAAATTATAATCTATACTCTGATATGAGTATAAATATAGTTTTTGAAGATGGAGGTTCTCCGAAAAGCATCAACGAAAGTAGAATTGATGAAGCTAGGAAAGGCAGATCATTATACTGAACATAGTAATATTTATGCCTACATTTCTGCATGTCGCTGACAGTAGACGTGGTGATGGCGGTGGCGGTGTTGGTGGAAGATCTTATTCAAACTCTCTTTTTAGCTCATATTCTAGCTCACATTCTACTTTCAATTCAAAACCTTTTATCAAGTTCTGAGTTAAGATCATCTAGCACTGGCCATTTGAATCCTCAATTTGACTAAAAACCAAAATTTACTCATTCAAATTCCAGATTTTCTCAAACATTCAGTTTTAACACTGGGTTAAAACCAAATCACAATATCTTAGGAATTAAACCAGTATTTACTCAGCCTACATCAGAAAACGTTCGACCAGATATTACTTTTGAATACGAACCAAAACATACTATCCATACCGAATCAACATACTTGGGATTTAAACCAGAATTCACAATGCCAAAATCTGGCAGTTTTCAACCACTGGATTTTAATGAGAGATTTAAAACAGACCACAATGGCTATTTAGGCTCACTGAATTTCGGATTCAAACCAGAATCGGTAAAGCCTAAAATCGAAAGTATTAAGAAAGATTTTAATTTTGAATTCCGACCAGAACACACTAGCTACTTAGAATTACTGAATTTGGGATCAAACCCCAATTTACAATGCCAAAACCTGGCAGTTTTCAACCATTTGGTTCTAATAGTGAATTTAAACTGGATGGCACTGGTAATTTAATATTTACACCAAAATACACACAAACTCACAGGATTTTTGAGAACAACCTAAACCAAGTTTTCAATCGGACATAAATTTACATCAAAACGATGGATTTAAACATAAATACCTACATAACAGCACAATAAATCCTTTCAAAAACTTCCAACAACTGCCTAGCTATGAAAGCAATCATCAGAACCCTTTACCAAACATAATACCAATCCCAGTAGCTCAAGCCATACAAATTACATACATTACTACAATAATAGAAGTCCTTATAATGGTCATCACCATTCAGACAGCAGTTTTTATAAGATCAATACATAAATGGAGGCTTTGATTCTACAATCAGAAAACCAGAAAATTCTATCAACCCAGGTTTCGTAGACAACATTGATTAACATAAATAATTAATATTGGCTTCAGTTTGTAATTAATTCACAACTGCAAACCAATAATGAAATAAAATAATAAACAAACTCGTCAAAGGCATGAAACGTCAACCCCAATGCCACGTTGATAAATTACAAAACTCACTACAAATTGTGTTACATGATGCGGAACAAAAAACTCTATTGATCAACAGTTGAGTGCAAAATTAATATAGTAAGTATGCATTAGTATACACAGTACGTGTGTAAATTAGCGTCTACAATGTTGGTCAAATTCAATTCAAACTAGACACAAAAATCAATTTTGGTGAAGGTTAGACAAGTTCGGTACCCAGCAAAATCTGTTAAACTGTTTCAAAATGGCAGCTATTCAAAACATAATAATATTTTATTTTAAACAATTTGAAAATCTGATGCCAAATGTGTCGGAATTAAAATCTGTATGATGAGTTATTGTTAAATTTTTAGTTCAATTGGAAATATGAAAATGATTGAGTCAGAAGAGTTCATTTCCATATAAATACTTTTTTAGGATGAAAGTCACTCTAAATGCCTATTATACACTCTAACGGCTGCCTCAGTGGCCTAGTTGATAGCATACTGGGCTTTCACCCCGAGGACCCGGGTTCGATTCCCGGCCAGAGCTTGGCATTTTCATATGCTATAAATCATCCCATCGTCTGCATTAGTCCAAGTGTGCACAATAGTCGGACGTTAAACACAAATATATATATATATATACTCTAACAATTTTTCAATGCAATTAGAAAGTTTAAAATACTGATTTATTCATATTTTAATACTGATTATGATAACGTTGTCAGATTTCTAAAACGGTATGAGACAAAAGAAATTTTTATTCAAAATTTGCTTCCATCATATCAGTGAGACAGATGAATTCATGAGTTTATAGGGTTATTTTTGCACTGTAAGCTGTGATCTTTGTAGATTTATTGTGTCCGCTTTCTATGTTCTTGGGACTCTCAGTTATAGTGTCTTCTCCAGTCGTAGTCTCTTCATAACACTTAGAAATTGAACATAATTGAAGGTGTTCCCTCTCTCACTTCTAATTAATGACTTCCCAGTTAGAAGGAACATTTATGTTATTGGGATGCTCAGTTATAGTGTCTTCTCAAGTCGTAGTCTCTTCATAACACCTAGAAATTGAACATAATTGAAGGTGTTCCCTCTCTCACTTCTAATTAATGACTTCCCAGTTAGAAGGAACATTTATGTTATTGGGATGCTCAGTTATAGTGTCTTCTCCAGTCGTAGTCTCTTCATAACACTTAGAAATTGAACATAATTGAAGGTGTTCCTCTCTCACTTCTAATTAATGACTTCCCAGTTAGAAGGAACATTTATGTTATTGGGATGCTCAGTTATAGTGTCTTCTCCAGTCGTAGTCTCTTCATAACACTTAGAAATTGAACATAATTGAAGGTGTTCCCTCTCTCACTTCTAATTAATGACTTCCCAGTTAGAAGGAACATTTATGTTATTGGGATGCTCAGTTATAGTGTCTTCTCAAGTCGTAGTCTCTTCATAACACTTAGAAATTGAACATAATTGAAGGTGTTCCCTCTCTCACTTCTAATTAATGACTTCCCAGTTAGAAGGAACATTTATGTTATTGGGATGCTCAGTTATAGTGTCTTCTCAAGTCATAGTCTCTTCATAACACCTAGAATTGAACATAATTGAAGGTGTTCCCTCTCCCACTTCTAATTGATGACTTCCCAGTTAGAAGGAACATTTATGTTCTTATGATGCTCAGTTATAGTGTCTTCTCCAGTTCTAGTCTCTTCATAACACCTAGAAATTGAACAGAATTGAAGTTGTTCCCTCTCTCACTTCTAATTGATGATTTCCCAGTTAGAAGGATCAATTATGTTCTTGGGATGCTCAGTTATAGTGTCTTCTGCAGTCGTAGTCTCTTCATAACACCTAGAAATTGAACATAATTGAAGGTGTTCCCTCTCTCACTTCTATTTGATGACTTCCCAATTAGAAGAAACATTGTTCTTTCCTTATTGCTCTGCTAATTCCCTTTCAATTTGTCTTTCTCTTAATACTTATTATGGAAGTTCTGCCCTATTTGTCTAATATTTTTGTTGTGCAGTGAAAACCCATTCATTTTCTTTCACATTGTTACTTATGGGAACATATACTACTTATGGGAAAATAGCTAAGGAAATTATGTCCGAGCATACAGAGATGGCCAAGGTACACTAGGAGGACACCAGGTCTCTGTTTGATACAGCATTAGGCCGGTATCGTTCACTCCATCAGCACTGGTCGCTTTACTCTTTAGAGTTAGTCAGGTTATGTTGAGTAGGAACGCATGTGTGTACCTTAAGTAGATGAGGGAATTTTTTTGTTATTTTAAGGCGAAAAGCGCATTGAGGCTATTATCACCTATAAATGTAAGTGTTAGAGTAAAGTGTTAAAGTCATAAGTGTAAGTGTGTATTAGACTTGTTTACCGCGAGGGATGTCTAAATCCTCTCAATAGGTGCAGCTAGTCTGCAACTCCCTGCGGGGTGAGTATGAGCTAGAGGTACGTTGGGATTGCTAAGCCCATCAGCTGCTCAGCCATATGTGAGGCATGTGTACTGTAATTATTAATTATTCGAGGATCAGCAAAATATTGCACAAATTCAGCCACAAGCGTAGTATGCAGTCAGGAATTAAGTAAGTTGAACGCAACAAGAAAACCTGGAAATAAGTAAAAGTAAACACATAATCGTATCTAAAAATCTTTTTCTTTAACTCAGGAGATATAAAAATGAGCATATTCACCAAAAACACCATACCAATTTTTTTTTTTAAATTAAACAAATAAGGTATTTGTAAACACTACAAAAAATATCTGAATAATTTCATTCAAACATTTTTTATAAGTTAGATATTTTTTTTCGGACCTACTCAGATACAAACTGCACAGCCTCTATACAAGTTGGTATTACGCAAACAGAATTGCAAAGGCTATCGAAGAATCCACAATTCTAAGAAATCGAACTAACATAAACGTGGGAAGTTATCATGTACGTTGATTTATCTACATGTAACTATATAGGTCAAACATATTGGTCATTCATAAAGGTCAAAGTCATTTGATTAGGTTGTGTTTTGAGAACCGTTACTGCAACAAGTCTTATCTGTTTGTGTTTTACATACATCTGTTTGTTAGATTTACATTACTTTAGAACAAGCAGCTAGTAGCCTGTATCAGTTTATCTTTGCTTGTTGTGGTCATTGGTAATATCAGTGTTACAGTGTATTCAATAGCAAATTACTCTGGTACCTAGTTATTATTACTGTGGCAGTTCATAAGATTTACATTTAGAGTATACAGCATGAAGTTCACACGATTGTTACTTTTTAGTGTTGTATTGTGCATAGTGATTGTGACTACTGTAGAATCTACGCTTAAGTTTAGACTACCACACCGTGGAATCAGACGTACATCTTCACGTCGCCCGTCACGTCCGTCACGTACTAGACATCCTACATTTACACATAAAAAACCACCACATAAACCACCTTCTGTAAACACGTTTATAGAAGCTGAAAGAGCATCGCTAGTTACACTAAATAAGAAACCGCATGGTGTCGATGAAAAGTTAAAAATACATAACACAAATAAAAATCACAACATTGGATTTGAAGCTATCAATAAGCAAATGTTAAATAATGGTCCCACCGGCTGTTAAAAATAATCCGATTGGTTTTGAAAAATTAAATCAAAAACAAAATGTGAAATCTATTAATAATAACCCTATAGGCGTAGAACATTTAACGCCAGTGAAAAACGAACCGAGTGCACCTCCACTCCCTAGCAGTTACCTAATCAACAAAATTTAGGTCAATATCCTTCTTACCCTAACCATCAACAAAATCCACATAATGTTCCAAGTGCCCCTCCATTGCCTGCCAGTTATCCTAATCAACAAAATTTAGGTCCTTCTTACCCTAATAATCAACAAAATCCACATAATGTTCCAAGTGCCCCTTTATTGCCTGCTAGTTATCCTAATCAACAAAATTTAGGTCCTTCTTACCCAAACCATCAACTAAATCCACATAATGTTCCAAGTGCCCCTCCATTACCTGCCAGTTATCCTAATCAACAAAATTTAGGTCCTTCTTACCCAAACCATCAACTAAATCCACATAATGTTCCAAGTGCCCCTCCATTTCCTGCCAGTTATCCTAATCAACAAAATTTAGGTCCTTCTTACCCTAACCACCAACTAAATCCACATAATGTTCCAAGTGCCCCTACATTGCCTGGCAGTTATCCTAATCAACAAAATTTAGGTCAATATCCTTCTTACCCTAACCATCAACTAAATCCACATAATGTTCCAAGTGTCCCTACGTTGCCTGGCAGTTATCCTAATCAACCAAATTTTGGAAATAATTACCCTTCTTATCCTTACCCAGGACAGTCAAATTTTCAGAACAAACCAGGCACTCTATTACCCGGATTTTACCCTAACCAGTACCCAAACCCTGGCTCTGGAAATCAATTTCCTGGTTACCCTTATCCAAATCTAGGACAGCAAAATTATCAAACTTACCCAAATCAACATCCTTATTACCCAGGACAAACAAACACTTGGAATCCACATAATTATTATCCAACACAGCAAAATTCAAATCCTTTTTTCGTTAATCAATACCCAGGATCAAGTTTTAATCCTAATTACGTGCCTGTGTATCCAACCACTGGATTTTTTGGAACTTCCAATAACGGATTAAATAGTTATGGCAGCCACTATTCACCTTATCCTGGATATACAGGGATGTACAGTAACAATTATAGGTCAAGTTTCCCTATTCCAATACCGATACCTATTCCGATTCCAACATCTTGGAACGACAACGACAACGATTACAATGAAATTCACAAACTGTTAAGAGAAGTGTTGAAAAAGATCGATTTGGCGAAGAAAAATAAAACTTCTGTTTTCGTGATAAATAACTCTACTCTGACGCCTTGTAACAAAGAGGAGTTCGTCTACCACGGAGGAAAACTCAATTTGACCGTCACAACATGCACCGTATTCAACTGCACCGCAGTCAGTATGATTACAACGTTCAACGATACGGGAAAAATGATAAAAAACAACGGAATGATAACGGTGTGCATGAATCCAAACGTGACGGTATCCAGTAATTTCAGCGGGACAGCTCGACCTAAACTGTCCGCCACTGCGAATTACTGGAGACTGCTGTGCGTGAACACAACACATTTCAACAGTTCGGTAAACGGTACGAATTTTGGACAAAACATCACGCACAGTTTTATAAAAGGCGCGCAAAATGTATCACTCAACTTAAACAGTACAGATGTTCAACAAAATATTGGTACGAAAAATTTGACTTCAGTGAGCATAGAAAATGGTACATATACTGGACAGCAATTACTGTTACAAACTAATAAAACATTGAGTTTAATAACAAGCGAGAAGAACTCTACTTATCCAAATATAAATTCAAATTCAAATGGAACAACAGAAAGTCTACAAAACACTACAAATTTACATTCTAAAATAAATATCAGAAATTCCACACTGCAAAACGGATTACTCAACAGTACGTCTGCCAATAATTTCACAAGTCCCACCAACACGTCACAGAGAATATGTGAAATTTTACACTGTTCGTCGACAGAATTTTGTATGCCGACAGTGGAAATAACCTGCACAAACAATTTAAATACGACCTGTAAGCAAAAAATGGTATCTTATACGTCATGTGTACGTGTCAAGATGTGTAAGTCTCCAAGTACGCCAGTGGATCGCTTCGTCACGTTAAACACAACAGTAGCAGATTACGATATCGCATCGAACAACTTGACCGAAAGAAGTGATCTAAGAAATTTAACTGTGATAACGTACTTTCCTCCAATTTCGCCGACTTTAGGCAACTTTTCATCCGCGAATGTTACCAAAAGCAACAGCTCGAGTACTTTGACGACCAGTTCTAACGGAACTTTGACAGTACCGATTCAATTAACTCCGTCAAATAACTGCCTGCCACCAGGCTCTACTTCTAACTGTTCAGTATCTTTACAGATAAACAGTTTCAATTCGACACAAACTTCGCCTTCAAATATCAAAGAACCTGTAAATATAACTACGAGTACTAAACCACCTATTTTTGGAATTTGAAACAAATTGACTACTTTATTGGCGCTAGGTGAGTCATGATCATTAGTATTTTTTTAACACGGACAAATGTGAAGTATATAAATAAATCAACTATACGATATGAATTTGATTTACAAAAATTATTGATTTATGTATTTGATTTTATAATAATACAAATATTTGGTTCAATGTTCAGTTTATGCCATGGCTAGCTTTTTATACTCAATCAACTCAAATTTATATATTTTTTTAACACAGACAAATGTAAAGTATATAAATAAATCAACCATACGATATGAATTTGATTTAAAAAAATTATTGATTTATGTATTTGATTTTATAATAATACAAATATTTGGTTCAATGTTCAGTTTATGCCATGGCTAGCTTTTTATACTCAATCAACTCAAATTTATATATTTTTTTAACACAGACAAATGTAAAGTATATAAATAAATCAACCATACGATATGAATTTGATTTAAAAAATTATTGATTTATGTATTTGATTTTATAATAATACAAATATTTGGTTCAATGTTCAGTTTATGCCATGGCTAGCTTTTTATACTCAATCAACTCAAATTTATATATTTTTTTAACACAGACAAATGTAAAGTATATAAATAAATCAACCATACGATATGAATTTGATTTACAAAAATTATTGATTTATGTATTTGATTTTATAATAATACAAATATTTGGTTCAATGTTCAGTTTATGCTATGGCTAGCTTTTTATACTCAATCAACTCAAATTTATATTTTTTTAACACAGACAAATGTAAAGTATATAAATAAATCAACCATACGATATAAATTTGATTTACAAAAATTATTGATTTATGTATTTGATTTTATAATAATACAAATATTTGGTTCAATGTTCAGTTTGTGCCACGGCTAGCTTTTTATACTCAATCAACTCAAATTTATATTTTTTTAACACAGACAAATGTAAAATATATAAATAAATCAACCATACGATATGAATTTGATTTACAAAAATTATTGATTTATGTATTTGATTTTATAATAATACAAATATTTGGTTCAATGTTCAGTTTGTGCCATGGCTAGCTTTTTATACTCAATCAACTCAAATTTATATTTTTTTAACACAGACAAATGTAAAGTATATAAATAAATCAACCATACGATATGAATTTGATTTACAAAAATTATTGATTTACGTATTTGATATTATAATAATACAAATATTTGGTTCAATGTTCAGTTTATGCCATGGCTAGCTTTTTATACTCAATCAACTCAAATTTATATTTTTTTAACACAGATAAATGTAAAGTATATAAATAAATCAACCATACGATATGAATCTGATTTACAAAAATTATTGATTTACGTATTTGATATTATAATAATACAAATATTGGGTTCAGTGTTCAGTTTATGCCATGGCTAGCTTTTATATTCAGAATCAATTAATGTTACTTACACAAACTCTTTATAGAACCTTACAAATAAGTTATAAAAACTATGCTAACAATATATCAGTTTGCTTAAATAGATGGACGATGAGTGGGTGAAAAATCTGACATGAATTATGAATGACTAATTATACAATGATTAATTTAAATTGAGGCTATTTTACATTAGATTGGTTTTAATTTTCGTCCGACTATTGTGCACACTTGGGCTAATGCAGACGATGGGATGATTTATAGCGTATGAAAATGCCAAGCCCTCGCCGGGAATCGAACCAGGGTCCTCGGGGTGAAAGCCTAGTACAGTACGCTATCCACTAGGCCACCGAGGCGGCTAATTTTTGGTTTTAAAACAGTTTGTAAAATATCACTGATTATTTTTTTAATTATGTCCTCAAAGTCTAATGATTAAAGCCACTGGGAGAATATTGAATTTGGTATTTGGGGAAGGTGTAATAGTTTAGAGATATATTAACTTAGAGATTCGTTTTTCTTTCGACAGTATCGTGTTATAAGTTAGAGATCGACCTGTGTAATAAGATAGAGGTTCCTATTTGATGTTCCTATATTTGATGTGAGGTTCCTATAGTGATGGGTTGCTATTTAACAATCTGTTACTTTTTAGCTGCTAAATGGTTTTAGCATTAACAGACTGCTAATCACACTTAAAAATAACAGATAAACAAACTGTTGAATAACAGGGTTAGAGCACACTGCTTCCGACCTGCTACGGTACTAACTGCTAACGTAACTGCAGCTGCTAACGTATACTGCCAACTGTTAAACGTTGAAGCTGCTAATCTAACTGTTTAACAGCAGAGTCATGGCACACTGTTTGGACTGTTCCCGACCCGGCAACTGCTAATCTCTACTGCTAACTGCTGAACCTGTTTAACGTTGAAGCTGCTAATGTAACTGCTAAACAGGAAACATTGTCAGTGTTTCTTTCCATTAATTGTTGTTGGCTACTGTCCTGAGATTCAGATTGCATAGTAGTATCATATTTTTCTTTGTTAACTGTAAATTTAAATGAGGGTGTTTTTTTATAAATAATAAATGTAACACAAGTCGAATTTGTACTTTTAACATTATAAAAATATTTAGCTTAAAATTATATTTTAAACATAAGAATTATAGATTAACAAGTAATTATTTGTCCTTCAAACACTTATTTTTCGATTTTTCACACAATTATAATTACAATAATATAGTATATAATAAATGACAATATTATTTTAAATAATGTGATTATAACAAAAATAAACATTATCAGAACCATTATGATAGTCTACGAGGGCTATTCAGAAAGTAGATTACGTTTTTGGATAAAAAAAAAACTAAGTACAGGAAAAAAATTTTATTATATACATTTGAAAGAAGAACTAAAATACTATTTTTCGACATAATCGCCAAACAAATTTAGACATTTGTCATATCGGTGAACTAGCTTTGAAATTCCCGTGTCGTAGAATTCCGCCGCCTGTGACGCCAGCCAGTCAGTCACGCCCGCGCGGAGATCTGCGTCGTCATCGAAGCGCTGTGTTGCAAGCCAAGTCTTCATCTTCGGGAATAAGTGGAAATCACTAGGTGCCAGGTCCGGACTGTAGGGTGGATGAGGAAAATCTCCCACTTGAAGGCCGTCAAGACGTCTTTGTTCGATTTGCCGTGTGAGGGCGGGCATTGTCGTGCAAAAACAACACTTTTGCACTCAGTTTTCCTCTCCGCTTGTTCTGGATAGCTCGTCTTAAGTTTCGTAATGTTTGGCAATACCTTTCTGAGTTTATGGTTGCTCCACGTTCTAGGAAGTCAACCAGAAGAACACCTTTCCTGTCCCAAAAAACGGTCGCCATGATCTTCCTTGCTGACAGGGTTTGCAAACATTTCCTCGGTTTTTTGGGGGAATTTGTGTGCCCCACTCCATAGACTGTAGTTTTGTCTCACAGGTAACGTGCTTAACCCAAGTCTCATCTCCCGTTACGATGCGATCAAGAAATGATTCACCATCTTTGTCGTAAGCGTCCAGAAATGACAACGATGCAGCCATACGCTGACTCTTGTGCTGTTCTGTCAGGAACTTTGGCACCCATCTGGCACAAAACTTATGGTATCCTAACTTTTTGGTGACAATTTCGTACAATAATGTTAGCGAAACTTGTGGGAAACAAAGTGAAAGTTCGGTTATTGTGAAACGGCGGTTTTCACGAATTTTTTCATTGACATTTGCAACCAGCTCATCACTCACAATGCTCGGTCTGCCACTCTTCTCTTCGTCATGAACATTACTTCGTCCATTTTTAAATCTAATGCACCATTGGCGAACTCCTTGGCTTGCAACACAGCGCTTCGATGACGACGCAGATCTCCGCGCGGGCGTGACTGACTGGCTGGCGTCACAGGCGGCGGAATTCTACGACACGGGAATTTCAAAGCTAGTTCACCGATATGACAAATGTCTAAATTTGTTTGGCGATTATGTCGAAAAATAGTATTTTAGTTCCTCTTTCAAATGTATATAATAAAATTTTTTTCCTGTACTTAGTTTTTTTTTTATCCAAAAACGTAATCTACTTTCTGAATAGCCCTCGTATAATAAAGTACTTGAAATAATACCTAACAAGAACATTTGTATTTATTAGGAATATGAATAAATAAGAGCAATCTATTAAAAGATAGGCCTACATAGAAAGCCTACATGTAGTAAAATACAATAATATTTTTTAAATAGCATCCCCAGTAGCATTTTCTGTTGGCCCATTGTTTGTATTCTGTTTTCATACACGGTTGGGCAATGGTTAAAATTGACACAAATGCCTACCAATTAATAAAGAACCAAATCCCAATATAGGACCAACAATTAAACATCAACAAAAACCAACAAAGAAATTCTTGGCCCAACTTACTCCCAACAGTTACCCAACTAACTTTCAATGGTAACCCTACTAATTACCAATATGTTTAAAGTGTTACATTTCCATTCAATTGATTAGTGAACTTAATAATAATCATAACTTTTCTACATTCGCGAACATATTTGAATACCTTTTTTTTCGTTTCACCCTCTTTGGGGTACGCTGAATCAATCATTTCTTGCGCGCTGTACTTTTCTTTGTTCCCAGTAGCTCTTCATTCTTTCCGATCTTCTCTTCCTCTCCTCTTCCGAAATGACAGGTTTAGGTCTTATTTTGGTTTTATCTTGGAATCTTATTCTTTCATCCTAGGTACTTATCTTAGCAGTTTGGTCAAGCAGTGAATTTTCTGTAAGTTTTAAGTCTATTAGGTCTTTTTCAATTTCTTTAAACCAGTTCGGTTTTGTTTTACGATTATGGAAAAAATCAAACACCTGTTTCGTCAATCTATTGGAGTTCATTCTAAGAAGATGGCCGTAAAAATTTATTGTCCTTTTTCTCATAGTAAATACCTTTTATTATCAAATGTATTATCAAATGTATATTCTTACTCGAAGTAATATATAATATGTAGCCTAGTCTAGCTTTTTAATTGTATTGTAACAATGTAAATTGTTACTTTTTTTTTGTATTGTAATAATGTACATATTATTTTTAATAAGAATACATATTGATTTTGATAAGAAAAGGTATTCAAACGTGTTCGCGAATGTAGAGAAGTTATGATTATTATTAAGTTCACTAATAAATTAAATAAAATATAACACTTTAAACATATTGGTAATTAGTAAGGTTGAAATTAGTCCGATTGAAAGTTAGTTGAGTAACCAACATGGCATATTTTGTTACTGAAACAAGGTTATTTTACAAAAAGAGACAAAATTCACACAAACAAAATTTATTTAAATGGAAATTGTGAAAAGCCAAATCAAAAAAGCACTATAGCACCAGACTAAAACTATAACTGTACATGTAGGATCGTGCAACCACGTTTGGTGAGTGACAACAAAGAAGTAAACCAGTAACGGACAAACTTTCACTTTTCCACAGTGCTGGCAATATTTCAAATAATACGTACATCATAAAATCATCCATAGTAAATGATTATAGTTAAGTAGAAATAAAATAAGATTTTAAACAATTTTTAATCATTGTAACACTATTGTTAGTATAGTAATTAAAGATATATTCTGTTCACAATTATGCTAAAAAAAATTTGTTCTGTTGTTGGCAATTCTGTGTAAGTCATCACGTGCGCGCTTGCACTTTGCAGTAAATTTTACACCGATAAAATACTATTATACTAACAAATAAGACACTATTTTTTTAAACTTTTGGAATAATTATACCCTATTTAATTTACGAGATATTTATTTTAACAAAATATTTTTTATACTTTCTGCCAACTAAGAATTAATGTTGGGCCAACAGCAGAGTTTTTCATGAATGTAACAGTTGGCCTAGCAAACAAACAGCTCGTTGGCCCATTGAAGATAATTCGTTGACGTATTAACTAACCATTGCCCAACTTTGCCGACAAAATCCCAACATTGGGCCAACAATGTGTGCTACTGGGGATTTTAATTAATTACAAATATCAAACATGACCCTAATCAAATTAAAATTAATTTAATTTAATTTTTTAAATTTAAATTATTATTGTATCATAGGTTTAGAAAAGAGTGCTACAAATATATTTCATATTACTTGACAGTGCGTGAAAGACAAACCGAACACAATTAATTGCATCTTTGATCTTAGCGTGTTCATTGTATCTCTCATTATCATCAGATATTTATTCACAAATCCTATAGACAAATTAATAGTGCAGTAAGGGTAGGACAAAACGTGCCAACTGCATCCTCACTGTATTTGCTTATCTCAGCTGTCAAGATAAGGAATAAAGAATAAAGTAATGTGACAATATTATTTAAGCTGCGTTAAATAGACTGCTAAGGTCGTTGTTAGCAGTCTAGAAAATTAGCAGTTAGCAGTTGTACCTGTTATTTTTAACTGATAATTCTAAATAGTATTAACAGAATTAGCTGCTAAACAAAAATAGTGTTTTTGCCCATCACTAGTTCAGTACTGTGTATTAACTTAGAGACTACAGTTCCGTCAAGTGTGTTGCACCGTGTGTATATGTTGCCGACGCCGCTGCTTGCAGGCGCTTCAGTGTCTTTTATCTAACAAGTATATCAGCCTAATCATCACTATTTTGTTTTATAGTTTACAGTTGAATATATTGTCAATACTATGGTCAACAACATATCTAAATGTTTATTTTTGACAATTATCTGTATAGAAAAATAGAAATATTGGTGTTTTATCGAAAAAAAAAACAACGTAAGTTTATATGAATTCATTAATTCATTAATTTAGGGCCGTTTTCTTAATTCAATTCGGGTATGGTTTGAATAAAGCAGCCTTCAAACAATATTTTTATATTATTATTACTATTACTATTACTACTACATACGTAAAGTAGTATACATTTACAGCATTGCACATAAGCCTTTAAGAACAAAACCTATCCAAATGAACTTTATATTTTAATAATATATCTTTAACTAAGTGAATTCTACTTGTTAGATAAAAGATACTGAAGCGCCTGCAAGCAGCGGCGTCGGCAACATATACACACGATGCAACACACTTGACGGAACTGTAGTCTCTAAGTTAATACACAGTACGGAACCTCTATCTTATTACACAGGAACTTATAACACGGTACCGACGAAGGAAAAACGAATCTCTAAGTTAATATATCTCTAAGACTTCCCGTCCCACAAGGGAAGTCACAAATCCAGACTCTGCAGGGGTCCATTGCCGAGGTGCGACATTTTTTTTGGTGGGGTATGTTAGAAAAAATTTTGAAAAATTAATTGTTAACTGTAAAAATTAATGTTTAACCCTCTACATCCGGATGGCCAGTACTGCTGGCCTCCCCCACTCTCAGTCAGCCTTAGAGGTCGGATGTCCAGACTGACTGGCAGCTCACATTTTCCTATCGGCTAAGACACTATAGCGATCACGTTCTAATGTTGATATACAGTATTTAATTTTTAATTAAGAGCTTTCATAAAACACTTTTTTACTGATATTCTTGTTGTTTTCCAATGGCTTCCACTGGCTCACGCCATCTTTGATCTTGCTTCCCAGTAGAGGCCAGGGAAGCTTTTTCTCTTCTTCTCTGCTTCTCTTCATCTAATTTTCTGCAGACCAGGAGATGGTCCTTGTTCATGATGGTGTCTGGGCATTCACACAATGTGCAGTTGTCATAGTTTAATATCTTAATTTTCTTCAGGTGTTCATTCAGACAGTCGTGTCCAGTTGTCAGCCGAAAGACCGCGACAGATGTCCTCCTCTGGAGATCCTTGACCTTCCCATACAAGTTGAATACATTCTCATAAGGCTTGTTCTTTATGTCTTCCTTGACTTTGTTTGTAAATTCAAGATAAGATGTTCGCTTCAGTGCACTAATCCGAGCCTCCAGTGTGAGCATTCTTTTTGGCTTCTGCATTATAAGAGTTCCTTGTTTGGCCAACTTGTCTGCCCGCTCATTCCCGTGTATGCCTACATGTGACGGGATCCACTGCAGTACCAATTCCTTGGTAATGTGTTTAACTATTTTGTATTTCTTCTGGATCGATTCTATCATAGAGCCTGCAGATGTGTTGTCAGCAATTGCTTGTAATGCCGATTTAGAGTCAACTAATATCACTATGTTATTATTCAACCATGGCCTCGTTATTTACCTCAATGCCTCATCGATTGCAAATAACTCCACCTCAAAAACGTTGGCGTCCGAGCTTAATGCAAAGTAGTGAGAAAAATGCTCACAGAATATTCCCGCTCCTGTTTCACCTTTGATTTTAGATCCGTCAGTGTATATTTGCAACAATTACTGATATAAAAAAAGACAAAAATACATATTTTTATTTATATGTGTTTCGATTTATCTGTAAAAAAATTGTTTTAATATTATTAAAACATATTAAAAGCTAAACCCAACGACTCACCCGGCCAACCTACAAAAAGAAATCGCTCTCAATGAACGCCAAATTTCGACATTATAATTCCGTTGTAAAACCTGAGGCAACTTATGCTAATGAAACACTCTTCAAGTTGAAGATTAAATCAACAACTGATAAACTGCAGAAATCAGATAGAAGGATCATCAGAACAATCATTAACAAGAAACACCAAGTGAATGGCCAATTGAGATTGAAGTGGTATATCGAGAAAGTGAGTCAATAATAGACACGATGCGGAAAAGGAGAATTGATTTTTTCGGCCATATAGCACGCCTTCCAGAAACCAGACTGGTGAAACAGCTAGTTAGCTATTTCTGGAAGATTAAAACGCAGAATAATTGGTTCAAAGAGATCCAAAGTGATTTAGAAGAGTTAAATTTGACGGTCCCTCAAATTGAAGGTAGAGCAGGGAAGAGCTAAGGAATAAATACCTGCGATTCAAGCTAACAACATTTGAACGAAAGACCTATACCATAACTGATGAACAAAGTTTTTTTGTGTGTTTAACGTCCGACTATTGTGCACACTTGGGCTAATGCAGACGATGGGATGATTTATAGAGTATGAAAATGCCAAGCCCTGGCCGGGAATCGAACAGGGGTCCTCGGGGTGAAAGCCCAGTACGCTATCAACTAGACCACCTAGGCGGCCCCTGATGAACAAAGGGCAGCCAGGTCGGACCGGATGAAGAAATTTTGGAAACGGAAGAAGAGGCTGAAACGCTAGTCTCTCAATAGCGATGTTGGATTTGGAAGCGTATGGACTGATTAAAGTGCACCAATGAGGGCGTAAACTAAGGAAAAAAGGCTAAACTAAGACATTCATAAGTAAAACAAAGTTTTTAACGAAAAAATATAATATAGGACACACACAAAATCTAAGCCTTAGCGTGAAGGCTGCTTCAATAGCTCATTTTGATATGGAAATTTCCTGATTATACTAAATGTCCTAAAAAACAGTTTAAGACCTAAGTTTGGATTTAAAGCTTGCCTCTTTTATACTATTTTTTAAACAGCTGGTTTTCTTAGCCTTGTTATAATTAAAATTGCTTACACTAAAACTCACGGGGCATACAGCTGATTACTTCTTGTTCCTTAAGTATGACTAACTTAAAACTACAGCAACCATTAAGATAAATGAGTGTTAATTTAAAACATAAAACTAGAGAAGTACTTTGGTTTCGCTCGTAAACTTGTTTTCGTCTTTTAATTATTTGTGTTTGAAACATTTCTAATCTTAACGTTCATATGTTTCAGATTGCTTGAATGAGACAAGATCCGAAGCGCAACAAATCAATAATGTATTCATAGATATTTGTAAATTTGTTAAAATATTTTTATATCCTCGCATCGTAAGGCTTGTTAATTAATTGTAGAAGCTAAAATGCATGTTAAACTAGTATAATCTGTATTATAATAGAATGTTAAAATGAAATTTTAAAAACATGCTTGTATTTAACTCTATTATTTTTAACATGTATTATAAGTATTGTTGATATTAAATTGTAAGTGTTTTGATTTGTACTGAAAAAAATTAAGAGCAAAATTAATTGTACCTGTTAGTATTTGTACTTGTAAAAATTATGCTAATTATTATTATTAAAAGCTATTACAAAAAAGTTTTTGCAGTGTATTGTGTTAACTCATAAAGCATTAAATTAGAATAGATTAGATTCCAGAGGAAGGGATTTGTTCAACCCCAGGCACTGCGATCGACTGACCTATTGTGCAACTTACCTCTTAAAATACTAGTTCAGCAGATTGGTGCCCTTAATAAGTTCCAACAATCTACTGACTAGCTTCCCTAGGGTCTTGGAAACCAAAAACCCCTAGCCTCCTACTAGCAAGAGCCTCACAATCATAAATTATGTGACCTGCAGTTTCCTCCTCCTTCCTGCACAATCTACACGCGGTTTCTCCGTGGTACACACCTATCCTGTTCATATGCATCCTCAGACCACAGCGCACTGTTATGAGCCCCATAATCCTCCTGAGTTGTGCTCTGCCCAGGACATCTGCTGCCCCTTTAATTCCTCCAGAAGGAACTTTGCTTAAGAGACGTTTACTATGGGAATGCCCATGAAGGTTGTCCCATCTTATCTGGTGTTGACATGTAATCCACCCATTAATAGCGGACCTGGCCAACGATAGAGAAATCCCTAAAGCCGGCTCAGGTCCGATAAACTCAGATGCAGATCCAAGTCCAGCCAGTCGGTCTGCCTCCTCATTACCTCAACTCTCCTATGCCCCGGAACCCAGTGAAGAGTTATCCGGTTATCCCGGGATAGAACGTCAAGGTTCTTCCAACACTCCCAGACCAGCTTGGACTGTATTATAGGACCCGCAAGTGCTTTTATTGCTGCCTGACTATCGGTATGAATATGAATACGTGCCTTCTGAAAGCCCCGATCCAAGTTCTCCCGAACACAGTCATTAATGGCCATCACTTCAGCCTAAAATACTATTGTATGCTGTCCCAGGGTAATTACTTTCTTTAACCCCGGTCTCAGACTGTAAACCCCAGCACCAGTGCCTGACTTTGTCTTGGAGCCATCTGTATACCATACTATGTCTCCAGGTTTTTCCAACACATGATCTCTCCCCTCAAAGGCCAAGTTAACATCAAAAGGTCTAGATACTATGTACCGCTTAACCATATGATCAGTCCCCATCATGAAGATTGGGTCAAAGATCTTGTCTGTGATTCTAGCAAGGGTTCCCATAGGGTTCAAAGGGTCCAAGGCTAGGACCTTGTGAAGTCGTGCCCCCTGAGAAGTACGACTGACCTCCCCACAGAACATCCTCCACGAGTCCCGTCTCGCCCTTTTTAATGCCTTATTATACTCGGTCAGGGCCCACCTATAGGCCTCTGGGAACTTACCGTAGCGCTTGGCCACATTGAACAGTCTTCTAACGTGTCCCTTTACTCAGAAAGTGCCTGGGTCCACCATTTAGCATTAACCCCAACAGCCTTCTTCGTAAGGGGACAATTCTCATGAAAGGAGTCTGCTACTATCTCCGTCAGTTTTCCAGCTGCATACTCTAATTTGCATGAATTAGTTAATTTTGATTATTGAGTATCCATAAATGGTTCCATGATCAGCTAGGGAAAAAGAAGTCCACCCATGCAGAACCCCACATGAATAGGTAAGGCTAATTGAAACTGGAGGTCGCCCGGTATCCAGAGTTCGCATACTAAAAGCTAAGCTCTCCCTTAACCATGCAGCCCTCAGCGTATGCTGTTCCACCATAGCTTGGTATTTCCTAGATGTAACTGTGAGTGTAAAGTTTTAAAGTTGTAAGTGTAGTGTTGTAACTGTAAGTGTGTGTTAGACTCGAGTACCGCGAGGGACGTATAAATCCTCTCAATAGGTGCAGCTAGTCTGCCCCCCTGGGGGGAAAGATTCCCCTTACTTGAGGAGAAAGTTGCAGCCACATTAAAGAACTTTCATGGTAGCGGTGACGGTGTCGCTATAATATCTGACGCGAGTTCAGTGGTTTTGCCCATACAAAAAGTGCCCGGCTTTCACCCCGAGAACCCGGGTTCGAATCCCGGCCAGAGCTTGGCATTTTCATACGCTATAAATCATCCCATCGTCTGCATTAGCCCAAGTGTGCACAATAGTCGGACGTTAAACACAAAAAAAAAGAAAATAGTGCCAAACGATATATAGTATAAACGCGTGGCGTGCATCCTATACTATTTTATAAAATATACACAGTATACGTATGTATATCTCATGGTAGCGGTGACGGTGTCTATATAAAATCTGACGCGAGTTCAATGCTTTTTGCCCATTCAAAAAAAGTGCACAACGTCGCTAAAGAAGTTTTCACTTTAATAAAAATAGTTACAGAAGACATTGTCTGCAAGTAAATTATTTCTACATTATTTACAGTTTATTAAATTTTAAAAGTTGTAAGCATAGATATATAGTAGGTAGCATATTTTTAATGCATCACGTAAGTATTCTGATTTTTTTCAAAAATCGAGGGGGACAAACGGCATCTCCCAAATGGCGCCCCTGGATATATCCATAAACATAATTTTTTCACACAAATATAATCAAACGCTAAATGAAACAAGTCCAGTTTAATATCTGTAAATATGTCTACAGTATCTAAACTTTAAGTACCTTTAGCATTCCTTGACGGAACTAATTAAATACTGTATTAAATTTATTTCAAAACATGTGTAATTAAAATAGTCTGGATATGAGGATATTAGTTGCATAGCCGTATCAGTGTTTGGAATATGACAGTAATTCAATTTGGAAAATTTTCCTCATATAGTCGGACGTTAAACAAAAAAAATCGATGAAATAGTGACGTCAAAATAATTGTTTTCCTTAGCGTTTGTACACACAAATTCCAGTTTGCATTTGGCAGAGTTGACCTTGAGGCCTAGGGCCACCTGAGCAGGTCTAAGGTCGCAACTGAAATTCGTAAAGCATAACTTGCTCAAACCGGATTCTAGAGCCCAAAGTCACTGACATGGTCTTGAAGATTAATACATCAACATTGTATTACTATTAACATTAATCACTTCTAGCTTTCGATACGCAAATATGTTTAATGATTTTTTTTTATTTCTTGCTACAAATTTTTAATTTCAACAAGTCTTATTTTCAAGTTCGTTTCTAGAGCTCTAAGTTTCTAGAAGAATTTTATTAAAGTGAATTTTGTCTTTGGCAAATTAAATTTACAGAATATTTTGACAGACGCAAGACCAACAACAAGCTTCTGAATATAAGAAATTAATTAAGCAATCAAATTTATACGAGGTCTTTCTTGTATTTTAAGGCGAAAAGCAAATTGAGGCTATTATCGCCTCCTAAGGGATTATAAATTATTATTAATCCCTCAAATAATAATTGAGGCTATTATTACACTCCCTAAGTGTGAGTGTAAAGTGTTAAAGTCGTAAGTGTAGTGTTGTAAGTGTGTGTTAGACTCGGGTACCGCGAGGGACGTCTAAACCCTCTCAATAGGTGCAGCTATTCTGCACCCCCTGCGTGGTACAAGGGTATTTACTACTTTGCAATAACCATTCTTTGGCCCAAACATGTCTGCTCTTTTAAAAACGATTTAAAACGATTCCCGGCTTAAAACAGCCACTAAAATATTATATCCAGCTGATTGGCTTAGCGATCCTGTATCTTTTAGTCGTATTAAGCGGCGTGATAGAAGCGAATTTCCAAAAGTATTTTCTCTACCTTACCTTTTTGAAATTTTGTTTTCATCATCATAACCAGCATTAAAATATGCATATATTGGCATTTTAAACTTTCAAATTGCATTGAAAATACGAAAATGAGAAAATTTATTAATTTCAAAGGATTTTTAAAAATGCATGCAGTTTTTTGTGCTGATTAAGACGGTGAAATCAGATTTTTTAAAATGTAAGACAAAAAAGTTATGAATTTTAAAAAGTTTTTAATGACCGCCATTTTGAAATTGTTGTTAGAATTTGGCTGGTTAACGAATTTTTCTAATATATTATTATCATAATCGATTCTGCCAAATAACGGATCAAAATTGCCATTTTGAAATTGTTATATATATATATATATATATATATATATATATATGGTTAACAAGAGACTTTTCGCAAAATAGACTCAACAGACGTTGATCAGGAACGCATACAGGAGAAAGGTGCTTTGGAAGGTCCCAGCCAAAATCCCCCAAAGAGCAAATCGGAAAATGGACAAGGAGCGGAAGAGGATCCATGGGGACAGGATAAGGTGTGGAGGATTAGAAGGAGCAAGACATGAGTCGCGCTTTGCGTGATCAACAGGGTCTATACAAATACACAATACAATAATAATATATATATATATATATATATATATATATATATATATATATATATATATATATATATATATGTGTGTGTGTGTGTGTGTGTGTGTGTGTGTGTGTGTGTGTGTGTGTGTGTGTGTGTGTGTTTAAACTTTAATGACTCCCCAAAAAGTGATCTAGAAGACAGGATCAGTGCTCATTTCAAGGTCGCGGGTCTGGGTTTTACTATGACTACCGCTCACTTTTCCAATGGAAATTCGCCAATAACTGTAGCCATTGAATATAAGCAGACTATAGCCTCCATTATAAAAAGCGAGCTCGAAATGGCCGAAGTCCCAAGTAACTGTACTATTTGCTGCTGGACTGCTGCAAGCTGAAAGAACAGGGGATAGAGACGTTTGAGAAAATAGACAGTACTATTATTTATTTAAATGTAGTCAAACACTCTGCCGCAAGATGCCACCACCAGCGAGCTCTTACCAAAGCTCTCGTAAGGGTTGTCATTCTAATACAATGTGGTTTGCACATATAGATGCATACGTATTTTATATGGGAGGACATTTCCTACCATTGGACGTATGAAAAATCTTGAGAATCAGAAGACTTGCGCCGCTACGGCATAAAATAAGCAGTTTCCATCCCTGATTCTTTTGGGAGGGGTGTGTGCCTATAATTATCGTATAGGCCCAAAATACCTACACTGCCCAAAAAATCAAACTGGAGTTCGGGCTTGAAGTTCGTGTCTCGGTCAGTCTGCTGCGTCTCTGTACTGCGCACCTAAAGGTTCTTAGTTCTAGGCTTTTTCCCGTCCGACTGTTAATGCAGACGATGGGATGATTTTACACTGCCGGGATCCCCGGGTCCTCGTCCTCATCCACTAGACCACCGAGGAGGCTACTCCCGTTGCTTTTCCCTACCGTTAACACTGATCCCTTGTCCTCGTTAGTCTAACTGGCATAAAGTGTGGACGTTGAGAAACAAAACATAGAGGGAGAGGAGAGAGAAAGAGAGAGAGAGAGAGAGAGAGAGAGAGAGAGGAGAGAGGTAGTCTAATCAATGTCAGAGATTTTGTTGTTGTTATTTTAAGGCGAAAAGCACATTGAGGCTATTATCGCCTCCCTAAATGTAGGTGTGAATGTAAAGTGTTAAAGTCGCAAGTGTAATGTTGTAAGTGTGTGTTAGAATCGTGTACTGCGAGGAACGTCTAAATCCTCTCAACAAGTGCAGCTAGTCTACATCCCCTGCGGGGTAAATGTCAGAGAGAGAGAGAGAGAGAGAGAGAGAGAGAGAGAGAGAGAGAGAGAGAGAGAGAGAGAGAGACAGACAGACAGACAGACAGACAGACAGAGAGGGAGGGCCTAACCAGTTTCAGAGAGCAAGAGAGAGAGAAGGGGTCTATTCAATGTTTGAGAGAGAGAGAGAGAGAGAGAGAGAGAGAGAGAGAGAGAGAGATGGCCAATTAATGTTAGAAAGAGAGAGAGAGACAGAGAGAGAGAGAGAGAGAGAGAGAGAGAGATATGGCCAATTAATGTTAGAAAGAGAGAGAAAGAGACAGAGAGAGAGAGAGAGAGAGAGAGACATACACAGACAGGCAGACAGAGAGGAAAGGGCCTAATCAATGTCAGAGAGAGAGAGAGAGAGACAGACAGACAGACAGAGAGGGAGGACCTAATCAATTTCAGAGAGCAAGAGACAGATAGAAGGGGCCTATTCAATGTTTGAGAGAGAGAGAGAGAGAGAGAGAGAGAGAGATGGCCTAATTAATGTTAGAGAGAGAGAGAAAGAGAGGGAGAGACAGACAGACAGACAGAGAGGGAGGGCGTAATCAATGTCAGAGAGAGAGAGAGAGCAGATCGCGTAGTGTTGACGTGGTATAACTGGATGCCATTTATATTAAATTGCGATCTACTTGTATAAGACATCAGTATGAAGGCCTAATCAATGTCAATGCACAAACATAATTACTTCTCCCATTTCGCTAATCTCGTTCCTTGACGTCACACTAGGGCCACACGCAACGACTAGCCCAGAGCCTACTGTGCAGCGTTAACGCTCTTCATATACGCTATAACGGGCAAAAGCGCTATTTTGTATTTAGAAGTTGCTAACTGCTAACGCTATTTCAAACTAGTAACAAAAATAACAGATACAAGTGCTAACAGATAATTCGTCAACCGCATGCCCTGTGGGAATCTCTGACCTGGAATCTGTTTTAATATAGACAATAATGCATATAAATTTCTTTTGAAATATTATATTCAATAAACATTTCAAAAATATGTTCTCCTCATAAAATAATTCTATATTACAATATTTTATGAACTACTGGCAAATATGCAGAAAACTATATGGACTATCAGCTTACAGAAATTAAATTGATGCAATATTTTAAACAATTTACTCTTTTCATTTCATGTTTGCTGTTTCCAATTCCCAAATACTACACACTGACTTTCACTATGCTGTATAGCTACAGTTAACGCTTTCACGCTTTCCCAACGACTGCCTCTACTGGAGAGCCCATTTAGCAACTACAGCTTTCTATATTTAATGTTTTTACAAAATTATGTTATGCGTTTTGCAATCTATGCACAGTCTATACTACTATAAATGCGAAAGTAAATTATCTGTCTATTACGTTTTCTCGCCTAAACCTCTGACAGATTTTGCCAAGAGAAAGTTTGCATCGTAGTATAGAGATTGTATACCTATGTATCTATAGTCTATCTATACTAACCGCTGACAGATTTTTCCAAAGAGAAACTTTGCATCGTAGTGTAGAGATTGTATACCTATGTATCTATATTCTATCTATACTAACCGCTGAGAGATTTTGCCAAAGAGAAAGTTTGCATCGTAGTATAGAGATTGTATACCTATGTATCTATACTAACCGCTGACAGATTTTGCCAAGAGAAAGTTTGCATCGTAGTGTAGAGATTGTACACATATGTATCTATATTCTATCTATACTAACCGCTGACAGATTTTGCCAAAGAAAAAGTTTGCATCGTAGTGTTTAGATTGTATACATATGTATCTGTATTCTATCTATACTAACCGCTGACAGATTTTGCCAAAGAGAAAGTTTGTATCGTAATGTAGATATTGTATACCTGTGTATCTATATTCTATCTATACTAAACGCTGACAGATTTTGCCAAAGAGAAAGTTTGCATCGTAGTGTGGAGATTGTATACCTATGTATCTATAGTCTATCTATACTAACCGCTGACAGATTTTTCCAAGAGAAAGTTTGCATCGTAGTGTAGAGATTGTATACCTATGTATCTATAGTCTATCTATACTAACCGCTGACAGATTTTGCCAAAGAGAAAGTTTGTATCGTAGTATATAAATTGTATACCTATGTATCTATGGTCTATCTATACTAACCGCTGCCAGATTTTGCCAAAGAGAAAGTTTGCATCGTAGTGTAGATATTGTATACCTATGTATCTATACTAACCGCTGACAGATTTTGCCAAAGAGAAAGTTTGTATCGTAGTATAGAGATTGTATACCTATGTATCTATAGTCTATCTATACTAACCGCTGACAGATTTTGCCAAAGAGAAAGTTTGTATCGTAGTATATAAATTGTATACCTATGTATCTATGGTCTATCTATACTAACCGCTGCCAGATTTTGTCAAAGAGAATGTTTGCATCGTAGTGTAGATATTGTATACCTATGTATCTATACTAACCGCTGACAGATTTTGCCAAAGAGAAAGTTTGTATCGTAGTATAGAGATTGTATACCTATGTATCTATATTCTATCTATACTAACCGCTGACAGATTTTGCCACGAGAAAGTTTGCATCGTAGTGTAGAGATTGTATACCTATGTATCTATATTCTATCTATACTAACCGCTGACAGATTTTTCCAAAAAAAAAGTTTGCATCGTAGTGTAGAGATTGTATACCTATGTATCTATATTCTATGTATACTAAACGCTGACAGATTTTGCCAAAGAAAAAGTTTGCATCGTAATGTAGAGATTGTATACCTATGTATCTATATTCTATCTATACTAACCTCTGACAGATTTTGCTAAAGAGAAAGTTTGTATCATAGTGTAGAGATTGTATACCTATGTATCTATAGTCTATCTATACTAACCGCTGACAGATTTTGCCAAGAGAAAGTTTGCATCGTAGTGTAGGGATTGTATACCTATGTATCTATAGTCTATCTATACTAACCGCTGACAGATTTTGCCAAGAGAAAG
This sequence comes from Callitettix versicolor, assembly GCA_022606455.1. Taxonomy (NCBI): domain Eukaryota; kingdom Metazoa; phylum Arthropoda; class Insecta; order Hemiptera; family Cercopidae; genus Callitettix; species Callitettix versicolor. The sequence continues at coordinate 110,859,446 of CM040186.1, read as the reverse complement.
TTTGCATCGTAGTGTAGAGATTGTATACCTATGTATCTATAGTCTTCCTATACTAACCGCTGACAGATTTTGCCAAAGAAAAAGTTTGTATCGTAGTATAGAGATTGTATACCTATGTACCTATACTAACCGCTAACAGATTTTGCCGAAGAGAAAGTTTGCATCTTATTGTAGAGATTGTATAGCTATGTATCTATATTCTATCTATACTAACCGCTGACAGATTTTTCCAAAGAGAAAGTTTGCATCGTAGTGTATAGATTGTATACCTATGTATCTATACTAACCGCTGACATATTTTGCCAAAGAGAAAGTTTGCATCTTAGTGTAGAGATTGTATAGCTATGTATCTATATTCTATATATACTAACCGCTGACAGATTTTTCCAAAGAGAAAGTTTGCATCGTAGTGTATAGATTGTATACATATGTATCTATACTAACCGCTGACATATTTTGCCAAAGAGAAAGTTTGCATCTTAGTGTAGAGATTGTATAGCTATGTATCTATATTCTATCTATACTAACAGCTGACAGATTTTCCCAAGAGAAAGTTTTCATTGTAGTGTAGAGATTGTACACCTATGTATCTATATTCTATCTATACTAACCTCTGACAGATTTTGCCAAGAGAAAGTTTGCATCGTAGTGTAGAGATTGTATACCTATGTACCTATATTCTATCTATACTAACCGCTGACAGATTTTGCCAGAGAGAAAGTTTGCATCGTAGTGTAGTGATTGTATACCTATGTATCTATAGTCTATCTAAACTAAAAACTGTTTTCCCATGTGTTGTATTTTTACATGTATTGTATTTTACATGTACATCTCATGTATTTTATATTTACACGTCTAAACCAGTGAACAGTTTTTTTTATTTAGTTAGTACGGAGATTGATGAAAGCTTCGAGAAAAACAGGATACTCGAAGTACTAATTTAACGCAGACGAAGTCGCTGGTAAGCCCTATCAGATACATAGTTACAAATAAAATGTGTCCAACACGGCATAGGCCTACATTATCATTAACTTGAGAAAGTTATAATCACCGTACGCAGCTCGGGTTTGTCTCGCTGGCGTACTGTATTTTTATTAGGCTCGTGGTTAGAGCGCACAAGTTTTATAGACACAGATAGAAAAAGAATCACTAACGAACAAAGGTAAATAACTACAAAAAAATTAAAAAGGTTGAGGAAAATAACAGAATAAGTATGTAATCTATTTTGTACAGTATTTAGCTAGAGAAAATGATAGGCCCTAAGTATTGTTTCTTCGCACCAAATAGGAAGGATTAAAAAAAATGAGTTCACAGTTTGGTCCTACCTACCTACACACTTCTGTTAGTGCGGAATTACTGAGACGAGATAAATACTGATATTGCTAACTGCGCGCGCACAGTTGTTTCCCGCCAGATTTAGCTTGTTGTTGGTATTATTTATTTAGTATAGCGGATGTTTTTTGCACAAGTAGTGTTGTGTAGAAGAATAATTGTACAGAAGATTTGTGTAGATAAAATACCTGATTTTGATTTTTTTTCTGATTTATATTAGCCTATAAAGAAGCAATAGCTACATAACAGATCGGCAAAGACATTATTTCACAGTTCACAGTTATTCACAGTTTAATTTAACAGATATTGAAAAGTAGCATCAGTTTTCACATATAACAATATTCACAGATAGTATCATCTCTAATGCCAAGTTGAAAGGATGAATTATGTCAGGGGTAGGGGAAGGCGCCGTCGGCAAAAGTAACCACGTCAATGCAATACAGTTGCAGTGATGCTAGAATTTAATTGAAATTAAGTTCTAACAACTTTACGTGTACTCATTCAAAATAATTATAAAGCAACACAAGTCTTGATAATAATGTTGTAAAATTACAGACGTCTGTTTAGAATTATTTCAAGAATAACTGTGCTGGCAATTAAATTAGCACGGTTTTAAATAGCTTCATCATAACTTCAGTTTTTTTCCAAAAGTTGGTCGAATTCGGCTCGACCAATGGTATACATTGGTAAACAAATGTCTATACCATAACACACACACACACACACACACACACACACACACACACACACACACACACACACACACACACACACACACACACACACACACACACACACACACACACACACACACACACAACGTGGCAGGAGCCCTTTCCAGGCTTATGCCGAATCTGGGAGGTCCAAGACGGGCACGCCGCCGACTCCTGGCAGGGGTAGTAAGCTCGGTGCACCTTTACGGAGCGCCGATTTGGAGCCAGGTTATGACGGTCGCGAGCAATGCGTGCAAGGTTAATGCGGTGCACCGCCGTGCGTTGCTGCGTGTCGTGAGTGGTTACCGAAAAGTTTCCTACGACGCTGCATGCGTAGTGGCGGGCGAACCGCCAATGAGCTGATGGCTGATGAAAGAGCGAGGCTGTACTGGCGTAAGCGAAATGCTGAGCCGCGGTATAGCCATACAATGGCAATTACAGAGGAGCGAAATCAGACCCTGGAGACATGGCAGCGACAGTGGGACGAATCAACAAATGGACGATGGACATACAAACTCATAGGTAACATCCAGAATTGGTGCAACAGGTATCATGGTGAGGTGGATTTCTATCTCACACAGATTCTCACTGGGCACGGTTGCTTCCGAGCTTACTTGTTCCGTTTCGGGCTGGAAACGGACTCGGCTTGTTCCCTCTGTCTTCCAGCAGTGGAGGAAGATGCGGAGCATGTGTTTTTCCGGTGTCGGAGATTCGACAAGGAAAGGATGAGGCTGCAAACATATCTGCGAGGCAGCATTGCACCGGAAAGTCTGGTTGCGACTATGATGGCTTCAGAGGCCAACTGGAGGGCAATTGCGGAATTTGCTGCAGTGGTCATGAAGAAGTTGAGGGCTGAGGATCCAGAAAGGAGAGCCAACGCTGTAGAAGAGTAGGCGTTCAGCCAGTCTACCTTCCCATGAAGTAATGCCTGGCGGCGGTTCCGTGGGGAGGTTTACAGAAGAGGAATGCTTTTGGTGGTTTTTTTTTAGTGGATAACAATATATCATCACTTGAGTTTGAACTCAATTTGAGTCCCAATTTGACTTGGTTAGTGACCCTACCCCAGGTAGTCTATAAAAGATTTTTTCCACCTTTTTTGGCATCGCAAACACACACACACACACACACACACACACACACACACACACACACACACACACACACACACACACACTTACTACGCCTTGGACCCTCCAATAGCTAAATTCTCCAGTGGAAATTTCCTAAAAAAGTTGAAAAATGATGTCGTAATGTGGGCAAAGTACATAAATATTAAACTCCAGCAAAATCTATATGTGTGTGTGTGTGTGTGTGTGTGTGTGTGTGTGTGTGTGTGTGTGTGAGAGAGAGAGAGAGAGAGAGAGAGAGAGAGCATGCTCTCGTTCGCAATTTTAGTCCGATTTGACTCAAATCACAAAAATCGATTTTGTTAATAGCTTGACAAGTTCGACCAGCGAAATTCATTCGACAGTTTCAAAATGGCGGCTACTTCAAATCTAATAATTCAAAACTTTTTGTTTTTTTAATCTGATTTCACCATCAGCTTTAAAAACTTCATAAATTAACTTTTTGAATTTTTAAATTCCGTTCAAATTAAGACAAAATTTGGTTGCAACCAGGATTCGTGTTCATATTTTCAATTTGAAAGTTTAAATACCTAATATATACAGATTGTAATGCAGATTATGACGGTGAAATCAGAATTTCAAAAGGGGTAAGATAAAAAAAATATTTTTAGAAATTCGCTTCAATCACGTCAGCGAGAAAGAGTGCCGCGATTATTTTAAATTGTAGTTTTCAACATTTTTTCGTTCGAAAACTTTGTAAAAATGAACAACAACAGAATATTCTCAAAATCGGCACTACGGTTTTGATCATATGTGTAGCCTAACTACTCAGTTAAAAAAACCCTGTTGTCGATGACACCCATTAACCGTTCTCGTTAATCAACTGCTGATAAAAACAAATGGTTATTGAAACAAGCACCCCACTGACCAAATTGCTTCATGCTTTCAAGTGGAATTCGTAAATAGAATCTAGACCACACGAAGCGCAATAGAAAATTCTGTTTGATTTTCACCTTGAACTCAAAAAACAAACAGAATTTCGTAATTTCAGAAATAGTCCAATGTTAACTGTTTGTAAAGGCGTATGCCCAACCGTGATACTGAGATTTTTGAATTTAAAATCGTATAAATCTATCACAAATTAGTGCGTTAATGTTAAACAGGACAACTACTAAACTTAAATCAAATTCAAAACTTAAATTCAATAACCTTAATTTAATAATAACCTTAAATAATAAGGTTATAAATAACCTTAAATTCAATAACCTTAAATTTTTAAGGTTATTGCAAATTGTGCAGTTTGATAAATATAACACTGTATATGTAGCCTTTATTTTGTTTTACTAACGTTGATGCTCTACTGCAAACACTGTATGTTGACTATTGATCGACGTTCTACTTCCTTGCTATTTATATTCGCCAACTTTAAATGACTCACCATTCTTAACAAAATATCAGCTGCAAACGAGTGACCATTGTGCCGTGTTGCAAAAAGTGTGAATTAGTGAAACGCGTCATGGCCAATGAACTGTTGTAAAAGAGAAAGCTAGACTACAGTGTTTATTTCTTTATTAAACACATATTTATCGATAGACATATTTTTCTCTCTAAAACTGAACTTGATAACAATCAGCTGTGCAATTAGTGACATGTGATATAATGGCTTGATTAATTTTATTGTGTAGAGAGAACGAGGAAGGGGTAGGCACTGCTAACCACAAACAAAAACGTCACAACAACCAGTCAGTTGTTAGCGTTGAGCGAGTGAAGTTGTTTTCAAACCTGTTGTTAACAGTGTAGCTTGTGCATGGTGTACTTTACGTTTTTGTAAAAATAATCTTTCTCCGATCAAGATGAAGTGTTCTTTGTTACTGTTCTGTGTTTGTGTTTTGTTATTTATGTGTGTGGAAGGAAAGAGGGGATCATATTCTAGCAGGAGTAGGCCTAAACCTAGGCCAAGTAGTAACAAACATCGTACCCCATCTGCACCACCGCCGCCGCCCGCAATACCGACGAAAAAAACAGATGTAAACAGATTTTTAGACGCTGAAAGACAGCCCTCGCAAAATAACAGATACCCAAATACCGGATTTGGTAACCAACAAAATCCCGCACCGATCGGTTTCGATAATGTCAACCGTGGAACTAATAATAAACCCATCGGATTTGAAGGGTTTAACAATCCTAAACCAGAAACTGGTAAAATTGGTTTCGAAGGTGTAAATTCAGGAAATAAACCAAGTGCGCCCGTTTTACCAGGAAATAATTACGGTCAGTCAAATCCAAATTTTGGACAGTCTTATCCTGGTCAAAAGTATCCAGGCCAAAATGTTGGACAGTCTTATCCAAATCAACAAAATCCAAATTTTGGACAGGGTTATCCTAATCAACAAAATCCAAATTTTGGACAGGGTTATCCTAACCAACAAAATCCAAATTTTGGACAGTCTTATCCGAACCAACAAAATCCGAACTTTGGCCAGTACCCTAACCAGCACGCAGGAAATTACCAACCTGGTCAACCAAACATGGGGCATGGGTACCCTTCAAATCAAAACCCCTATCAACAGGGTTTTGGTCAAAACTATCCTTCAAATCCTAACAATTTTGGACAAAGTTATCCTGGTCAGAATTATTATCCGGGTTCGTATGGAAATACCTATCAAGGCCAACCGCATTTTGGATACAATCAAGGTTTCGGTGGCGGATATCCCAACAGTTATCAACCAGGTTATGGTGGTTTTGGTTCACCCTATGGTGGAAATAATTATGGAGGAGGAGGAGGAGGAGGCCTTTTCGGTGGAGGAGGGTTTTTTGGATCCAACAACGGTTTTAATAGTTACGGGAGTGGTTATAATAATTATGGGAAAAGAAGTCGTTTTGGATTTGGCGGTTTACCGTTACCTATTCCAATACCAATTCCAATACCTTTTGGTGGTTTTGGAGGATTTGGCAGTGGTTATAATTCCCGTCGCTCTCATGATGCACTAAACAGTGTCGTTCAACAAGCATCCAATGACTCAAACAACGCAACATCTGTGTACATTATAAACAACAGTACAGTTTTACCATGTACCCGAGAACAGTTTAAGTATGATTCGTACAATGTTTCTATCGTAACATGTACAGTGCTTAATTGTACTGCAGTCAGTTTAAAAACTGTGAAAGATACAAATGGTAAAATTGAAACAAATTACGGATCGGTTACAATGTGTTTAGATCCTACTGCAACGATAACGACAAACTCTTCTGGCAGTAACCTCCCACGGCTTTCTGATGTCATAAGGTATTCAAAATCAATATGCGAACAAACAAATATAAATTTCAATAATTCACAAATTAGCTCAGTAAACAGTACAAATGGAGAAAATTTAAAAACTGAACATAATGTAACTACGACTAAAGAAACCGAAGAAACTAAAACAGATCATACTGAATCGACAGTCAACAAGCCAGACATGATTAATGAAAATATAACTACCAGTAACTCTAATCTAACGACTTCTACTAACATAACAGAAAAACCGTGTGATATATTGAATTGTTCTGCTGTTGAACTGTGTATGCCTAAAGTAGAAATACGCTGTGAAGATGCAAATGGCAATTCATGCAATTTTTCAGTCAGCACATATACTTCATGTGTCGAACTAAAAATGTGCAACTCCCAAAACTCACTAGTAATTGATCGTGAAGTAAAGTTAAATACAAGGAAAGATATCGTAGAGAAGGACAATGCGTTGTCTAATCAGACATATAGAGAAAATGTAACTGTGATTGCCTATATACCACCAGCTCCTTTAGTTGCTCAGAATATAACGTTTGCTAATGGTACAGTATGTCAGCCGCAACCTGGGTCTGATCCAGCCAACCCGTGTGGATTTCCTCCTTCACCATCTTCAAGCCCTCTAGGAGTGGATGTTCCGACTGCCACTGTCTCGACATTATGACAATTAATCACTATTCTATCAGTATATTGCTTTACTCATTGCATGGCTTTATAAGTAAGTAAACAATTTTTATAAATTAATAAAATTGTTAGAATTTAATTTTTATAGAATGGTTACAAATACATTTTTTTCATATTTGAATACATGTATTCTAGCCAAATACAAAATTATGTTTTTCCTAATGAAGAAATGCATTGTGACATTTCAAACTAAAAAAATATTGGAAAGATATTAAAATATTTATAATGGAGACTGCATGTTGAACCATGTCTTAAATTTAATGTTAGATTGAAGCTCTTTCACAGATAAAATGAGGACTACTTTCCTAAAACTAAGAAGATTAGGTAAATTGTATAAACAAACAATTTGATATACAAAAATTAATTTTGGTAATAGCTTGGATAAATTTTTTACCAATTGTTTCTTAATGGGAGTAATTACAAATCTTAAAAAGTGTAGACCTATAATTTTTTTAATTTATACTTTTTGAAAATTTTATTTTATTATAGTAAAATTTGCATTAAAAGTCAACCCTCAAAATAAAAGTAAAGCTGTAGGAAAACACAAGCAAGATTTGTACAAACTACAAATATACCCTCTAGTTTAAAAGACATTAATATCCAAATATTTGGATTTTGTTGGAAAATTTACTTTGAAGTTTACCTGCATAATATTGAAAATTTATGGTAGAAATCATTTTGTAAATGTTTTACATAAATTTGTGTCATATTAATGAGCTCATTTTTGTAAGTTTTGGACTTTTTAAAATTGATTATGTCATTCATGAAAATGTAAATTATGCATTTTTTTTTTAGAGACATGGAAACACATAACAAATATTAGAATCAAGGTATCAGCCCCAATAATCTATCTAACCTTATCTTTGTCAGCATAATAAAATTTAAGTGTATTTTCCTTCTTTGTTTATTTTATCATTATATAAAATATAAAGCATAGAGATAATTTATAAAAACAGTCATTTCAAAATTTTGATGGATATTTGTGTTTAAGATCTCTTGAGATGAAAAAGTGGTTTTTACTTGGATGTCTGTGTATGTATCTGTAACTTTTTTTTATTATTATTAAAAATATGTATATTTTGAAGGCTTTTTTAATGAAAAAATTATTAAAAATAAAAATTTCTTAAAGTCAATTTGAATAAATAAAAATTGTGGCCAAATATTGCTTAAATTAGAGTTGCAAAATTAAAAAAAAAATAAGAGTTAGAGTAAATAAAAAAAATCAAAAGTAACCCCGATTACCCCAATTTTTTTCAATTGATTTACCAACAGTGAATTTCTTTTATTTCATTTTTGTTTGAATTATTCAAGAGGAATTCAGATATTTAACACTGTTTTGACTTGCATGATTTAAGCTAATTTTCCCTATTTTTCTCATAAGATACACTCATTCAATGATAGTGTGTATACAGTATTGTACCATAAAGCAAACTAATTTGATTTTTGTCCAACTGTGCATCCCACTATAGTTAAATAAATTACCTACAGTTATGAAGTGTCACTAATAACATGGATCCCTTGCCTGAAATTAGTAAGGGTAAGGTAATTACTAACATTATCTTCTCTACACATGTTTTAGAATGGAAAGATTTCAAGTTTATAAAGTAAAAAACATTTTTAATTCATTGTAGAACTATTTTAAACTCACTACCTGTTTTGACATGTAAAAGTCATTTTTAAATGGTACCTATCCAGAAGGCAATAAGCATTTTGTAATTCAAAATTTATGAAATACACTAACTTTGAATGAGTTAATACTTCCTCATTCCTCTACAGTGGACTAAAACTGTACTTTTATTTCATAAACCTCATTATGTTTAACGTCCACATAGTTTAAGCTTCAAGTTCCACAGACCATTGGTAACTTACAGTATGGCAAACTATTTTAACTTTCAAATAAATTTATACCTACTGGTATATGGAATATATATTATTTCAAAAAAAAACTATAGTTCAAAAAATCGGCAAAATGAGCAAATTTAAAAACCAGCCTAACAAATCTTGATTTATTAAAGAGTCATAACTCAGGTTATTTTAAAAAAATAGAATAAAGTTTTATTTTACACAAACCAAAAAGAACCGTATAGAAAAATCTTATTTCAATTTTTTATGAGTCAAAACTCTCTTTCACTTCAAATTTAATCAAATGATTCTTTATATAGTATGGCTATGTACAAAATTTGAAGAACCAGTTTTTTTATAAACAGGTCTCTTCAATTTTTACATCAGTTAAATTTTCATTGTTACCAATAGCCTACCTTCTAAACAGAAATGTTCAGAGTAACAGCACAAATTAATTAGGTCTTTACGAACTACATTTGTGTCAATTTTGATCACAAATTTTAGAACCGTTTAAAAAATATCTTTGGTTCTTGTTACAGCAGCTACCCTTTTTTCACTGAAAGGTAAAAAAGCACTTTACTTTAGAATTCAAACCAAATTGTAATTGTAGTATTTACTGTAGACAAGTCATCCATGTAAAAATCTATATTTTGTTATCTAAATTTGAATTTGAATTTTTTGGAAAATTTACTTTGAAGTTTATCTGCATAATATGGAAAATGTATGGTAGAAATCATTCTGTAAATGTTTTAGATAAATTTGTGTCATATTAATGAGCTCATTTTTTGTAAGTTTTAAACTTTTTAAAATTGATTATGTCATTCATGAAAATGTAAATTATGCATTTTTTTAAAGACATGGACATAACAAATATTAGAATCTGGGTATCAGCCCCAATAATCTATCTAACCTTATCTTTGTTAGCATAATAAAATTTAAGTGTATTTTCCTTCTTTGTTTATCATGTCATAAAATTTAAAGACCTGTTTAAATTGTTAAAGCCTATCGAATTTTTAACTCAAATGCATACTTTCTTTAGAATACGAAACATTAAATGAAATATGATCTTTTATTAAAATTTTGTCAATATTAAATAAATGTTCTTATGTTGTTTCAATTATTGTAACTTGCAATAACATGTATTTTTAAATGTTTTTAGGATGCAGTGACCAACAAGCTATATAATCTGGTAGAATAGTTCAAGCATGGATAAAAAAAAGACTTAATTGTGTACCATACTGTGTGTATGTGCATTATAAATATTGCTTATTGCCTGTCTACAAGAAGATAATACAAAATATATTTTTTCTGATATACTTTACCCCTACCTTTTGTGAGAGTTGGCAGCATTTATAAATGTTTTTACTGCACAAACTGAGTGTTTTTACTTTTACCATCTGACACTTCACAATTTGACTGTTTTTTAATTGTTTGTTTAAAAGTGTTGTTGCTACTCCTTACTCATAGGCCTGAACTGATTCCAAAAATAAGCCTACAGTATTAATTAATAGGACTAAATGTCAGACTACATTTGTTTAATTCTAACAGTGATATTGACCTTGTAAACAATATTTACTGGTTGATTTGTTTTAGGTTAAGTTTAATGTTATTTTTTTAAAAATATTATTAACTGAAGTGATCTTATTATTAAAGTTACATGTTTTTTTTTAATTTTTTCATTGTTAATGTTGATTATTTTGTTTTATATTTTATTATAGATATAACTTTAAGCTTTAAAAGTGATATTACTGTATATTAAATTCAAAATGTGTGTTACTATTATATAAAAATAGCACACTCTCACAAATCTAAACTTTGAAATTTGAACCCAAACAATACAGTAAGCTAATAATACCACAACTTATAGGTACAAATTGTTGCAGTCATATTTCAAACTGAGAAAACATCAAATGTAAGGTTGTCATTCCTCTATACTTTCTCACAAATGTTCGGATATTCATTGTGATTGGTTGTATTTACAATAATTTACAAAATGCACTCTTTTTGGCAATCTCATTTCGAAATTACAATGGTTCAAAGGGAAATTACACATTTTATTTTACAGCATGTGTTGAAGGAACAGACCGTTCTTAAATAATTTTTAGGTAGTTATAAAGTAATTTTAATATACAAAATTAAAATAATGTATGTTTTAACCATTTAACCTCAATTTTGGTAAATTCATCATCTGTTTAATTCATAGATGGCAAACATAACTGAAGAGCATGTTAGGGAGCAACTGAGAAGTCACCATCGTATAAAAAAGAAAAACAGCCTTTTTTTCCCTGAATGTATTATTTTTTGTTAAGACATTTCGATAATTAAGTTTTATTCACAGAGCATTATTATCAGGGAAAACATTTACCTAATTGTATCAGGGGGACACAAAAACATTTACCTAATTATTTCTACAATTCCTTCTATAGTTATAGTTTTAAGAATAAATGCAATTATAAAAAAACAAGTGTTTATAACATAATGGTTAGATTTTGGTTTGAAACTTGTTTTGTGATTATAAGTATGTATGTATTCTTTTACAAGTTAAAATGCTTTTCCATCACAGTCAGAAGGGGTTGGCAACTATAATTACATGAGTAGTATTTATTTATATCCTGGATTTACCCAATGGTTTTGCAATAAGGAAAACTGAAATCATTTATTTTCATTGCATTCGTCATATTGTTTTAAAATTCAGTTATACAATATAGTATGTATGCTAGAATTTTCACAAAGCATTTGTTCATCAATATAAACTTTTGTTATATTTCAGTCACTATCACTCCTTGTTCAAGGTAAAAGATAACAATCTTTTATTCCAGTGTGTTTGTTCCGTACAATTTTTTAAACAATCTACCGATTATTCAATAGTGACTGCAGGTCTTTTTTTGGAAATGGTTTCATATTGTATGCTGGGGATTTTAGAAATATTCCAAGAAATTGTAAGATTATAAGGAGCAAAGGCGTCCTTTCTTGTAACACATAAAAATTATTAACTACCAATTGGCTATTGGTAATGTTCTGTTTTGTTTATTTTGAACAATGTTTCAGGTAGTAATAACCTACTTTTATTTTGGACTGGCAACATTAGTTCAGATTTGCGAGATTCTGTTGTGCTATATATATAATTTCTTACAATAATTGTGTACCTTGATTACTTAAACTATGATCTGTATAGTCTATTTGCATGATATTTACAATACTTACAGTCTATGCCTTATGTGCCTCTGCATCTATATATTTGTCTAAAAATATTCCTAGTGTTTGCAATGTATATTTACTGTATTTGTTCATGTTAATCAGAAAATTGAAGTACCTAACAACATGTATTTTGCTGAAATTCATTTATTTGTAAGTGTAAGAAGATTATATTTATGATTAAAAAAAAATCTATGTTTTATATGTGTATCAATATAAATAAAACTGTGAATTCATGAATGCTTCATTAAGTATATTTAATAAAATACCTTACTTTAATATTAATGAGTTTTAAAAAAATCTTTTCTATTTGTCAAACATCAATAATAATTCTTTTTTTTTTTTTTTTTTTTGAAGAAAAAAAATTAACTTCTAAAACTTCAGGGTTTATTCCTTTAGTTCTAATAACTTAAAAAAAAAAAAAAAAGAAAGAAATGTTTCTAATAAACATACTTAGTTTTCTGTATATTCATTATTTTTTATTTTTAACAAACAAAAATAAACATGACAAAACATTTTACTTTTTAACCTATAAAAAACAGGTTTTTTACTTATTCTGTAGTTTAAAAGTCAATGTAGTCATGATACAGAACGTGAGACAATTCAACAATATTAAATTTTTCGATAAAACTTCTATCAATGTATCACTTTTGAATTAAAAACAGTATTTTTAACTAACTGCTTTATCAATATTAAAATGTTATACTAGTATAATAGATTTTCTTTTACGGCTATCTTCTTAGACTCCAACTGTTTGATTTTTTCCATAATCGTAAAACAAAACCGAATTGGTTTATTGAAAAAACAATAGAATTAAAAATTACAGAAAATTACTACTTGAGTATAAGTAGATTTAAGATTCCAAGATAAAACCAAAATAAGACCTAAACCTGTCATTTAAAGAATGAAGAGCTACTGGGAAAAAGAAAAGTGGAAATGATTGATTCACTTTAAAGAGGGTGAAACGAAAAGAAGAAGATTTTCTTGTAGTTTTAATTAATGGTTTTACTTTATGTGAGTTAAAATAATGAAAATATCGTCTGCATTAGCCCAAGTGTGCACAATAGTTGGACATTAAACGCCAAAAAAAAAGTAATGAAAATGGGATCAACATTGCTCATAGAAAAAGCAACAGTTAGAATTGAATGTAAACAGAAATTTTATAAACTAGAAGTACAGCCACCATTATAAAAAGCATGCTTGATATTAACAGCTAAAGTCCAAGTAATTTGGACTATCTGTCACTACAAACTCTATAAGGACAGGGGGATAAGGAAGTACAGTTCACATAAAAAGTATGAGGACGGAAGCACTGGAGCAGAAGTGTACACACCCCATTTCTCCCTCCATTACCTGGTTGGGCTGAACAGGTCGAATTTTGACGCTGAGATGGAGGCCATATCTAAGGCTCTTCTCCTTCTGCTGAACACTTTGCATAAACACCAAAACTGCGTAATACTGACAGATTCCAAGGCAGCAGTGCAGGCCCTATCATCATCAGCGGGCAACAATCTTAAAGAAATACATCAAATGTTACGAACGCTTCAAAAATTAAGCAGAAATATAGTGTTCCAATGGATCCCTTCTCCTGTAGGTGTGCCAGGAAATGAGGCTGCAGATGAGCTGGCAAAGAAAGGTTCACTCCTACCCCAACACAAACATTTGCCCAATCCAAATAAGGCAAAAGCCATGCTCAAAAGTACAATGATGAAACAGCAGATGGAAAAAATGAAGAGCATAGCAAAAGGCAAACACTGGGAAAATATAGACGAGGAATGGGACGGACTGAAGGAAAAACCAAGGAGACAGTCAGTGGCACAGTTCCGTCTTGACACGGGTCATGACTGCCTCGCCGCCCACTTGAAGCACATTGGAGTCTACTCCTCTGAAATGTGCCATCTGTTCCAAGAGATGAACTCAAATATGAACAAGGAACACCTGCTGACATGCCCTGGATTGAATGCTGATTCGAGACGACAGAAGAGCTTCGCTCGGCTGTATTGGGAGGCAAGGATACTGATGGACTGGAGTCCGGGCTAGCCATAGGAAACAACAACTAATACAGAAAAGAACTTTGGGATGCAGTCTCAACCAGTTTAACAATGTTAATGCATTTTCACATAAATAAAATTATAAATACCGTATTTTTCTGTATCAATGTGGTGACTTGATAAATGTAGAACAAGTAGATAATTTCACTTGTTTTTAAATAGCGTTTTAGTACATATTTTAACAAATCTTTCCAAACAAGCGATGTTACGTTTCCTTACACTACAATTCTTACAAAACAGTTGTTTTTATTTTACATACAATCTTTCAATTGTAAAGGAAAGCTCTATACATATTAGGCGTAAAAAATCTACTGCCCTTTTTCCAATTATTGTCATGTTCAACATCATAATGAGGAAGTGATTAACATTAATTCCTGGAGTGTCTACAAATTGTAGGAGAATTCAAGGTCATGCAATATACAGAGAGAGTTGCCAGAACCATTGCTAAACACAAGCCAAGCCTATTCATAATGACCTTCAGTATATTATTGGGACAAAAAAAATATCACAATGCTTCAGGGCCTACCAATGAATTTGGTATTCATGTATTTGAATACAAGTGATGAATATTATTATTATTATTATTATATATTATTGTTTTCAATTATAATGTTCTGTTTTTAATTCTTTATTTTAATATATCCTCCACATTTTTTTTAAATGAAGAAGTACTAATTTTAACAGATTTTAACATTGCTTATGATGCTGAAATCAGATTTTCAAAACAGTGTAAGGCAAAAAAAGTATGTTTCTTTTTAAGATTTGGATTGACCACCAAACTGAAACTATTGAAAGGATTTTTGCTGCACAATGAACTTGCCCAAGCCTTATTGATCCAAAATAGGTTTTTGTGTGATATGTTTGAATCAGATCAGACCAAAATTATGAATGAAAGTGCTACAACACAAAGATATAAAGTACTAGCATTACCCGTCACGGCTTCACCCACAAAACTTAAACTGTTTCAGTAATGTAATAATTTAGAAACATAAAAAAATATATTAATAAAAGCGTGATCATCTAAACTCATGATTATTTTACAGTGAATATGAAAAATATTATAACCTGAATATGTTGTTTTATTGTCTTCAAACTTATTCCATTCGAATTTAAGAAAATCTGATCAAGAATATTTTTGTCCAATACAAACATTTATACCTATTCTATATTTTTGTCCTTTTAGGGGATGAATTCGGGGGGAAATACTGAATTGCGTGTATCATAATTCATGTTTTAAAATATTTTGTTTACTTTTAAGAAAATTTGATAAAAAATATTTTTCTCCAATGCAAACACTCTTTTTCCTCCCATGATAACCCTTTTTCCATTTTTATTCTTTTAGGGGATGAATTCAAAAAAATGTTGAAATATGTGTTTCATAGCATATTTCTAGAATATAAGATAAAAAAAATATTTTTTCAATACAAAATTGTACCCCTTTTTTATATTTTATACCTTCTTTCAATCTCTTTAGGGGATGCGTTTTTGGGAAAAGGTGAAAAATATATTTCATTACTTATACTTAAGAATGACTATGTTATATTTTAAGAAGGTCAGATGAAAAACATATTTTTTCCAATAAAAATTGTTGTACCTCATGTTTACCTCTTTAGGAAAATCGTTTTTCAGTGCACCCCTTTTTCAGTGCATCTCGACAATGTTGTAAGAAGGTACCCTGAAAATTTCAAGTCTCTAGCTATAATAGTATTGGCTGTACGTTGTTTATTAAATTTGGACTGGGTAAGTAATTAAATGGAGTTAAAATCAATTTTTTGCAAAATCCTTTCTTAGTACACGCTTACATATTAAAACGAAGGTATCCTCAAAATTTCAAGTCTCTAGGTTTTATAGTTTGGGCTGTACGTTGATCAGTCAGTCAGTCAGGATATTGCCTTTTATATATATAGATGTAACCCCTTAAAAAGTCATGCAGACTTGAAGACCTGTATTCATTTTCCAATGGAACTTCCCTAACAAAATGAGTAGACTGGGTCATATTATTTTCCTTATGCTAGTAGTTTAAAGAACAGTATAACATGCTGTGTATTTTTAGACAATTGTTTGACCATCACTTCAATGAAGGCACTTTGATGCGCTCATAACCTTTTAAGACAATTTAAGTGGCTACCATAATATTTAGGAGAAATGTTACTGGGCCAACTTTATTAAAAATTTTACGTTCTTTCTCCATGAAACAGTCAAAATTATTATAGGTTTTACCGTTCAGCCAGTATTACAGGAAACAGCTAGAACCCACATCGTTCAATCAGAGGATGCCATCTTTATGTGATGGTAATCCTGATGGCTCTAATAAATTAAGAATTCTTGAAATTGTTCTAAGCACGTTATGCAAAAAAGTGTTATTTATAATAGGATTGTCTATTAGTGATTAATAAGTTAGCTTTGTAAAATATACAGCTGCCTCGGTGGCCTAGTTGATAGCGTACTGGGCTTTTATCCCGAGGACCCGGGTTCGATTCCCGGCCAGGGCTTGGCATTTTAATACGCTATAAATCATTCCATCGTCTGCATTAGCCCAAGTGTGCACAACATTCGGATGTTAAACACCAAAAAAAAAAGTGGTTGCCATCTGGAAATGGAAGTGAGTGGTACTTATACACATAAGTCATTAGGGCTTTTAACAAATTTCAAAACAATCTGTGAATGTGTTTAAACAAAACTGTATACACTTGTCATCATTAGAGCTGCCATCTTAAAACAAGTAAATGAAAAAACGTTTAGACATATGTCACTTGAACTTTTAACAAGGCTCCTTTGTACCAAATTTTTAAGCAATTTGGTTAATGCATTAGGCCAAAACTGCGTAATTCATCTTTGTTAAATCAATTGTTGAAATGGAATTGAGTGGCAAAAGTCATACAAATATGAGTGTAAACAAAATTCAAACAATTGGCCATCTTGAAACAGAAGTGAACAGGAAAACATTTTAAACATACGCCGCTTGAGCTTTTAACAGGATATTTTTGTAGACCAAATTTCTAAACGGTTGGTTAATGCGTTTGGCAAAAACTACATAATTCTTCTTTGTTAAATCAGAAGCCATCATCTTGAAAGGAAAAACTCATACACACAGGTCATTCGGGCTTTATACAAGTACTTTCATACCAAATTTCAAAACCTGTAGTGCCCTTTGGTTTTATTTGATAAACACCAAAAAATTTCAAAACAATGTGTGTGTGTGTGTGTGTGTGTGTGTGTGTGTATGATCTTGTGTGTGTTATTGATGTTACACACACAGCTCCAAAATGTGTGTGTGTGTGTTATTGATGTTACACACACAGCTCCAGTGTGTGTGTGTGTGTGTGTGTGTGTGTGTGTGTGTGCACGCGTGCATGTGTTGGTCAATGATCTTGACTAAAACAAACACACAAACTATGAACCCTCCTCATCAAAATAAAATTTCCAACACAAATAATTGTGTAAATTATGTGTTTGTAAGTAATTTTAATGCACAATGATGACATCACAAAATAATGTTTTTTTTCCTGATGATGGAACATGCTACGTCAATATTAAAAAAATATGCAGTAATCTTTATCTTTGTTAAAAAATAAATGCTATTATTGGAAGAAAGAAAATTACCAATATGCATAGATAAAAATTATTAAGTGAAGGCAGTTTGAAATGCATGATGCATAAATAAATAATCAGTGATGAAACTAGGCAGTAGTTGGTCACGTTTGAATAATATGGTTTTATTGTTGCCACTTTTAAATTGAATAAGTGGACAACGCTTAGAAATTAAGGTTGCAACGGATTTGATTCATATTGACAACTGTTTACGATTAGTTATGCAATACTGCCCAAAGTAAATGTATTCTACATTGTCAATTAATTTAGTACTTATTATTATAAAGAAAACAACACCTTTTAAGTAGATTAAAAAAAACCAATTTAACTAATGTACACTTATTCTATATAACAGATAACAAATGTCAAAATATGTACAACTTTATGACAGATAAAAATTACATAAACAATGCACTAACTTTTAAATATTTAAAACAGGTAGATAAATTAAGTACCCAAACCAAATATGTGCCGCTATTTTTCCCAATAAAATTTGGTTTAGAAGTTATTGATTTAAAAATGAATAATTGGCCCTTCAAAATCGGTTTTGTCAGACATTTTTAAAATAATTTTTGGTCGTAATATGAGAAGATTAAATAAGTCATAGTGTTAAATTTAAAATAACAGAAATTTATGATCCTAAAATAAATAAAAAATATAAATCTAGTGTACTGAGTACAAGATCAAAGTAATCGTTTGTGTTGTTCTATCTAAGATTGAGCAGGCTTGTATCATTAGCATTAAAGTTTGGCTTTACTATACTCAGCTCCAGTTGAAAAATGCATAAGCATTACAAAGTTTGTGTGTGTGTATATGTTTGTGTGTGTGCATGTTTGTGTGTGTGTGTTTGTATGTATGTGTGTGTTGTGTGTGCATGTTTGTCTGTCTGTGAGTGTTTGTGTATGTATGTATGTTTGTGTGTGTGTATGTTTGTGTGTGTGTATGTTGTGTGTGTGTGTGTGTGTGTGTGTATATATGTTTGTGTGTGTGTGCATGTTTGTGTGTGTGTGTGTGTGTGTGTGTGTGTGTGTGTGTGTGTGTGTGTGTGTGTGTGTGTGTGTGTGTGTGTGTGTGTGTGTGTGTGTGTGTGTGTGTGTGTGTGTGTGTGTGTGTGTGTGTGTGTGTGTGTGTGTGTGTGTGTGTGTGTGTGTGTGTGTGTGTGTGTGTGTGTGTGTGTGTGTGTGTGTATGTTTGTGTTGTGTTTGTATGTTTGTGTGTGTGTATATGTATGTTTGTATGTGTATGTTGTGTGTGTATATATATGTATGTGTTGTGTGTGTATATTTGTGTATGTGTTTGTGTGTGTGTGTTGTTTGTGTGTCTGTGTGGGTGTGTGTGTAAGTTTGTGTGTGTATGTTTGTGTATGTGTATTTGTATGTTTGTGTGTGTGTGTGTGTGTGTGTGTGTGTGTGTATGTGTGTGTGTGTGTGTGTGTGTGTGTGTGTGTGTGTGTGTGTGTGTGTGTGTGTGTGTGTGTGTGTGTGTGTGTGTGTGTGTGTGTGTGTGTGTGTGTGTGTGTGTGTGTGTGTGTGTGTGTGTGTGTGTGTGTGTGTGTGTGTGTGTGTGTGTGTGTGTGTGTGTGTGTGTGTGTGTGTGTGTGTGTGTGTGTGTGTGTGTGTGTGTGTGTGTGTGTGTGCATGCGCACATTAATATAGTAAAATATCACTTATTCAATCTAAATAGGTTGAGGTGATGCTGACAGATAAAATAGATCAAGTTGGTATTAAACGATACAACCAACAATATACAATATAACCAACAAACCATTTTTAATGCACAAAAATGTATTTTCTACTAATATATTGCACATACAGTAGTAATTACTTCAGTGACTATGACAATACCTTAAACTCTTCCACATCAAGTTACAATTTTAAAAAAGTTCTTTACCATCAATTACTTTTTAGAAAGATTGTCTCTTTTTACCACAATACTACACATTTCAATGCGACTGGCATTTATTAAATGATCAATAAATGTCAATTCAAAACTGTATATCTAAGGCAAAACAAAACAGTACACTATAGAATGAGATATGATCAGACCAGTCGAGACTTGAACAACAAGGTATGTCAATGTCCAGGCTCGTAAAAACTGCACAACTTTTAACTGATCATGTATTTAACAACATCGAAATCCCTAACTTGCCCCAAATAAACCTCAACTGTAGTATCCAAACTCTGTAAAAACCCTATTATATAAATTTGGAAAAGCAAAAAATGTGAATTACTCATGTAACAACAGGCCCTGTTACCTCACTGCACCTCATCAACATAACATGCCATACATTATAACTCTTTATATATAATTACTATATATAATAACATATATATATATATATATATATATATATATATATATATATATATATATATATATATATATATATGTATATATGGTTATAATGTATATAATAATAGTATATAACATATTATTATTATTATTTTAAAGCGGAAAGCACATTGAGGCTATTATGGCCTCCATAAATGTAAGTGTGAGTGTAAAGTGTTAAAGTCGTAAGTGTAAGTGTGTGTTAAACTCAGATACCACGAGGGACGACTAAATCCTCTCAATTGATGCAGCTATATATATATATATATATATATATATATATATATATATATATATATATATATAACTACTAAGTTCATGGCCAATGTATAGTCATTTCAACTAAACAGCATAGTGTTAAGGGTGCCAGTATTTCTCATGACATATAAGTCGGTTAAAACATAACTTTAGTTAAGTGCATATAGAACAATAACTTAATGCAAGGTTGTATAACTCAGGTTTGTGATTCACTATGTTAGAATAAAAAAATAATATTAAATGAATATATTATGTACCTTAACACAGAAATGTTTCGCTGACAGGAACAACAGTGACAACTTGAAACCTAAAAAAATTCAAAATATTTCCAATTAACAGAATACACATTCATTGATAAGTATACAGTAACCTAAACCTAAAGCGCAGTAAATATAGTAAGCTAATGTTGTGACAGGTCAGAATGTATGTTAATGAACATAATGGATAATTCAAAGCCAGAAAACAAATCACCCTTCACCTTCTGCAGGGATGTTTCCTCTTGCCAGCTGTGAAGCCTAAACAATTATAAATTAATTAAATAATTTTTAAAATGTCCACCGAACATGCCAATAAGTACAATTATTTGTGGTAAGTTACACATAAATTTACATATATAAACAACTTACGACTGGTAACATGGAAACATTGTGAAAACAATGCAAAGTGACTTAGTAAAGTAAGTGATTTGTTTATTTCTTATTGCCAGTGAATCAGAGGCAGCTGGTTGTTGCACAACCAGTTTTTTCATTAAAAATAGTTTTAACATATTGTGAAAAAAATGAGTACAAGTAGATTCGTATGTGATGAATGCATTACCTTTATTAGATAAAGCTATATTCTAATAATACTGACAAGAAAATTAAACAACTTAGAAATGATGAAAAATGGTGGTAGCCGTGTTTGCTATCAATAGGTGGATAAACAAGCAACACGAGGCAAGATAGTGCAACCTTCATGGGCAAAGCGAAACGATAGTTCAACCTATAGCAAAGCGATATCTGGGTCCATGGGGCACATTACAGAGCACTCTGGTCTGAGGGAGCACAGGAACAGGATAGAAATATACCACAAACAGAAACCATGAGTAGGTTATGCAAAGAAGAGGAAACTGAAGGCCAAATCATTTATGATTGAGGCTTTTGCCAGCAGAAGCCTAAGGGTATTTGTATTCCAGGACCCAAAGAACCTCCAGCAGGATGGTCTGAGGGAGCACAGGAACAGGATAGAAATATACCACAGACAGAAACCATGAGTAGGTTATACAAAGAAGAGGAAACTGAAGGCCAAATCATTTATGATTGAGGCTTTTTCCAGCAGAAGTCTAAGAATATTTATATTCCAGGACTCAAAGACCTCCAGCAAGATGAGCTGGTTTGGCTTGCTGGAACTTATTAAAGGTACCAAAATGCTGAACTAGAACGTAAAGGTTTAGTTGCACAATAGATCCATTGATCACAGTGCCTGGAGTTTTATTATTCTTTCCTTTAGTGTGTTTTACAAAATCCTGCAGGCTGGTTTTGTTTTATCAATTCAACCAACTATAGTCCAGCTTGTATATATTAACACCAAAACCATTATAACAGTGCTTATTTATCACACAAGAATGCTTATTTAAAATATTTATTTTTGTTTTTGAGATCCATATTTTATGTCAATTATAATAATGAAGATGTAGGACCAGTGTTGACAAAAAGGGTAAAACTTACGGCAATAACTGCAGACTCGAAGCTATGACCTTGAGGTCTACAGTTCAAAGACGTAGCAGAATGATCAGTGTCTTAGACCTTCAACCACTGAACCCATTGAATTAATGAAGTAAATGTTATTTCTTGTCATAAGTTTAATATTTAGTTCATGTGTGTTTTGACATGAAAATGTCTTTAAAATTCAATGCAAGGTATGAGTAGGCAACAGTTTCTGTCAAAATTCATACTTCAATACCTTTTTTAATCAATATATTTACACGTATGTTCAGTATAATGATCTGCCTTCCCTAGCTTCATTCCCTAGCTGTCAATTCTACTTTCATTGATGCATTTCGGAGAACCTCCATCTTCAAAAACTATATCTATAGAGTATATAGAGAAGCTAGGAAAGGCAGATCATTATACTGAACATAGTGATAATAATCCTAGCAGAAAAGAAGAAGAATATAAAAAATATTTACACGTATATTTGTGAAGAATATTTTTTAATCCAGTTAACACTCATATTGGTAAATTTGGCAAGTTGTAGGTCTACATTCACATTGTATGTGTTATTATTATAATTAGCACAGATGTATATATATATACAGATGTACATGTATTATATTATGATTACGAATAAAAGAAAATATTACAGAATACTACTTACAATATCAGAGAAAAAAATTGAGGTTATTATCACCAACCCTCCAAGTTAAATAGGTGATCTCTTACTTTGTAAGCAAAAGTAGTATTGGGAACTATTAATTAATAATAAGATTGGTTTTTATCAATAAAAAATGAAATATTTATTTGTTTTGTGTTTACCTCAAAAATATAAAATTCTTAATTTTTAAAAACAGTAAATTTAGTGACAGGTAATTTGGTGATCATTTATTTACCTGTTATACTAAAAGTAGTTTACTGTTCAAATAGTTCTAAATGTAAAAAAATTGTCAAGGCCTTGTACTTTTTTCATAGAAATAAACATTAACATTTTAGTAAGTTTCGAAAATATTTTTGGTAACAATAAACTTTCATAATAATAGTAAAATTGAAGCTATCCCCATAGATGTAACCAGAATGGGTTGGGGGGATGGTTCCCTTCTAAGAAAGTAAAAAAATGAAAATAATGAAATTTAACTTGTCTTAATAACTCCAAGTCTTTAACCAAATACAATAGGCCTAATAGAAATTTTTGTTATAATTATTTTTCATGAATGTCATAATACACTACATTACCAGATTTTCTGTCAAACTTAATAAATATATGTCAGTTATAAGAATACATTAAAAGTATATTAAACTTTTTTTTTGTTATTTTAAGGCGAAAAGCACATTGAGGCTATTATCGCCTCCCTAAATGTAAGTGTGAGTGTAAAGTGTTAAAGTCGTAAGTGTAGTGTTTGTTAGACTGGGTACCAAGAGGGACATCTAAAACCTCTCAATAGGTGCAGTTAGTCTGCACCTCCTGCGGGGTATTAAACTTATTAATTTTACTAATTGTTTAATTTTATCTTCCCCTCCATACTTTTATGTTCCATACTTGGAACTCCATACTTGGAAAATGTTCTTATCTCCTAGGACTAATCCATTCCACCTCATAGAGTTACACCTATAACTATCTTCACAATACCAGTGCATTAACTAACTAAGCAAAAAACGTATATCAAAGTATGCTGCATACCTGTATGCATACAGATTTTTTTGGAGAAATGTATACAAGTATACACATTCTTATAATCTGTACAATTTAGCCTAAACAGTATAACTAAAATTACTTGTATTAACACATGCCATAAATAAAATAATACTGTATGATATAGGTAGCCTAATTCATCTAAGTGAAATTTTATATAACACATATCAATAAAAATAATAATATTTTCAGGATAGTTTTCAGAGACAAAAAACAAAATTTGTGTAAAAGTAAAGTACAAATTTAACTCTGACTAAATTGTTAAAAGACAGTTTATAATTAGGCCTATACATAAATATTGCATTACTTGAAATAGAAAGTTATGACGTTAAAAACGGTTGCCGTTAAGTGCAAACTTAAATACAAGCTACGTCATAGTTGAGTCAGAAATGTCAATCCAGTATTAATGACGATTAAAACATTATCTACCTTGAGGCAAAATAGAATTTTACTTCAAATATTATTCAGTCAAATATTAGTGTGACTAATATAAGATAAAACTGCGAGCATGAGTTTTCTGTGTGGAGAAGTTGCTGTTGCCAACAGCCAGAATGTTGCTCCAGATAGTCTGGTTGTGTAGTGTTGTAACAGCAGTACTGTGTATAACAACTGACAAGCAGGAGGAGCACTGGGATTATTTGGGAATAGCCGTGGAGCCGGACTACATCATATTGGTGCCGCAGAAAAATTGCAAGCCTGGAGAGAGGAGGGATTTTTCGGCAATTGCCGGCCAGTTTTGAATTCTTCAAAGTGAGACTTACAAATGTTATAACCAATTATTAGTTGTAGTTATACAAGGTAAACTGTAAGCTGTATTTTGTTTAAGTAGCCTATTTTTTATGTGTCATTAATTTTCAGCTGTATGTGCTAAAGAGATGATACACTTTAATATGGGAAACAGCAAAATTCTGTTAAAAATTCTGTCAATACGTACAAGTCGCAGAGAAGAGGTGGTGATCACCCGCCTTTGCATTGGTCACTCCATGTTAACGCATGGATTTCTGATGGAACGTGGGGACCCACCTGAATGCGAATTCTGTAGGGAAACCACCACAATTAAACATATACTGCTCGATTGTGATGGTTTTCAAAATGTGCGTGTTATGTGTGGTCTGAGCAACTGTTTGCAGACGATGTTGGGAGATAGTGCCTCGGCCGTTGACCGGGTTCTTGAATTCCTTCATCGTCTAAATGTTCTAAATAAAATTTAATTTATATAGTTGTTATTTCTTGTGTTATATTATTTATTTATTTTATCTATATAAATTTATTTCTGTTATGTTTTTATATACCTTTACGAATTGTTATTAAATCTTATTCATTATTAATTGTTATTTAGTTCTTAAGTATTTATTATTAATATAGTTATACCTGCTACTTAAATTTTGTTAAATTTATTTTTACAAATATAGTTTGTTGTAGTTTTATTTGTTTATATATATATATATATATATATATATATATATATAAGTAAATTTTGTTAATTCCTTTTTTTTTATATATATATATATTTTCATTTAGCTTGACGGCGATGATAACCTTAACGGTTTTTCGCCGAAAAAAAAAAAAGCAAAATTCTGATTTACAACTTTTTTCAATTTCAATGATTTTGATGATAAAATACAATAGGCCTATAATTTTGTTTTATCATTCATTTAGCTGTTATCCTTGAAATAACAGTAATGTTGAAGGGTTTAACAGAAAAAGTTGAACAGTTTATTTGAATATGTACACAAATGAAACTATATATGTACATCGATAAACTTAAAAGTTTCCATTGAATGTTTAAAATGTTCTTGGCAATTGGTTCTAGTTATTATATTTTCTATCATCGTTAAAAAAAAATTAAAAGAAGTTTATTACACAATTTGTACTGTATAAAAATTTTATGAATGCAATTAATATGACTTCTCACTACAGAACTGTTTCAAGAAGGTACACGTGTTGATACCAACAATCAATTGTAAAAAAATGCACAATTTATATAATCACTAGTTGTTATGAACAAATATTTTACAATAATTCCCATATATTATTTGTCACTAACAAGAAATATTAATTTTTTTGAGAAATGTTTTTATTTAAATCAATAGAAGATTTTATATTGAAACATTTAGCCTAATCCTAATTTCTTATTCTTTAGGTCAGTAGCCTAGCCTATTTACAAATTGCTATATGGAAAGATTTAAATTCAAATTTTAAAACTTTCCTTCAACATTAGGTTACAGGCCTAATAATAATAAGAGTTGAAGTAAATGAAGAGTGGGAATTTGGAAATTGTTTCTCCAGTTAAGGCATTTTAATAACATATTTTATTAATATGTACTTATTAATAATGTAGCTTCATATTACGTCCTATAGGTTTTAATAAGTTATACTTTGAAAACAACAATGCAAAACATCCAAACAGAATTTATGCCTATGTGTTCAAATATATTCAGTTCAACATAATTACACTTTTATTTTTCAAAGATCTATTTTTAACACATAATAATAATGGGATACAAACAAAAGAAAATCATGGCCATTGATAACGATTGAAAGGATTTTGTTTTAATGTTTAGGCAACATAAATTAGTTACTAATTTAAACTAATGTTTAGTAGCTAACATAAATTAGTTACTATAGAGTAATTTTTTATATAGCATACAGTAGTTTTTCAAGTATTCTAGAGTGTAACTTAGACCACACTAGGCCTAGGCTATATACCTAAAAAAACACAAGACAATTCAACCTTTTAATTTTATATTATGTACAGTATTCCACACATTATGTCCACATTACATTATGTGGACAGTACATTATGTCCACTGAAAATATTCAAGAATGTTGATCTTTAGATTATTTTGCTTTTAAACATGTTATTTAATGTAATGAAATATTTATTTTATTACTACACATTTGTTGTAATTTTTGTATATAACATTTTAACATACACATAGGCATTTAAGCTTATGTTTTTGTTACATGTTTAGGTTTTAACATAGGCACTTGAGAACTTGATCCATACTCTCGAAATGTCATGTAAAATATAACTCTAGATTAGGTTTATAATTTTTTTACATAGGCCTATAGGAAGGCTATTCTGAAAGAATACTAAGCCACATTTAACTTAATATGTTAAGGCCTATGGCTTTTTAAAATGATTAGGTTTACTGTATTTAACTTTTTAACAAGAAAATAATTATTAGGCATTTTAGTGGTTGACCTGTATGTTACTTGCAGGCTTGTAGGAATTATTCATTTGTTTGTAGGTTACAAATTTACAAATTGTAATTTTTATAATACTAGTTTGATAATTAGATATTTTGACAAACTTGTGAATATTTCCACTTTCAGAAACTTGTAGGCTTTATTTAACAGACTTCAGATATTATAAATTCTTTATTTATTTAGTCTAGGATAAAGAGTTTTATACAATGCCAATAAAGCAAACAAAAGTTTAACCTCACCTTGGGATTTTAAATTATTTTACACTACTAAGTGTATTAATGATTCTTGCCCATATTTTTAGTTATTATCACCAAAAAAACTCTAAAAACTCACTATTTTTAATTTTTCACATCTAAAAACACATTTTCAACATTCACCATTAAAATTCAACCACAACTAACAATAGAAATGCATTTCCTTCTTCACTGCCATATTAATACAAATGCCAATGTATAATTTTCTTTATTACAGTAGATAGTTTATATATGATTTATTCACTTTTATGTTTTAATGAACTATTTATTGTAGAAAGCAAAGTATTAAATAGGGTAGGAAGTAGGTTCTTTAATAATTAACTAATAATAAAATTAAGAAACTTTTATGCATTAAAATTACTAATTAGTTGAAAATAATTTAGGATTTTTAAAAGAAAACTAATAAAGAACAATATAATAAGGTTACATTGTTCATTTTTAATGGTCATTTAAGTCTTTATTAATACTTAATAATAGACTAGAAAATGTATGTAGTATTCTATATATTAAATATTTCATACACTAACATCATTTATTTAAGTATATTTAACACATTTAATATAATGCTTGTTGTGTTCAGAACACAAAACGCTACAACATTAACAAAATGCCCAAAAACGTTAGTAAGGTAAAGGCTAAATGGATAACTCTTATCCATTTATTAATGTTAGACAAAATTCTTTAATGGTAATTTACATCACTGTTTTATGCTCGTTTCCATTTTCATTTTTTGGTTATACTTTTCCTTACATCACTATAGATAGGTTATGAATTTTCTAGTTCATATTTTTAAAATAAAGAGTACTTCAATTCTTTGTCAGCTGTAATTTGTTCAAATATCTCACTTTGATTTCAGCATTAAAAAGAATAGTCAGAAAGAAAATGATAGAAGCTCTACCACTCGAGAACCAAAGAAGAATATACCAACAACGGTTCCTTCCATTCAAACATCCGTCATTGCTCCTGCAGATGATCCTCTGGCCTTTGTCAGGCAAGAACGAAAAAAATACAATCCTTTAAAAAGTGTAAGTTCTATTTTTATATACCATGTTGATATATACAATATATCAACATGTACCATAATATATATAACATGTTGATTATGTAAAATATAAATGGTGTGAACATTATTATACTCCATAGTTTTCTTGTAATAAGTAACACAATTATGCTTCATTTTCTTCATTCTTCAATATGCAACACAGTTATTTAATGAAGTTAACCCTTTACACTCACTTGGTGTCATAAGAATGTTCCTCTTGGATCAAATTGCCACTGCGAATGGCTGCAGCCATTTCTATGGTAGCTTGGATTACTTCTAGCAGGTGCATTCCTCTTAATTCGCAAGACTACTGCCAGTGGCCAACATAAATCCCATAAACATTTGCATGGCCAAGTAAGGTATTGTCTGTTTAAATGATTTTGTTTCCCTCTACAGTGTTAGAATCTGAAGGCTAACTAAAAAAAAACAATGGTTTACTTTCCTGCCATTGCGAACATGCGGTTATATCTTACTGCAGTATTTCTGCAGCCTTCTAAAAGAGCTCAAACATAGCATATCAATGTATTCATCACACAGGTTGTTTGCTAAAATATAAAGGTTTAATAAACAAATTACATCAAATTTCAAATTAAAAACTTGCGGTTTGAAAGTGAATCAAAAATAAAACCCTGTAGCAGTAAGGGTTTATTTTTGGCGATTTTTTATTTAGAAAATTAACTATTAGTCATCATATTTAAATATTTTTAACGTTAATATTTTAGTTAGAGACCTGAAAGAGTACTGTACAAAAACATTATTTACACCGTATTTTCAATAAAAAGTTTACTTAAATGATTCATTGTTTTTAAATGTCTACCCCGTTTTGGGTTAATATAAACAAAACAATTCTAAGTCGGTGACAACAGGCAGTCAATAGCGACTGAGCTAAGGCAGGCTACCGAGCGGCCACTCAAGTGGTAAGGCAAACGACCTGAGAGGACTTGATTCATTTGAGTATATTTGAAATATATGGTTAATGTTGAATGATTTAAAATCTTAAAATTGGATAAATGGTTAAGGATGGTGGGATTGTAATCACAGACAATTGTGATGCATTCAGTTGAAACCAAAATTCATGAAAAATCATATTTTTCTGTGAAAATAATTCACTAATATATTTTAAAATGATAAGACATTATACCAAAAGCTTTTAATGACTACAGTATAAAGAAGTGAAAGCAATCGTGAATCTCCTGACTACCCTAACAGGCAACTAATTTACACAAGGAATATTTATATGAACTTGCACAGTACAATAAATAATAAAACAGAAAATATTTAGAAAAATTAAAAAATGTTTGTAGAACCTGAAAATGTTTTCCATATATGGCCCTTACATGTCTGGAAAAGAACAAATAAAAAGCAATTATGTTTCATCTAATTTATAAAACAATTTTCTTTATTTTATACCTTGTTATTTGTTATATAAGTAACAATGTAACTCAGATTTTATGCTGTTCAAACTATCTATTTTAAGTCAAACCTTCAGCCCCTAAAAAAAAATTCCTTGACAATATCCTGGTTACATTATTTTTATCTTCTAAATTTAAACGTGTCTCGCTAAGCATAAATAGAATGGAGTAACTACACCACAACATTGGATACTAAAAGTTTTATTACTTAACTCGCTAATTGAACAACATATCTAATCTCTGAACAATGTCATGTCTACACAATTCTTTATTTGTGCAAGCCTAGTCTTCCTAAATAACATGTACAATGCAGATTACATTAGTACGGTCCAACTACATCACAAAGTAAACAATGTAAAAAGTGAGGTTAGAAATTGTTTAATGATAGTGCACGGAGACAAGGAAGGAAAAAATTAGTAAAAAAATATTTAATGCTCAATAACATGGTGCTTGCATACATTTTTTTAAAAAAATATATGGTTTTTAGTAGAAAGTTAAATTATTTTTTTGTAAATACTAAATTTACAGGTTTTTTTCCTTAGTTTACGCCCTCATTGGAGCACTTCAATCAGTCCATACACTTCCAAGTCCAACATTGCTATTGAGAGACTAGCGTTTCAGCCTTTTCGTCCGTTCCCAAAATTTCTTTATCCTGTCCGACCTGGCTGCCCTTTGTTTATAAGTTATGGTATGGGTCTTTTGTTCAAATGTTGTTAGCTTGAATCGCAGATATTTATTCCTTAGAATCCTCTTCTCTGCTCTACCTTCAATTTGAGGCACCGTCAAATTTAACTCTTCCAGAAATAGCTAAATAGCTGTTTCACCAGTCGGTTTTCTGGAAGGCGTTCTATATGGCTGAAAAAAAACAATTCTCCTTTTCTGCATATTGTTTTTTTTTTTTACTACAGTAATGAACTATAGTTTGTGCTCTCTCCAGTTTGTGTAATAATTATAAGAAGGATTTTTTTTTTTTTTGTTTAACGTCCGACTACTGTGCACATTTGGGCTAATGCAGATGATGGGATGATTTATAGCGTATGAAAATGCCAAGCCTGGCCGGGAATCGAACCCGGGTCCTCGGGGTGAAAGCCAAGTATGCTATTCACTAGGCCACCGAGGCGGCATTATAAGAAGGAAATGATCATGAATAAAAATAGCTGTTTTTCATCCTAAAATTTTGTTGTAATTAAGATCCAGTACATAAAATTTTAGATTGTATCTAATTGTTAAGAAAAGGATTAGTGACAATCTTTATTGAAGACAAAAATTGTATAGCTTATAAAAATGGTTGTACTCTCTCCAGTTCATTCTTTCATCGCACTTTGGGGTACGCCAAATCATACATCAAATGGTTTGCTTTTTCTTGGAACCTTAGGTTTTCATTATGTAAAAGTTTTGCAGCTTAAGTACATCGTCAATCATCTCATCCGATATCGCCAGCTCAGTTAAGTCTTCTGGACCCGCCTGAACCAATTACTCTTCGTTTTCCGATCTCTGAAGAAAGCAAAGATCCGCCATTTCCTACTAATATGGCCATAAAAATTTGTTCTTTATTATTTTTAAAATTACAAATTGCAGTGATTTTAGTTCAACATTAATATTCAACTAAATGATTATTTTTTCTTTTGATCAAATGAATATTTTTAAAAAAAACAGCTTTTAGAAATTCCTTTAGGACTATCAAAAATAATATGATAGCAGTAGCTTTTTATAAATTTGGGCAAAACATTTTCTTCACGAATGCTTATTCCAAATGAACGTAAACTGACCAGCCTTAATTAATTGTAAAAGTCATGTTGGACTTATTCTTACCTAAAACAGCAGTTTAAGTTTTAAAACAAACTGAATAAAAATCAAATATAAGAGCAAGATAATTATTATGTTTCAGTTTGTTTTTGTTTTTTTATTTCAAGGCGAAAAGCACATTAAGGCTATTATCGCCTCCCTAAATGTAAGTGTGAGTGTAAAGTGTTAAAGTCGTAAGTGTAAGTGCATATTAGACTCAGGTACTGTGAGGGATGTCTAAATCCTCTCAATAGTGCAACTAATCTGCACCCACTTGCGGAGTCTTTGTGGAATGTTTATCAACTGTTTAAAACCTTTGCAATATTAGACCTACAATGGTAAAAGATTAAAGAAAAAAGAAGAGAGAGTACAAGCATGATTAGTTAATATAAAAATAAATAACCATTCTCGAAATCAATCTTTTTACTTTGTTTTTAAAGATTTAAGAAAAAAACAACTATAAGTTTAAAAACTTTAATTAGCCTCACTTGAATAGCGCTCATATTTTCTTACCAGACAAAATCGTCTTGAGTCCACTGGTTTTGCTGTTTTTATTACCCCGAAGAGATTTACGATGGCATATAAAACCGCGTCCAGACCAGTTTAATAAATTGTCCAACCAATGGAATACCCTTGCTTGAATAAGTTACGTCATGTTTAATCGAACAATACACGATCTATGCATAACGTAAATAGATCTATAGTAACTCAGGTAGACCATAGAGTGCACTGTAAGCTTCTGACGGCTTGTCAACACACAGCTGCACTAATAATTAATATACAACAATTTTCGCCGTTCTTCATTCTTCAACAGTTAGCCGCCTCGGTGGCCTAGTTGGTAGCGTACTGGGCTTTCACTCCGAGGACCCGGGTTCGATTCCCGGCCAGGGCTTGGCATTTTCATACGCTATAAATCATCCCATCGTCTGCATTAGCCCAAGTGTGCACAATAGTCGGACGTAAAAAAAACAAAAAAAACTTTAAATTGACCCTACTGTTTAATAAAGTTACATTGATTTCAGCACAACAAAGCTTTTACCATAAATAATTCACTAACAATATATATTTTAACTTATTCGTTCTTTTTCAAATTTCAGATAATATTCCCTAAAATTACTGCAAACATATCTGAAATCAGTCGCGACAACGATGGACTGCACATCCCTACAGAAAACCTCGCAAAGAACAAACCACACACGATCAATATTTCTTCGCTTCTAATGCCACCGCTTAATTTGTCTGCTGTCAACACTTCAGCTATCAACTTGTACGATATCAACATACCAGTTGCCAATTCACCAGGAGCGAAAACAATTGACATAAAATTACCCGTCATCAACGCATCTGCTGTGAATATAACTGACATCAATTTTTAATATACCGCATGGTGCAAATAAATAAACTGCATGTAAACGTAATAAAACAATTAAAATTGTAAAAAATAATTTTAGAATGGTACAAAAGCAATTTATAAAAATACTGTTATTAAATTTAGGCTAACATATATAAAAATCATTAATTTTGTCGACAAAGTCACAAGATGTCATGATGTGTGAAAAAAAAAGTTTAAATAAAATTTGTTTGATTTAGTAATTAACAAATATATGTTATTTATTTGCGAACTAGGCTTTTTTATTTTTCCACTCCTAATAAACTAATTTAGACCTACTGGTACTAAAGTATGTACCAATTCTTTTGAAATTAGTGTGATTAAATTTAACATTTCCTACAAAAACAGCAATATTTTTTTCATTATAGCTAAAACCCTTAAACTTATTAAATATTCAATAGCATAGTGCCAAAAACTGTTGGCATACAAATTGAAGTTTGTAATATTTTGGCTAAGTTTGTTAACCGGCAAAATCAGTTTAACCATTTAAATATGCATATTATTCAAGCAGGCAGATCATCAATGCACAATTCCGTAATGTCTCTAGTAATATATTCTGATTCGTCTTTTGACATCACTACACCACTCAGCTTTTTGGAAAACCAACTTACTGAATTATCTCCATTTTCTGTGCTATGACATTTTTTCGATTGTCATTATCTTCATTCAACATCTGAATATTCAATCAATTTTCTAGAACCTTAATTAAATTGTAACTAGTTACTGTAATTCGCTTGCAAGTAACAGAATTCTTTTTTCATCTATTAATAATTGTTTTGTTAGTTTGAATGTACTAAATATCTACAACAAAAATCTGCTTCTCTTTTGGAATCTTAATGCATTTACCAACAGACATAAAAAAACATTTAAAATTTACGTGACATCGTAAAATCAAAATTTTCTAAAAACTGCTTCATAAGAATTTGCGAAAACTTTTGTCACATACTCATTGCTCTAATTAGTTTTCAGTACTATACTGTAAACTAAAAAAATAAATAGGCCTAATCTGGGCGTACAGACAGTATTTATTGAGGCAATGAAAATAAATTGTTGTATTCCATACTTATTGTACCTTGATCTTTTGTAAACAATTCACTTTCAGAATTGTCCTACAAAATTTTTATAGTCTACAAATTCCTCTTCTTATGAGAATCAAATAAATTTTGATTTTCATCAGCTGTTATCAGTTAAAACATATGTTTCAAATATTCCACGAATGACAATTAAAAAAGATTATTACATAAAGAATTGACGCTAAGAACAATGCTTAGTAAATAAAGGTTATATAAATAAGCAGGAAAGATGGTCTCTTGGCATGAACGGAGCCAAGCAAATTATTTTGGAAGTTGGAACATTGCCAAAACAGAGTTCACAGCCGGCAAACGTACAGTAGTCATGAGAGTTTTGTTATGATTGTTCTTGACATAATATAGATAAAAAGTGTATCTAATATGGAAACTGCAACCGCAACGGTAGATACTTCTACTACTAAAAAATCAAAAAATCGTAAATCAAGGCTTAGAGTTCGCAAACCAAGTAAATATGTTATTTATGTTTTAAATGTTTTTGTTTTTAAACTTGGAAGTTTTGTGTGTTTAATTATGGTGTTAATGTGTGCTTAAATTCTTTGGAAATATTCAGTATATGATGAGATATACAGTGTGTTTCAAAATACATGTCACATTCAAAGTAAACAGATGACTTCCCATTTGTAGTAATAACCTTCCCAATTGTCACCTTGTATAACCTATCCATCTTATATACAATAAAATTACTATAACTAGTATCTGTACCAACATTTGTTCAATTTCAAAAACTGCAAAATGCACAAACATTGTACAAACTTACTGATGTTTCATTACATTTTTAAATTTTA
This sequence comes from Callitettix versicolor, assembly GCA_022606455.1. Classification (NCBI taxonomy): domain Eukaryota; kingdom Metazoa; phylum Arthropoda; class Insecta; order Hemiptera; family Cercopidae; genus Callitettix; species Callitettix versicolor. The sequence goes on along the minus strand of CM040186.1, from coordinate 110,824,743 downwards.
AGTGTTTTAGTGTTTAAAGAAAACATTTTACAAATCCAATTGAAACAAATAATCATGCACACAGCTGTCTCACTGACATGATGGTAGCAAATTTCCAAAACTAATTCTTTTATTTTACACTTTTTTGAAAATAAACGTCGCTATTAAATCAATGTTCAAATCGGCACAAATTACATTTTAAAATTTTTAATTAGATTAAAATTTTAAATGCTAACTTACAAAGATTTTTACACTAATTACTATAGCGAAAACATTTTTTTCAAAAACAAAAAAAATAGTATGGAGTAATTAAAAGTTTGGAATGGCTGCCATTTTGAAACAGTTTTTCAGTGTGATAACCTGTTCACTAATACTAAAATAGATTTTTGTGCCAAGTTTGAATCAAATTGAACCAAAGCTATATAACCTGAAACCGCTAACAAAACTACCCCAATTTATAACTTCCCAACTCACTGTTCAAACGCTGTGTATTATCAAAAGACAGGCAAAAGTTCTTTTTATATTTCCCAAAATCCTGAACAACTCTATAACCTGTTGAAATGCTACAGGTGTATTACCAACAGACAGGCAAAAAACCTTTTTATATTTCCCAAAATTTTGAATAATTCCATAACTTCCTTAAATTCTATAGGAGTATTACCAACAGACAGGCAAAAAACCTTTTTATATTTCCCAAAATCTTGAATAATTCTATAACATCCTTGAAATTCTATAGGAGAATTACCAACAGACAGGCAAAAAACCTTTTAATATTATCCCAAATCCTGAATAATTCTATAACTTCTTTAAATTCTATAGGAGTATTACCAACAGACAGGCAAAAAACCTTTTTATATTTCCCCAAATCCTGAATAATTCTATAACTTCTTTAAATTCTATAGGAGTATTACCAACAGACAGGCAAAAACCTTTTATATTTCCCAAAATCCTAAATAATTCTATAACTTCTTTAAATTCTATAGGAGTATTACCAACAGACAGGCAAAAAACCTTTTTATATTCCCAAAATCTTGAATAATTCTATAACTTCTTTAAATTCTATAGGAGTATTACCAACAGACAAGCAAAAAACCTTTTTATATTTCCCCAAATCCTGAATAATTCTATAACTTCTTTAAATTCTATAGGAGTATTACCAACAGACAGGCAAAAAACCTTTTTATATTTCCCCAAATCCTGAATAATTCTATAACTTCTTTAAATTCTATAGGAGTATTACCAACAGACAGGCAAAAAACCTTTTAATATTATCCCAAATCCTGAATAATTCTATAACTTCTTTAAATTCTATAGGAGTATTACCGTCAGAGAGGCAAATAAACCATTTTATATTTCCCCAAATCCTGAACAATTCTATAATTCAATAATAATATGAATGTTACTAACAAATCGCAATAGGTTTTGGCACAAATAGAGGTGGACAAAATTAACATCCTCACAGTAAAGAGAAACACTTGTTACATAATACTAAATAATATTTATCTTTGTAAACCTTCACTTAGAGCCAGACATAGATGAATAACAAGCCTCTTCTTTTCTTAGAAGTCGAGATTATGTTAATAAAATTGTATAAATAAACAAGTCTGAAAAAATCCAGATATGTCAAACAGTACTAATATAACAAATGATTTTATTTCATACTTTATTTAAATATATATGTTATAATGCCTGTTTAGATCTCAACTACAACTGAAGAAACCAGTTTTAATTGGCAATAAAACACTGTAGTGGAGAACTACTGTTTTGAATTTCTCAACAAAAAAAGTACTCATTTTAAATAACTACATATTTGAAATTTCAATAAAATTAATTCATTCAACTAAAATACATTTTTAAATCTGTAATAGAATTTTAAAAAAGTCCAAATTGTTTTCAGTAAACTACTGTAAGCAACTAAGAAAGATAAAATGATTTATGTCAATAAAATTAAGTCAGAAAGATTTTACAAAAAATATTATGCAGTAACCTTCGGAACAGAAATTCAATTCAGCTTTGGTAGGCACATTTTTAATGTTACCTTTGATAAGTATATAAAGTCAGATAATGTTTTTGAAGTAGTGAGTATTTAAAAATACGAGGTGTGGCTATTAAATAACGAGACTGATGTAAAAAATTTATTTTCATTTTATACATAATTACTTATTATCACCTTCAATATACACCCCATCTCTATCCCTACAACGCTCCATGCGAATTTTCCATTGTTGGAAACAGTGCTGGAAGTCATCTTCTGTCAACTCCTTCAGGACTCTTGCCACTTTCACTTTTACAGCTTCCATGGACTCAAATCTTGTCCCTTTTAATGCAGATTTCACCTTAGGGAACAGATAGAAGTCACATGGTGCAAGGTCTGGTGAGTAAGATGGATGTTCTAACACTGGGATGCTGTACTTGGCCAGGAACCTCTTGACAGATAATGCGGAATGAGCTGGTGCATTGTCTTGGTGGAAAACCCATGATTTGTCCTTCCACATTTCGGGTCATTTTTCCTTACTCTTTTACATAGTTTACCAAGTACCTCAATGTAATAATATTGATTAATTGTTTGACTTTCAGGAACCCAGTGAATCCCATGAATATCGAAAAAAACAATCATCATTGCTTTAAATTTTGACTTGCTGATCTTGCTTTTTTGGCTCTCAGTGAATCCAATGCATGGATTGGTGCTTTGTTTCCAGATCATACGTAAAAAACCACGATTCATCACATGTTATTATCCTTTCCAATAAATTTGGGTCATTTTCAATGGCATCCAAAGTGTCAATACAAACATTTTTGCGAGCTACTTGTTCAAACGTGAGAATTTTTGGCACCATTTTGGCACAAACTTTTCACATGTTCAAATTGTCATGTAAAATTTGCCGCACACATTCTTTATCAATGCCTACAGTTTCACCAATTGCACAAATACTTAATTGAAGGTCAGACCGAATCAAATTAGCAACTTTTTCAACATTGTCATCCGTTTTTGACGCTGAAGGGCAACCTGGCCGCGAATCATCTTCAATGTCTTGTCGGCCATCTTGAAAACACTTAAACCATTCAAAAACATGTGCCCGATAAACATTCACTGCCATACACTTCTTTCAGTAAATTATAAGTTTCAGTAGCGGTTTTTTCCAAGTTTGAAGTGAAATTTAACAACAATTCGTTGCTCTATTATTACACTAAACATTTTTCCCGACAAAAAAAAATAACAACAATAACAGAAATGAAGGTTATGACTAAACGGTGTTGGTTACACAAACGAGACTAACTGCATTCTGAAGAGAAAGCTTCACACTAAACAGCTGTCGGTCAACAGCACTTGTTCCGCCACAGTGTTAGTCTTGTTATTTAATAGCCACACCTCGTAATGTCCACTAATTCTTATTTTACTCAAACTCTTCTGCAGTTGTGGCCCAAACATAAACATGTTAACTTTTAATACTTAAAAACTTTATTGAACAAAATTTTATTTCTTAATATTTTTATAGAAATAAATGACACATAAATAGTAAATCATCAGTTTAACGGACGTATAGGAAGGTGACGTAGTCCGTTAAATAAGGTTGGTTTCTGTAAATGCTTTGTATTGTTTTTATTCGGTGTATGCAAAAAGATTAAAATGTTTTGTCAAATGATTGTATTTCTTATTAACTCAGTACAGTATGTTTAAGAATGGATTTCTACTACAGCAAGTTAAAGAACTGATGAACTGTACACACTATGCGTAGCCTGCTCTACCATGACTACTAAAAAACGCTTTAAAAAATTCAGATACAAAACATTATCACCTGCTTTCAAACAATATAACAATTGATTTTTTGTCCTTTAAATCTGAAACCCATTAAATCGGATTCAGTTAAACCAATGGTCTATTAACTTGATTGACAGTATAAAGAGATAAAAGAAAATGCATAAGTAAAGTAGCAGGTATGTTTTACAGTATCAAAAACCAGCTGACTATTATCCACTACACAGATACAATAACCTGAAAACAGGGATTGTATGAACAGTTGTCACCTGGCCAAAACTCAATTGGATGCAGAAATATACATTTAATTAACAGGTTCTTTAGACATTTTAATTGAAATAAATTGCAATACTCTACTAAATCTTTTTCACAAGTAAATATGTTGTTTGTAAACCTTCCTTCTTTTGATTAACTTTGCTGTAACTTCTAATAATGGACTGACATTGACTGTTAAAGTTCATTGTATTTTCCCATTCACAATTATTTCATTATTGCAACATAGCCACCGGACCACATATTTAAATAATTAGGATTATGGTCTACGAGGGCTATTCAGAAAGTAGATTACGTTTTTGGATAAAAAAAAAAACTAAGTACAGGAAAAAAATTTTATTATATACATTTGAAAGAGGAACTAAAATACTATTTTTCGACATAATCGCCAAACAAATTTAGACATTTGTCATATCGGTGAACTAGCTTTGAAATTCCCGTGTCGTAGAGAATTCTGCCGCCTGTGACGCCAGCCAGTCAGTCACGCCATGCGGAGATCTGCGTCGTCATCGGCGCTGTGTTGCAAGCCAAGTCTTTGTTTCCCACAAGTTTCGCGAACATTGTTGTACGCAAATTGTCACCAAAAAGTTAGGATACCATAAGTTTTGTGACACATGGGTGCCAAAGTTCCTGACAGAACAGCACAAGGGTCAGCGTATGGCTGCATCGTTGTCATTTCTGGACGCTTACGACAAAGATGGTGAATCATTTCTTGATCGCATCGTAACGGGAGATGAGACTTGGGTTAAGCACGTTACCTGTGAGACAAAACTACAGTCTATGGAGTGGGGCACACAAATTCCCCCAAAAACCGAGGAAATGTTTGCAAACCCTGTCAGCAAGGAAGATCATGGCGACCGTTTTTGGGACAGGAAAGGTGTTCTTCTGGTTGACTTCCTAGAACGTGGCGCAACCATAAACTCAGAAAGGTATTGCCAAACATTACGAAACTTAAGACGAGCTATCCAGAACAAGCGGAGAGGAAAACTGAGTGCAAAAGTGTTGTTTTTGCACGACAATGCCCGCCCTCACACAGCAAATCGAACAAAAAACGTCTTGACGGCCTTCAAGTGGGAGATTTTCCCTCATCCACCCTACAGTCCGGACCTGGCACCTAGTGATTTCCACTTATTCCCGAAGATGAAGACTTGGCTTGCAACACAGCGCTTCGATGACGACGCAGATCTCCGCGGGCGTGACTGACTGGCTGGCGTCACAGGCGGCGGAATTCTACGACACGGGAATTTCAAAGCTAGTTCACCGATATGACAAATGTCTAAATTTGTTTGGCGATTATGTCGAAAAATAGTATTTTAGTTCCTCTTTCAAATGTATATAATAAAATTTTTTCCTGTACTTAGTTTTTTTTTTATCCAAAAACGTAATCTACTTTCTGAATAGCCCTCGTATTTTCCAATTCGCAAGTATTTCATTATTGCAACACAGCCACCGGACCACATATTTAAATAATTAGGATTATGGTCTATTTTTCTGTCTAGTGGTCTATTTTCTCACCTCATAAAGGCTAATGCGGTTTCAAAACCTTAGTGTTTCATCTTCAGGCCATAATATAAAATGTCAAATCCCTTTGTAGAGGTCATCACAAGGTTAAACAAAACATTGAAAGCACATATCATACGAGTCCAGAATGAAATGACATATGAGTTGCACATATTATTTGGTCAAACCAGTCAAGCCGCCTCATTGGCCTAGTTGATAGCGTACTGGGCTTTCACTCTAGGACCCGGGTTCAATTCCCGGCCAGGGCTTGGCATTTTCATACGCTATTAATCATCCCATTGTCTGCATTAGCCCAAGTATGCACAATAGTTAGAAGTTAAAAAAAAAAAAAAAAAAAAAAAAATGGTCAAACCAGACAGTAGTGTGTGTATTTTAATTGAGTAATTGTGTTTAGTGTTTGTGACAATGTCTTGTTTAACTTTTTTGACGGCCTAGACAGAGGGATTCGACATTTTGTATTACGAACTGAAGAAGAAACAGTAAGGTTTTGAAACTGCGGTAGGTTTACAAGATAAGTAAATAGACCACTAGATGGAAAAATAGGTCATGATCCTAATTACACAATTATTTACTTATTTTGTAGAGCCTCCACCAGTTGAAGAAGATACAAGTCGATGGACAGAATTACCAGACTTGATTTTAGAAAATGTTTTCTCCTACCTTACAATGGAGGAAAAGTTCTACGCATCGATGGTGTGCGTGTCGTGGAACCGAGGGTTTTACTTACCAAAATCTTGGTCTACGTTTATTTTAGAAGAACAAGTCCTGACTAGACGCAAGTTCAATTATTATTCTGGCTGGCAGGTAGGCCTTACTTGGTAGTTTGTATATATAGAAACACAAGTGAAATGCTTATTAAACACTCTTATCAATAAATAAGTTGTATAACATTAGAGATGAAAATTCTATTCATTTTGAAGGATTATAAATAGAAAAATTATTGACAGTGTAAAAACTATTGACAAGACTCGGAAAAATTATGAAACTGCTGACATACTACCTGTTGTGATAAACAACAAGGTATGTAGAACAGCAGTTCAGATAAAAGTTTGGGGAAGAAGTAGGTCGCGTAAAGTCGAGACCTGGGGGGGACCATAGGACTGTTTGGTGGCTAACTAAATGTCAGGACGTGATGGGTCTCTGGGGCGACATCTCGGAAACATGGTGCTCAGAAGCATCTGATCAGCAGCAGTGTGTGGGGTGAGTAGACAGTTTTTTCCTTTTTGCTTAAGTAAATTGGGACACCAATTTATTAACCAAGAGTAGAAGTCATGAAACAGATATGTCATGATTAACAGGCCAAAAAACCTAAAACGATATTGTAAAATAGTTAATAAGCATTGAAATAGATTTTTGAACCACCATTTGATCGATTTATTGAATAACCCCAGTTAAAACAGTCCTAAATCTTAACAACAGATTCAGAGAGCCGCCTCGGCCTAGTGGATAGCGTACTGGGCTTTCACCCTGAGGACCCGGGTTCGATTTCTAGCCAGGGTTTAGCATTTTCATACGCTATAAATCATCCCATCGTCTGTATTAGCCCAAGTGTGTACAATAGTCGGACGTTAAACACCAAAAAAAAAAATTTAATTTAATGGCAGTCAGGTTTCATTTTTTTAATTTCCAATACAATTTGAAAGTTAAAAATGTTATTGTAGGCAGATTTCAAAGCTGTTTATGATGGTAAAATCAGACTTTTAAAAAGTGAGTAAGATAAAGTGATACTGCATAAAGGCAATATGCAGTATGCTATCAACAAGACCACAGAGGCGGCCCATTAAATTTCTTAATTTCAATTTATTTTGTTAATTTAAAATGCTAATTTATGCAGTTTTTTAACAATGATTAGAAGAGTGGAAACAGATTGTCAAAGACATTTAAGAATAAATGCATTTAAAGATTTTAAATAGTTGCCATTTCGAAACAGATGAGTGAATTTTTTGGTTAACCAACTTGTCTCGGCTGTGGATTTTTTCGCCAAGTTTGAATAAAATCTGACTGGCACTCATTTTGAGGTCCCGGATCTGGTTTTTACCATGATGCACATTCCAAAAGCTCATTTTTCAATTGAAATTTTCTTAATAAATATATTGATTAAATCTCAAATCAATTGATTTTCACGCAAATACTTCTTTTTATAAACTGCGTACAAAGAAAACAGTAAACAAACATATGCGCTGCAATTTGGAATGCGCTGTACAAAAGTAACACAGCAAATTCAAATTGAAAATATTTTGGGTGGGATGGGACATGAGACTTTCGCTGAAGCATTAATGTTTTCAACACCGTTAGTAGTAACTATCGGGGTGAATATTTGCAAGCATTATAATTTTATAGCTGTAAATTTCTGAACCATAATTAAATATTTACTACATTGCATCCTTTATTACATAATAGAAATTATTGATTTCAATTTTTCATGAAACAATAAAATTAGCACCATTTTAGCGCTGAAATATTTTGGATCAATTAAAAATTGAATTATCATGTGTGGATTGTACACAAAACCTGATATCTTTTCAAAATTTATCCGACTTAAATTTTGTTTCAGGAGATAATTGCAGCCGGAACTGCAAAGAAAATTTCAACTCATTTAACCCGTGGAGGGAGGCCAATAAGGGTAAATTTAGAACCGATAACTCGTAACTTTAGTAGTAATTTAAATCTGCCAAGAAACCTTTTGAGAAGTACTGACGTTTTGGAATGTTAGGGTACTGGGTCTGTTGGGGAGTAAATACAAGCTGAAAATAGTAAAAAAAGTTTTATTCATTATAAAATTTTATAAAAAGTTAAATTTTACATCATTGAAAACATACAACCAATTACTCCACATCAGTAATGAAACTCTTTACCAAAAAACTGAAACACTATCAGACACAATAAGAAAAAGGAGAATTGATTTTTATGGGCACATCCTCCGAATGGACAAAAATAGACTAACCAAAAAAATATTTGACTACTTTCGCAGAAGAAGAGCCAAACCACTTTGGTTTAGAGAAACGGAGAAAGACATAACAGAACTGCAGATCACTGACACTATGCTCATGGACAGAACAGACAAAACAATAACCAAGGACAAGAAGCAACGGTTCCAAGGCAAAGTCAAATCCAAGCGAACGATCCAAATCTCTGACGAAGAAAGAAAAGCAAGATCACAACGGATGAAACAATACTGGGCTATGAGGAAGGCACAGAGCATTGAGAAGTGATTGATTTGGTGTACCCCAAAGTTGGGTGAAACAAATAAAGATGAAACCATTCAATAGGGTCAAATTACATTAAAAATTACATTTTAGAATTTCGTTTATCACGATCAATTGTGATAAACTAATAACTTCCCCAGTAATGTACTTAAAAACAACAATTAAAAGTCTTATAAAAAAGTTACTGACAATTTTTTTTTTTAAGGCTAAAAGCACATTGAGGCTATTATTGCCTCCCTAAATGTAAGTGTGAGTGTAAAGTGTTAAAGTTGTAAGTGTAGTGTTGTAAGTATAAGTGTATTAGACTCGGGTACCACGAGGGACGTCTAAATCCTCTCAATAGCTGCAGCTAGTCTGCACGCCCCTGCGGAGTAGACTGACATAATACTGGATACTGAGAAAAATAATAAATCTAGAAACCATATCTCAAGAGTAAACTGACTGAGGCAACTACATCACGGAACAAAGAATTACATATAGTGTAATGACAGCAGATTGTGTTGTACAAAGAAAAAAAAATTGTCATTAAGGGTGAAAGAACTGATGTTTACAGTGTAGATTATTTATTGTCTGTCACAACTCCCTCTCACAGACTTTTTTCCAGCTGTCAACTTATAACCCCTCTTCCTCCACACGACACACAAGGGTGATTCAATAATCTAAATGTCACGCTATTTGTTCTAGAAACGCTAAAAAGTAGAATCATTCAAACTTTGGTGTTCCAGAATATTGTAGCTACTTCTTTTCACATAAATTGCTGGAAAATTTCCAGTCATTAAAAAAATCAAATCACTTTGGATCACCAAAAAAAAAGACAACTCAAATCTGACTTTAAAAATAGTGTGATATTGACAAGTACGAGACAGACAGATAATTTTAGTTTACTGGATTTTTGATAGCCCAATGCACCATGACCTAAGGCCTATTGAACAATGAAGCCTCTTGGATAGTTCAGTAGACTGGGTCTCTTAATGAGTTTGAACAGTCCACTGACTAGCTCAAACAGAGGTCCTCAGGATCGTGGAAGTTATACACTCATCACCTGTTGGCAAAAGCCTCTCAACCATAGATTATGTAACCTGCAGTTACGTTATCCTTCCCGCATGACCTACACACAGTTCCTCCATGGTACATTCCTATCCTGTGAGCCCTTAGACCACAGTGCCCAAATAATTAGTCCCATATTTTTCCTGAGTTTCCCTCTATCCAGGAACCTCACTGACTCTGTAAAGAAATATTTTTCAAAAAACGCTTACTATGGGAATCACATTGTTCGTAATATTGCTTGTAGATCCATCTGTTGTCAGCTAACCCAGCTATGCACATAGATTTATTTTATTTTTATTTATTTTTTTTTTTTTTTGGTGCTTAATGTCCGACTATTGTGCACACTTGGGCTAATGCAGGCGGTGGGATGATTTATAGCGTATGAAAATGCCAAGCCCTGGCCAGGAATCGAACCCGGGTCCTCGGGGTGAAAGCCCAGTACGTTATCAACTAGGCCACCGAGGCGGCTCTATGCACATAGAAAACCCTACTGTCAGCACTGGTCCCTAAAGACAGACATGGTTACACTCTATCCGCCTATTCATTACCCAAATCCTCATCCAGTATAAATATTTTCCAGGGATAGTCAAGTACTAACCTTGAAATTTAAGATTTTTTCTAGAATTTATCTTGCCCTAGAATTTAGCTAGGATATTTTTTAGAATTTAGCTTAAAATGATTTTAAAAAAAAATCTTCAAATATAATATGAGGTTTCCTTTCAACAAAAATTATACAATACAGAAAATAATCAATCAAAATTTAAATTTTAAAAATATCCTTATTCAGGTTATTTTCAGGTTAAACAGCGATAAAAGAGAGGATAAAAAACGAAAATGGGCTAAATTAACATATATAAAGAGGGGAAGAGGCATATAAATTTAAGAATTTTTTTAAAAATATGATATAAACATAGCAATGGCTACAAATAATAAAATAAGGAACAAACTGACAAAGAATATAGAAGAAAAGGACAAATTTAGTAAGAATGGGGTGTACAGAATACAGTGTGGATGCGAGGCAAATGGGACAAACGGGACGAAAATTTAGAACTAGGTTTAAAGAACATGTAAGATCATTCAAATACGGCAAAAATGATTCAAATTATGCGTCACATTTAATTAAAAAGGGACGCATACCTCGAGAAATAGAAAAATTCAATGAAGGTATTACATATGGCAGAAAAAGGAAGACGTATGAACATTTTAGCGAACTTAGAAATTTTTAAATCTAAATTAAAGGGAGAAAACATAATAAATGAACAGATATCATCAAACAGCAGATATTACGTTTAAAAATCTAAACATTTTCAAAAATTAACAGGAGGGACGACCTTTGAAGAGAAAGTTTGAAAGGAGCCAATCAGAAGCGAAAGCGTATGATTTTGAAGAGCCAATCAGAAGCGAGCACGTCAGGTTTAATGTACACGTGATGAATAGAGGAGGCGTACGAGGTGGAGATAGAAAATTATAAATAGAACAGGCCATAATATTGGTAACTAGTATAGATATAGTTTTTGAAGATGGAGGTTATCCGAAACGCGTCAACGAAAGTAGAATTGACGAAGCTAGGGAAGGCAGATCATTATACTGAACACAGTTATTCGGGTTGTCTGATTAAATAAAAAAGATGTTTTCACATGGTTGCCTATTTGTGTGCAAGTGTCGCTAAATAAAGAATAAACAAATTAACCATGTAAAACTAAAATGGTTAAAGAGATTAAAAAGATATGATCAAATATTTCACATAAAGCATAGTTTGCTCAATTTCGGGAACCCCTTAACTCCTATTTTAAACAATAATCCATCAAAAAAATAATAAAAAAGTGATTTTTTTCAAAAATGGACCTAACTATTTTGATACCACTTATACTCAATATAAGCTCAAATATAATCTTAAAAGAAATGGTTCACTATATCACCAAATCTGATTCAATATGATACAACTGAGCCTTAATATTAACACGGCCTTAAAAAATTATTTCTTTAAATATGACAAAAATTTGTGCAAAGTCTGGCAAGCTACTCTTGAACTCTAATAGCTACTAGCTGACTTTGATGGGATAAATTTGATTATCTCTTAAATATAAAATAAACTGAATGTGATAAAAGTTAATGCGATGTTTTTACACCATTAATAGAATAATTAATAAAATAATCTGTATAGAATAATTTCTATACAATATATAACCTTTAGAAAACATACTGATTAACAAACTTAATTATTAAGGTTCTTAAAATAGACAATTAGATCTGATGATTCAATTAGCTGTTTTGTTACAAGTTAATAAATGACTTCCACTTGGTTGTAATTAGGGCTATTCATATCCCAGCTGAAGCACTGTCCAAGCTTAGCCTGGTTATGAAGAAAATCTTAACAACAGCCAAGCCAAGTATCCATATGTTCTATATTTATTACTTGAAATACATTAAGACTGGACAATTTATGTCATCAGATTTAATGTATAAAATATCGAAGATGAGATGCAGAAAAAATAATGTTGAGAAATAATGGCTCCTTTTGGTTCACACCATTTTTTATCTTGCCTCCCAATACAATCCAGGAAAGTCTTTTCATCCCTGCTTCCCTCTATCCAGGCCCTTGCAGATCAAGATGCTTGGCAAGACAATCGTGACCAGTTTCCAAGCGAAAATTTGCTACAGCTATTTTGCGTGGAAGCATCTTATTGTCCTTAAAAGGATTAAACAGATCATAAGCTTTGTCTTGTAGGTTTTTCTTCATTTCACTAACAAATTTTTGTTGTGAGTCTGTTTTTAGTTTTCTTATAACTGCTTGTAATGACAGGGAGCCTGCTGGCTTTTGAATAATTTTTGTTCCTCTCTTCGCCAAATAATCCGCAGCTTCATTTCCCATCAATCCCACATGTGCAGGGACCCACTGCATTGCGATATTGCCAACATTATTTCTTACAATGGCACAGTTATTTACAAATTAATTATTGAAGATGAATTAAAATTTTATGGCAGTAATAAATAAATAATGCAGAAACATAACCAAATATTTCTCATATACTGTTCGCGAGATGTAAGATCACCCCTGTGCCCTGGCCTGTTAAATGAGTGACGCTATACTGTCACGCTAACGTTGGCCTTTTTACACTCAATATTATTAATAAAATGTAATATAATTACCTGTTTTTATTTCAATTTGTTACTTTTTACTGATTACTTACATTATTTTATGTATTATCTATCTGTATTTTTTCTGTGCTGGGGTGCTACTAAGGTACTACAGGCCTTCAACACATCAGCTATAAGCTTTTGTCTTCCCCTTATATTTCACCTCACACCAAATCGAGTAACCTTGACAATCCAGAATCTTGTATAGGGTGTCCTTGTGAAACTTCTTGTCTGTTGCTAAAATCTGAAGAGTCTACTTTCGAGTCCAGAGCCTCGAACTCGACGAGTATGTGAACTGTGGTTTAAATAAAAGCTCAAACTCTTATTTAAAAAATCTGAACACATTTTCACTTCGTAATTATACAACTACATTATTTCATCATATTTTTATAATAAATGTGATGTTTGACCATTTTTTTAACATCATCCTCTGAACTTTACATACAATTAACAATCGTTCGTTTCTTTTTTTTTTTGGTGTTTAATGTCTGACTATTGTGCACACTTGGGCTAATGCAGACGATGGGATGATTTATAGCGTATGAAAATGCCAAGTCCTGGCCGGGAATCGAACCCAGGTCCTTGGGGTGAAAGCCCAGTACGCTATCAACTAGGCCACCGAGGCGGCTATAAGTTCAAGTTTTATAAGTATTTGTTTATATTGTAATTTATTATAAATATATAATAAAGTTTGTGTCTGTGTAATTAATACCGTTTTGTTTTTTTTATTTAATCTACTTGCAGATTATAAGCTTCGCCCACACCATCCAAACTGTGGATAACCAGGTGCCTGCTGCAGCTGTTTCTTGACATTCAAATATTGTTCACTCTCAAACTTTATTTTTGTTTCAGTACATACTAGACCACATGAGAACGCAACAATGCATGTCCACAGTGGCACGCAACTTTAGAGTCCTTATATTCCCGCCAATGACAAACTTTTATAACCTATACGAATTTATGAACATGATGTCGTATTACGCCGAACAACAAGGCAGTGATAATTTTACCGTAGAAGGTGTTGGTTCAAATATTCATACTTTGCGTTATACATTCCCCTGTAACATGTCCCCAAGAGAGGAACAGAGGAACAGAAGACTGTATGGAACTGGAGGTAGGCTATGCCGTTAACCTTACTCCTTACTACACGCAACCAGCATTAATTGCTAAACACTAACAAAACAGGCTTCAGTTGGAAAATGTGAGTTTCTGATACTCGCCTAATTTCTTAGCCCAAAATTGTTTTCCTTTGTGGGAGTTCATGTGCTTTTTTTTTGTGTTTAACGTCCGACTATTGTGCACACTTGGGCTAATGCAAATGATGGGATGATTTATAGCGTATGAAAATGCCAAGCCCTCGCCGGGAATCGAACCCGGGTCCTCGGGGTGAAAGCCTAGTACGCTATCCACTAGGCCACCGAGGCGGATGAGTTCATGTGCTGAACGTCTGCTATATGACAACTAGATTTTATATATAGTAGTGAATAAAACTATTCCCATTAGGTTAATAAACATGTGACAACTCTAATTGGAGTCACAATTTCATTCACTGAAGTAAAGGCTTGTTTATTTCGTATTACTGGAAACTGAAATGGTGTTCGCTCCTGACAGAAGGGGATGGAGATCATACAGTATTATTTTTAAATTTCTATCCTTGTACTATCTGCAAGCTGTGATTATTCTGTCGGAATCTAAAATGTTAGTTACACAATCAGCTGACACTTACCTCACCGTTAATGCATCTGTAACTTCAGGCCAATTGGATGGGTAACTTAAATGATCAATAAAGTTGTTTCTTTTTATCTTGACTGTCAACACGTAACCTCCGTGTGATGGATTATATATAAAATTATTATTTAAATTCATTATTTTTCTACAAAATATCTAGAAATTTTGATCTTAATTTTCTTGCACTGCTTCAAATTCTTTCATTGTGTCCTTTTAATTTTATCACCTGTAAGAAATGTTAATGGATATAATGTAAAAATTCTTGTTAATGGATCGCTGCATGTACACAGTAATCATTGATATTCATTTACAAAGTTTACAAGAGTTTAAACTGCATCATATGATAAACTACAGCTGATATTTGAAAGAAAATAATATTTATGATATATCTTTAATTAAATAGACTTTAAAATATACAGTTCTGTGGTTCTCCCGGAAGCACTTTATGCCTGCGAGACCCTTTTCCAGATCAAGAAAAACACTGCACTGACCAGTTACTTAAGATTGAGAGAAGAATCATTAGGACCTGTTTAAATAAAAGTTACCAGAAAGATGGTTTCTGTAGAGTCGCTACCAACAAGACAGAGTCTAAACAGGTAGACCCAATTACAAGTGTTTTTTTTTTCTTCCACATCCTTAGGATGCCCAACAGCGATTCTGAAACAGCTGGTCATGAGAAATACTTGGAAGACTAACACTCGTCTCGCAGACTCTGAAAGATCTGGGATGATTTATATCAAGGATGCACCGGACAGAACGAGAATCAGAAGCATTCTGAAAAACATCAGGTTTGGCGTAGGAAAGCCAGAGCGACGAGGATGGTGGGAGATGTCAACCGAGGTCAGGAGGCGGATCCACTCTGCGGTGATCAAGAAAAATGCTAGCACTGACCAGTCCTTAAGATTGAGAGAAGAATCATTAGGACCTGTTTAAATAAAAGTTACCAGAAAGATGGTTTCTGTAGAGTCGCTACCAACAAGACAGAGTCTAAACAGGTAGACCCAATTACAAGTGTTATGAAAAAACGAAGAATTGCTTATCTCTTCCACATCCTTAGAATGCCCAACAGCACGATTCTGAAACAGCTGGTCATCAAAAATATTAATAGGAAGACCCAAGGACACTACGTCTCGCAGACTCTGAAAGATCTGCAAGAGATTGGTTTGCGGATCAAGGATGCACCGGACAGAACGAGAATCAGAAGCATTCTGAAAAACATCAGGTAGGAAAGCCAGAAAGACGAGGGATGGTGGGAGATGTCAGACGAGGTCAGGAGGCGGAGATCGGATAGGACGAAGCAGTATTGGAGAAAGAAGAAGTTGGAATCCTCACAGTGCACTAGCACGGATAAGAAGAAGAGACTGAAATATTGACTCAAAGTGGCCTTAAAATTAAAAAAAAAAAACAGACTTTATCAACCACTTGTCACATTAGCCAAACAATCTACATTCATAAAATGTATTACGGGTATTCATCTAATTAAATATTAAATCACTTTAGTAATGCTTTAATAAACATGTATGTATGAACAAATAATTAGTGTATTTACATAGTACAGTGCAATATGTCTGTGCAGGCAAGCTGTTGGCTGCGTTGAAACGACTAATGAGTAATTTATCCAGTCTCCAGTGCCTGGAGCTAATTGATCTCATGTTGGACAGTTGTGAAGCATTGTATCTACTAGATCAAGTGTGCTGTGACTGTTGCAAGACATTGAAACATTTAGTACTTGTGAATGCAACAAAAATGCAATGCCAGTTGCTCCATGTTGGTGTTTTCCTTAATCTGAAAGTAAGATATTTCATTTTATAGTTATATAACAATTTTTATGTAACTCTGGTCACAAGTATTACATACAACTTAGTGTAATGTACCTTTTTTTGCTGTTTAGTGATGCATTAGCTAATCTAACAGGAAAACATGGTTGTTCATTTTAATAGTAAAACTACCAAGTATTTTTTTTACTTTTAGTAAATTTCTGACAATATTTTTTTTAAACATTAATGATCTCCAAGTTTACAATGTATTTTTATGCAAAACTTTATTTTACAAAACTGCTGGGCAGTTTTCAACCACTTGTATGCTATCTACAGCAGTGATGCCACAACAAAGGAAATAAATTTCCCATCAACAATTGCTATAATTTCCATTAGTAAAACCCACTTATATATCCCACTCACTGAATCCCTTATATTTTTTTCTGGCGAAAAACCTTTAAGGTTATCATCGCCGAGGCGCGACTTTAATTATTTAATACAATTTTTTGAAACAAAGAAACAAGTCAGATAAAAATTGAAGACATTATAAAAACAACAAACAAAACAATAACAATACAAAAACAATTATAAATAAATAGTTTCTTAAAACTAGTTAACAATAATATAAATCTTAAAACAACATAAACACAAAGTTATTGTAGGCTGTATATTGGCCATACAACAATAACAAGATAAATATATGAAATATTAACATTCCTAAAACTAATTAACAAAATAAAACTAACAAAATGAAATCAAACAAAAAAATAATTAAAAATAAATTAATAACTAGCAAATATAAACAAACTTTTAAGGGTTGTAAAGGAGCACTACAACAAGCAATAACAAATACTTAAATTAAATTTTATTTAAAAATTTAGACCATATCAAGAAAGTCCAGGACCTAGTGACGGCATAGGCAATCTCCCAAAACATATCCATATAATGCTAATGGCAAGTACTTTAAGAAAATCAAAACAGGAAAAATATATGTTGTTGGGGAAAAATCCAAAAGCCTCTTCAATACAAACACTTAACCACAAGAGATATCATTATTGATCCAAATAGCAAATAAATAGTTTTAATGAAATTACACAATGGTGAAAGCTCAAAATGTAAAAAAAATTTACAGATCTTGGAAATCAGCCCCCAGAACTTAGGAGAAGATGTCTTATACCTGATAAGTGAAACCAAACTGCAACATATGCATATTGTACAAAACCGTTACACACCGTTAGATGTGGTAGCTGTGAATTGGCGAAGTTGGCGAGACTGTGCTAAGAACAATCCTCACTTGGCGGTGCACTTACGCGTGGAGTCCATCAGAGAAAGGCCTATTCTGTGGCAAGACTCAGCACCTGTTCATTCTATTCTGTATTCTTCTCCTCAGTGCAAGGTAATGAATGGATAAACCAGCTTTTATTTTAAATTTACAGAGCAGAATTAAGTTGTTGCTACCTGCTTTCATTGTTGTAAAATGATTCATTGAAGCAGCCATTGTGGTAAGTCCCAGAATTGGGACTTTTAAAAGAGAACCGATCCCGTCCTTTAGCTTACTCTTTCAGTGATTTTTAGAAATGTTATTCGTACATAACATGTTGCATAAAATGCTTGCAATTTTGGTCCAATTTGGTTCAAATTTGGCGTAAAAATTGAATTCGGCAACAGCTTGGATAAGTTTGTTACCCAGCAAAGTCTGATTAAAATTTTCAAAATACAAAACTTTAAAAGAATTCATAACTTCTTTCTCCTACTTTTTTTTGAAAATCTCATTTCATCATCGTAATTAGTAAAACACTAATTTTTTTTTAAATAAACTTTGTAAACAATTTTTCTTTCACAACCCTACATTCTCAAATATTGTGTCAAGTAAAATTCTTTAATATTTTTCCAGCTGCAAGCAGATATTATATCCCATGCAATAGAACTGTACCAATCAACACTTCGAGTATTTGGTCACCTTGGTCTGCCCAGATTCCACCAACCAAAAGCTTTCACTGAGCGTATGGACCCATTTCTTCTTCAACTTGTCAAACAATGTGAGCATCTTCATACATTGGTAAGCATTGAATAATAACCCTTAACATGTACATGCATTGATAAGCATTAAGTTGTAACCCTTAGTATTTTCATATATTAATAAGCATGAAATACGTACCCTTAAAATCTTCATGCGCTGCTAAGCATTGAATATTAACTTTTAGCAGCTTCATACATTGGTAAGCATTAAATAGTAATCCTTATTAGCATCTTTATACATGGTTAAGCATTAAATGGTACTTTTTAGTATTAAACTTTTAGTATTTTATGCTATTATTATATTATAAACGAATCTGTTAAAACAGTTTACAGTGGAAAATAAAATAATGAATAATCATAAATAGCAATACACAACACAAGAAAACTGCCCAGGCCTTGTCAAATTTAATTCATATGTTCCTTAAAATTTAGGCTCAAAACTTAACAGCCTAAATATATGATTGCCAAAATATGGTTAGCTTTGTGTCTAATAATCTGAGGTCAAGAACTATCTGTAAAAAATTAAGAAGTTTAACTTTAGAAGAGCACATGACTAAGTGTAACTCCATGAGTTGAGGGTAATGACGAGGCAGACCGACTGGCTGGACTTGGATCTGCATCTGAGTTTATCGGACCTGAGCTGGCTTTAGGGATTTCTCTATCGTTGACCAGGTCCGCTATTAATGGGTGGATTAAATGTCAACACCAGGTAAGATGGGACAACCTTCATGGGCATTCCCATAGTAAACGCCTCTTAAGCAAAGTTCCTTCTGGAGGAATCAAAGGGGCAGCAAATGTCCTGGGCAGAGCACAACTTGGGAGGATCATGGGGCTCATAACCGGGCACTGTGGTCTGAGGATGCACATGAACAGGATAGGTGTGTACCATTGAGAAACCGTGTGTAGATTGTGCAGGAAGGAGGAGGAAACTGCAGGTCACATAATTTATGATTGTGAGGCTCTTGCTAGTAGGAGGCTAGGGGTTTTTGGTTTCCAAGACCCTAAGGATCTTCAGCAGAGTGAGCTAGTCAGTGGGTTGTTGGAACTTATTAGTGGCACCAATCTGCTGAACTAGGTATTTTAAGTGGTAAGTTGCACAATAAGTCAGTTGATATCAGTGCCTGGGGTTGAACAAAGCCCTTCCTCTAGAATATAATATAATCTGAAGTATAACTCCAAGTTAGTTTACTGATACTAAATTTTTAAAGTCATCAACCAAAACTTCCTGTCAGTTCTAGTAACAATCATGTTCCATAAAATTCTCTTAATATAAATAAATATTATCCTTAGAATTTTCTTTATAAATAATTATTGAAACATAACATTCACCAATCTTATTTCAGATAATTCGTGAACGTATTTCAACAGCGACAGTGCTCTTACTGGCCACTGCAGGTGTATCACTTCGATATCTCCATATACGACGGAACGCTGTTATCTTACGCTGCGACTGGGTGAAAAATTCAGACTGGACACCTGATTTTTACAAGTGGTTAAAGAATACATCGCAGTCATATGAAAAAACCGAGCTGGAAGTGTCAAAGATCTTAGGATATCCTTGGAGAATGTTACCGGACAAGGAATTTAAATTATTGAAATTTAGGAAATTACTAGTCAGTTTAGATTAAGGTTGTAAACCGGTTTTACCATTTTTTTACAAGTGGTTAAAGAATACATCGCAGTCGTATGAAAAAACCGAGCTGGAAGTGTCAAAGATCTTAGATATCCTTGGAGAATGTTACCGGACAAGGAATTTAAATTACTGAAATTTAGGAAATTACTAGTCAGTTTAGATTAAGGTTGTAAACCGGTTTTACCATTTTTTTACAAGTGGTTAAAGAATACATCGATCGTCAAAGATCTTAAGATATCCTTGGAGAATGTTACCGACAAGGAATTTAAATTACTGAAATTTAGGAAATTACTAGTCAGTTTAGATTAAGGTTGTAAACCGGTTTTACCAACAAGTGGTTAAAGAATCTTAAAAAACCGAGCTGGAAGTGTCAAAGATCTTAGGATATCCTTGGAGAATGTTACCGGACAAGGAATTTAAATTACTGAAATTTAGGAAATTACTAGTCAGTTTAGATTAAGGTTGTAAAACGGTTTTACCATTTTCTTGGTTGTGTTGTAATGTTTCAGACATGTGATATTTTAAACAACTGTAATGTTATAGTGTAAACATTTTTTTGTAACAAGAAATATATTTTGCAAGATGTTAATTATTAATTTGTTTTCACATCTACTCAAAGGTAAATTTACCATAATCCTCATAATTAATTCTGCTATATATATTGAACAATTTTATTTAAAAATACTGTACTAATTGGGAGATAAGGACTGCTGCCAAGTTCAACCATCTATCAGGATAATGAACATCTGTTAGATAATATTAGAAAGAAATATTATTTTGACTTGTTACATTTAAAATGAATATTATAATTACCTAAATTATGTGCGAAGATGTGAGATAGCTTTTTCAAGTATTTCCTTACGTATCTTCGGATAATCAGGGTTCATTTTCAATACAGCATGACAGGTAGAGATTGCGTCTGCGTGTCTTTTGGCTTTCACCAAATTAAAAGCCAGTTTATAACCAAGTGAAGGGTCATTTTCTCCACTTAGCTTCCATGCCTGCTGGTATTGGAATCCAGCTTCCACTGTAAACAAAACACATGGCTAGTGTGCGTACAACAGGTAGTTGTGTTAGGCTACTTGACTTGTCAACAATAAATACAACCACTGTGTTCAGTATAATGATCTGTCTTCCTAGCTTTGCCAATTCTACTTTCGTTGACGCGTTTCGAAGGACCTCCATCTTCAAAAACTATACTGTACTCTATAAAAAGTGAGAGAGTATAAAATATTTTAAAACTGTAACTACTAGTAAAAATTATCAATGTAAAAAACAAATTTCATAATACTTATGGTTGCCAAGTTCCAGTTCTAAATGCCTCACACAAAATGACCAACACATGGTTCCTAAATTCTCGATTTTGTTCTCAAATCGACCTTATACACTTTTGTGTAGAAGATTTAGCCTGCTTTATTTTTACCACAAAAAAAACTCAAGTTGTAAAATTTAACTTTAACTGACCACTATTGTACAATCTTCTTTATTGCATAATGTCACCCATATATACAGAATTTTTATTAATATGAAACATACTTCAAAAGAAAACAATATTTTCTGTCAATTTTCTGCAGACCAGGAGGTGGTCCTTGTTCATGATAGTGTCTGGGCATTCACACAATGTGCAGTTGTCATAGTTTAATATCTTAATTTTCTTCAGGTGTTCATTCAGACAGTCGTGTCCAGTTGTCAGCCGAAAGACCACGACAGATGTCCTCCTCTGGAGATCTTGATTGGGAAGCAAGATCAAACATGGCGTGAGCCAGTGGAAGCCATTGGAAAACAACAACAACATTTTCTGTCAAGATTTTAATAATGTTTAACTTTTAAAACTTTACACTTTTTCAACGATTTTCTTGAAAACTTTAAGATTTCTTCTTGTTGTAATGAAGAAATGTATATCATCAAGCATGAAGTCCTATATAGAAACTAACATTCATTGTCCTTGAAACCCTGCTCATTTTTTATTCCACATTCGTCAAAACATCTGTCATCGCTTAATCAACAACGAACTGTGTTATCCAACCTAGTTCCACTTACTAACACCTAAACAACCACACTAAATTCAAAAACTTCTCTCCTGATTTTCGAACAGCCTATGACTGCAAACCTAGTTCACAATTCTCCTGTGAACCAATACTCGCTTCTGATTGGTTTGCTGTGCTCATGTATCTCAGTTCTAATATACTGAACTGGATGTGATTATCACATTTCTGAAAAGGCATTACTGCCAGCGCACAACGTATCTCCCGTACACAATACCTTCATCCTGATTGGTACATTTTTCTCTAGTTTTAACAATTAGTTTCTGAGAAATTATGGTTTCCACCATAATGTCCAGTATAAATATAGGTCGAAAATCGTTGTTTGGTAGATGAGGAAGACCATTCACCACAGAACAGCTTTACACGAATCTACCAACACTCGGAACTATTTTACAGGATACTTGCTCAGGAGGAAATAAGACGAATCTGGCTACTTTAAAGAAGACAAAACTTCTTACTTACCATTCTGAACCAGAAGAGGGCCTTGCAAGCCTGCGGTCGACCTGGTAAATGCCCAGACTTCTACTATTTCTCCTAGAGACTATTACACACTTCATTTAAAACCGCTAGATTGTATTCCAAAGTGTCGCTTGACAGAATACTAACATTTCAAAACAAAAATTACCTCATATCTGTTCTAATACTCATTAATACATATGTTGGAAAGTTTATCTATTTTAAATTACTTCTTGACATATAGTAACAGGTTTATCTATGTTATTATAAATTTTGTTTTTTTAAATTTGTTATATTTTTATAAAAAGACTCCTTCCGTGAACATCTTTTTGTACTTACAATATTTCTGATCCTTCTCAGCAATCAGCCCTAGCAACTCATGCGCTCGATAGCACGACTGATTGTGTAGCAACACTCGCCTCAGTAATTCGACAGCAGCTTCATTCTTGCCACTTTGAACATGCAGGTCTGCCAACAGAAGCCAGCATCGCTCCAAATACTCAGCTTCTTCTACTAGCCAAGTGGCTTTGGCAATTCTCTTCAAAGCATTACGTGCCCGTGGAATCTGTTTCTGAAGAACGTAACCAGTAGCCAAGCCGAGAATCGCCCCAACCCTTTTGTACAACAAATAACAAAACAGACTGAATAATACTGATTTCTCTAAATTAATAAGAAACACTGTTACTAAATATGATAGATTAGAGGACTAGCATATCACCAAAATATAGAGGAACTACTAAAAGACATTAATTTCCTTTTAAATGAAAAAAACAAATTAAAAATATGATAGTCTAGCACATGTCTGAAAGCAGACTTCTAAAGCAGACTGAGGTCCAAAGGTCTCTGTTTTAAATCAACCTTTCGGTACTTGGTATCATGCCGTAGTTTTGGTTTCTGTGTTTGTTATGTGTTTTTAGCCAAGAGCATTGACTGCTTGTTTTGAAATTTGGTACAAAGGTACCTTGTATACAGCCTAAACAATGTTTATGTACAATTTTTTCTACTCACTCACATTTCAATATGGCAGCCTCTGATTTAATTAAAACAAATGTACATGGTTTTGACTAAAAGCAAATGACCGATTGTTTTGAAATTTAGTACGAAGATACCTTGTATAAAGCCTGAATGTGTATGACTTTTTCCCATTCACTTCTGTTACAAAATGGCAGCCTCTGATTTAACAATGACAGTGTAGTTGTTTGCTATTTCCAGTAATCCTGGCTGTGATGGCATAATTTTGACGGCTTCATGAAGAAAAAGCATTTCCGAATGAAAACTGGTTCAAAAACATTTTCTCAAATATAACGATTATGTGTTAAATTAGAGGAATATGTTAAGAGCACACCAGAATGCTGTCATGAAGCGTTCCATATCTTACTTATGACTACACTGTGACGTCTACTGTCCTTTGAACTACTAGTAAATTAGAATAGACTTTTGAACTGTAAATTTGAGTTACCACACCAACTGAGCTGACTGTACCACTTATTGTACACAATTTAAGTACATTTCTTTTGAAACGCATTTGATACCCAAACATAAAAATTATTTTTGAATCTTAATCTACTTACTTTTATCCAAATTAAATCGGCATACAAAAATCTTCTTAAATAATAATGTTTTCAAAACATATTTTTCCTGAGGTCTATAAATACAAAAATATATTCACAAACTATCAAAAAATCTTGAAAATTCTTGTTTTTTTATTTAAACCAGGTTTATAAATTTGTCAAGATTTCTCTGACATAGCATGTCAAAATTAAAAGGGAGGACATGAAACTTGAATGTTTGAAGAGGTTTGGCGGTTTTATATGCCAAACCTATGTATTCAGTATCAGAATTACTTTCACTTAAAATTTTTTTTTCCATCAACCCCAATATTTTCCTTGGGTTCAGGCCACTACAAAGTCCACTTTCACCAAATTTTGTAGTGATCGGTCACATAGGTTATAAGAAAGAAGTGCATTACTGACAGATGGACACATGAGTCTTTTAAGAGTCTTTGGGTTTATCTACAACAAAATAAAGACGTCTTCCTTACCTAAGTGTATCTTGTGAGACCAAAGTAGAAAGATCAGCCATTGCAATATCAATATCCTGTTTGTCTTTAGAAGACAGGAGAATGAGGTTGTGTAAGAGACGAACATTTGTCTCCTCGTCCAGTGACTGTGGTTTCATCTGAGAAAGTAATCGTGTAGCCGTACTGATTCCGTCATCTCCAGCGAGGCACAACTCCACCATGTTATGCAAAGCCTGTTGGCCCCATTCGCTGTCGTGCCGAGCACAGTTGAAATGATGCAGAGCACTATTTACGTTGCCACTGTACCAATCGTACAAACCTGAAAATGTAACAAATGTTACCTGAGTGTTGTTTGTGCGGACAGAGTGTTGAAACTGCAGCACGCATACTCCTTGAGTACGAGGTCCTGGAGGCCAAAAAAAGGAAACTTTTTGGACCTCAGCAACCATTTTTTTTTTTTTTTTGTGTTTAACATCCAACTATTGTGCACACTTGGGCTAATGCAGACGATGGGATGATTTATAGTGTATGAAAATGCCAAGTCCTGGCCGGGAATTGAACCCGGGTCCTCGGGGTGAAAGCCCAGTACGCTATCAATTAGACTACTGAGGCGGCTACCTCAGCAATCAGAACAAGAGTTCAACAAGGACACCTTATACAAGATTCTGAAGCTCGTCAAGGGCACCGGAGTCGGCTTAAGGTGAAGTGATACGGGTACACAAAAAGCTTTTAAGGTGACATGGGGGGCCACAAAGCCTCTGTTAATCCTCAGGGGAAAATATTTAACCGCTTAACTCCTTAAGGTTAGTTATAATTAAATTTTTCACAACTTATAAAAGGTGAAAAAAAAATTAAAACTTAAAAGTTTAGAAGAAAACAACCTACACACACATCACTCCATTTGTATTATACATTTTTTTTTTTCAACACACTTTAGTATTTGATACAAATACAGTACAGTGGTACCTCGATATACGAGTGCCCTAATATACGAGTGTTATGAGATACGAGCTGCCGAACAAGCGATATTTTTCTTTGAGATAAGAGCAAGATTTGAGATACGAGGAATTGCACACTACACCGCTGCACACGACCCATAATTAGTTTGTATCATTAAAACAAACGTTACAGTAACTACTTAATCTTGCACTTGTTTAAAAATTTGATTCACCATTATAATTAGCATTAAAATCTAATCTATACAAATCAGCAGTTGCAGTTTTTAAATTATACTGAAAATAAAAATTAACCACAACCATCATCATTTTTATTTTCGTCTATTCAAAAGAATTTCCAAAAAAAATAAACAAGAACTGATTTATAATATTTTGAACAAACAATATTAGGATTATGACCTATTCTTCCCGTCAGTGGTCTATCCACTCACCTCATAAAGGCTACCGCGGTTTCGAAACTCTATCGTTTCATCTTCAGGTCGTTATACAGAATGTTAAATCCCTCTGTCGAGGTCGTCACAAAGTCAAACAAAACATTAAAACATACATCACAAACACTGAGCACAATTACACGTTTAAAATAATCATCATGAAATTCGGCTTGGCCAAGCTACACACGACTCGTACGTCGTTACATTCCGGACTGCAAGTCTCCATCATTAGTAGCGCGCCCGTCATTGTTATCAGTTATGGTGCATCTGTTGGTTTTTCTTACTTATTCAAATCACTTATCCTTACAGCCATGTCATATATTAAATTTGATTTAAATGAAAGTTTTTCATTGAGGATGTTCTGGGGGTCTGATTTTTTGCTCTTGTAAATCTCAAACTCTTCAATCGCATCCATATAACTACTTTTATGACACAAATGTAATATTTCCATGTTGGTATGGATGTCTTCGAATTTATGGTTTTTGTCCATAAAATGTTCTGTGAAAGCCATAAATTCGAAGAAATCAATACCAACATGGAAATATTACATTTGTGTCATAAAAGTAGTTATATGGATGCAATTGAAGAGTTTGAGATTTACAAGAGCAAAAAATCAGACCCCCACAACATCCTCAATGAAAAACTTTAATTTAAATCAAATTTAGTATATGACATGGCTCTAAGGATAAATGATTTACGTAAGTAACAAAAACCAACAGACGCACCGTAACTGATAACAATAACGGGCGCTGTACTAATGATGGAGACTTCGCAGTCCGGAATGTAACGACGTACGAGTCGTGTGTAGCTTGGCCAAGCTGAATTTCATGATGAATATTTTAAACGTGTAATTGTGCTCAGTGTTTGTGATGTGTGTTTTAATGTTTTGTTTGACTTTGTGACGACGTCGACAGAGGGATTTAACATTCTGTATAATGACCTGAAGATGAAATGTTAAGAGTTTCGAAACCGCGGTTGCCTTTATGAGGTGAGTGGATAGACCACTGACGGGAAGAATAGGTCATAATCCTAATCATTTGAAAATGTGGTCCGGTGGCTATGTTAAAATAATGAAACATATTACATCCAAAAGAAATGCTTTTCTAGAACTCAGCTTGCTTTCTAAAAATGTTAAACAATCAGATAGCAACTAAATAGTGTTTTTGATACACATCTTTTAGTTTTGAAACGAGCTTTCTGAAGAACTGGATGTGTTGTTCTATGAAATATGAGACTAACATAATCAATGATTACAGTACAAAAAAACATTTAACTTCATTTTTTTACTATAGTACATTAAATTTGAGTATTTTTATTTAACCTGTACAGTAAGATAGTCCGGGTTCGTTTGGTGCCACAACCGCAGCTGCTTCAAGAAAACTTTTAGCATCCGAGAGTTGTGCCGTCCTGCGCTTCACTTCTATTAGCCTAGCTAGAGCTACCCAGTAATCAGGGTGTCGGGCAAGCAGAGTGGCAAAGTGAACAGCTGCATCATTAAAGTCTACACGACGAAAAGCCAGGTCTGCCAACATTAGTAGTGCGGGTTCGTTGTCTGGATCTTTACCCAAAAGAGATGAACATAATGCTTGGCATGAACTCCAATCATTTACCTAGAACATCATAAAAACAAACAGAGGCTTTTATTTTTTAACATTGTACAAGACCTGTCTAAAAAAAGTATGCAACCTTGAATCTTCCTGCATGCAGTAGTAATGCTAGAGCAGTACTACCATGCACAATGGAAGGAGACAGCTTACTGTGTATTCTTGAATTTGTTCACCGCTTTTGAGTGTACCAGTCAGTGCCTGCTGGTCACCGAGTGATGAGCAAGTGGTCATCAAATTTTTGATTTCTCTCATGATGACTGAACGAGTTAAGTAAAAATACTGTATCAAATTTTGTCAAAACAAAATTTTAAAACAATCATTTGTTAAATTCAGCAGGTGTTCGAAGATGTTCTTTGGGGGTTGACACAAATTAAGAAGTAGTTCAACCAATTCAAAAATGGCCACACACCGGTGGAGAGTGAACAAAGTGGAAAATCTGATACTGGGAGATCGTTGTTTGACCATAAGAGATATTGTCAAAGAGATTAGAATCAGTAAAGAATCTGCATATACAACTTTGCATGATTATTTAAATATGCACAGAGTGGCTGCAAAATTTGTGCCCAAGCTCCTGTCAGTGAAACAGAAAGAACTACGACTTGATGTTGCATAGGACCTGCTGAACACTAAAAACACTAATCTTCAGTTTCTCAACACCATGATTACTGGAGATGAATCACAGGTATTTGGATATGGCCCAGAAACAAAAGTAGTCCTTGCAAAGGAATGTTAGGGGAGATACACGCCATTCCAAAAAAATTGTTTTTTGAACTCGAAGGATCAATGGGCCAAAGCAAGGGAATTTTTGAAGGGAATTAGGGTTCCAATCACATCATACACGTAATATATTTTCCTGGCCAAAGGTTGGATACTTCTTAGACAGGCCCTGTATACGTCTTGTTATACAACTTTTTGTCTCAATGTGATGGTGCTTCATGTGAAACTATCTACTACAGGATGTTCACAGGAAGACAGTCATATGTTTAGTTTAAGGGTTTAAAGTGAAATATAAAAAGAACTCAAATTGAAAATGTAACACCAAAATTAATTAATAAGGAGAGTAATGGAACCCAAGAAAGGTTATAGAGCGAAAGTCAAGAGGAAGACAAATGACCATGTGATAATTGTTTGAGGAAGAAGATGAGGAAGTTGGGTCTTAGAAGGTGGAAGGGGGTTGTGGAGGGTAAACAATAGTAGTTGGTTTACTGTGACAAGGGAGACCCAGTTCCTACATGGACTGTATTACCAAGGAGTAAGTATAATTTCTAAATGTTTTTAAATTTAGAGACAATTTTTATAACACATAACCGAGAAAATTATCTCATAAATTGCTTCAATTACGTTAAATTAAAATCTGTGAATATAGTTTATATTTCATGTTACCTGCATGTACAATCTAGCTAATGCGATCTGAGTATGCGTATCATTAGACTTGTATATCAGAGATCTCTTGTAATGGTTGATAGCGATGTCATAGTCCCGTAACAAGGACGAATATTCCGCCATCTGAAGGCAAACTTTCGCTGCCAAGTCGACATCAGAACTGCCCAACACTTCTCTGGCTTCTTCAAGTACTCTTAAAGCTCTAGGTACGTCACCAGATCTCTCATGCACCTAATACAGACGTGATAGTTACAAAATACTATTGAGAAATCGGTTCAATACAAATATTTGACTAACTCAAATTGAAACAAGTTAATTACTTTCTTTTATAAAATTGTCTCACCTTAGCCAATATAAGTGCTTTCTGAGAGAGAGGAGCATCTTTCAGAGCAGTCTCAGCTGCTTCTAGCTGCCCCAGTCTGAGAAGCAGTTGTGCCAACTCCACACATCCTTCATGGCCTAAAAGCAAACAATTAATTAGAGTCACTTAAAGAAACAAGATCAGTTTAATTAATTAAAACTGTTTAGTAGCCAGCTATAAAGCACTGATCAATCTGATTGTTTGCACATCTTAAATGTCATTGGTTTGGAGTTACCACAATAACCTTTTCCTATGCCGTTCCTATAATATCCTCATCAAAATCTAACTGGCATCAAAGAATGGATGTTAAGGAAAAAGAGAAGGAAAAACTTTTTTAAAGTATGTAAATTTTTGGTGGTATATATCAATATACAAATTTTAGTTGCATTAAGTTTTTAAGATCTATTGTAAATATCGTGTAAGTTATTGCCCTACAAATCCCAAGCAACCATCAATCAAAGGCTTGTTTGTGTTAACTCAGCACAATGTTTATTTCTGTACCACAGAACGATGTTATCTAATTTACACATCTACTTAAAGTAATTTAACAAACAACACACTTTTAAATTTGCAGCCCTTTATCTGAAACCAAACTGTTATGCGGATCATTTTTCATTCCGTGAATTAGACTGTTGTCCAGGTCAACCGTATGCTGCGGTATCATTGTATTAGGAAAATTAAGTCTGTTGGAGTACGCTGACTGGAACACTGTCGACATATTTTTGAGCCACTAAAAAAACTTTTACATGTTGGCATCCATATTTATTTCTATTCCATGCTCTATCTGCAAGAAAATATAGGTCAAGTGCAACAGAGGAGTGTTATCCACTCTTGGGGTATGTTTTTACTGCAGCCTCACTGCTGACACATCGCTATGCTTTTCACATGTATGTTTGGCGATGTTAAAAGAAATCCATGTCTTTCAACTTGAGCATTTATAATGACTGCACTGCTCAATCTCATCACAGGGACGATTACAAACTGATTTGATTTTCGAGCCTCTATCATTGCCCATAACTTTGCTCTGTTATTAGTCCTTTCAAGGTCGCCTCTCACAAATACTCACTGAGCTATTGAACACTTACTTTAACACACACTTTAATTGATTAATTCTGAGAATTCAGTCAGCTAAAATGTTCAGTTTTCACAATTAAACACACCATAAAATGTCATGCATTAACACCTTTTACTTCTGCCGCCTCGGTGGCCTAGTGAATAGCGTATTAGGCTTTCACCCCGAGGACCCGGGTTCGATTCCCGGCAAGGGCTTGGCATTTTCATAGCTATAAATCATCCATCGTCTGCATTAGCCCAAGTGTGCACAACACACTATACAGCAGTACCTTTTTCGACTGATACAAAGTGTGGACAGAGACAGTTAAGATTATGAAAATATTGGATAATTTATGGAGGCTACATTTCCATGCTGAAAGGCGTGACAAACACAAATATCTATGAAAAAACATAATTGAAAAAGTCTAGAGTACAGTACTGTACATTGATTTACTACACATTAAAAAAGATTTTATATATTAAATTGACTAGAAAAGTCTGTAATTTTTGTCGTCTGTAATTACAAGTCCAGTGTTGATTGCACAATTGTACTGTGTAGGAATTGTACTTACAGATTACAGTTGAAGTTGGTTAAGTAATCACACTCATTGAATACAAACAGATTATTATAAAAAGCGTGCTCGATCTTAGAGGCCAAAGTCAAAAGACTTTCAGCCACTACGAACATTGCATGCAACAAGAACAAGGAGTGGGACGTTTGAGAAAATAGACAGTACTATTATCTATTTAACTGTATTTGAACACTCAACCACAAGATGCCACCAGTAGCAAGCACTCAAAAATGTCTCATAAGGGTTATCATTCTAGGAAGTTTATATTCAGTATCATAATGCATATTGTATGATACATATTTACTGTATATTTTGTACCTTGTTAAGTATTGTTATATTTATTTCAGTTCACAGCAATGTACTAAAAGTGCAGTTCATTCACTTACGTGCCCCACAGCTATTCACATTTTTCTCTTGACTAGATAACATCTGATATCATTTCAATTAGGTTAGGTTTCGCATAACCCGAGTTTGGTTAAACAGAGTTTTACTGTATATATCGATGTTGGAGTTTTAGTCCGTCTTTAGTACTTAGAACATTAAAGTGAAGAGGATGAAAAATATACATCTTTTGTTACCAATAGGTTAAAATACTGAGTGGGTTTGTTTAGGAAAACAATTTTAATGTTTTTATTAATACATTCCATTTTATAAAGCAAGTTAATTTATTTTCTGAAGTGAATACTTCTTATGGCGGGGTATGGATGTATGTTTTGCACGGGAAAAAAATTCAGTTTGCCATCACGCATCACGCTCTTATATATATATAGCATGTACTTATATACTACTTCTTATGGTGGGGTATGAATGTATGTTTTGCAAATTGTTTGCAGTTTGCACGTTATATACTTATATACTACTTCTTATGGTGGGGTATGATTGTATATTTTGCATGGGAAAAAAATTCAGTTTGCCATCACACATCATGCTCTTATATATATTTTTGTTTTAAAATGTATTTTTGAAGTGAAAACTTGTATGTTCACACCATTATATTACTTACCCAGTCCAACTTAATTATTTAGTTTTGTGTCATTATATTATATATTGGTAGGTGTGAATAATAAATATTTAAATTATTTTAAACGCAATTATACTACTTACCCAGTCCAACTTTATTTAGTATTTAGTTTTATGACAAGCGTTGTGTAACAATTTTTAATTCCAAACAATCTTATAATTCCAAACAACCTGCCTTTCCAAATTAAAATATTGCAGTTTCCATTGATTTAGACAATTGGCATTTAGGGTCAGATGACAATTGGGACTAAGTCACATGGTTAGTTATAGCTTATTGTAGATATCGAGTAGCAAAAATCTAGCTTGGAATACATATGGGACTAATATTGCATTTAGAAATAAATCAGCTGAAATGAGCCTATTCTTTTTGTCGAGTAGCAAAAATTCTATGTCTTGGGAAAATAGCGTAAAATCATATAATATTGTATTTATTTAGAAGTATATTAAAAGCCTTGAAATGAGGCCACCAAGGCAGCTAAAGTCATGATTTTGAAAATCGACTATAAATTTTATTTTGTGGTGTAAAATATATAGCCATAACCCGTGATAAGAAGTAGTCACTTCTGTCAACAGTCATGCCATTGCCACCTTTTTTTTATTATATTTATTTTTTTTTTTTTACATCAAATTATTCTCAAATTATTAATTATAACCAATTTACTTCTGTACAATCTCACCTGAATCACGAAAACATTTAACAGCCTTTCCGTATTGATGAGTTCGTACTAGCACTCGTCCCAGTTTACACGACAGCTTAGGATCTGATGCCGAGTGTTTCATCGCTTGTTCGTAAGTCTCTACAGCAAGATCCGGTTCCTGAAACACGAATTCAAAAACAAATTAAAGCTTCAGTTTTAAATTGGTAAACACTCATAGAGGTTGATGTACGAACGCACTTCTGTTCATCGAAAAGTAATTAGGCAGAATTTACAGAATTGGGCTAAAAACACTTGACAACAATACTTGATGTTTAAATCCATTAATATTGAATTTAATGCCACTGGGTCACTATGATGTTTGGAGTTGTTATGTGATTATTGCTAACAATGTCACTAGTTTTGTAGTTAACGTTTTTCAAAACATGTTATGTAAGAGCAATAAAAACAATAATACATGACAGTCAATCCAGAACTATATGAGGTTTGTCCAATAAATACGCGAACTGGTCGAATATGGTGGCCATTACGGAGACTTAAGCCACGGCCACTGGCCTCACGTGTTGTCTGGGACCCAATGAGCCGTCAGTGCTTGGCAGAACGTTACGCTGTGCGGATCTTGCGAGTAGAGTTATTTTTAGTTTTGCATTATTTTTTTGTTCGTCGATATGGAAATTGACCAATTCACTGAACAACAAATTAACATCAAGTTTTTGGTAAAGCTTGGTAAAATTACCAAGAAATTGCTGAAATGTTGAGAGTTGTTTATGGTGATAATGCTATGAAGAAAACAGCCATTTTCAAGTGGATTAAGCGCTTTAAAGAAGGTCGAGAAGGCGCCACGGATGATGCAAGAATTGGGCGACCTTCAACCTCTTGTGTGCATGAAAACATTGATCGTGTGTGGCGTCTTGTCCTTACTGATCGCGAAAAAACTGTCCGAATGATAGCTGAAGAACTAAATTTAGGAAAATCAACAGTGCACACAATCTTAACCGAGCATTTGGGCTTAAGAAAGGTTTGTCTTGAAAATCGTGCCAAAACTGCTGACTCCGCATCAAAAGTTGAGAAGAGTCGAATGTGTTACTGACTGGAAAAATTCCATGGAAAATGATGTTGGATTCTTAAATAGGGTTATCACTGGTGATGAATCGTGGTTTTACGAGTATGACCCGAATCGAAATCGCAAAGCATGGAGTGGAAAGCAACAGGTGAAGCTCGAACAAAAAAATCAAGGAAAAGCCGATCAAAAATCAAAGTCATGCTCCTGGTTTTCTTTGATATCAAAGGTGTTGTTCATCATGAATTCCTTCCTGAGGAAAAAACGGTAAATTCTGAGTTCTACCTTAACGTTCTCAAGCGTTTGAGAGATCGAGTCGTCGTGTGCGACCACATTTGACTCAAAACGATGGATGGATTCTTCATCAAGACAATGCACCCGCACATTCGGCTTTGATTGTTAAGCCAGTTTCTGGCTAAAAATTCAATCACTATCCTTGATCATCCCCTTATTCACGGACCTCGCCCCTGCGACTTTTTCTATTCCTAAATGCAAAAATGTGATGAGGGGACAGCATTGGGAAGATGTGGACACAATAAAACAAGAAGCAGCGAGGAGACTGAAAAGCCTGACCTCCGAGGACTTCCAAGGGTGCTTTGAAGAGTGGAAAAGAAGATGGGATAAGTGCATAGCAGTGAATGGAGAGTATTTTGAAGGGGACAAAATCAATGTAGATGAAATTTTGTAAAATAAAGTTTTTATGACCTTAGTTCGCGTATTTATTGGACAAACCTCGTATGCTGAAATGTAACAAATTTAAGATGGAATAAATCACTGATCACTAAATCACATGGAATCACT
The DNA here is from genome assembly GCA_022606455.1 of Callitettix versicolor. Classification (NCBI taxonomy): domain Eukaryota; kingdom Metazoa; phylum Arthropoda; class Insecta; order Hemiptera; family Cercopidae; genus Callitettix; species Callitettix versicolor. The sequence continues at coordinate 110,790,264 of CM040186.1, read as the reverse complement.
GAATAATGTTTCCTGATCTCACTAAGAGTTAATATCAAGTGGGCAGCATGTTTACCTGATCTTGCATCCTGTGAGTTCAAGACAAAACACTTTCAAGACAAGGTGGCAGATTGTTTCTGTTATAGAATAGGCAGAAATTTAAACCGTGTAATTTTTATAACTTTATCAGCTATAAGTTTTTGAAACACTATAAAAAGCGTATTTTCTAATGGTAAAATAATTTTATTTTTAAGTACAATGCCTGTTTACTACACCTTTACAAATAACGAGGTTTTAGTGTTGTATTTTATACTTTCTGTTTACCGCTAAGATAAATTAATATTTATTCTAAAATTCACCTGAATAGCCATGTATGCATCCCCAAGCATAATGAGATTTTCCGTAGTTGGTTTCGAATCAACAAGCTGGCGGAAACATTCAGCAAAAGCTCGAGCATCTTTCAATTTATAGAGGTGGATATCCGCCATTTTCCTCCGAGCCTAATTACAAACAATTTAAATTTTTAAAATATTATATCTATAAAATAAATTAAGTTTTGGAAAGTTTCATTAACCCTTTGCCGCTCCTATTTAAAATCCCGCCGCTAGGACAAGATGGCTGCGTTTTTTAAAGGAACATGTAGCTATAGCAGAAAATATGCTCTCCCTTGAAAAAAAAATCATAATAATTAAACTATAAGAGATAGACCTATAATCCTTTTTTTTATTTGATTCATAATAGATTTACGCAAGTTGTAAATCACTCACCTAATTTTGAACCTTCACATTTTGCTGCTGGTGGTATTCCAAAAACACCCCACAAGGCATAATGGAAGGTCACATTGTTTACACTTGTATGTTGTCTGTTTAACCCTTCCAGATGGGGCTTTTATATTTTTTTTCTGTTAACATAGCACACACTTTTGCATGGCCTAATATTTTGTCTAGGGTGTGAAGCATTTTAAGGGATGTTGTACCTGTGGGTAAACTTCTCCTGCCTGTACTCTTACAAGACAAAAATGTTGCTATCAGCTCATTCATCAAGTTCTGCCTGAAGGTCAGCTGTCTGTTTCCATGTGCTGTAGTAGGATGCTGGTTTGTGGCGTCGTACGAGATGAATGAATTCACAATGCACACATTTAGAACGAAATGTAAAATAAATTTCTACCATTTTTTTTTTTTTTTAAGACCTACCAACACCATAGTATTCACGTTTCTGATCACTTACATCCACACTCTCATATGATTTGTATAATTATAATAATAATGGAGGATTCATTATCATCTTCATCTTCTTCCGATCAGAATACTGAAATATCACTATCAGTGCTCTCTTCTAAAATTTCTGCGTTTCTTACTTTTTTACTCGAAATGTGCGATGTACTTGCCATTGTCTTTTCTGCATCTCTTACTTTTTTACTCAAAATGCGCGATGTACTTGCCATTCTCTTAACTCAACTGAGCCCTCAATAGGTTACTAACTTTTGAACTTAACCTTCTGTCATAATTTTTTTTTTTTTTGTAATTCATATTTATAAATGTGCAGGCATGCATGCTAGGCAATTCAATCGTGTCAGAAAACAGATATCTTCTTTTCCTTGATACTACGCAATAGATTTATGGAGGCTGCAACAGCATTTTAGAGCGATTAGACAGGCAGGGATCATTTACATTTTGAGCACTTTAAAGCGTTAGGGCCGGCAAAGGGTTAAATAAAATTAACTTATCCGAAGCGTACTACAAGTTCAGGATATCCTAAAACTACTAGATCATCTAAGTATTTGTCAGTAAAAGCACTTTTATATTGTTCACAGTTACCTGTAAATAATACACCTGCTCAGATCCTATAGTGGAGAGCAACGTCAGCGCCATCATATAATCACCTCGTAACACTGCCAGCTCGGCACTCGCTATAGTCAACCTAGACTCCTGTTCAGTACCTGTCAGCACTTTGCTGGCGTCATTCAAAGCTTTGCCTGCTTCTTCAATTCTTTCCAAGGCCATTAAACTGCTGCTTAACTCCAGGTATAAGGTACCTATCTCTCTAATATTCAATTTATGATCTCCTGCAATGTCAGATAAACAAAGCGAATATTACACCTAACCTGTGTATAATAACCTACAAACTACAAAATCTTTATGTTACGCTATGATTCTGTAATGGGTCTAGGTGATTATACTATATCTAAACCCACAATTGATAAACTGGTTATACATTTAATTTATATATTTGTTATTGCTTGTGTTATTTTATTTATTTATTTTCTCTAAATAACTTTATCTCTGTTATGTTTATATATACTTTTACTAATTGTTATTAAATTTTATTCATTATTCATTGTTATTTAGTTCTTAAGTATTCGTTATTGTAATATAGTTATACCTGTTATTTAAATTTCTGTTTAATTTATTTTTACTATTATAATTTGTTGTTGTTTTTTCTTCTCTTATTTAAATAAATTTTGTTATTTTTTTTACCTTTTTTTGTATATACTTTCATTTTGCAAGACGGCAATGACAACCTTAACGGTTTTCCGCCGTCAAAAAAAAAAAAAAAAAAAGGTTACTGGTTATGTTAATTTTAAAGTTATTTTGATTAAGTACTTAGGGCTTTACCCATCTCCAATATAGAGGGTCATGGAAAAAAGTTGTCCTTATTTAAAAAAATCACTACACAAAGCATTTGATCAAAATCAACAAATAATGAGTGCGACATGTCCAAGTCTTTTTGGATGTGACTGTACTATAACCAATATCTGCGCTTCTCTTGTAACTATGTGACAAATCGCAATAAGTTACATGTCAGTAGGTTGATGCAAAGGCGACTGTTCAGCAAAAACCCTTACGCATCTTATACGTTGAATTTAAATCTAACTATTATCAAAAGACAATTTTGGTGTATTTATGGTAATGAAATTCCACTGTTACGATTTAGAAAAAATATTAGTTTTTGGTTGCTGGTTTTGAATATGATAATGAGGTTACAGCCAAAGAATGAACACTATTGACAAAAAAAAAAAAAAAACAGGCGAAATTACGAAACTGCTGATGTACTGCCTGTTGCAATAAGCAACACGGTATGTAGAACAGCAGTTGAAACAAAAGCATGGGGAAGAGATAGGGCGAGAACAGTCGATTCCGGAGGGGCCGGAAAGTCGGTTTACTCCGGGTGACTTTTCTGTGAAGACTGTGCGAATTTTCTGTTCCAACTGGGCGGTGCCGAGAAGTGGCAGATCGGCACCAAAAGTAAGTAGACGATTTTTAGCGTACACTTCTTCCCCTTTTTTTATTTTGGTTTGAAGGGATTAATATATATTTTGGGGAACGTTTCATTTCACACAAGACAGTAGTGTTCATTCTTGGGGTTGCCACCAACAATAGTTGTAAGGTAAATGTAAGGTAACACATATCAAATAATTAAAGGTAATTTTTATAATGAACCACCGATAGAAAATTATTCGAAGGACTCCGTACTCCTAACAAATGGTGCATCGGCCTTACTCCTAACACCACATAAAAAAACATTATACACTGGTAACAGTTCAAACAGACTGTTAAAGAGTTGACATTAAACCTTTAAAGAGTACACTAAAAGTACAATTAGTAAGGACGTCAGAAGACATCATTCACATATATAACATGAATGAGTATGGACGTCATTTGATGTCTTCGCCATTTTTTATACTTATGCGCTGCAACTATTGTGTAAACGGAACAGAAGAAAATTATATGGAGTCATTTTATAAACCACACTGATATGATTTATCATATCAGCTAAAAAAAATAAAAGTATAACACTCATTTTATTGTCAACACCCAGGTGTAATGACAAGTGGGTGTTCCAGAAAATGGGATGGACTTGCAGTGTAATTTGAAGTGTGAGATATTGGTGGCTTGGAAATAGTTATTACCTTTTTGACGATATTCAAAGTAAAACGTACGTCAATAAGAGTTTATTTCAATATTGTGTTGGTAATTTTTTTTAAAGTTTTTGTTGTTTATTATTTATCCGGTTGTTGTTTATTGTAGTTTTGCTATTATACTTTTTCTTACTATTTGCTGTTGTTATTAAAAATCATTTTTATTTTCACACAAGAAAATATAATAAAACAAATTATTTACAATAAAATAAATGAATTTTGATTGGTTAAAAAAAAAAATTTTTACTCCTTTGTGACAATTTTGATGTTAATATGCTACCCACTGATGTCAGCTTGAAAGACCTCATATAACGTCTTTACTCATCAAAGGGTAAAAACCTCAAAGTCACCCTAAAATAATGAATTTTTTTTTACACATGTCAATCCTGTGTATAGAGCCAAAAAAAAAAAAAAATCAATATACAGGGATAGTTTAGAATTTAGAACATTCATAAACATTTACAGACACCCTTGAATGTGGATCTATAATCATTGGATTAGTGGGAAGGCCTAATTAAGTTGTACCTGACATGTGCTGACTTGACCCAAACAAACTTTTTCTTGTCCGGGTACTAAAAAAAAGATGGCAGTGGCATGACTGCCGACAGAAGTGACTACTTCTTATCATGAGTTATGGCTATATATTTTACTCCACAAAATAAAATTTATAGTCGATTTTCAAAATCATGAGTACGTTCATTTCAGTTTAATATATTTCTAAATACAATATTATATGATTTTATGGTTTTTTTTACAAGACTTAGATTTTTGCTACTTGATGCTAAAATAGGCTATAACTGACCATGGGAGAAGCATGGAGTCTCAAATGTATTCCTGCTACTCTTAATATCTGACCCTGTGACTTATTAATTGTCATTGTGAATGCCAACTTCAATGGAAACTGCAATATTTTAATTTGGAAAGGCAGGCTGTTTGGAATTATAAGATTGTTGCAATTAAAATCATTGAAAATGTAAGCTTATAAACAATAATTTTATAATAAATAATAACAGGGATTCACATTTTTAAAACGGGAATACATCTATGTCCATCTCAGGTACCTAAACCATGTTCATTTTAAATTTCATCTCAATCAGTCCAGTAGTTAATGTTAGATTGAATAACAAACAAAAACACACATAAACTTTCAAATTTAAAATATTATATTAAGAAGTATAAAATATTATTAAAACGCCACTGTTGTAGCCTACAGTTAACACATATCATAAAACTCAATACTAAATAATTCAGTTTCACTGGTTAAGTAGTATAATGGCATTTAAATATTTATTATTCACACCTACCAATATATAATAACGTATAAAACGTCACTGTTACACAGTTAACACTTGTCATAAAACTAAATACTAAATAAAGTTGGACTGGGTAAGTAGTATAATGGTGTTTAAAATAATTTAAATATTTATTATTCACACCTACCAATATATAATAAATGTATAAAACATCACTGTTTTACAATTAACACGACACAAAACAAAATAATTAAGTTGGACTGGGTAATATAATGGTGCAAACATACAAGTTTTCACTTCAAAAATACATTTTAAAACAAAAATATATATAAGAGCGTGATGGCAAACTGAATTTTTTTCCCATGCAAAACATATATCTATACCCCGCCATAAGAAGTATTCACTTCAAAAACATTGTCTACAAGGTTAAAATCTGAAATTTGAACTACCTGGAGAAAGCATTTTTGCTAAAATTTTACTGGCCATGATTGAGCGAAGTAGACTGTAGATTGGACATTTGCATAGCATGTAATGTCACATGCATTTAACTTTATTACATAAGAACGAGTCTGCGCATGTAAAGCTTGTGCAATCTTGTTTGCAACAGTAAACCTGCCTTTAACAACAGTTTAACTATACATATTATATCCACCAATTATCATTTTTATATTGCAATGCAAACAAACCTGAGTTAGCCGACAGTGCAGTCTGCATTGACTTGATGCAAGCAGTGTGGTCGTTGTTCTTGCTTTGTATCGTACCGACCAACACGTGGTACAGAGGCCTCTCTTGTATCTGCAGGTTGCAGCTCAACCCTTGCTCCAAACATGAGTGTGCTTCTGTAAATTGTTCCTGCAGTAACACGTTAACATTTTAGTGTACATCCTAACTCATCCACTGCCACTAATGATACACAGATTTCTACACATAATGAAAGCTGTGGTAAGAACGAGTAAAAGAATTTCATAATTTAATTGGAGGAGTTATTCTAGCCAAATTAGGGCCTATTTAATCGTTAAGCCGCCTCGGTGGCCTAGTTGACAGCGTACTGGGCTTTCACCCTGAGGACCCGGGTTCGATTCCCGGCCAGGGCTTGGCATTTTCATACGCTATAAATTATCCCATCGTCTGCATTAGCCCAAGTGTGCACAATAGTCGGACATTTATTTTATATTTTATATATTTAAAAAAAAAAAATATTTAATCGTTAAACACCACCAAACTAAAAGCTATACAAAATCCTGATTGTATAGTTTGCTGGACAAATGAAGAAGCTTGTGACGCCTCAGCAGGCAGAATAATAAAGCCCATTTTATTATTCTTAACGATGACGTCAGAACGGCAATCAATAACTGATCAGTGTTAGTTGATAATTGATTGCTGAAAGTCAAAAATCGATAATTGATAATTGCTGTTTGAAAATCGTGTTGTCATTATAACACATATAATGTTATAAAACACTCATGACGTCATATTATGGGTGTGTGAATGTGTTTGTGTATTTGATTTCCCTCTGCCCCCAACCTTCCTATTGGTTGGGAACATGGTTGAAACAATTCTCATAACTACAAACCGCTATTTTCAAAACCCTCACCACTACCCCTTGCTATGTCAACGAACCCTCATCAGCCCCTCATCGAATTTTCATTGACATTACGAGGGTTGATCAAATATAAACGAGACTGATTTTTTAAAAAAATTATTGCTTACTTACAAATTATTCTTGATACAACTTATTTTTCTACATAGTCTCCCGCACGAGTAACACATTTTTCCCACCGGATTGGAAGTTTTTTAATTCCATCTTCGTAAAAAGTTCTCGGGCGTTCATTGAGCCATTGGAGCCCAAACAGGTGATAGTCGCAGGGTGATAAGTCTGGACTGTATGGAGGATGTTCCATTGGTTCCCAGCCAATTTGATCGAGTTTAAGCCTCGTAGCGTTAAGCGAATGTGGTCGGGCATTATCGTGAAGAAGAATGACGTTTCTCGCCGGTTTAGATTTCCTTTTCCTCTGAAAAAGACTGTTTTGCGACCTCTAAAACATCGCAATAATATTGTGCATTTATTGTGCGTCGTTGATGGAGGAAATCGACGTGAAAGGCACCTTGATTGTCGAAAAATACAGTGGCCATTACCTTCCCGGCCGACGATCGTACTGCTTTTCTACTGCTTCCCGTCCTTCGGCGAATTCCTTGTGCCAATCAAAAACGCGAGCTCTTGACAGGGTCCTGTCCCCGTATTGAGCCGTCAATCTACGAAAGATTTCAGTCGGATTGACCCCCTCCTTGGCCAAAAACTTAATAATAATTCTCTGCTCCACGGAAACGTGCACTTCACTCTCACTCATTGTATAGTTTTATACTGAAGGGTCCGAACGGAAATGTTGCCCGTCTACGCCCGTCCCAAACCTCCCAGGCTACCTGAAACCCCACCCTTTAGATTTCAATGTCCAACGGAAAAGTTTTTAGAAAGTCAGTCTCGTTTATATTTGATCAACCCTCGTAGTAAAAAATCAAAGATTAACAGAATTAACTGATAATCGTTGATCGAAAATCGTGGTGACTTCATCATGGCACTAACAACATTATGGAATCCTAACATACATGTGTGTATTTTTTTACTGAGAATTACTTACCAAGATAAACCAATTTGTTGTCCATACTTACTAAAACTAAACATTAATAAGTTCAGAGTCTTATTAAGCTGAGAATTATTACACTAAAGACGTTTGTTTACCTGTGCAACATGTATCTGAGCTACAATCAAGTGCGCATCCGCATTAGAAGGTTCTATATTGTTCAATAAACGTTTCACTAATTCCAAAGCTGCTGAGTAATTGCCGCAAAACGCTTGACTCTTTGCCAAGGCTAGTACAGCAACAACCAGTCCCGGACAGGCTTCTACTAATCTTTCCAAAACCAAAATCTTTTTCTTCACTCCTTCAGTCTGAAAACAATTTCAAATATAACGACCCAGCTAAGAAAATTTTAATTTGTAACATTACACGATATTTAATGCTTTCAAAGTTCTTAATCCACATGTACTTTAACTTAAAAACACCCCAAAATGTTACATTAAATTTTATTCAGTGTAATTTTTTCATCGGGTCAACCAAAAACCTACTTTAAACATTAAAAATCTCCAGTTTTAGCGACACTAATTATTGTACTAGCGATACTAACTATTGTAAATCAGTTACAGTGTCAAAAATTTCTTATGTACTATAAATTTTACGATACTGTAGGACCTTTTTTGCACAAAGAAAAGACTTTTAATTCATCAGCATATAGCATTTTTGTGAAACACACATAATTTTCCTTATTGCTGATGCTGTTCCTTTTTTGTGATGCTGTACTGACAATACATTGTAGACAATAACTTATGCAACACAACATAAGGTAAATAAAAATACAGCAGATAAGTGCTGTCAAAGTAACTATTGATGTTAAAGGCATGACTCAATTGTTAATATTTGTCATTCTGCTGTTCAGGACTAAGTTGTATGTCATATGTTTAGTCTATCCCACTACACTTAGGCCTAGAAATGATTTTACTGCCAATACAATATATCTTCTTTTTGATTCTATATTTTAAAGTATTTGATTTTGTGTTTTTATGCACAAACACTGCATCATAATATAATTATGTCAGTGATTATAAAAAATATATGACTGTGTACTTCTAGTGGCTAATAACTGCTGTACTTACATTCTCAGGATAATGCTTAACAACATCGATCAAAAATTCAGGATCAAGGCGTACAAAGTATTCAGGACCATACTTGTGTAGAGCCGCTTCAGACAGCTGCGCCTCCACCGCTTGGTCTAACATTTTGGTTGGGTCTTTCGCACTGCATTTTGCCCTTAACAACAATAACTCAGGGGTCATATCAGAGCCAGCCACTTCCGTCAAAAACTCTACTTGTTGTTGAACCTACAGAAAATTTCAATCATTATTTTAGCATCTATAAAAATTGTTCAACCCTTTCCCTTCACAATGTTTTCACTGTTCTATGCACTTGTATTTTATTTAGCTCGAAAATGTGTTTACTGCTGAAGTTACAGCTTATCAATTTTATTTCAAACAACTTATGGTACGTTGATATAGTGATACATGTATGAAGATTTGCATTAGGGGTCTGCAGGCCGAGTTTTTTAGAGTTTGGATCGGTTTTTTTTTTTTGCTCGGGCTTTTCAAGTCGGGTCGGGCCAAATGGTTAAATGGGGAACCCATCACATTTTTAGCTATGACTAAGTCAAAAAAAAAAAAAAATGAATTAAAATTTTCTTTATTTCATATTTAATCCTCTGACCACCACGGGCTGATTATATCAGCGCACAAAAGTTGTGTGAATACTACCACGGGCCATGGGGCACTTATAGGCTTATAGATAGTAGTAGTTATATAATTTCATGCGCCCCACGTTTTTTGTTTTTAATTGTACAAGTATTTTAATATCTATAAAAATTCACTGTCACAAATTTTTAAGACAATCTGTGTGTGATTATGAATCTGTATAGGTTTATAAATCTCGATAGATTGATGGATTTATAATAATTTATTTTATACTTTTTAGTCCATTTTAAAAACACGATTTTTTAAAAAATTTTTTTTTTTATATATAATTATTTACAGATTTATTTACATCAGTGCACATGTTCATAAAAACAAAAACTTCTCATTATTAGACATGGTTTTATTATACAAATTTAGAATATTTAAGGTAATACCACTGACCAACAGAAATTACCATTTGAAAAATGAAATGATTTGTGTAATCATAAAAAAATTCTGTATTATACTTTTATCTCATACATTTTTTTTTTTTTTTTTTTTTTGTCCGACTATTGTGCACACTTGGGTGCAGACAATGGGATGATTTATAGCGTATGAAAATGCCAAGCTCTGGCCGGGAATCAACCTGGGTCCTCGGGGTGAAAGCCCAGTACGCTAATCAACTAGGCCACCGAGGCAGCTCATATCTCATACAAATCCTCAAAAATATATCCCAATGTAAACTTTGTAAAAATTTAATAATATTTATCCACTGCAGTCATACATACAGATTTGCACTTACTTGAACAGTGGGTCCATTCTGAGCTAACTGCACATTGGTCAAACCAGTCAAAGCTTTGACGGAAGAGTCATCTAGTTTAGTAACAGCTCTATATAGCTTCATAGCCTCGGACAGTTTATTGACCATAAAAAGCTGATTGGCCAGTTCTAACAAAGCCTCGGGCAGGTGGGGATATATTGCAACGGCTTTGTCTGCCAGACGTGTGGTCTCAGCGAGTACCACAGCATTGCGGCCACAAACTGAGGAAAACAACTTGGCCTGCTGTAGCAGTTCCTGGGCTGATACGTATTCTTGCTTCTCTAACTCTAGAATAAACCTGTGCAGGCTGAGACTTCCTTCTTCGTAGTTTCCTTCCACGACGATCTGATGCAGGGCTTTAATCTATTTGGACAAGACAAATTAAAAGATTATGGAACTACGTATGAATTTTTAAGTATAATCACCCTTTAGGGTAAACAGTGTAATACGAGGGTGGTCTAAAAAGTTTCCGACCTCAACATGAAGATAGTAGCACTCGAATTTCGTTGTTCATCTGTTGACAGTTACTCACCAAAGTTTCAGTCATTTTGGACGCGCAGTTGTTATGTAACAGTTGTTTGAGTGAGTTGATGTGAGTATTTTTATGAAAATGGACAAAATCGAGTATCGAGCTGTCATTAAATATTTGTTTTTGAAAGGCAATATGGCAACGCAAATCAAAGATGAGTTTGATTCTGTGTATGGGGACTCTGCACCATCATTTACCACAGTAAAAGTTGGGCAGCTGAATTTAAACGTGGCCGTTAAGAGCTTTGAAGACAAACGTTCGGGACGTCCAAAAACTGCAACTACCGACGAAACATCGCCAAAGTTCACCGATGTTAAATGACCGCTAACACTAGATGTTAGTTCATCTAGTGTTAGATGACCGCCGAATTTAAGTGAGAGAGATAGCAGACGTTATGAACATGTCAAAATAACGTGTTTGTCACATATTAAATCAACATTTAGACATGAGAAAGCTGTCCACGTGTTGGATGCAGCGTTTTGCTCACATTAGACCAAAAACGTGTTCGAATGAACATTTCCAATGCACTGTTGGCGCATTTTAGGCGCAATAAATCCCAGTTTTGGAGCCGATTAATTACTGTAGATGAAACTTGGATACATTATTATAAGCCCGAAACAAAAATACAGTCCAAACAGTGGACTGCAAAGGGGGAACCAGCTCCAAAAAAAGCAAAAACTGTTTTTTCGGCTGGCAAAGTGATGGCGACTGTTTTTTTGGGATAGTCATGGAGTTATTTTAATCGACTATCTTCAGAAAGGAAAAACCATTACAGGAGCATACTACGCATTATTACTTGACAAGCTGAAGTCAGAACTTGCAGAAAAAAGGCCACATTTGCAGAAAAAGAAAATCCTGGCCAAGACAACGCACCGTCTCACACCTCAGCGGTTGCCATGGCGAAAATCCACGAATTACGGTTTGAACTGCTTGACCATCTGCCTTACTCACCAGATCTAGCCCCAAGCGACTTCTTTTTGTTCCCTCATCTAAAAATTGCACTCGGAGGACAGAGATTTTCATCAAAGAGGCAATCACCTTCGTGAACAATTATTTTGCAGAGAAAAACGCTGAGCAATATTTGGACGGGTTACAGAGATGGGAGCATCGCTGCGAGAAGTGTGTAGAGGTACAAGGAGACTATGTTGAAAAATAAAAAAAAAATTCTGAAAAAATGTCTTGAATCTTTGTTAGGTTGGAAACTTTTCAGACCACCCTCGTATTCTTTTGTCAATCATATCTTGGAAAATAAAAGGGCAAATATTTTACAAACCTCAATGATTCTATTATTCATTCTATATTTGTAAATATCCAAAACTATCATAAAATACCTGTTATTACACTGCTTTTTATACAAAATTTTAAATGTATTAATATGTTATATATAAAAATCTTTATACTTTTACTACGCAATATATAAAGATGAGGTGATAATATAAATGTGAAGGTGATAATATAAATGTGAAGGTGATAATATAAAGGTGATAATGAAAAAAAAATTTAAGATTTTGATATATTTTCCAGTTTTAAAGGTCCTATGAGTCCCAAAAAATAGTTTTTACTTGAATGTCTGTCCATCTGTGTGTGCAAGTCTAAACTAAGTACAATTCTGGAGACTAACCAACTGACCAGTTTTGATGAAATTTTATATTTAGGTCTAATTTACTCATAACTTGTAACCATTTTTAACTTTTTGAAGCCAATTTTTTGGTAAAAAACAAAATTTCTAAAATGTGGCTCTAACAATTTTGAACAAATGTCGTTCATGCATACCAAACCAAATCCATGGAACGCTACATCCTCAATAAATCCACAATAAAAAAAAGTAAAAAATTGGCTCATTTTTTTAAAAAATCGGTCCATTAGATTTTGCTTAAATTTTCATCATATATGAAAAATCATTCATTCTAACAATTTTTAATAATTTTTTTTTTTTTGGTGTTTAACATTTGACTATTGTGCACACTTGGGCTAATGCAGGCGATGGGATGATTTACAGCGTATGAAAATGCCAAGCCTTGGCCAGGAATCGAACCCGGGTCCTCCGGGTGAAAGCTTAGTACACTATCAACTAGGCCACCGAGGCGGCTAGGCTATATGAAGAAACAATAGCTACATAACAGATCAGCCAAGACATTATTTCAGAATTCACAGTTTAATTTAACAGATATTGAAAAGTAGCATCAGTTTTCACATATAACAATATTTCACAGATAGTATCATCTCTAATGCCAAGTTGAAAGGATGAATTATGTCAGGGGTAGAGGAAGGCGCCGACGGCAGAAGTAACCATGTCAATGCAATACAGTTAAAAAAAATGGTTCAGGAGTAGATTTAAAAAAAATAAAAATAAACCTCAGCAGTTGTTAGGTTGTCGTCTTTTTTCCATGTTCAATTTACCCACACATCATAGGTCTTTTATTTCAAACATGTCAAACATTGTCTTACGATATGATTCTTCATACATAAACAACATTTTTGAGAAACCCAGCAGATCTTGAAGGATTTTATGTAGTTTCAGAAACTGTTTTTTTAATAACTGAATATAAGAATGTTTGTGTAATACGAGGCATGTCCGGAAAGTAAGTAGTTTTGAAAAAAACACATTTTTTAAAACAAAATTTATTTTTACATGAAAGAGCATTTCTTAAATTGTTTTCCTACATAGTTGCTACAACTGTTCAGACATATGTTGTAATGAGGAACCACCTTTTAAAAAGCTCTTCATAGAAAGATGCCACCACTGAAGATAACCACGGCCAAACACTGTTTTTTACGTTGTCATCGCTGTCAAAGAATAATCATTCTTCAAATTCAGAAACAAGTGAAAATCAGGAGTGAAATCGGAGCTGTATGATGGATGATCAAACTGCTCCTAACCGAATTACCGAATAAGGTTTTGAGTAATACCAGCACAATTTGGATGGTGTCACCACCAAAAGAATTTGGTAGGGAGCAGTTCGATCATCCACCATATAGCCCTTTCTCGCTCCTTCTAATTTTCACTTGTTTCTGAACTTGAAGTGTGATTTTGGAGGACAACGCTTTGACAGTGGTGATGATGCAAAAACGGTGTTCAGCAATGGCTGTCTTCAGTGGCGGCATCTTTCTATGAAGAGGATATTAAAAAGTTAGTTTCTTACTACACATGTCTGAAAAATGGTAGCAACTATAAAGAAAAAATAGTTTAAAAATGCTCTTTCACATAAAAATAAATTTTGTTTTGAAAAAAAAATTACGTATTTTTCCAAAGCAGTACTTACTTTCCAGACATGCCTTGTACTTAGTGCTATTTTATTTGAACACAATGTAGTCTACATAACATATTTAGGTCCTCCACAATTACAATACACAGAAAATGTTATTGTTACAATATCTGTATAATTCAATGGCCCTTAATAATTCATCTCGATTCTTTTAGTAATAAATGTTTACCTGGAGCGCTGAAAGATTGTTAGGTTGTAATGACAGGATTCTAGTGACTGTGTCCAAAGCTAAACTCCAATCTTTGGTCGACAGCTGTAGTTTTAATTTCTCTTCCAGAGGGGGTGTTGCTTTAGGATACCTTACAATCAGGTGATTGAGTCTCGCAATTCCATCATTAGCGGGCAGTGTTGCCACTTCTCCTAATAGAGCTTCCACATTGGTTTTATCCTATTTAAAATAATAATAATTCAATTAATATATAATTTTCCCCTATAAGGAAACAATGATTTGGTGTTGCTACTTTGGACAGGGGTCAACTTAAGGACATACTAAACAGCAACAAATGGATGTGTGTGAGCGGATAGTGTAGAATGTGTGGTGTTACAAATATGATTAAATTAAGGAATTTAATTATTGAAAAAATTACAAAAAGAAAAAATATATACCTATAAAATTTGATCTTAAAACAATTTTATAAAGAAGAAAAACATATAAGCAGTATATGTTGATGCTTCTCATTACCAGTTGTCTCAGGATTCTGTCCTCCGGAATTCTTAATATGTGAAAGAAATGGGAAATTCTTCATTTTTTCATTACACTGAGAACTGGGTCTATATATTTGTATACTGTTTCATTGGTGGCTATTCTCCAGGTCCCTTCTTTCCGGTAACTTTTGTTGAGACACGTTCTGATGATCTTTCTCTCTGTCTTAGCAGCGGGTCCGTCTTGTTATTGTTTTTGATTTGGAAGAGAGTTTCGCTGGATAGTCTAAGGACCATGTTAATGTCTAAAACTTTGTTTACTTTTGCACAAGTTAGTTCTAATTATTTGTAATTTTATAAAAACTTGTTCTAAAATGTAAGTTTTCATGCAAAAAAAAAGAAATAAAAGATTCTATTATTATTATATTAAATAATTTTCCCAAACATACACTGCTAAACTATTCAGAAAAATACAGGTTGTCATTTCTTGATACAGAAATGAAATTTGATTTATTACTACTAAAATACACAGAATTACTTACTTGTGCTAGCACTGACTTGAACGCCTGAACTGAATTCTTAGTTTTCCCCAAGGTTAGTTCTAACCAACCCTTTACTGACAGCCCTAATAGAGAAGAAGGGTTTTTCGTCAATAGCTTATCTAAATATTCACTGGACTTTTCTAACTTTCCAGTCTGCAACAGACACAGAGCTGCGTAATACAATGACTGCTCCTCCTTTCTCTTCTTCGTCCACTACTCTCCATTCCAACTGAGCCACCGCCTCCTTGTCCACCACCTTTGAGAAACATTATTTCAATGAGAATTATTGTTAAGCACATTATTTACAAAACATGAAGACAAATGGTTGATTCTTACTGGTTGAGACAAATAAGATCGTATTGGGCACGAAAACAGAAAAGATATTTTTTACAAAGTAACTGGTGATGATCTACATTAGTGGTCTTAATTATTTGGAGAATATTGGCCTCTGTTAATGTAATCATTTAATGCAACAGTTTAATTTTTTATACGAAATTCTACATCAAACTATACACTCAAAATCAATTTTAAAAAAGAGCTAAAAAAATAATTCCATTTTTAAAAATGATTGTCAAAATTGCTTTATAAATGTGAGGGAAAATTGGATATCGTACTTAACTGATTGTAAGATTATTTTCTGAAGATACATAATGTAACGTGAGTTACCGACCTTCAAGTAATTTTTTTTTATCAAAATACTTTTTCATTAAATTTCTAAATTAAAAGTTGAGTATTCTGTAGACGTTAAACTACCTGTTATATAAAAAATAGGTTTTGTTTATATCTTTATTTAGAGATATAAACCAAGCTTTGTAATGTCACTTTCTGTGACACGAGTTACTGAATTTAAACAATTGGTCATTAAGTTGTTAACAATCCAAAACCTTTCTTAATTGAACAGGTTATAGTAGTTTGGCCCAGGATACTGGAGAAAATAGGTTTTTGTACATTTTGTATGAAGTTATAATAAATCAACTGAACTAATTAGTTAAAATGTAACTTGAGTTGTCATTGAGACACCCTAATATAATTCTTTTAATAATCGTAATAGGCTATTGATTCTATAATTAATGATCTTGGCTAACAGCTGTCTCACATATGTAATAGAAGCAAATTTCCAAAAAATAACTACACCACAATCATTTTTGTATCCTGAATCTGATTTCTCCAATCAAAATCAATGTTAAAATGTAATAAACACTCAAATTACATTATACAAAAACTAGCATTACCCATCGCGGCTTCGCCCACAAAACTTAAACCATTTGAGTAATGTAATAATTTAAAAACATAAAAATATATTATTAAAAGCGTGATCATCTAAACTCGTGATTATTTTACAGCGAATATAAAAAAATATTATAACCTGATTGCGTTATTTTATTCAAATGTGTTCCATTCGAATTTAAGAAAATCTGATAAAAAATATTTTTCTCCAATACAAACATTTATACCTCTTTTATATTTTTTTCCTTTTACGGGATGAATTCGAGGGGAGACGCTGAATTACGTATACCATAGTTCGTGTTTTAGAATATTTTGTTTACTTTTAAGAAAAGCCGATAAAAAAATGTTTTTCTCTAATGAAAACACTCTTTTTCTCCAATTATACCTCTTTTTTACACTTTTAACCTTTTAGGGAATGAATTCGGAAAAATGTTGAAATATGTGTTTCATTATTTGCGTTTCATAGCATATTTCTAGAATATACGATTAAAAACAAATATTTTTTCAATGCAAAATTACATTTTCTACCTCCTTTCAATCTCTTTAGGAGATGAGTTTTGGGAAATTGTAAACAATACATTTCATTACTTATATTTAAGAGTGACTATATTATGTTTTAAGAAGGTCAGACGAAAAACATATTTTACCAATAAAATTGTTGTACCTCATTTTTACCTTTTTAGGGGTTGAATACTGGACAATCATTTTACAGTTCACCCCTAAATCTGGTGGTAACCCTAAAAATTTCAAATCTTTAGTTATTATAGTCTCGGTTATACCTTGATTATTAAATTTGGACTGGGTAAGTAGTTTAAAGGCGTCCAAATCAAATTTTTGCAAAATCCTTTTTTAGTGCACCTGTACATTAATGACAGAAGGTACCCGGACAATTTCAAGTCTAGCTATAGTAGTATTGGCTGTATGTTGATTATTAAATTTGGACTGGGTTGGGTAAGTAGTTTAATGGCGTCAAAATCAAATTTTTACCAAATCCTTTCTTAGTGCACCTTGACATTGTTGTAAGAAGGTACGTTGAAAATTTCAAGTCTCTAGCTATAATAGTATTGGCTGTACGTTGTTCATTAAATTTGGACTGGGTTAGTAGTTTAATGGAGTCTAAATCAAATTTTTGCATAATCCTTTCTTAGTGCAAGCCTATATGGTGACATAAATGTAACCTGAAAATTTCAAGTCGCTAGCTAATATAGTTTTGGCTGCGTTGATTATGAATCAGTCAGCCAGTCAGGACTTCTTTTATATATTAAGATGAACCTTAACTACTATTACATTTATTTTGTCTAATGGCAGCACAAGAAATTTGAAATTAAAAATGCTAGTTTATACAGATTTCTATAAAATTAACTTCAAAAACTTTCAAAACTGATCTTGTTAATTGTAGAAGTTGTTTGCCTTTATTTTTTACAGGCCTACTGGTATACTAATCATTTCTAGAAGATCAAGATTCTACGATATGTATAAATTATTGAAGGAAGTAAAAAAATACAAGGGTCATTTTTAGAAGAAGAACCGTTTGCGCAGGTTTCATGAATGAAGAGTTCACACAAAAGGTTGATGAGGAAATTAACCAAAACAGGTATTCACTACTGATGTGCTTTATCAAAAATTTCCTCAAGTTTCAAGATCATTACTCTACGAAATAGTTTCTGACAAACTCCAACACAAAAAAAATGTATGCAAAATGGGTACTAAAGATGTTAAGAGAGGAACACAAAACAAAAAATGTGACAAGAATGGTGAAGGGGACTCGGTGGTTGATGTGGTAAAAGCACCGGTTAGTCTGCTGCATACCTTAGTTCTAGCCGCAGTTACTCCTGTTGCTTTTCCCTTACCGTTAACACTGATCCCTCGTTCCTCATTAGTCTGGTATAAAGCATGGACATTAACAAAAACAAGAATGGTGACATGTTTGAGTAGCATTGTCACTATGATGAAACGTGGATTGCTTACTACACTCCAGGAACTAAATGACAATCCAGTGAATGGTATCATTCAAATTCTCCAACAAAATCAAGAAAATTCAAGCGAGCCATCAAAAAAGAAAATCATGTCCACAGCGTTCTGGGACTGGAAAGACATTCTGCTAAGGGGAATGCCAATAAAATGCTGAGAGTATTGTGAAACCTTATTAAAACTAAGCAGTCAAAATTATTGGTTTCAAGCTGCATTTTGTGCTTCATTTTCAAGCTTCATTATGCTTCACTATACTGCTTGACTTCACATTTCGGCAAGGATGAAGATACAACTGGCATTCAATGGTCATTACACGACCATGCACCATGTGCCAAAACTAAACGAATTTCTTGGAGGAAAGCATTTAGAGAACAATGACGCATTGAAAGAAACTGTTAGTGAGTGGTTAAATGGAGCAGCGGCAGAGTTCTTTGAAGATATTCAAAAGCTTGTGCCATGGCTTAACAAATATTTAGATATTAATGGAGGCTATGTTGAAAAATAAAATAATATTCAATTTTCACTTCCAGTAAAAGTTATCTTCACAAGTTTATCTTATATTATTATAAAAAGGTTCTTGTTAACGATTGTTCTGATGATTCTTCTATCTACTTTCTATCATTAACAAGAAACTCCAAGTGAGTGGTCAATGGCGATTAATACCGAATGAAGTGGTATATCAAGAAAGTGAGTCAATAATAGACACGATGCGGAAAAGGAGAATTGCTTTTTTCTGCCATATAGCACGCCTTCTAGAAACCAGACTGGTGAAACGGCAATTTAGCTATTTCTGGAAAATTAAAACGCAGAATAATTGGTTGAAAGAGATCCAGAGTGACTTAGAAGAGTTAAATTTGACAGTGTCTCAAATTGATAGTAGAGCAGAGAAGAGGATTCTAAGGAATATTTATTATTAAAATGTTGATAATTTTTGTCACATTTTTAGTTCCCAACACGACTAAGTCTCAAAAGCTAAGTTTATAATGCTTTTATGAATGACATTAAAAAATTTCGTTATGTGGTATTTTATAATACATTTTATAATAGAATAATGTGCATGTTATTCTAAATGTTTATTAAAATAACATGCACAAGCCATCCCCATATTTCTGCGATCCAAACTAACAACATTTTAATGGAAGACCTACACCATAACTGATGAACAAAGGGCAGCCAGGTAGGACAGAATGAAGAAATTTTGGGAACGGAAGAAGAGACTGAAACGCTAGTCTCTCAATAGCGATATTAGAGCTGTATGGACTGATTAAAGTGCTCCAATAAGGGTGTAAACAATAAAAAAAAATTGTTCTTACTTAGAAAGACCTTGTACATTAGATCTATATTAAAGTTCTTATTTTCTAAACATATATAGTATCCTATAATATATATAATACAGTATCTAATAATATCTAGTTCTATAACCGTTCACTACTTTATAAGAATTTAAAAAAAGATTAATTTCTATCACAGACTACTCAATGATATTTCAAATATATCACAATTAACTACCTCACACAAGTTATGGGCTATTAAACAGACATTAGCTGCAGCAAGACTGACGTTCGAGTCAGTGACGAGTGGCTCCAACATATTAATGCACTCATTCAATCTTCGCATTTGTACTAAAGCTACACCATGTTGCAACTTCCACTTGTCTTCGCTTCCTGCTTTCTGCAGAGCCAGTATTACAGAAGAATACCTCTTCTCTCTGAAATAGTACTGAATCCATTCACTCTCCATGTTTAACACAATAATAGTCTAATATTATAATAAAAAGGCACTATATAAGTTTCTAAACACTACAGAACTACTGGATGTTTTTCTTAATCTGATTGTTCTTCCATGACAAATTTCTTGTACTCAGGAAGAGGGTTATCCTTATAAAATTTCTGTAGATATTCACAGGTAAGTTTCATTTTCAAATTATTTTCAACGCAGTAATCGAACACTTCCTGCAACAAAAAGGAACAAATCTTCATTAAATATTAGTTACAAATAGAAAAATTGTCCAGAGAGTAAAAGAAAATAGAAACTGACACGGCACACAAGCTTCCATTTCCACCACCATCTTGGGTGCACACACACACACACACACACACACACACACACACACACACACACACACAAACAAGGTGTTTAAAAAATCACCAAAAAAATTAGGAATATGATTGTGTGTGCAATTATGTATTTTGTATGTAAATGAAATTTCATTTGTGTAAAGAAACAGTTATTTAGTAGTAAACTTTAGGTAAAAAAACATCCAGACAGAAAATCTAAGCATTTTAGGTATATTTATAAGAACTTTTTTTTATTTTTACATGTATAATCACATCACAAATTTTGTTTTCAACTTTTTTTAAATTCTCTCTCTCTCTCTCTCTCTCTCTCTCTCTCCCACACTCTCTCTCCCTCCCTCCCTCCCTCCCTCCTCTCCTCTCTCTCTCTCTCTCTCTCTCTCTCTCTCTCTCTCTCTCTCTCCTCTCCCCCCCTCTCTACCTCTCTATGATATGAATAAAGCATAAAAAACAAATCACCAGTAAAAGAAATGGTTATTCTCAATCATAAAAAAAAAACAGAAGTATCTAATTACAAGCACACAAAATCGATAGCTACAGTTTTTTTAGAATATTATTTGTTTTTTTTTGGTTTTTTTTGCCCAGAGGAGAAACAATAAATGCAGCACTTTAAGTATGGACACACAACTATCAGTTTCTGTTAATACTTAATCGTTTACTTCACCCGTAGTTTGATATCAATATTATAAATCACACAAATAGTGCATTTAATAAAACCAGGTATCTTGCAGTTCAATCGAACCATTTCATTATCACAAACACTTTAGTAGATATTTTCTAAAGCCAAAATCCTCGGCGCTTTTTTAACAACTTATACAAGTGATCAAAACAAATCAATCAGTCGGTTGCAAACTGGCAATTTCATATAAATATACAATGTTATCTAAGTTTCAATTTGAAAAGGCTAAACGTAAAATTTAAGTCAAGCCTACCTTTGCTAAAATACCACCAATACCTTGTCCTCTATATTGATAAGGTACTTCCGTGGAATGCAAATTAATGTTATCACCTTTTAACTCGTAAGCAACAAATGCATGTCCTATAACAGACCAGCACCAAATATTTTAAAAAATTGGTTAAATGAAACTGAATTCACACAATGCAAGTTCACACTTTTTTTTTTTTTTTTTTTTTGTGTTTAACGTTTGACTATTGTGCACACTTGGGCTAATGCAGACGATGGGATGATTTATAGTATATAAAAATGCCAAGCCCTGGCCGCGAATCGAACCCGGGTCCTCGGGGTGAAAGCCTAGTACGCTATCAACTAGGCCACCAAGGCGGCTGGTGCGAGTTCACACAAGTAAAGAGTCTAGATCGTGGTCTCGAATATGAAATCGACCTGTGAACAATTCACACTGGTGTTCGAACACGTCCACATACAAGCTCAAAGCAAATAAAATGTGTTAGAAATTATTCAGTGCTAGCCAAGAAATAAATCGGAACATAGAGTATGTCTCCAGATACTGTAATTATTGTATTTTATCATTTTACTTCATCGAATATTTACAGGATTTTATTTAAATACAGCATTAGTGTTTCTGCGGTGCTTTTCAAGTACTAGTTATTTGTACAGAAATTTCAAAATTACGGAAAATCAAAATCTGATTTTTGTTAAGTTATACGAAACATGTCCAGTCTTATGGAATAGCACTGAAGTAAGGAATAATTAAACCCAAGGCACTGCAATCAATGAACCTACTGTGCAACTAAACCTCTTAGGATAAAGTTCATCAGACTGATGACATTAATAAGACTGGCAAGAGCCTCACAATCATAAATTATGTGGTCACAATTTCCTTGTCTTTCCTGCATAATCTACACACGGTTTCTCCATGGTACATTCTTGTCCTAAGACCACAGTGCCCTGTAATGAGCACCATGGTTTTCCTGAATTGTGCTTTGCCTAAGATATCTGCTGCATGTAAGTCCCTTTTGAGGCACCTTTCTTAAGAAGCAGACTTATACGATACCATGTCAAAGAAACAAAAATGAAAATATAAGAAGAAAGCAAAATGGTAAGGTATATTTACAAAAAAGGACTTTACTGGTTTGAGTGTGTCAGAGTACAAATTAAAAAATCTTAGATCTCATTACAGTCAAAAATTAAAGTTATTGAATCCAAGAAACAAAAATTAAAATATAAGAAGAAAGCAAAATGGTAAGGTATATTTACAAAAAAGGACTTTACTGGTTTGAGTGTGTCAGAGTACAAATTAAAAAATCTTAGATCTCATTACAGTCAAAAATTAAAGTTATTGAATCCAAGAAACAAAAATTAAAATATAAGAAGAAAGCAAAATGGTAAGGTATATTTACAAAAAAGGACTTTACTGGTTTGAGTGTGTCAGAGTACAAATTAAAAAATCTTAGATCTCATTACAGTCAAAAATTAAAGTTATTGAATCCAAAAAGACCTGTGAGTCTCCTCAAATGTTTACAAGCCTATGTTTCCATTATTTTGTGCCCCTGATGGGTTTTTAAATAAATATGTTCATGTATGAATTTAGATATGGTTCTTTCTTTAACATAAAACAAACATATTAAACTGGCATATGAATCGCCTGCCTAATGTTAATACCACAAAATCACTGCCAGTTTTAGGTTTGCTGGTAAAACTTTTGGGAAGGTGTAATACTTAGAGATATATTAACTTAGAGATTCGTTTTTCCTTCGACAGTACCGTGTTATTAGTTAGAGATCGACCTGTGTAATAAGATAGAGGTTCCATACTGTGTATTAACTTAGAGACTACAGTTCCATCAAGTGTGTTGCACCGTGTGTATATGTTGCCAACCCCGCTGCTTGCAGGCGCTTCAGTATCTTTTATCTAACAAGTAGAATTCACTTAATTAAAGAAAGATGTATTATTAAAATATAAAGTTCATTGGATAGGTTTTGTTCTTAAAGGCTTATATGCAAAGCTGTAAATGTATACTAATTTACGTATGTAGTAGTAATAGTAATAGTAATATAAAAATATTGTTTGAAGGCTGCTTTATTCAAACCATATCAGAATTGAATTAAGAAAACAGCCCTAAATTAATGAATTAATTACAAATTAATGAATTCATATAAATTTACGTTGTTTTTTTCGATAAAACACCAATATTTCTATTTTTCTATAAAGATAATTGTCAAAAATAAACATTTAGATATGTTGTTGACCATAGTATTGACAATATATTCAACTGTAAACTGTAAAGATACTGAAGCGCCTACAAGCAACAGCATCGGCAACATATACACACGGTGCAACACACTTGACGGAACTGTAGTCTCTAAGTTAATACACAGTACGGAACCTCTATCATATTATGCAGGTC
Source organism: Callitettix versicolor (assembly GCA_022606455.1). NCBI lineage: Eukaryota > Metazoa > Arthropoda > Insecta > Hemiptera > Cercopidae > Callitettix > Callitettix versicolor. Next base: position 110,766,439 of record CM040186.1, on the reverse strand, counting down.
GATCTCTAACTTATAATATGGTAAAGTCTAAGGAAAACGATTCTCTAAGTTAATAAATCTCTAAGCTATTACACATCCCCAAACTTTTCACATATTGGTTGTGTTTTTATAAATGTTGTACGGAAAAAAACTCATCATTTTAGACTAAATAAGTTTTTCTATGATAAAGGAGCTTCTCTCAGGTTCGTTACACAAATTACTTGAAGCTCCACTTGATTTTATCTCATTAGCCACCGTTTTACCCAACTTCTTTTTCTTTTTCTTTTTTTTTAATGTTTATATTACTAATTAGCCAGCTATAAGTTCACATAGCGCCCTAACACTTTCACTCACTGGATTCATCACGATACTAACGTTATTCGAGGCTATAGATCATGTGAGTTCACTAAACAAGTAACAAATCGAGAAGGCGTCTCGCATTATTAACACGTGAAACTCGCATCATGTGAATTTGGCTAATATGATTAGTTTTAAGTAAATTTGTCAATAACGTGCTAAAATTACATATAAATGAAATTTAAGCGAACTGGCATACCAAATATCTTATAGGATGAAACAGAAATCTGGCAACTTTATTTGCACGAAAATACCTGACCAGGATTTAAAAAAATACTTATAAGAATATTCACCTCATACCTAATTTACAAAGGTTTCACATAGGCTGTTTACAAAATTAGACATTAAATTTGTATTACACCAGTACACAAATTTACCTTTGGATGTTAATTACTCATTCATAAAGTTTTAAAAAAAATTAAGTACATACAATTGTTTTCCTCAAGCTAAATTTAAGTTAAACTTAAAAAGATTGCCTAGATTAAACTACCTTAGCCAATTCACGGCCGATACCATGGCCTCGAAACTGATCAGGTACTTCAGCGTGTAGCAGATCTATTACATCTTTTTTCAAGACATAAAGTACAAAAGCCATATCTAGAACACAAACAAGTGCCTCCAACAACAACTAACCGTAACATAGATTAATAAATTGGCAAACTAAACTATGGATTGAACTTTCGGGAAAATGGAGTCAGGTATAATAAGGCGTGGATACGATTAGAAACAATCGTCTTATTTTATAAATAATAAATGGGTAATTATTATGATCATTAAATGGCATGCAATTCAAGACAAACTTCAAAAGATTATTCACTATTATAAACAGTATTCTAGGAAAAATTATAGGAACAAAATTTCAGGATAATAAGGTAGTATATATAAGAAATGAAGCTCTCTACAAGAAAATTGAAAAACTGTCAGATAACTATGAAAAAAAGGAGAATAAATTTTTACGGCCATCTTCTTAGAATGAACTCTAATAGATTAACGAAACAAGTGTTTGATTTTTTCCATAATCGTAAAACAAAACCGAACTGGTTTAAAGATATTGAAAAAGACCTAACTAATAGAATTAAAAATTACAGAAAATTCACTGCTTGACCAAACTGCTAAGATAATTACCAAAGACGAAAGAATAAGATTCCAAGATAAAACCAAAATAAAACCTAAACCTATCATTTCAGAAGAGGAGAGGAAAAGAAGATCAGAAAGAATGAAGAGCTACTGGGAACAAAGAAAAGTACAGCGCGCAAGAAATGATTAATTCAGCGTACCCCAAAGAGGGTGAAACGAAAAGAAGAAGAAAAAACAGTATTCTTTCCAAACAATGACCGCCCTTTACATACCTAGCTATTACACTATAAATTATTTTCAGATATATATTTAGATACCTAGGAAAATGATTATGGCAGCATCAGCACACTACTGAACAGCCGATATGATGAAAGCAAATATTCAAAAAATATCACAATAATTTGTTTTTTAATCTGATTTTACAATATAAATCAGCTTTAAAGTCTGTATAAGTATTTAATTTCTTTAAATTGTATTGAAAATACAAAAATAAACATGGCTAAATAACATGGCAAAAATAAGTACATTAAAATGGCTTAAAATGGAAACTCAACATAAGAAATTTAATCTTTCTGGTGGATACATTTTAATTCGATAACAAAGTACATTAACAAAAAAATTACAAAAATCGTAAGTAAATAAATCGCTCAAGTGCAGAAATACAAAAAAAATACTACATAACTTTCATGGTTGTTCAGTGAAAAATCTAAATGACACGGTTGTACATGAACGAAAAATGAAATGTTTATTATTAATAATGAAAACAATTTTTAAAACTTAAAAACCTCACTAAGACGATTGCTGGGTGAAAAACATGACATGGTGCCCTGACACGGTTGTGTATGAAAAACTTATAACTAATATTGCATAAAAGTTACTACCCTTGTAATGACTGTCAGGTTATTAGCATAGCTTGGTGGTTGGTTAATGGCTTAAAATTGTAACTTATCGTAATAAGTTTAATCTTCCACAGGTGAATACCTTTTAATTTAATAATACAGTACAAATAATAAAACAAAACAAAAAAAGTTAAAATTGTTACTTCAGTATCAGTCCAAAAAATTCAGAAATACTTTATAGGCATACGCTAAATATATTTTATTACTTTAATAGTGGTATAGTATAGGGGGAAATATACATTACATGACATCTTACAAAACATTACAGAATGTAGACGATTTTTGAACAATATAGTAGATTCATGGAAAATGAAATCATGGAAAGAAGAATGGGTATTTATGCAGTGTAGATTGTTTTTTTTTAAATAATGATTTTTGAATATTTTTTTTTTTATTTTATGCCTTATTATCTAATTAAAACATATTCACACACATTACTTACAATTTTAGGTCGTTTTTTACGGAACTATACTGTGGCATCATTGCTGTTTACATTGCATTAAACATATTAAATTTCATACATGGATTTACCAGTCATGCGTATTATTTACCTACTGCTCATGTGCGTTACACATTCTGACAGCCATTACGAAATGTTAAGGTTTATTCCTTTTTTCGTTGGGTCATTCTCGTAATGAAAACATTGTTAAAATGGTATCTGTTATTTGTGAACTTTGTGATTTGACTCTTTTTTTATACGGTTCACCACCCAACAACCATTTCAGTTAAGGCTTGAGTGCTTTTTTAAAAAAAAAAAGGTTTTTTTATTGTTTTAGCAATAAAAAACATTTTACCTACAGGATAACTAGTTCAATTAAACAGCTTTTTCACCCAAAGCCATTTCAGTTATATTATCAAGTTTTTTTTTTTTATTTGTTTTTATCACACAACAACCATGTTAGGTTCACCACCCAACAACTGTGCCAGTTAGGTTCTTGGGTTTTCATTTTTTAAAAATTAAATGTGTTTTATCACACATCAACTGTGTTAGTTACGTTCAACACCCAACAACCGTGTCAGTTAGTAAATTAATATTTTTTTCTTATTAAAAAATGTGTTTTTATCACCCAACAACCTACTTTTACACTGTAGCAATTTTGAAGTTACTTTTATTTTCGATTTTATCATACTTCTCACGCTTTCCACGCTTTTATATTTTGGATTATTGCTTTTGTAATAAAGCGTTTTAGTGAAAAAATTACTGAACAATCGAAAACAACCTATACTGCATATTTACAGAAGAATAATTACACACAGATGAAAATTTTCTCTTCTTAAAAAACAAAGACTTGTAGACAATCATACAAATATATAATTGTTTTGCAGAAACTCAATATTGTTTGAAGAAGAGATGTATTCAAACGTAAAAAGTACGGTTATGAGTAAGGTTATAAGTTCAAAACTCACCAGAATTTACAGACATGAAAAAAGTTGACGTAACAGAGTCATTAACTAATTCTCCCAATTCAATGGTTGTTGAACTAGCCATTCTACTGATTTTCAAAACTTCATTAGAACGAAGTAAGCGAACATTTTTATTTATCAAATTTATTAAGAAACTAGACATTTCACTAACAAAGTAGCAACAATCATCAACAAATTACAGCGTTAACCGAACAACGAACAGATGACAGTAATATTTAGTGATGACTTGATATTAGGTTCTGCCTGCAAACACCAGTTGAAATGCAGTAGGTACCATTTCGAATTCGGTAAAATGTATCAATTCCATAAAATTATAAATCTATTTACTTTTCTTTTTTTCAAAAGATTATATATGGCTAGTATGACTATTAAATTATATCTTCTTTTTTATACAGACACTTTTTGATTTAACATTAATAACACACATCCCTTAAATATTTCACATTATAGTTATATATTTTTTTGAACGACTAAATTTTTGTTTTTGCATAAAAGTTTTAGCATAATATGAGAATATAACCTTACTATAATATTTTGTTAAGTACTGCCTATTAATGATATCAGATCAAATCATCATTGAATTCATTTTCAATATTCGTATATATACAGTATAGATATTCTTTTTTTACCAAATAATTTGTTTTGACATTTTCAATTTTTGTTAGCCTGAATAAAATCCTACACATTGTCATTTCTATAATTGAAAATAATTATTTATCAAATCATCACGAGCAAGTATACATTTTATTATTATTTGTATACAATGTATACTATACATGCATTCCTTTTTTTCTCTCTATAAGTATTTCATTGTTATAAATGAATATATAGCATTAAAACTGAAAATCATTTTTTACATGAATATTTTGCATTAGTTATTTTTTTTATAAACATGTAACGAATTAAAGTAGATGATTTCGCAAACCTAATTGGGATGAGATTATCGTTATGAGTAAAGTTTTAATTTCAATTGAATTATTGTTTATTAATTAAAGACCATTCAGCACTATGAGCAATACTAGCTCGGTCATCATTTTTTAATTTTGAAGTAAAAAAAATTACATAACAAACAAGAAGTAGTGAACAGCCATTATAAATGTTAAATCGCTTTGAATTAAAAAACGACGACTGAGCTAGTATATATGTAATCCATATATATACTATACGTATATTCGAGCTAATATATATATATATATATATATATATATATATATGTGTGTGTGTGTGTAGTACCATATATAATCTTTTGAAAAAAAGAAAAGTAAATAGATTTATATATAGGATGAACAGCAGTGGACCAAGGATTAAGCCTTGTGGAACACCAATAGTCATTTGAACAGGTTGACTTATTTGACCATTTACCTTGACTACTTGTTTTCTGCCTTGTAAATAACTTTTTATTAGAGCAGTAACTGTTCCTCTTATTCCCATTTTATCCAGTTTATTCAGTAGTTTCTCATGCTTCACTGTATCATAGGCTTTAGAATAGTCAAGAAGTATAACTGCCATAGGTTTACTCATTGATAAATTTTCATATATTATTTTACTTAATAACGCAATTGTATCCTTGATTCCTAATTTTTTTAAGGAAACCAAATTGTTTCGAACGTATTAAATTTAATTTTATTACAAAATTATATAGTCTAACATATAATATGGTTTCAAATACTTTAGCAAGATTTGAAAAAGGAATATTTACAAAAGGAACATTTAATAAGCAACAATCTTTATGAGATTTTGTATGCAGGTCTAGTTTTCCATATTTTGTAACCATGACTGAGAGACCCAGGAATTAAAATGAGCACCGATCCTGACTTCTAGACCAATTTTTTAAATTGGAGTATGTGTGTGTGTGTGTGTGTGTGTGTGTGCGCGCGCGCATGCACACATGTATTATTATTATTATTATCTGCGTATAGACCCTGTTGGATCACGCAAAGCACTCCAACTCATGTCTTGCTTCTTCTAATCTTCCACACCTCCCTCATCCAGTCCCCATGAATCCTCTTCTGCTCCTCCATCCATTTTACCCCTGCTCTCTTTGGGATTTCATTCTCTGGGACCTTCCAACCGAGCATCTTTCTCCTGTATGCATGTCTACCTTCAACATCTGTTGAGTCTATTCCTGCACATGACGTAGGTCTATTCTGACTTGTGCGATCCACGATGTTGTTGATTTGACACCTTGTATATACTTAAGGATTCTGTTGGCAAGTCTCGTTGTTGGGAGTCTACTGATGTGTCCATAGAACCAAAGCCTCCTACTTCTGATATCTGCTGCCAAGTTCGATATCTTCTCTGTGGTCTTCCAGGAGTGCTACCTGTATCCATTTTCTGTTAATCTCGGGCCAAGGATCTTCCTCAAGATTTTGCGTTCTTCCTTCAAAATATCCTCCATGGTAGCTTTTGTGTGGAGTGCTAGCGTCTCGCTTGCATATAATACCTCCGGTTTTATGACTGTGTTGTAGTGTCTGCTTTTTGTGTGCGTCGACATACATCTCTTATTGTAGATATCACGCGTTATACCAAGAGCCCTCTTCATTCTCAGTAGCCAAACCCTTTGCACAGCATTCTCGCCACCCGTGGGTTCAAGAATTTCTCCCAGATATTTGAAGTGCTAGACTCTGTTTATCTTACCATACTTTGTGTTTAGTTCTTGAATATTTAATTTTGAACAGAAGAATTCAGTTTTTTTAAACGAGATCTGTAGACCGACCCTCTCTGCACATTCCTTTAGGACTTCTATCTGTTTAATCGCTGTTGTTTCATTATCTGTGAGTATGGCTACGTCATCTGCAAAAGCTAGGCACGCGATTTCTGTGTTGTCCTTAGATCTTCCAAGTAGAACTGGTTTCCAGTGCCCTTCAATTTTTAATTCTTCCTCCCATTCCCTGATAACTTTGTCCAACACCAGTTTGAAAAGGAGAACTCCAGTTGGGATCAGGAAGGGTTTGGAAATTTCCCCCATAAACTTCACCTTAGCGATTATGCCTGTCAGTGTTTGTTTGATCAGTCCCAGTGTTTTAGGATCAAGTCCATGTTCTTCCAGGATATTAAACAAAGATTTTCGATCAATGGAATCATACGCTTTTTTGAAATCTACAAACGTACAGATCACTGGGACATTCCTTTTAGCTTTTATTTGCAATATTGTTTTCAGGTTGAAAATTTGTTCTGTGCACGAGCGACCCGGACGGAAGCCTGCCTGGTACTCACCAATTCTGTATTCTATCTGTTTTTGTTTCTTTGAAGAAGACATGTTGAGAGTATTTTGTAAGTAACTAGTAGTAAAGAAATTCCTCTGTAGTTGTTCACGTCTGTTCTGTCTCCTTTCTTGTGTAGGGGGTGAATAAGAGCACATTTCCAGTCATCTGGTAATTTTTCCGTTCGCAAGTTTATTTTATAAAAACCGGCAAATGTATATTTTTTTAGCTTGTTTAATTCACTACAAAATATAGTAGGCTCATAACTACCAAAATTATAGAACAAATGGTAACTGTATGGTAGAGCCCATTTTCCTTTAGTTGTGTCTCCAAGTAAAGCTACTTATTTGGAATTAAGAGACGTAAAACAAACATAACTATGAAAATCTTAAGATTGATTTTTCTCAGTTTTTTTATATACTGAATGGCAAGAAAATAAGTATCAATAAAGAAAGAAAAATAAGTACAAATACTTGCAGAAATGTGACTTTTCTTCTCTTTATTTGTTTCACCCAACTTTGGGGTACACTAAATCAATCACTTTTTAATTTTCTGTGCCTTCCTCTTAGCCCAGTATTGCTTCATTCGTTGTGATCTTGCTTTTTTTCTTCATCAGAGATTTGGATCCTATGCTTGGATTTGACTTTGCCTTTGAACCGTTGTTTCTTGTTCTTGGTTATTGTTTTGGCTGTTCTGTCAGTGATTTGTTGTCCTGTTATGTATTTCTCTGTTTCTCTGAACCAAAGTGGTTTGACTCTTTTAATGTGAAAGTAGTCAAATATTTTTTTAGTTAGTCTATTTTTGTCCATTCGGAGGATGTGCCAATAAAAATCAATTCTCCTTTTTCTTATTGTGTCTGATAGTGTTTCAGTTTTTTGGTAAAGAGTTTCATTCCTGATGTGGAATAATTGGTTGTTACGGAATTTGGGGCCTAAAATTTTTCGTAATATCTTTCTTTCTTTGATCTCCAGCCTTTCAAGTGGACCCTGGGTTGTGCGAGATAATGTTTCAGCTGCATATAAGGCTTCTGGTTTAATTACCGTATGATAATGCCTTATCTTTGTATTCCAGGAGTGGGACTTCTTGTTGTATGTGTCTTTGGTAAGTTGGAAGGCTAATTCAACTTTATTTCTCCTAGATTCCATAGCTTTTTTCTCTAGGGCGTTCCAGCTGATCCATTCCCCAAGATATTTGAATTCTTTGACTATCTCAATGTATTATTCTCCCACTTGAAGCTTTTTTGGTGGTTTTTGTGTTGGTTGTAATGTTATGTAGTTGTATATATTTTTTTTTTTAATCAATAATAATTATTTATTCAGTTACATATTTTCTGATATTTCTTGCATTTTTTAGTACAACCTTTGCATTTTCCTATAGTACAATTCATGCTCTGTTTGTTTTTTTAGTTGTCTGTAAAAATTTAATTCTGTCACTATCTTTGAAAGATTTTTTGTACAACTCCATGTTCAAAGCCTTTTTTCTGCTTGAAACGTGTCACACATACCAAAAGTATCATTTCCAGCATACGTAAAGGATATTAAATTTAAGAACAAATATTTTCTTGTTGTACTCATACAAAACAGTTTTTTTATTAGGCCTATTGTGTTTGGTACAATATTTGTTTTTACGTCAAGAGTTTCAGGTAAGTACTTTTTGTTGTCTGCAGATTGTAATTTCTTGATATCCCTCTTACATGATTTTATATGGTCTTCAACATTTTGAATAAAATGTTCAGACATCTTACAATGCACATAATTTATAAAGTTTTTTCTTAAATAAACTGTGGTTTTAAAAGATTTTTTCGATATTTAGTACACATTTTTGTTAGTTATGATTTGTTTTGATAAAAATGTTCATAACACACAGTGATTTCTTTAAATTCATCGTGTCCTGTTGTTGTTGTTTCCTATGGCTAGCCCGGACTCCAGTCCATCAGCCTCCTTGCCTCCCAATACAGCTGAGCGAAGCTCTTCTGTCGTCTCGAATCAGCATTCAATCCAGGGCATGTCAGCAGGTGTTCCTTGTTCATAATTGAGTTCGTCTCTTGGCACAGAGGGCACATTTCAGAGGAGAAGACTCCAATGTGCTTCAAGTGGGCAGCGAGGCAGTCATGACCCGTGTCAAGACGGAACTGTGTCACTGACTGTCTCCTTGATTTTTCCTTTAGTCCATCCCATTCCTCGTCTATATTTTTTCAGCGTTTGCCTTTTGCTATGCTCTTCATTTTTTCCATCTGTTGTTTCTTCATTGTACTTTTGAGCATGGCTTTTGCCTTATTTGGATTGGGCAAATGTTTGTATTGGGGTAGGAGTGAACCTTTCCTTGCCAGCTCATCTGCAGCCTCATTTCCTAGCACACCTACATGAGAAGGGATCCATTGGAACACTATATTTCTGCTTAATTTTTGAAGCTTTCATAACATTTGATGTATTTCTTTAAGATTGTTGCCCGCTGATAACGATAGGGCCTGCACTGCTGCCTTGGAATCTGTCAGTATTACATAGTTTTAGTGTTTATGCGAAGTGTTCAGCAGAAGGAGAAGAGCCTTAGATATGGCCTCCATCTCGGCGTCAAAATTCAATTTGTTTAGCCCAACCGGGTAGTGGAGGGAGAAATGGGGTGTGTACACTCCCGCTGCGGTGCTTCCGTCCTCATACTTAGATCCATCTGTGTAGATTCTCAACCATTGGTTGGAGGGGTATCTTTCTTCAATTGTGGAGATGGCCAGTTGTCGGAGAAGTGATGGGGGGCATTCTCTCTTGTTAACTTCCTCAACCAAAGACAAATTTTTGGGGGACAAAGTTACTCGCATCCGCAGCAAACCTTAAGCTGTACGTATCCCCTGGGTGGTGCCAAATGAGTAACAGTGCTGGCATGAGCCATCCCAATACACAAAATCATTGTGTCCTTTCTTTTAAAGTTTTGTCAAAAAATGTTTGGTTTCCTTCTGCCTACACTTTAAAAAAAAATATTAACACCAATTAGATCAGTTAAATAATAATTATTGCTCATTTAAAGACTTCAAAATTGTTTAAATCAGAAAAATAATATTTGTTTCTTACTTCCCTCATGAACTACTAGTACACTAAATACTTACCTTGGCATAGGTTAGCATTTTATTTTACACACTCGACAATCTTCCTTGCTGTATGACTGCTGTTAACTTTATTTTAACTTAATAATCATTTTCGCAAAAACTATTTTCACTTTACAATCTACAAAATGCACAAAAATATAAGCTTAACTAAAAAAACAAATAACTACTAACAATGAATGAGAAAACAGTCAGTTGTTTGAGGACTTAGCAGTAGTACTTCCAGCAAAATTGTAGACTGCTGGCAGTTTCAGTCAGAAAAGGTAAAAGGTGGAGTATCACAGACAGTGCCTATGAGACCGTCCTCACACAATGGCTGGATCATTTCTACAGGGGTTGTCATGTTGCTTTGGGAGTATCTGATTGACTCTCTACCATTAAACTTTTTATGTATTGACAATCTAAACCAAGATCCTTTGGAGAATATTTCGATCCATTCGTAATAACTGTGGATCAAATTACAATCCCACAGTTGGCTAATTTGTGAGTGGTTTGAAAATGTTGCGAGTGGTCTTGGATTTAACGTTTTGATACAAAATGGAAATCATGAGACTGACGATGCAGATATTTTGAGCAGTTTACAGATATTAATTGATATGCATTGTTTCAGAAAGGAAGTAGACACTAACCTACAAAACCCACTAATGAGAGATGAGATTGAATAAAGACACATACGAGGGTGGTCTGAAAAGTTTCCGACCTCAACATGAAGATAGCAGCACTCGAATTTCGTTGTTCATCTGTTGGACAGTTATTCACCAAAGTTTCAGCCATTTTGGATGCGCAGTTGCTATGTAACAGTCGTTTGAGTGAGTTCATGTATTTTTATGAAAATGGACAAAATCTAGTATCGAGCTGTCATTAAATATTTGTTTTTGAAAGGCAATACGCCTATGCAAATCAAAGATGAGTTGGATTCTGTGTATGGGGACTCTGCACCATCATTCACCACAGTGAAATTTAGGTCAGCTGAATTTAAACGTGGCCGTAAGAGCTTGGGAGACGATGAACGTTCAGGACGTCCAAAAACTGCAACTACTGACGAAAACATCACCAAATAGTGCTAGATGACCGCCAAATTAAAGGAGAGAGATAGCAGACGTTATGAACATGTTAAAAGAAATTGTTTGTCACATATTAAATCAACATTTAGACATGAGAAAGTTTTCCGCGCGTTGGGTGCCAAAAACATATTCGAATGAACATTTCCAATGCTCTGTTGGCGCAGTTTAGGCTCAATAAATCCCAGTTTTGGCACGGATTAATTACTGTAGATGAAACTTGGATACACCATTATACGTCCGAAACAAAAATACAGTCCAAACAGTGTACTGCAAAGGTGGAACCGGCTCCAAAAAAAGCAAAAACTGTTTTTTTCGGCTAGGAAAGTGATGACGACTGTTTTTTGGGATAGTCATGGAGTTATTTTAATCGACTATCTTCAAAAAGGAAAAACCATTACAGGAGAATACTACGCATCATTACTTGACAAGCTGAAGTCAGAACTTGCGGAAAAACGACCACATTTGCAGAAAAAGAAAATCCTGTTTCACCAAGACAATGCACCGTCTCACACATCAGCGGTTGCCATGGCGAAAATCCACGAATTACAGTTTGAACTGCTTGACCATCCGCCTTACTCACCAGATCTAGTCCCAAGTGACTTCCTTTTGTTCCATCATCTAAAAATTGCACTCGGAGGACAGAGATTTTCGTCAAATGAAGAGGCAATCACCTTCGTGAACAATTATTTTGCAGAGAAAAATGCCTACTACTTGGAAGGATTACAGAGATGGGAGCATCGCTGCGAGAAGTGTGTAGAGGTACAAGGAGACTATGTTGAAAAATAAATAAAAAAATTTCTGAAAAAATGCCTTGTATCTTTGTTAGGTCGGAAACTTTTCAGACCACCCTCGTACATTGACCGAATGTTTTTAATGTGCCTTTCCTTTACAAATGTAAACAATCCTTTCAGCTAACCTACCAGTTGAATGTTTATTGGCTTGTGTACCTTCTACCTTTACTGTCAGTAATAAATAACTCGTCTGTATTCTTCCTTTACCAGAACAATTTCGATTCCAGATGTAACACTTGAATATAAAAAATCTCTTGGAATAGGTAGTACTATGAAGATATTGATACATTTTAATATGAATGATATTTAATCATTTACTGGATGTCCTGGGCAGAGCACAACTCAGGAGGATCATGGGGCTCATAACAGGGCACTGTGGTCTAAGGGTGCACATGAACAGGATAGGTGTGTACCACGGAGAAACCGTGTGTAGATTGTGCAGGAAGGAGAAGGAAACTGCAGGTCACATAATTTATGATTGTGAGGCTCTTGCTAGTAGGAGGCTAGGGGTTTTGGTTTCCAAGACCCTAGGGATCTTCAGCAGTGTGAGCTAGTCAGTGGGTTGTTGGAACTTATTAGGGGCACCAAGCTGCTGAACTAGGTATTTTAAGAGGTAAGTTGCACAATAGGTCAGTTGATTGCAGTGCCTGGGGTTGAACAAATCCCTTCCTCTAGAATCTAATCATTCACTGATTAATATTCTCATTCATTATTAACCCATTTGTTTAAAGTTCTTCTTACGAGAAACATTAAAGGTATTTTAGTATTATCACAGCCATATGAAGCACGATCACTAGAACGTACTTTAGTATTACACTAATTTAGATGCTACTTATAAATAACTATTGAAGGCAAATAATTTTAACATATTGTTAAGGAAACTATATTGTTGTCTTAAAATATGATAATATGGAAGGTGACTTCTAAACCATTAAAGTTAAAAAAAAATATTATGCATAATATTATCACTTGCTGAGAATAACCTCCAGGGCTCACAACCTTGGTTGTAAATTCGTGGCTCTAGAAGTCACCCCCAAGAAATTATCAATCATGGAAGAGTGTGATGTAAGTACCTCAGGTGCACACCAGTGCACAAGCAGACATTCGGATTCTGGGGAGTCTGCAGCATTGCACAGAGATGAGTCGGAAGAAGCCTTATATGCAGCTGAAACATTATCTCTCACAACCCAGGGCCCACTTGAAAGGCTGGAGATCAAAGAAAGAAAGATATTACGAAAAATATTAGGCCCCAAATTCCGTAACAACCAATTACTCCACATCAGTAATGAAACTCTTTACCAAAAAACTGCAACACTATCAGACACAATAAGAAAAAGGAGAATTGATTTTTATGGGCACATCCTCCGAATGGACAAAAATAGACTAACCAAAAAAATATTTGACTAATTTCGCAGTAGAAGAGCCAAACCACTTTGGTTTAAAGAAACGGAGAAAGACAACAGAACTACAGATCACTGACACTATGCTCATGGACAGAACAGCCGAAACAATAACCAAGGACAAGAAGCAACTGTTCCAAGGCAAAGTCAAATCCAAGCGAACAATCCAAATCTCTGACGAAGAAAGAAAAGCAAGATCACAACGAATGAAGCAATACTGGGCTACGAGGAAGACACAGAACATTAAAAATTGGTTGATTTAATGTACCCCAAAGTTGGGTGAAACAAATAAAGAGAGAAGATTATCACTTGCTACATGTAGTGCATGTTTTCATTGTTTTATGGAAGTATAGTAGGCTCTTAATTACAAGTTTACTCACAAGTGCAAATGAATTGCTAATCATTATTGGTAGACAAAAAGTTTGTAAAGGGGGGAGAACATTAATCAACTAAGAACGTGCAAAATATTTACTTCAGTTGCACTGAACAATTATTTACCTTAACTGCAGATATCTAACAGTGCTTGTAAATAAAATGTTCATTCATATTTTGTGTTTTCTTAGTAACGCCAAAGAACATAACTGATTAGTGTACTTTATTTTGTAAACACTTGTTAAGGTAAGTAAAACGAAAGTCTTTAATTGTAGAACGTGCAATTAAACGTCTTTGTTTTAGCGAAGTATAAATAGCTGTTGTAATAATTAAAAGCATTACTGAATCATGGATTTTAAACTGTTATTGATAATAGTGCTTGCAGTGTTTTGCTTCCATGAGGTAAGTTTTAGATAAAATTTATTCTTTTGTCATTTTCCTGATTTTATCTATTCCTTTCTTCTTCTTTTCGTTTCACCCTCTTTGGGGTACGCTGAATCAATCATTTCTTGCGCGCTGTACTTTTCTTTGTTCCCAGTAGCTCTTCATTCTTTCCGATCTTCTTTTCCTCTCCTCTTCCGAAATGACAGGTTTAGGTCTTATTTTGGTTTTATCTTGGAATCTTATTCTTTCGTCCTTGGTACTTATCTTAGCAGTTTGGTCAAGCAGTGAATTTTCTGTAATTTTTAATTCTATTAGGTCTTTTTCAATTTCTTTAAACCAGTTCAGTTTTGTTTTACGATTATGGAAAAAATCAAACACCCGTTTCGTCAATCTATTGGAGTCCATTCTAAGAAGATGGCCGTAAAAATTTATTCTCCTTTTTCTCATAGTATCTGACACTTTTTCAATTTTCTTATAGAGAGCTTCATTTCTTACATATACTACCTTATTATCCTGAAATTTTGTTCCTATAATTTTTCTTAAGATTTTCCTTTCCGTTATTCAAGCTTTTCTATCTGGCCTATGCGATTCATGGTTAATGTTTCTGTTGTGTACAGTGCTTCCGGCTTGATCACTGTTTTATAATGTTTAATTTTGGACCCCCATGAAAGGGATTTCTTATTGTATGTTTCTTTCGTCAATTGGAAGGCCAATTCGTTTGTTTTTCCTGGATTCCATTGCCTTGCCCTCATCTGCATTCCAACTAATCCATTCACCAAGATATTTGAACTCTTTTACAATTTCTATTTTCTGTTCTTGGATTTTAATCTATTCCTTTCATTTTACTTCATAAACAATGTTTACAAACATCGTAATTGTGAGTTTTAGTAAAAATAATTGCTTAAGTGTTAAAAGAATAGACGAAGGTGTAGAAATTGTCATTAAATGTGACACCAACTCATCAGATTAATTCAAACATGATTAAGGATATGCATATGGTCGTAGTACCTCCGACCACATCGATGGTCATAGTGACTGATAAATTATCATAACATTTATGGATTGAGAAAACTGTACGTTTAGTTACGACATGGATCATAATAATACAGGAGAACTTTATACGATAAAACGGAGGATGTTAAAATATTGTAAGTCACCTGTGGAATTCAGTTGGAAGTTCACCTGAAATGGGAAAACACTTTCAGATGACTGTTTTATTTCTACAATGTACAAAGGCTGTTTTTTCAACCTCCGATTGTGTCTCTAAACAACTGAGTGGTAGGAGGCACATATGTGTAGGGTAAACATTCATCTACCACTATTACTACTATCACCTTCAATGTTATGTCATTTTGAACATAGTTGCAGGTTCGTAAACATCTGCTACAATTGATTTTATCTACTAAATGTAAGTTTCATAGTGCAATTTGGTTTCTTCAAACAGAATTGAATAGTGCAGCGGAAATTCATAGAAGAATGAGCGGATATATGGTGGATATTTTATGAGTGTGTGCATTGAAGTTGTGCAAGTATAGATAGTGCAGAAATTTTGTAGAAGGCCAAACCATGATGACTCATGACGAGACAAGGATGCAAGTGTGTTACAACCAAGACATTGTTCATCAAGACGATCAAATGATTCGAAAAACCAAAGGTTTATCATAAGTGAGTTGTGCGTTAAATTTCTCAAAGTTCCACGATCATCTGTTTAAACATTAATAACAGAACACCTACACTACGGAAAACTGTGGGTTTCAAAGTTGCCTGATCAACAAAACTGTCACCTAATAGGATCAGTGACGCGGTTCCACTCCAGTTATGAAGCTGATTGTGAATCATTTAAAATCAACTATGACTGGTGATGAGACCTGGATATCTCACCACTGAGAAACAAGATAAATCACAGCAACGATGCACTCAAACAAACCTCCTATGACAGAAAGGATACAACTTCCGTGTTTTGGGACCAAAAAGGTGTGTTGCTTATTAAGTTTATAAAACAGAAAACTATGATTGATGCAGTTGCTATTGGCAACTGTCCACGCAACATTGAAGCTCGTTGACCATTTCAGCGAGGGATCAGAAGTAGTAAATTCAGTAGTGTATTTTAAAAAGAACACTATCCATTCAAGCAAGAACAAATGAACAAACCTGGCAAGTGTCAAAGAAGCCGAGTTTTTGCTGGAATTGCTTTCAAAGCGAGTTTTTAGAAATGTCTCTGCCACCGCTCCCTATCCACAGTGAATTCAATATCAGAGCTGCCTCGGCGGCCTAGTTGATACCGTACTGGGCTTTCACCCTGAGGACCCGGGTTCGATTCCCAGCTAGGGCTTTGCATTTTCATACGCTATAAATCATCCCATCGTCTGCATTAGCCCAAGTGTGCACAATAGCCGGACGTTAAACACCAAAAAAAAATTCAATATCACAGACCTTTAAATGATGCATTTTTTTGTGTGTTTAACGTCCGACTATTGTGCACACTTGGGCTAATGCAGACGATGGGATGATTTATAGCGTATGAAAATGCCAAGCCCTGGCCGGGAATCGAACCGGGGTCCTCAGGGTGAAAGCCTATTATGCTATCAACTAGGCCACCGAGGCGGCTCTTAAATGATGCACTGACACATTCTTTATATTGTAGTAGCGACTTCACAGTCATCAGATTCTTATAAATTTGTCATCATCACTGTGTATTTCAAAAGTGTTAATCATAAATTAATGATTATTAATAGCTGTGTTTAACTTTTTAAAACCACTGCTTAAAAATTAATTAATTAATCTTTTTTCTAAAACACTCAAATATAAAATATTTAAAAATTGTCTTTAATTAGCCTACATGTTAACGTTTTTGTGGTTTTCAGAAAAAACTGATTTTTCAGATCTTTATGTATGAAAATGTACTCTTAAGTAACATAAATATTACGTCTTATTTACTTATCACACACCTAACTTCTCATCTATTCCGACTGGTCGTATGCAATACCTGAACGTTTTTTGAATTGTTCCTTAATTAGACTGTGAAATTCTGTGAACGTTTTTTCATTAGTAAATTTTAGATATGCCTTCGTCAAGTTCTAGAATCAAGGCATGGTATTTTACTCTATTTATTTCTTGGATTATAAAAATAATTTCATTCAATACTTGTTTGCATTTTTTCTTCAACTTAAGATTCAAAATACTTTCAATTTTCTCTTCAGAATCTTAGTATTATTTATATTTCCAAAACAGTATTATTTCTAATCTTCTCTTCAAAATAATTGACCTAAACATAATTTTATAGTGTTTAGTCGAATACACAAATAGTAAGTATACACTCTACCTCCACTATCACACAGCTCGACAGTGATACTAATAACATCAGCTAGTCAGCGAAACCTTTTAAAAGGTTTGGTTAGGTTAGTTTTTTTTTTTCTCGTTCTTCGAACACGTCTCACGTTCCTCACGAAATGGACGAGCCTAAATGAAGTCCAATGACCGGTAAAACTCTCACTGAATTGTTAATTTTTACTAAAATTATTGACAATTAAAAATGGTTTCATTACTTACTGAAATTAAATCAAGCTGCGACTACTCATGCCCACTTTACAACAAACCACCGATCACAAAATTGTATACTTATTTCAAGTACATTAATTCAATTTCAGGGCAGGAGCACACCAGTTAGAGAGGTCAGTAATGACGTTACAATCGGAAATGAAAAGTTAACGGAAACCGATGTGAAAGTTGCGGGAAATCCAAAGTTACTTCCTCGTTGCGGAAAATCATCTGGTAAAAAATCAAGTAAAAAATCGTCAAAAAAATTTGGCTAGAAAAAAGTATTATGCAAACAAAAACAAACAGAATTATTTGATGTTAACCTGTAGTGATTAATGATTGTAAGGAAATAAAAGTTGTGTCAGACTAGTTTATCAGATTTTTAAAGATCCATTTTTCATTTATACTTGTGCAACACCATGTTCATACATGTGTGTGATACACGTTTTTTTCCATTAGACCAGGGAGATAATCTTTCTGCAAAATTGGTGAAAAAAAATGATTTACATATTTTATCAAAGTTAAACGTAAGCTTAAGCTGTATATTCACATATATACATATACATACATACATTATATGCCTAATGGTATGTTTACATTGGGATACACGTATGAAGAGTTGTGTGAGATACAAGTCAAATTGACAATTCATGATACATGACCTCGTACAAATTTTATGAGCTTCAAGATTTTTTTCACACATTTTGTATGATCAAAAAATTTCGTATACTTTTGACTTCTATAAATTTATTTTCATGTTTTTAGGTTATGGCAGTTTTTGTTATTTATCAGCTGTTTAGTCAGCTGACAGGTTGTTGGTAAATTCAATTGTATTGTTTTACTATTTTGTTTTACAGGTTTTAAAACTTGAGTCGTCTTCATTGACCAACATTGTATAGGCCTGTGCACCATGAGTTTTTCTTTTTCTTTAAAAATCTCGTTGCCCCCACCTACAAATTTTTTTTTAGATTTTATTTACATCAGTGTGCACATTGATAAATATAAAACCTTTTCACTATGTATAATTTTGTACAACTATGTCAGGAATGAAAATATTTATTCTTTTTATATTCTTTTCTGCTAGGATTATTGTCACTATGTTCAGTATAATGATCTGCCTTCCCTAGCTTCATCAATTCTACTTTCGTTGACGCGTTTCAGAGAACCTCCATCTTCAAAAACTATATCTATACTGGTCACCAATATTATGGCCCATATTATATAGATAGATAAATTTTCTATCTCCACCTCGTACCCCTCATGCCGTCTATAAATAGGACGGGCCATATGACCAGTATATAGTTTTTGAAGATGGAGGTTCTCCGAAACGCGTCAACGAAAGTAGAATTGATGAAGCTAGGCAAGGCAGATCATTATACTGAACATAGCGACAATAATCCTAGCAGAAAAGAATAAATATTTTCATTCCTGACATAGTTGTACAAAATTTAGAATATTTGCACTTAAAAGTTACTGCCACTGACCAACAGAAATCACCGTTTTAAAAATGGAATGATTTGTATACGTTTTTTTTACAAACTATTTGACATGAACGAGGTCAAATTCTGTATGATCGTACATGTATCTCATACAAGTATCCCAATTTAAACGCACCATAAAAATGCATTTTTCCCCATCACATATTTGTGACATCAGTTTATTGTTTTTCTATGTATTTATATAAGCAACATATTACAGCCTGATCAGCACAAATATGTGACAAGAAAAAAGTACAATTTTTTAAGAAAACGCAATGACCAAACAATTTCTTCTTCTTCTACGTTTCACCCACTTTGGGGGACGATTGATCAATCAATGTTCAGTGTGTCGTGGTTTCCTGTCCGCCCAGTATTTCTTCATCCTTTCAGATCTTGCCGTCCTCTCTGCCTCAGAAATCCTATATGGTATTTTGGTCTTGACCCTGTCCTGGAACCTCTTCATTTTACCTTCGATTATACTCTTTGCGGATCTATCTGCAAGCATCTCTTCTGTAATTTGAAACTCTCGTAGGTCCCTCTCTATCTCCTTAAACCAGTTCAGTTTGGTTTTCTTATTGCGGAAAAAGTCGAAGATCCTTTTTGTTATCCTTTTCGGGTCCATTCGTAGGATGTGACCATAGAAGTCAATCCTCCTTTTCTTTATTGTATGGGACATCTTTTCGGTCCTCCTATACAGGGTCTCATTACTAATGTGCACAAGTTTATTATTATAGAATTTGGCACCTAGAATTTTCCGTAGAATTTTTCTTTCTTTGATCTCCAACTTTTCCATTGGTCCATAAGTCGTTATGGACAACGTTTCCGCAGCGTAAAGGGCTTCAGGCTTGACTACAGTATTATAATGTCTTATCTTGGCATTCCAGGAGAGTGATTTTTTGTTATAGGTGTCTTTTGTGAGCTGGAAAGCTATTTCCATTTTGTTTCGTCTAGATTTACAACAATTTACAAACAATTTATTACACAAAAAAATTTTTTTTTTTTTAACGCTTACTGGAAAAAATCGGTAAAAATGTTCACTTCCTCTTGTTTACAGTAGGCTATTCCTTAAACAAAAAAATTTAATGAATGAAAATACCCATAATCAATTTTGTACAAATCTATGTTAAATTCACTGCCATCTAAATCAAAGAAACCCGTTTCATCAGTTTAAGATTTAAAGCACGGTTGATACAAAGTGATACATAAAATATATGAAACATAAGTACCTAAGATGTTAATCTTACTACAGAAACAAAAATCACCACAAACAAATAAACAACAAATGCCACCCGAGTCCAGCAGAATGAAACAATATTTTGTTTTAGGAATCTTTTGTCACACATCACATCTAAATTGTTCAAAACCGGGCTTCATGCACATTTTCATATGCTATAAATCATCCCATCGTCTGCATTAGCCCAAGTGTGCACAATAGTCGGACGTTAAAAAAAAAAAAAAACACCTATACCTGAGACAAAAGGATAAAAGGAAAGAATTAAAATCACCACACGTTGAAAAGAAAAATGTACTTTTGATTATTTATGATTTGGCAGTGTCTCAATAAACGATTTACATGAATTATAAAGATTGAGAAAGATATACAAGAATGATGTTTTATAAAATAAAACATAATAATAATAGTAATAATAACATACATAAATAATTATAATATATATTTGTTTTAAAAACTATTTACATTTTATTACAAAATAAAAGAATTACAAATTACAACAAAACAAAAAAATATTACAAAAACGTTACGTTCAGTCTGTCGTCCTTATAAATTCTGCCGATACGCTTTGTAACTCCCTACGTAAATACAAATCCAGTAAAAAAGTAGAAATGTACAATTATTTTACTATATTAAAATAATTTGTTCATATTCGAAGATAAATACGTCAGTTTAATCGGTTACGACTGAAGCAAACTAAAATCGAATATTTAGTTTTTAATGTACTCTTACATAAGAAAATAATATAAATATTGAATACCGTATATTATTTAAAGATAAACGAAAATGTGTTTACCCATTGTAGACATGAGGCTGGTATGCAAGATGGAAACAGTAATGTTTGTGTAAATTAGCACCGTAAATGATATAAGACTTGGATTATAATAAAATGAATTAATAGCAGGATCATACATTATTTTTTGTTTTAATATATTATCTAATAAAGTCTTTAATCTAGACCACAAAATTAATCAAATTGTATAATTAAGATATAACTTCGTTGTTTTTAACCATTCATTCAGTTTTAAAAACGTCTGTTTTACATAAATCTAATTTAAGCATTTTTTGCAAAATTAACTGCATTGTAAATAAAGAAATAACTTTTGTTATTTGTAAACCATTTTCAGTACAAACATCCAGTTTAAAGGACATCTGTTATAAATAAATCTAATTTAAGCATTTTTTCAAAACTAATCAAATTGTATGATTAGTTTTTTTGACCATTTTAGTTTAATAAAGTCTGTTTTACATAAATCTAATTTAAGCATTTTTGCAAAATTAACCGCACTGTAAATAAAGAAATAACTTTTGTTATTTTTAACCATTTTCAGTACAAACATCCAGTTTAAAGGACATCTGTTATAAATAAATGTAATTTAAGCATTTTTTCAAAATTAATCAAATTGTATGATTAGTTTTTTTGACCATTTTTAGTTTAATAAAGTCTGTTTTACATAAATCTAATTTAAGCATTTTTTTAACCATTTTAGTACAAAAAATTAACACCTGTTACTGTAAATAAAGAAATAACTTTTGTTATTTTTAACCATTTTCAGTACAAACATCCAGTTTAAAGGACATCTGTTATAAATAAATGTAATTTAAGCATTTTTTCAAAATTAATCAAATTGTATGATAAAAAACTTAAGTGTTTTTAACCACTTTTAGTACAAACATCCAGTTTAAAGGACATCTATTATAAATAAATATAATTTAAGCATTTTTTCAAAATTAATCAAATTGTATGATAAAAAACTTAAGTTTTTTTAACCATTTTCAGTACAAACATCCAGTTTAAAGGACACCTGTTATAAATAAATGTAATTTAAGCATTTTTTCAAAATTAATCAAATTGTATGATAAAAAACTTAAGTGTTTTTAACCACTTTCAGTACAAACATCCAGCTTAAAGGACATCTGTTATAAATAAATGTAATTTAAGCATTTTTTCAAAATTAATCAAATTGTATGATAAAAAACTTAAGTTTTTTTGACCATTTTTAGTACCAACATCCAATTTTAAAAACGTCTGTTTTACATAATTCTAATTTAAGCATTTTTTTCAAAATTAACCACATTGTATGATAAACAAATAACTTAGTTTTTTTACCATTTTTAGTACCAACATCCAGTTTTAAAGGAAATAATTTTACATATTTAATTCAAGCATTCTTTAGTTCTGACAATGTTTTTACAATTTTTTTTTTATCGAGCAGTAAACAATAAGGTGTTATAACATAATATTAATAATACAATAGCTCAGTTACAATGACCTATTCCTAGTCACTTGTACAGAACCATTAAACACAATTACTGTTGGTTCTATTCAGTTTTGAAATTTTTTTTTTAGCTTTTTCCTAAATATACTTAAAAAAGTATTATTATTTGTGTTTAAAAATAACACAACGAATAAAATAGTACAAGAAACAAGAAAATAAAAGTACCTGTAAAAATCAAAAGTTATTTATAAAAAAACTTGTTTCAACTTTCCTTAAAATAGGATTTGGTATAGCTTTCCACGTGAATAAATCTAGTTAAAAAACATTCTTTAACTTTGGTTTGAAACAAATTACTTTTTACTTATTAATTTTAAAATAGTCCTTATCTAATAGACAAAAGTAAAATAACCATTTAAGAAACACTTAAAGGACACAACAACAAAATAGAACAAATTACCTTCAGTTTTCAATTTTTATTTCAGAAACACTAAAAAGTACTGTGTAGATGAAAAATATTGCGTAAATTTGTATTTTTTTATGTAAAAGTTCAAAAGTCCGTCAACCAGATTATCAAACTTTTACTGGATCCTCTTCTTATGAACTTATAATAACTGCGATTTGAAATATTAGTAAATACTAAATACTTACACAGGAAACTCAAAGTTGATCATGGATCCAAGTCATTGATTTTATACGCAGAACAGATGGGAAAATGTAAAAGTATAAATGTTAAAAGTTGAACGCTACATACGAGGTGTGTTCAGAAAGTAACGAGAATTTTTAAATTTCGTGGGCTTGGAGAGTGCGATTGTCAAACATTTTTTTTTATTACGTTGGTATACATGCTCTTGAAGTGTAACAAAGTGTGTGAAATGTTAACAAAGGCCTATGGTGAGTCTGCTATGAGTAAAGCAAGAGTTTACGAGTGGTATAAGCATTTCCAAGAAGGCCGTGAAAACGTTGAAGATGAAGAACACCCTGGACGCCCCAGCACATCAGCAACCGATGAAAATGTGGAAAAAGGTAAAGAAATCGTTATGAACAATAGCCGAATCACAATTAGAGAGGTCGCTGATGAAGTTGACATATCAATTGGATCATGTCATGACATTGTTTCCACTGTAACGATGCCCCAGCCTCCATATTCGCCAGGCATGGCTCTGTGTGACTTTTTCCTATTTCCAAAAATTAAGAGAACCTTAAAGGGCCGTCGTTTTACAGCTGTAGATGACATTAAAAGTGCATCACTGAAAGGACTAAAGGCTATCTCAAAGATTGAGTTTGCCAGGTGTTTCGAGGATTGGAAGAAATTCTGGCACAAGTGTGTATGGGGACTATTTTGAAGGCGACAACATCAATGTAGAAGAATAAACATTTTATTCAAAAAATTAAAATTCTCGTTACTTTCTGAACACACCTCGTATACTACAGCACAAAGGTAAGCTCCAAGGACATGTAGTCATACTGTGGATTACCATTAAATATTGGCAACGTACAAACACACTAACATACTTTCTGTCACATACATAAAGCTGGGTTGACATCAGTAAACAATAAATATTTAATACACACGGAATTTAACAAAATATTCAACACAAAATCCAAGTAAATAAAAACTTGTTTTGAGCATTATAGTTTTAATCTCCGCACACTCTAACGAAACATGAAAAAAGAAACCAACATGGCTGATATAAAAACACTCAAACGTTTGTCAATTATACGTTCACACTAGAACAGCGCTGAGTTGCTAATGGAAATAATCACTTTGACGTTCAAAAACAAACAATGAATGGCTTGCACAAACTGAAACTTGGCTGACTTGTGATACACACACACACTGAGGTGATAAATTTACTTAAAGTGTTTCACATCATGCAATGTTTACTGATGTAGATCCAGCTTTATACTCGGTTATCTACTCTGTATATAAAATCAGTGTACAGCTAATATTTAAATTAATTAGTTAATTTAATTCAAATTAAATTAAGTTGAAACTTTTTATAAAGCTATCGTTGAAATTTTTTAAACAAATTTTGTAAACAATGAATTTTTTATCCGATGTGTAAAACTGCAGAATTACGCAACTGAAACACTATACAGTAAAGTATGAAATATCAAAACACATAATTATAACAAAAAGGGCCAATGTACCTTGCAAAACTTGGTATAAATCTATTCTCACTATGACTGGCGCCGCATTATTTCTCGGGCGAAGGCTGTTGAGGAGGTTTGTTCCCGCCACCGTCAACACGCATCGTGTCTATTTTCGCGCATATTTTCAAGGCGGGACCAAGTTTCATGGCCATCGCTGACATGAGGTGATCTTCTTTGAGCAACATTAATGCTTGGCCATCGATTTCCTGAATAGCAAAGTCTTCGGCATAATCGCAACACCCAGGCAGATCACGAATAAATTCACAAACATCAGACACCTGTAAGGAAATTTAAAATAACGATGTTATTTACAATTCTTAGCGTATTCGACTCTCTGAACGAAAACTTGTAAGAATTTCTTATTAAATAATGTTTAACATTGCTGTAACCGGATGAAGGAAACCTACGAGGGTTGATCAAATATAAACGAGACTGATTTTTTAAAAAATTTATTGCTTACTTACAAATTATTCTTGATACAACTTATTTTTCTACATAGTCTCCCTTACGAGTAACACATTTTTTCCACCACCGGATTGGAAGTTTTTAATTCCATCTTCGTAAAAGTTCTCGGCGTTCATTGAGCCATTGGAGCACGAAGGTCTCCACCGCAGAATCGTCTTGGCGCTGGCCTCCAAGCGCCTCTTTGAGTGGCCCAAACAGGTGATAGTCGCAGGGTGATAAATCTGGACTGTATGGGGATGTTCCATTGGTTCCCAGCCAATTTGATCGAGTTTAAGCCTCGTAGCGTTCGCCGAATGTGGTCGGGCATTATCGTGAAGAAGAATGACGTTTCGCGGTTTAGATTTCCTTTTCCTCTGAAAAGACTGTTTTGCGGCCTCTAAAACATCGCAATAATATTGTGCATTTATTGTGCGTCGTTGATGGAGGAATCGAATCGACGTGAAAGGCGCCTTGATTGTCGAAAAATACAGTGGCCATTACCTTCCCGGCCGACTACTGCTTTTTCCCGGCCGGCCTTCCGGTTTTCTACTGCTTCCGTCCTTGGCGAATTCCTTGTGCCAAGCAAAACGCGAGCTCTTGACAGGGTCCTGTCCCTGTATTGAGCCGTCAATCTACGAAAGATTTCAGTCGGATTGACCCCTTCTTGGCCAAAAACTTAATAATAATTCTCTGCTCCACGGAAACGTGCACTTCACTCTCACTCATTGTATAGTTTTAATACTGAAGGGTCCGAACGGAAATGTTGCCCGTCTACGCCCGTCCCAAACCTCCCAGGCTACCTGAAACCCCACCCTTTAAAGTTCAATGTCCAACGGAAAAGTTTTTAGAAAGTCAGTCTCGTTTATATTTGATCAACCCTCGTATTATGAAAACATGGCAAGACAAACGCCATTTGTAAGCAGAATGATATAAAAACCTTCTGGAGGGCCCTGATACATCAAATGTTTATTCTCCACTGAACAAGAAAGGTCTTGATTTATAGACGAATCTCAGGATATAAACAAAAGTCTGCCGCACTGGCACCTGGCCATCAACTTGCTGCCACTGTACTGCTGTTTTGTTTCGCCTGGCATACGTACATTACTCAGTCGACACAATGTTTAAAAACATTATTTAATACACAGTAGTGGTATTAGCTAGTGATATCTGTTAAAATAAATTCCTTTACTATTTTGAAATATTCTTCCGTTAAAATCATAGTAAATTACGTACTTTTGTCATCAAAGAAATGATAATTCGTCTCTGATAAATAAAATCCTTAGTATACGTGTATTTTATAATTATGTTCTCCAATATTTGGATTAGCAAAATACGCCACAAATAAAACGTTAAAAAACCGAGTGATTAATAATTACAATGTGACAAGCTATGGACTATTTGATGGGCGTTTGGGTAAAAATAGATGAACAATACCTGGTATACCACACAGTAGGGGTATTATACTACGTTTAAAAACCAGTGCTTCGCGTTTTGGTAAATGGTGGTTCAAAATTTAAGATATTCTTTCATATAATGTGTGCAAAAATTTTCCAGACTAACAAGTAAGGATTGAAATGCCTAAGAAATTAAGGATGTACAATTTATAAGTTATTTCTGATATCCAAATGCCTGAGTGACACATCTCGATATTATCATTGTGTATTATATCTCGATATTATCTTTGTGTATTATATCTCGGTATTATCTTTGTATTATCTCGGTGTATTATCTTTGTGTATTATCTCAGTATTATCTTTGTGTATTATATCTCGGTATTATCTTTGTGTATTATCTAGGTATTATATTTTGCAATGTACATCCTACTAATGCAGTGTCCTTCACGGGTTACAAGGTTTTAATTATGCTTGCTATGGTTATATTGGCGTTAGGCTTAAACCATTTATTATATCAGAATGCTAGCTCCACTAGGTTTACATTTAATCCGTGACCGTGAATCTTTTAAATCTTGGTTTCTCCCAGGACAGCCATTACACGTAAGTTAGAGAACCAGCTTATATGAGCACAAACACAAACAACAGCCTAATTAACCGGAATACACATATTAATTTTGGTGCAAACACTAAAATTTTTAAGGGAAGACACTATTAGGGGAAAACGCCATATTATACGAGGAAAAACTACACTGATATGAGAACAAATATCGAATGCCGCCTTCCCCGTAACACGAATTAGCCTCATCGGCCCATGACCCAAAGGTCTAGCGCTCCTCAGGGCCAAAATTTAACCACCCATCCTAATTAATAACACAATAATGCAAAAATATTATGGTCACAGCTGAGTTCCTTCTATAAAATATGCTGTCGAGCTCAAACGACAGTCCTACTCCAGACAATCAGTCTGATTGAGTGGACAGCCATGCATGCGCGTAAAGCAATTTAAAGATTTATAACTGATCAGAGTACAGAAAATTTCTTCTTAAAGCTTACCGTCCACTTCAAGGGGTTGACTTTGGGTGCAGCAGGGTTCGCTGATTCTGATGCAGAACTGTCTTCGGTATCCATTGCACCAGCTGGATCATGTGCTTCTGACGGACTAAGAGAACTCTCAGGACCAGATGCGGCCGAGTCATTAGTGTCCATATCAGTACTTTGTTGGTCCACACCCTACAAAATGCAATCATTTTTCACGATTAATCCTAACTTCACGTTTTAACAGGCAATCAGTTCTGGGGTTGTATTAGTGGCATATTATACTATCAAAAATATTTGTCAAATACATGTTAAATACTTGATGAAACTTTGACCATATATCGTTTTCAAATATTTGTCAAAGTTGCATCCAAGAAAACATATTACACTCGTCAAATTACTTTGATCAGCTCTGATATGTTTATCTGATTAGGTTATTGGGAGCCACACAGTGGTTTTTCGAGCGCAACGAATTAAACGAACGATAAAATACTGCCATAACAAAACAGCGCATTAACACTCACCCATTCTTTGGATTTTGCCAGTTTATCAGTCTTATATTGAGCCTTTTTATCATCTGAAATTTCTGTAGTCGTAGAGTTTCCGACAGCTTTGCCCCCGGCTCTTTTACTGCAGTTAGTGCTGTACCTGTTTTTAACAAAAACACATGCTGAAGACTTATTGTTTCAAACTCATAAAATTATTTCTCGTAAGCATACTACATACTTTGAAATATAGTGCAAATGACGGCACATAACAGCTGTATTTGTGTCCTTGCTTTGGGGAAATCTATGAATTTCAAAAATAATGATGCACCACCTCAAATGGCCCATCACCTTCCATATCATACTTACTTCTTTTTTTGTGTGTGTGTTTAACGTCTGGCTATTGTGCACACTTGGGCTAATGCAGACGATGGGATGATTTATAGCGTATGAAAATGCCAAGCCCTCGCCGGGAATCGAACCCGGGTCCTCGAGGTGAAAGCCTAGTACGCTATCCACTAGGCCACCGAGGCGGCTACACTTACTTCTTAACCGTGTGTCTAGTATCAGGTAATACCAACCACACAATGTCTCTCATAAACAAGGCTGGCCAGCTTCCAAAAGACGTTCATCAGTATCTTCTCAAGGGTGCCTTCTGTTTCAGTTTAGTTTTTTGCATATCTTTGGCAGCATTTAATGGACAAGAACGCTGCAGAAGAAAGTCTCTTCTAGTTCTTGATAAACCAAACAGATTGTCAATTCAGCCAGTCCACAGAAAAGATATGCCTGAGAGATAATATGTCTGGTTCTTACTCTAGATTCAAACACGGAAGTCGACTGAAGGCATTCCTTTGTAAATTGCAATGATGTTCAGGGCTTTTTGTATAGAATGGAGACGACTATTTTTTTCGTTATCCCATTGCCTGACCCATTTTATTTGTATAGTTCTGTTACAAAGAGCAACCCTGGCACTCAGTCATAGACTTCAATGGAATCAGACCTCAGCCAGCAGCCAACCTAACCACTCTTGTCTGCTCATTACCCCGCAAACCACAATGTCCAGAAACCCACTAAAACCAAATGTTTCTGACTTTTAACTCATCAAGCATAACATGAATGCCATCTATTTTGTGACAGTAGTCTGATGGTTTGTACTGTTCCAATAGCTGCAAAGTTACTGAGAACACAGAAATCCCGTCAATCCACAATGGCAATGTGATTTGTGGCCGCATCAGTGGCAGCAACTTTATGTCCAAGCTTAATGCAGAATGTTTGGTTACATAGAATGATTCGTTAAATAACATCCATAAAGTCTCCTGATCCCAATTTAGAGTTAAATCCATCCAATTAGCCATCCGTGAAAATTTTATAGTAATTCATAATAGCGGTTAACAGCTTCTAGTGCCTTATTATCTTATTCCAACGCCTTCCATATTATAAACATTGATCTCCAATGCCTATCATATTGAAAAACCAATATGTTTGTGCTTGACTAGTGTTATTTGACAGATGGAAAAGTCATGGGTACAGTTGTGTACCACCTACTGTACTGTACTCTAAAATATCCCCTGACTGCTGCAAATAGCTACGCTTGTTTTTCATTAGCTTACTTCCTACGCTACTCACAACTATACTCGTTCTGAAGTTGCCTGCACCAATGCTGCAAACACATCAAGCGAAATCTATGACCTGTATTGTGAACTAATTGACAGTTACCCTTATTCACAGTATGTTTATTGATGTTTTATTTGAATGCAGCTGTTTGACATATTAGCTACTTGTATTGTACACTGATCATACAGTTGTGTAGAAATGTTCTTTGATCAGCTGTTTCAGATAACCTATTGTTAATAAAATGGCTTCTCAAATTCTAGTTTTATAAATGAAGTACAAATACATAATTGTTTATTTGATAGTGACCTAGATTCTTTGATAATGAGGGAAGATTCACTTTATTTGGGAGCTGGAAGTATAAGAACACTTATCTAGGTTATTTATTTGTAAGTTATTATAAGGCTATAAACAAAAATTGATAATAAATAGAATAACAGTAGACAATTTTGAATTTTTGTAAAAATTGCTATATGGGAAATAATAAAGAATTATGAAGAATTAGTGTGTGTGCATGTTTGTGCGTGCGCACACACGTGTTGTATTTTTTTTTTGTGTTTAACATCCGACTATTGTGCAAACTTGGGCTAATGCAGACAATATATGTTGTATTATGTTCTATAATACAACAAAATGTCAAAGTATCAGTAACCTATTTAAATACTTACCGTTTCGCACAGACGGTGGAACAAAACCTTTTCCCCTTTTTGAATATGAGCCTCAGAGGTATTTTGCCGCACAGTTCACATTTTGTCACATCTGTTTTGGAAACAGCCGCCCCTTCAAGAGCCTGCTTTTTCACTGCAACATATGGAAACACCATAAAAATGACACACATTCTCCGAAACGCAGCCATATCGAAAATATTAACTAAAAACAATACTTACACGGAGGCTCGTCTGCGGTTATCAATTGGTTCCTACTTTCCTTTTCTGTTCTGGCAGATTGCGCTAGCTCGGTTAAAAGAGACGAACGATTTACAGGGAATGGCTCCGATGCTGAAACAGTAACTTCATATATTTATTGGTAATATGAATCTGATGAAAATTAAATATATCAGCATTTTGTTTATTGCAGAACAGATATAAAGAAAAGGGGTTAGTGTAGTATTCAAAACATATTCCAGGTAATTAAATTTTTTAAAAAACTTTATTAAACGTACTGTAAATTAGACAGTCAAACTTGGTAATGTTCATCAACTTGGATGTAACATTTTTTTCACAAGACCGGCCAAATGCTTACCTTCTTAAGTTACAGAGCTGACATTTTTTACAGTTTTTCTAGATAGTCTCCGTCACACTCTACACACTTTTGCCACTTCTCCGGAAGCTTTCGGATGCCTTTTTTGTAAAAATCTCTCGGCTTGTCACGTAACCATTCACGCACGAAGGATTCTACCTCTGCATTGCTTTCTAATCGCAGTCCGCCAAGTGCCTCTTTCAATGGACCAAATAAATAGTAGTCGCATGGCGACAAATCGGGACTATGAGGAGGGTGTTCCAGTGTTTCCCAACCAAATTTGTTCAATGTTTCCATCTTAAGCCGAGCTGTATGCGGTCTGGCTTTATCTTGCAGCAATATCGCACTACGGATTGGAATATCGCGTCGTTTTGATCTGTAGACAGATTTCACACTGTTTTTTAGGAGATTACTATAATACTGTGTGTTCACAGTTCGTTGTTCAGTGAGAAAATCAATCGCAATTACTCCTCTTATGTTCCAAAACATGGTACACAACACCTTCCCTGCTGACAGTGTAACATTCCCTTTAACTTGTGCGCCTTCGTCTTTCTTCCTCCACTCCATAGACGCGCGTTTACTCTCCAGAGTATAGTAGTGCACCCAGTCTCGTCTGTGGTGAATATTCGGTGCAATAAATTTTCTCCTTTCTCTTCATATCGCTGCAGGAGACGCGTGCAAACTTCCCAGCGTGTGAATTTCTGCTCAAAATTCAGAAGTCTTGGCACCCATCTGGCTTAAATTTTGCGGTAACCGAGCCGTTCATGAATTATTTGCTCAATACTACCTACGCTGATGCCCAAATTTTTAGCCATATCGCGTACAGTACTGCGTCTGTTTTCCAAAATGAGTTTTTCTATAGCGCTGACATTCTCATCGGTAACACTTGTTTTGGGGTGCCGTGTATGTGGCAATGTGGCATTACTTTTAACTTGCCACATGCACGTCTATTTATTTACTATTTATTTACTATTTATTTACTCAGCTGTCTGCAGAATATTATAAACAAGTTGCAATATGTATCCTAAACGATATGTCAAGTTATTCACCTTCTTGAATGACAAAACCTTCGATGACGTGAGTCAACACTTGCGGCTTGACCAAAGCTTTAGGTAATCCTCGTTCTCTGGTCGCTTCTTCCACAGGCGTAGCGCCTCCCTCTCCTCCACCAGCCGCTACCGCTCCGTTCAATCCTTCTCCAGTAGCTGCAACGCCACCTACAATTTGTAATAATAATAAATTAAGTTGACTAATGCTGGCCTAAGTTAGCTTCTACGAATATGAAGTACAATATAAATTTTTAATTGCTAAACACATAATGGGAATATAGTTAAACCTGAGTGCCATGAGTTGTATTATTTGAGTATAATGGGAATCTACTTGTCATTTTTTTTTTAGCACACTGCCCTGATGGAATGGGTTATTACCAAAATGGCATCAGGAAAAATGCGTTTTCTTTCTTATATGTAAAATATATTATAAATTTTAATTCACTAATGTCGGTGTTTAAGAAAGGTATTCTTGTAACATTTCATTATTCAAAGATAACATCAATTTGTTTTCTAAACATGCTACCTAAACGTTAACTCACCAGTCTCACTCTCATTCTGAGGCGCGGCTGAACTTTCTTGGTTTTCCTGATTCGAATCAACGCTAGGTAAGCTCCCTACATCAGACATTATAGCGGCCTTATCTTCAACAATTTGAACATTGACATCATCTTTAACGACGACTGGACACGGCGCCACAGACACTTGCACTTGTGCCTGATTCTGCTGGTTCTGCATGGCTCCCATGGACACCACAGGCATAACAGGCCTGTCTATGATCGTAATCTGCTGAGGTTGAGCCTGTTGCGCTTGCTGTTGCTGTACTTGTTGTTGTTGCAGTTGTTGCTGGATTTGCTGTTGGATCTGCAATTGCTGTTGAGCTTGTTGTTGAGTCTGTTGTTGTTGAAGAGTGGACACTGCCATTCCTGAAACTAAAAACAAAATATATGGTTCCAGTTTAGGTGTAGGTCCTACTGAATATATATACTTTCATTTTTTTGTTAGGATTCATTGCTTTTTATTCCAGGTTGGGTTAGGTGGTACAGCATGGTTTCAGTGCTTAATATTCCAGATTAGATAAGATTCTTTCGCATATTTTATTACTTTATAAACCAGGTTGGGTTAGGTTCTACTGCTTTACATTACATGTTAGATTAGGTTCTATTAAATTATTTTATTGTTTTCTATTCCAGGTTAGGTTAGGTTTGGTTCTACTGCATTGTTTTATATTATAGGTTAGGTTAGGTTCTAGTGCAATATTTTATTGCATTATATTCCACGTTAAATTAAATTAGGTTCTACTGCACTGTTTTACTGCTTTATATCCCAGGTTAGGTAACGTTCTCCTGCCATATTTCATTGCTTTAAATTACAGGTTAGGTTACAATATGTTTTATTGCTTTATATCCCAGGTTAGGTAACGTTCTCCTGCCATATTTCATTGCTTTAAATTACAGGTTAGGTTACAATATGTTTTATTGCTTTATATCCCAGGTTAGGTAACGTTCTCCTGCCATATTTCATTGCTTTAAATTAAAGGTTAGGTTACAATATACTGTAATGTTTTATTGGTTTATATCCCAGGTTAGGTAACGTTCTCCTGCCATATTTCATTGCTTCAAATTACAGGTTAGGTTACAATGTACTGTAATGTTTTATTGCTTTATATCCCAGGTTAGGTAACGTTCTCCTGCCATATTTCATTGTTTTAAATTACAGGTTAGGTTACAATATACTGCAATGTTTTATTGCTTTTTTTCCCAGGTTAGGTAACGTTCTCCTGCCATATTTCATTGCTTTAAATTACAGGTTAGGTTACAATATACTGTAATGTTTTATTGCTTTATATCCCAGGTTAGGTAACATTCTCCTGCCATATTTCATTGCTTTAAATTACAGGTTAGGTTACAATATACTGTAATGTTTTATTGCTTTAAATTACAGGTTAGGTTACAATATACTGTAATGTTTTATTGCTTTAAATTACAGGTTAGGTTACAATATACTGTAATGTTTTATTGCTTTATATTTCCCATTAAGGTAGGTACTACTTCATTATTTTATTGGTTTAGACATTACTAAAGAAGTCTTTAGTAATGACAACGATGTAATGTCTAAATGATGATAACTGCATAGTTTAGCGAAAGGATGTCCTTATGTTCGATTTACTTTTTCCGAAGGCGCGCTAAAAAAGTAACAGTATTCATTTAACATTTTAGATAAAACTAAAAGCTGCAGCTGGAAGCAAACTTTGATTTTGACTATTGAAAATACTGAAATGGGAATCGCAGTGGCTGTGGTTATGACAATAAAACCGTATAAAAATTCGCTTGGAAGACCCATAACTATAGTACAACAATAAATTTTTTCAAACAGTATTCCGATCAGAGAAACTTAATGCAGTAGAGAAGCAGTAATTTGAACTAAATAGGATTGACTGCAACTACGATTATAAAAAAAGAAAACATTAAAATATATAAAATAAACAATAGTATACAGGTTTTAAATTACATTAATTTACTATTATGTAAACAGTTATACAGTAATTCCTGCATAGTATTGTTGCAGAAACTAACCGTAGGAGATAAAGTTCCACAAAAGAAATGATTGGTGAAACCATGCACACAACTCATAGCCTTAAAGGAATTACGTTTAATTATAATTTAAGTTAAACAATAAATCAATACAAGAATCATTAAAGATTTCACATTTTAGGAGATATAATCTAGTTACTTTTCTCAAGCAAGAGAAGTGATAATTGCATTATCGTCTCTGTGTCTATGTGGATAGTCGAAATATACAGCATACAGTCCAGTTTCGAAAAACTATTACGATTTAGCAAAAAAATTTAGTAGTGTCTTTATCAGCAGTAGTAATTCTAACAACGCTTATTTATTGGCTGGCAACTTCCATTCCAATCACATATATTTTCCAAAAAGAAAAATAAGCAAATTAAATCACAAACTACTAAAATTCAAACTCTTGTGATAACTATACTATTACAAAGGAACATTCTAAAAAACACATTTTCAAAGCTTAATTTTTCAAATTTTATATTTTTTAATGTTTTTTTTAATCATGTTTTTGTCAAATAAATTATATCATTTATACACGTATTACCGACCTCAGAACGGAAGTGTATCAGAGACTCACCCATGACAGGAGGCGGCTTGGGTTGTATCAACTGCTGCTGCGCCTGTTGCTGTTGATAGGTTATCTGCTGCTGTTGAATGTTGATCTGTTGCTGCATGCTGACTAGTTGCTGCTGCTGTTGCTGTTGCACAGCTTTCTGCTGTTGGATCTGTTGCTGTTGTTGCTGTATCTTGTCCTGCGCCAACTGCTGGGTGCTAGCCACTATCGTTCCAGCGCTCGTTAAAATCATCCTAAACCAACAAAATCGAAATGAATTGTTAAACATTAGAACTGTTAAATAGTCAATAGATATAATAAAACCGATTTGAAGCAGATTGCTGTTTTTACTGTTCGTGGCTTCGTGGAGTATTTAATCGATGTCCAAACACACTATTCTCTTACGGCTTACATATATTGAATGAGTAGAGATTGAGGAGTTTTTAAACACAATTGCAGTCATCTAATGGATATTTAAAGACTGGTACAAAACAAATTTAATAATGAAATAATTTCAAAATATAGTTTACAATTAGTGTTGAAACTTGAAACAATGACAGATCTGCACTAGATATGCAAGTAATGTGTGTTTGCAAGTGTGCACACACAACACACTCTAATCACTTATTACACTGCCAGTTATTTTTTAATTAACGTTTGATCTACTGGTATCCTAAAACCATTGCTTGTCGACAATGGAAAACATACTGTAGTAGTTTAATAAATTACAGAAAGTATTTTATAAATTAGTTCGTAAATATTAAGATAGCGTAACAGAACAAATGAATACTAAATTTGCAGAATTACATAGTTACAAATTCGTGCTCTTTCAGAGAACTTGGGCAATACCTTTTCTCTCTTTCTCTTCACCCACACTCTCCTACGCTAATTTAGGAGGAACTTCCAAACTTATAAATAATAATTTTATAAATTATAATTTTCAAGTAATAAAAAATATACACAAATATAACACTGTCGTTTTCTGATGTTTTCTCAAGCCTAAATTACTAAATTACTATTATTATAAGTGTGTAATGTACACATTTTAAGATTCAAAAAATAATTTTGAAGTAACTGTAGGTGTGTGTGTGTTCAAAAAATCTGCTACGATAATTTTAATTGTACCATTTCAATATTTTCTTAACTAAAACGTTAAAGACATGTATTAAAATATATTACATTAAAATATTTTAATGTAATATGCAATCATATGTGTATTACTGCATATGATTTAATTAATGCAATCATATGTGTATTATTTTAAAATAAATGTGTAAAAACATTAAATAAACACGTATTAAAAATATTACACTAATTACTTTTCAAAAATCTAATTCAGAAACTGTTGACAAAAAAATCTGCCTTATTCTCAAAATTGCATCAAAGATTTTGATCAAATATAAAAATTCATAGGTCATAACTTGAGATATATAAGTGAAATTAATGATTTAGAGTGAAGCGGACAAAACTAAATAAACTAACAGCAATT
Organism: Callitettix versicolor; assembly: GCA_022606455.1. Lineage (NCBI taxonomy): Eukaryota > Metazoa > Arthropoda > Insecta > Hemiptera > Cercopidae > Callitettix > Callitettix versicolor. The sequence goes on along the minus strand of CM040186.1, from coordinate 110,729,900 downwards.
GAGTTAATGTGTGTTCATTACACAAGCGAAATGTCAGAAAAATCTAAATTTTTTTTTATTTTCTGAACTCTTCCCAACCAGATTTTGTGCCGCCTCGGTGGCCTAGTGGATAGCGTACTAGGCTTTCACCCTGAGGACCCGGGTTCGATTTCCAGCGAGGCCTTGGCATTTTCATATGCTATAAATCATCCCATCGTCTGCATTAGCCCAAGTGTGCACAATAGTCAGACTTTAAACACCAAAAAAAAAAAAACAACCAGATTTTTCAGATTTACGGCAACTTACACAATTCAGTATATATTTACTACATTTGAGAAAATTTAAAAACATTCTACTTTAGAAAATAAAATTTAAAAAAATCCCCACTGACTGATTTATAGTGACCTCGATCACTTACATTAACTGGCTGATTTAACCAGCTGTTAAAGATTAGATTGGCTTGCAAAAGTTGTCTGACCATTGTCATGGTTCAAATGTAACCAGCTCTGTATGTTCACCTGAACCGCACCATGACTGTTCAGAAAATTATTCTATCGGCTTTTTGCACTTATCTTTAAGGTTTCATATACTTTTGGAATTGAAAAGAAATGTTCTATACGTATAAGCAATATATTTAAGTTTTATTTCTATTTTATACTTTTATGGACAAGAAAATGAATGCACTAACCAATTCTGAAAAGTTTTATACACATTTGGAATCTAAAAAACTGTTTTTTAACCATTTATTATAATGTATTTTACATTTTATTTGTACTTTGTACTTTTATGGACATTAAAATTGATTGGCTCTACTGGGATTATGAACACGGCTGTATTGGCTGTATAAGCTGCTGGCATCTGAGGCAATATCTTATACAAACGGCAAAAAATGTATTCATCAAACTTTAATAATAAGTGCGATGGTTTCGAAATAAATCGATCTTACATACAAAACAATACACCTGGTTACTAAGACAGGAAAATATAATCTGCGTACTTACTTATTTGTTGCAGCTAAATGCTGTTGTGGGCTAATGCTTTGCGGCTTCGTCTGATTCGCTGCATCCGCTTTTTGGCCCGCAGCGAGAGCTACTCCTCGTATCATTGGTTTTGAACGCATTTTAGCCTGCACACAATTTACATATGCCTAAAATAATGTCAACGATTAATCTTTGTTCTTCCTCGTTGAAACACGAAAATAACAACCACCAAATCATACACAAACAATAACTGGCAATCAAAAATGAACAGTTTATTTCAACTATAAAAAAATGTTACATATAATATTTTATGCAAACACAATTTCTCTGGAACACAGTAGAACCAGTCATTATTCAACTTCTGAATATCCGTCATCTTCAAGCATAAACAACCAACTGCCTGGTGAGTCAGTCGTACACTCTTGTGATAGCCTTTATCTAATTTGTTTAACTTTTACAGTACAGCCTACAGCAAGATTTACTTAAATCTTGTATATAGAATCTCAGGGCGGACTGTAATACGACAATGTCAACAAACAAATAATGACCAGAAAAACATTTCCTTGAAATGGATATATGTGTCATCTTGTATATACATGCACAGTACAGATAAGCCGTTTGTTGTTTCACTTAAATGTTTTTGTTTCTTAACTTTACAAAATCTGCTGTTGGTAATCGACACTATTCTGTATTTAATTATTTTACCCGCTCCATAAAGTTGTATTTATTTTAAAATAATTGATGCACTTCAAAATGGTGCAGTAATGTATTTGTTCTAATAAAGTTTTTGGTGCCTTTTATTATCTGACCTTCAGTGCCTTCTGACCTTTATCTGGTCTCAATGGTGACGGATAAACAGGGTTCTACTGTATCTGAATTATAGGTATGAATAGTTAAAATCAAATTGATTACTGGCAAAGTTATGATTTGTACTTACCAAAACGTAATCAATTACAACAGTTATCTAAATTCTTATTGGACTTGTATTAAATGTATGCATAAATTAAACGTTTGTTTGTTCAGTATTAAATTGAAATTAAAATATAAAAGGAACTTCCAAAATTATAAATAATAATTTTATAAATTATAATTTTCAAGTAATAAAAAATATACACAAATATAACACTGTCGTTTTCTGATGTTTTCTCAGGCCTAAATTACTAAAGTCCTATAAATGTGTAATGTACACATTTTAAGATTCAAAAAATAATTTTGAAGTAACTGCAGGTGTGTGTGTGTTCAAAAAATCTGCTATGATAATTTTAATTGTACCATTTCAATATTTTCTTAACTAAAACGTTAAAGACATGTATTAAAATATATTACATTAAAATATTTTAAACTAAATATTAAAAAAAATTACAAAAAGTGTATTTTAATTTTAAAATAACTCAAATTAGATTGAAAAGTTCTGAAACCAAGAAAAAAATTTATGAAACAAATTAACAGAGTTCATGTAAAATTTAATTCTTACAAAAAATTTATCGAAAGTAGAGAAATAATATTTAAATGACAAATTACCTGAGCTTTTTGGTTTTGCATTTGTGCTTGAGTCAGGTGTTGAGCAACACCTGTCTGCGTAGAAACAGAACTTGCTGGACGTATTGCCTGCTGACCAGGAACGGACGGCAAGATATTGGACAGTGGTCGTGCAACGCCAGCCGTATTTCCTTTCGGCTGTATATTGTCATTTGCGTTTCTGGGCTTTGTAGCCACGACAGTTGTTGTACCACCACTAGCAGCTATCTGAGTCAGGCTAGGTATAGTACCTTGAGTTGTTATACCTTGTGCTGGAATATAACCCAATTTATGTAAGTACCCTTTGTATCATCCATCATTTTTTTATTTTTACTATGTAATATTCTGTTTATTAAATTACTTTTCAAGATAAAGTTACATTAACGTTTGGTTGTTTCAAACATTTTTTTTTAGGATTATGACCTATTCTTCCCATCAGTGGTCTATCCACTCACCTCATAAAGGCTACCGTGGTTTTGAAACTCTATCGTTTCATCTTCATACCGTTATACAAAATGTTAAATCCCTCTGTCGAGGTCATCACAAAGTCAAACAAAACATTAAAACACACACCACAAACACTGAACACAATTACACATTTAAAATATTCATCATGAAATTTGGCTTGGCCAAGCTACACACGCGACTCTTACGTCGTTACATTCCGGACTGCCAACGAATTTCATGATGAATATTTTAAACATGTAATTGTGCTCAGTGTTTGTGATGTGTGTTTTAATGTTTTGTTTGATTTTGTGACGACCTCGACAGAGGGCTTTAACATTTTGTATAACGGCCTGAAGATGAAAATAATAGTTTCAAAACGGCAGTAGCCTTTATGAGGTGAGTGGATAGACCACTGACAGGAAGAACAGGACATAATCCTAATCATTTGAATACGTGGTCCGTGGCTATGTTACAATAATGAATTTTTTTTAATGCATTATTTTTTATTCCCCTGGAATGAACCTCATTAACAATATTGCTCATTAACAATCCACTCTGTTTGTTTTGAATGGCAAGACTTAGTTGGGAAAGCGTCTGAGACAATAGGCTGCTAAATTCATTGTCTCCCATCTAGGCATTTAGTCAATCAGTAGGACATCCTTTCGATCCCAAAACACAGTAACCATAACCTTCTTGGCTCTTAGAATTTGTTTTTTTTTTTATGTAAATCAGGAAAGATGCTATTCCACCGACTGGCATTCATGTTACCATAAATCTCGGTTATCTATCTGTAAATTTTGATAGGACAGACATTTTTAACATTCAAAAAGCACATTACACTACGAACCTCACGTTTGGTGGGATCATTAATTTTTTACACATTTTAAAATCACAAATAAACAGTAAACAACCGAAGTGGTTTGGTTTTGGCATCAGACTGATGAGAAGAGTAAGGAGGTCAATGAAGAAGACAGCAGTAGCGGGGGAACTAAGACGCTGGTCAGATCAACGTTCTTTACTTTCTGAACAATCCTTGTAATTAAAAACATGTTGTAACTCTCAACTCTTCAAAAGATTGTAACATAGAGTCTAACCAAAGAAAAATTACAGATATTAAAAAAAAAATTATAATTATAGGTATCAGAATATAAAACATGTTCTGTTTAATGCTCTATTGAATACATCCTTGTATCAATTATAAATTATTTTATTTTTTAATAATTTTATTATTATTATAACTAGACATAATTCATCAAGTAATTTATTTCTAAAAATACAATCGCTTTGCGTTTGGGTACAGCTCCTCTAAGTAACCCGGGAATTACAAAACAATTATTTACTAGTTCCATTATTAATTATGCACACCAAATGGTTTCATCCTCATAAACTAGTGAACTAAAAGTTGTATCATCTCGATATTTTCATGTAATGCCTTTTCTAGCGTTTTCTTGCATAACTGAATCACTTCATTCATCGTGGCCATTCCAACATCCTTGTGCAAATCATTTCTAGTATACCACGGGGTATTTACAATACTTCGCAAAACCTTGTTCCAAAAAATTTTGCAATATCTGTAGTTTCATATTTGCTATTTCTTTCACAGTCATTCCTACAGTTGATCTACAGGGCCGCCTCGGTAGCCTAGTTGGTAGTGTACTGGGCTTTCACCCAGAGGACCCAGGTTCGATTTCCGGCCAGGGCTTGGCATTTTCATATTATAAATCATCCATCGTCTGCATCAGCCCAAGTGTGCACAATAGTCGGACGTTAAACAAAAAAAAAAAAAAAAAACAAAAACAAAAAAAAAGTTGTTTGACATATGTTCATACCAGTATATCACCTGATCATATATTAACAATTTATTTATACAGACAGTTTGAAATTTCCTCCAATATGCCACTGCATTTTTCTCGATTTAATATAAAGTTCTTTTCCGTTTATTTTCACATATTCGTTCCACCGCAATTTGGCATCTACCCAAGTATTTAGCAGCACTCGCATGTGGAATAGTTTTAACACATCGTAAACGGTATACAATTAATGCGTAGATTAGTGAAATATAAATTTTCATGAATTTTTTTTTTATACACAAATCTTTTAAAAGCTACTTACGATGTTGAGCATGAATCGTCTGTGGAGGAGGACTCTGTATAAACATCGGCGGGGCTGTTGTACCATCTTGCTGCGTGGCTCCTCGTATAAAGATAGGATTCTGCGTGGTGAGCAAGGTAGGTGGTTGCGGTGCCCAGGCGATGCCTTGAGGTAACGATGTCCCAAACTGCCATGGCGAGAACTGCATTGGCTGCGCAGTGTTCTGCTGAACTGCTCGTCCAGTCTGGCACGTAGTGTACTGTAACTATTGATAAATAGGATAGATCTTCGCAACGCACTGTGATCAGTTTATAAAATAAAATGTCAGTTTAGTAGGACCTATATTACTTACTCAATAATATTACCGTATATTTTGGATCACTTGGGAAGGCTTCACACTACTGAAAGTATGGTGGAAGTAAAAATACCACATTACATATTGTAGCAGTTGGCCAAACTGAATTTTAAAAAAATCTAGACTGTAAGGAGGGTCATTAGGCAAGTACATGATTTGCTTTAGCTTTCACACACAAGTTCCATTTTTAGCCGCCTCGGTGGCCTAGTGGATAGCGTACTAGGCTTTTACCCCGAGGACCCGGGTTTGATTTCCGGCGAGGGCTTGGTATTTTCATATGCTATAAATCATCCCATCGTCTGCATTAGCCCAAGTGTACACAATAGTCGGACGTTAAACACCAAAAAAAAGAAAAAAAAAACAAGTTCCATTATTATTTGTTTCCAATGGTTCGATGTCTCTGAGTTGTCTTCCACAAGGTCCAGTATGTCTGATCCTTTAGTATAAATCCAATAATACAGTAAGTAAGGAGATGATTGAAAAATGATTGATAAGAGGCAGGGCAAAAAAAATGTGTTTTTATTTGTAAAACGTGTTATTCAATATTTTCAATTTCACGTATTGAGTGCATAGGATATTGAAATAAAACTATACAGTCTTTAAAAAACAGTATTTATTAAATAAAACTGTATGAATAAAACACTGCAATAGTGAAATAAAGGAAATATTTTGCCAAAACTACTGTAGAACCGCTTCATCATTCCTTCAAATTCTGCCTTTATAATTTTCTTGAAGCTCATTTCCCTTCGTGATAGGTCTCATTTTATTTTTATTTTTCAATATCGTGCCAACGTAAGAACTAACTAAATTAAAATTTCGGCAGACATATACTTGCTTCACACCTTTCTCTAACTCATGCAAAATTCTTAACAATTATATCTAACAATAAAACTTTCCATTTAGATACCATTACACTGTATTGTAAAAGTATACAAAAATAATGCACTACTTGTAAAATGTACTAGTCACAGAACACTCGATTCAGTTGTCGCACTACACACTGTTTTTGAGTGACTTCTCGGCAAACTGGGAAAATAGGGTAGAAGAGTATGTGTGTAGGTTTTTTGCCGCTATAGAAAGATCTCCGGAATTTTTTTTTTTTTTTGCCTCCATGGAGAGAAGATTACAATATATATTTTTACTATAGGAATGGGAAGGGACTCTAAAAGATATTTAAAATTTTATAGAAATAATCTTTCACGTTAGCTAATTTCACAACTAGTTAAATATGCATAATAGAAACCTACATGTAGTTATTAGGTTGGTACATCTGTTAATTTATTGAAATATTAGATATTCACACAAGTCAAACTGTCTCCGTTTCTAAAAATAATACAGTATTATATATACTTCTTTGTCATTTCGAATCTAACAAACTGTTCCAAGGCAAAGTCAAATCCAAGCAAACGATCCAAATCTCTGACGAAGAAAGAAAAGCAAGATCACAACGAATGAAGCAATACTGGAGCTACGAAGAAGGCACAGAACATTAAAAAGTGATTGATTTAATGTACCCCAAAGTTGGGTGAAACAAATAAAGAGAGATATAGTATATGTTATACTCTACCATATTTTCTAAGCATTGTTAGGTAAAATTTTAATAAATGTTTATGCATACCTTCTGCATGTCTTGTTTTGCTGAATGAGGCAATATATTTGGCTGGCTGCTGATGACTCCTAACTGGCTTATAACTAGCGTCTGATTCGTGGTCGTAGGTATGGTCGCATAACTAGGAAATGTGCCTGAAACACAAACAGAAAGTTTATACACACAAACAAAACCAAATAGCAAAAAACGTTCATTTGTTGAATTCACGGAGTTACCAACAGAAGTGAAGCTTTTGAAACCTAAGCTTTCGGCAAAATGATATCTTTGCTAAAAATGTAATTAGTTTGAAGATATGTTTACAAATTTCTTGTTCTGTTTAAATAGATGAATACATGAACCTAGCTCAGATATTATTTACTGTAATTATAGTAAAAGATCAGTCGTTTTATATTAATTTGTAATGATCAGCTGATTTCATTGAACAGCTGTTAGGCTCAAATTTAAATTGTTGTTAAAAACTAGCAATATTAACAACAATTATAAACATTTATATTAATTTCGAATGTATTATAAATGGTTACAACGAGCATGTGTTCTGTAACTAATAAAAATACAGAAACCAAAACAATTTTTTCATATAATACGTGTATATTGTTATTGAAAAGGAGGGAGAAAAAGGAAGACAGAAATAGAGATGAAAATTTGTTTGTTCGTTCGTTCCATATTTCCATTACATTCTTCCGTTTGGCAAACTTTTTTTTCTATTCACTCCTCTTGCCAAAGCTTCACTTCGAAAAAATTACACAAAAAAAGTATTTCATTATATTGCTAAACAAAAACAATGTGCAATATGTCAAAATTTAAAATGCTATAAAACTGAAATAATTACAGACAAAATACATCTTGTATATTCGTTAACTAACGGGTTTCTGTTTTATTTTTATCAATACTTATATTTGCTATGCTGTTTTTTTTAGAAAGAATAGGAATTAAAAATGTTAATCAAAGTATGATCGTATTCTACTCAGTTTTATAGATTACGAATTTCTAATTTGTTATCTTAATGGTTGAAAATTTTGTTTAACGTATAAAATTAAGGGTTTTTGAGCAAAAACTGTTTTAAGCTCACTTTGGTTATAAAATCGCATAACTTTCTGAAATTTTAAATAAATTACTAAGAAATCTAACTGCTAGAATATTAAATGAAAAAACTATAAATCTAGATAACCTAATCAGTTAAATTAAAATTATTTGTCCCTAAAATAGTTTACTTACCAGGCTGTCCCTGCGTTATGACTTGTTTCCCTTGCGCCGTCAACATGTGCGGAGCCAACTGATTTGGCTGGAACGGTTTACCCGCCGCTATCACTTGAATCGATCCGGGATTCATCCCTGCAGGATGTAAGGCAATGTTGCCAGGCATTAGTAACTGGCCTTGAGTGTTGTACAGCTGTTGAAGATATGTTGGATTCTGTAGGGGCTGTTGAATTACTTGCACCTGCAATGAACACATAAATGTTTAAATTATACAGCACATCCACGAAATGTTCACAATTAAAGGTATTATTATACAACAACAGTGTGACCAGTGTTTTTTTTTTTTCAGAATAACATGGTGAAAAACACCACGTTGTTTGGCATCCTCAAAGCAGATGAAGCAGCGATTTTTTTGGAAATTGCTAATTATATATTATAAAACAAATCAAGTGAAAGTTGCTTAGCATGAAATAATAAGCTGGTTTTATTTCAAATATAATTTCAAAATTAACTTTGTAAATAATATACAAAACCTTGTCAGGTTTGGTTGTCTCATTTTTTTTCAAAAATCACAGCAACGTCAAGAAAATGGTTCACCATTCAGGAAAACATACATTTTCAAAACAAAAAATATTTGTCCAATATTGTTGTCATGCTACTGCCCATTTTTCTTTTTAAATGTTAACTTTGATAAGCGTCACATACAAGGGAATGAGCGGGCAGACAAGCTGGCCAAACAACGAACCCTTATAGTGCAGAAACCAAAAAGAATGCTCACACTGGAGGCTAAGATTAGTGCACTGAAGCGAACATCATTATCTTGAATTTACAAACGAAGTCAAGGAAGACATAAATAACAAGCCTTATGAGAATGTATTCGACTTGTATGGGAAGGTCAAGGACCTCCAGAGGAGGACATCTGTCGCGGTCTTACGACTGACAACTGGACACGACTGTCTGAACGAACACCTGAAGAAAATTAAGATATTAAACTATGACAACTGCACATTGTGTGAATGCCCAGACACCATCATGAACAAGGACCTTCTCCTGGTCTGCAGAAAATTATATGAAGAGAAGCGGAGAAGAAGAGACCTCCCTGGACTCTACTGGGAAGCAAGATCAAAGATGGCGTGAGCCAGCGTAAGCCATTGGAAAATAACAACTTTGATAAGTTGTTGAACATCAATATGTCTGAAAATACTTTTACGTTTAAAAAATACAATACTTTTACTCTCTTTATACTACAACTTGTCATAACTGAATAAACAATTAATAAAAAGAAGGCAGTGCGAAAATGACTATCATACTGTGTTAGCGATGATTTGTTAACAGAATTATATGTATGTTTATTTATCCCATGATGGGCACACGCTTAAGTTAACATTGTAGTCAGATAAAAGAGGACCCAATGTACAGTTTAATTTTGGCAATATAACCAGGCCAATATAGCTACAGAGTTTTTTACACTAACCCTTTACCTGCTATATAACGATTTATCGTTGTCGTAATTTACTAGCAAGAAATGCATTACAACAATCTATCATTGCTATACTTTAATCAGTAATAGTTCAAAATAAATCAGATAGATAGCATCTAAATCTACATTTTTCAATTAACGTTTTAGTTCACTTTTCATATTTTTCTGAGTTACAGAAATGAAATTATGAGTGCTGTAACATAACTTCGTCCTTCGATTTTCAACTACTCTATGTCAAAGTCACTGGCAATTTTGATGAGTTTGTGTTTGGTGTTGATGAGAGACACAACTTATTAGATATTATGTCACATGAATAGATATTACGGTACATGAAAATTTTACGATTTAAGATAATATAACTATACAAGTCAAATTAATATATTCAATGAAATATATAAGAGGTTTATTGAAGTGCAAAGTTCATGACTTCAAAATTAATTACTACGCCAATCCTATATATCTACAAAAAATGTTTTTTTTCAGATTTTTTAAATGATAAATAGTAAATGTATTTAAATATATGTTACTTATGTACTTTCCGGCAAAAATATCCCAGCAGTTGTAAGTAGGGTTTACTACTAGGCAGGCCAACAGTCAAAGGATCTATAATTGGATCCTTGATGTTTCCTATTTGGTACTGACATACTATATTATATGTAATAACTTTTTAACGACCAAACAAATCGTGTTTAAGTGAAAAACAATCGCAAATCAACAACAACCGTCCAACAAAAGAGCACGTTTACTACTGACGTTGCCAACCTTGTTGTAAACTTCTCCACAGACACTTCAGCAGGTTTGCCAACATGAGGCTCTGCCCACCGAAAATCAAGTATGCTAGTAGGTCAATCGGTTCAAGGGAGTGTGCAGCAAGCAACAGCAACTGCGTGACAAGCCTGTTTGGAGAAGATGGAGTGTAGATGGCTTAAGCATAGATATAACTATGCACGATTCACCCTGTCAACAAAATAACTTTGGTATACGAGTTAAGGAAGGCAATGCTATTGTTAAGATTTATGTTATTGTTGTTACAAAAAGTTATTTATAACTTGAAAAACAGAGTTATAGGTGTTTAGCCGGACTTGTAAAAAAACAATACTATATCCAACTAGTATAACATCTGAGGCTATTATAACTAAGTTCAACTGTATACTACGTACACAATTGTTCAGGGTACTTAAAAGAGCCCTAATATCTAAGCATGTTCTAGAGATACACGGATAACAAGTTTGGGAAGCCTTATAGTAAGCAGCTTGATGATGTCAAAACAGCAAAACATGTATCAATAATTTTTACTTTTAATATTTTTTTTTACTTTTTTTCATTAAAACAGGTCACACCAATTAACTGTTGTTACTTTAAGTTATACATAAAGCTACTAACCCTCCCATGCCCCCAGTCACTGACTTGCTGGATCTGGCCTTGTTGAGGCTGAGGTGTTTGCGCTTGGATTGGATGTTGCTGATGTTGTTGTAGTGTCGACATAGTTGTTATTGTTGTTGTACCTATACAAACAAACTCACAACTGAACATCTGTTACATAATATGCATAACTTAAAACATAAATATAAATTTTTATTTTTTTTTTTTTAAAACCAATTAAGTCAAAAAACAGTCAAAGTTTATTTAACTGTTAAGCATCCCACAGACTATCATCTTGTTTGTCAACCTTGTTGCCAACTTGGTTGTTCCCGGTTTCCACAGACAATCAACTTGATTATCAACCTTGTTGTCAACGTCAACGGCATTGCTGGATGATTGCGTATTCTCGTCGTGGCAAAAAATAAGTCAGGATTCTATGTTTTTTATACTTTTGAACGAGTTGTTTGAGGACGAAGATGAAGTGGGTATTCCAAGTAGAAAGAAGAGAAAATTATAGTCAAAACGTCATGAGTTTTCTCATTTAAATTTATTAAGTGAATCTGACATTTATTAAGTCTCTGCCCCTGAAGATTTTTAAAAAAATTGTACAAATGGATAGTAAATCACATGAAGAATTGTTGGATAAAGTGCGACCGTTTATTGAAAAGAAGGACACTACATGAGATGCGCAATTACTGCGAATGAACGACTTTCCGCAACATTGCGGTTTTTAGCAAATGGACGGTGCTTCGAAGATTTAAAATTTCTTACCGCTATATCCCCCACAAAGTCTTGAAAAAATTATAATTGAGACACTTGCAATCGGTTCAATTTTTGGGTAAATTTCCAACAGCTTTAACCAAGCATTTCTTTTTTTATTCTGGTCTTTAAATACTTCCGATTTTACTTTCCAAAGCTCGGGAAGTTCTTTCAACTTTTCGAAAAACTAGGTGCAAATTGGCATATTTGGTATTGACATACTATATTATATGTAATAACTTTTTAACAACCAAACAAACTGTGTTTAAGTGAAAACCGATCACAAATCAACAACCACCGTCCAACAAAAAAGCATGTTTACTACTGACGTTGCCAACCTTATTGTGAACTTCTCCACAGACGCTTCAGCAGAGTTGCCAAAATGAGGCTCCGCCCATCGAAAATCAAGTGTTTTGATCTACCCCAACCATTTACCACAACCGTCAATCTGCCCACAGATGTGCAACATGTTTTCTAACATGGTAAGTTGGCAACAAGATTGACAACCAAGTTGATAGTCTGTGGGCCACTTTAACAACAATGATGCCTTCAAGAGAGTGTGCAGCATGCAACAGATAAATGATATTGGACAGTAATTTATTACAGTACAAATTTATAATCCAAAAGTTTAACAATGTTCTGCCTATACAGTATAAACAAAAAAATCTACGCTTTATAGAGGCAAAGGCTGGGCCAAGTATGAATTATATAATGGTCATCAAGCTTACTCAGTACGAAATAAGGAAGAGACCAAAATGCTTTATTTTTGTACAATTTATCTCAGCATCTTAGTACAAATTAGATTTTTACGAATTATAAAGATGCCAATTATCGAATGATGACTGCAGTACTAAACTTTTATAATTTTGTTATCTGAAAGCATTAGAACCCAAACTTCAAAATCTGAATCTCAAAATGATATCGGATGATGAACACGTAACTGAAATCTTGATCTGATATGTGATGACCAACATTTCAAAAGAGATCCCAAATTTCAAAGTCTGAACCTGATCTGATATCTGATGATGAACACTTAAGAAAAGATCCCAAACTTCAAAATCTGAATCTCAAACTGATATCTGTTGATGAATGCTTATGAAAAGATCCCAAACTTCAAAATCTGAATCTCAAACTGATATTTGTTGATGAACGCTTAAGAAAAGATCCCAAACTTCAAAATCTGAATCTCAAACTGATATCTGATGATGAACACTTAAGAAAAGATCCCAAACTTCAAAATCTGAATCTCAAACTGATATCTGATGATGAACGCTTAAGAAAAGATCCCAAACTTCAAAATCTGAATCTCAAACTGATATCTGTTGATGAACGCTTAAGAAAAGATCCCAAACATCAAAATCTGAATCTCAAACTGATATCTGATGATGAACGCTTAAGAAAAGATCCCAAACTTCAAAATCTGAATCTCAAACTGATATTTGTTGATGAACGCTTAAGAAAAGATCCCAAACTTCAAAATCTGAATCTTGATACGATATCTGATGATAAACGCTTAAGAAAAGATCCTAAACTTCAAAATCTGAATCTTGATAGGATATCTGATGATGAACGCTTAATAAAAGATCCCAAACTTCAAAATCTGAATCTTGATCTGATATCTGATGACGAACGCTTAAGAAAAGATCCCAAACTTCAAAATCTGAATCTTGATACGATATCTGATGATGAGCGCTTAACAAAGGATCCCAAAACTTCAAAATCTGAATCTTGATCTGATATCTGAATACGAACGCTTAACAAAAGATCCCAAACTTGAAAATCTGAATCTTGATACGATATCTAATGATGAACGCTTATGAAAAGATCCTAAACTTCAAAATCTGAATCTCAAACTCATATCTGATGATGAACGCTTAAGAAAAGATCCTGAACTTCAAAATCTGAATCTTGATACGATATCTGATGATGAACGCTTATGAAAAGATCCTAAACTTCAAAATCTGAATCTCAAACTGATATCTGATGATGAACGCTTAAGAAAAGATCCCAAACATCAAAATCTGAATCTTGATAAGATATCTAATGATGAACGCTTATGAAAAGATCCTAAACTTCAAAATCTGAATCTCAAACTGATATCTGATGATGAATGCTTAAGTAAAGACCCCAAACCTCAAAATCTGAATCTTGATACGATATCTAATGATGAACACTTAAGAAAAGATCCCAAACTTCAAAATCTGAATCTTGATCTGATATCTGATGATGAACGCTTAAGAAAAGATTCTAAACCTCAAAATCTGAATCTTGATACGATATCTGATGATGAACGCTTATGAAAAGATCCCAAAACTTCAAAATCTGAATTTTTATCTGATATCAATGAATGTTTAGGAAAAGGTTCAACAAATAAGATTTTTCAATTTAGAACATACCTTGAAGCACCAGGTATAGTAAAAAAATGAAGCAAAAGAATAGGTTCATTTAATAGCTGAATGACACGATTATTTATTATCAATCACAGTGATACAGTGCATACCTGTCTGTCTGGCTCTGCTGATATAAATCACTAACTGCCTACAATAACACTGTCGAAAATAAATAAATAGAACTACATCAAAAAAATATGAAAGCTTGTTTACCTGACTGTGGTGTGTGTAAAGGTACAGTGCCTTGAGGTGCTTGCATTGTGGTTATAGTCTGTCCACCCTGTTGTATTGCCATGGTACCAAGTGGTGCCTGCATTGTTGTGATCGTACTAGCACCAGACTGTGGCAGTGATCCTGGCGGTGCTTGCATTGTGGTTATTGTTGTCGCACCAGGTTGCTGAATAGACATGGAACCTAATACACAAAATCAGACAATTTCATAAAATATAATTTTACAAATTCAACTAGAAATCCTCATATTTTTTTCCAAAAAGTGTTTTTTGTACTATGTAACACTCTGCTGAAAGTTGTATTTACTATCAATCCATTAACTTGATGAACCCATTCTCCAAAATCAGATTACTGCTATTTTTTAAAATATCAATTATTTTAGGGACCTATTCTCTGAAACTATATTACTGCTACTTCTTAGTTATCAATTACTTTAGGGCCCACTTTCTGAAACTAGATACCACCATTTCTCAAAATATCAATTGTTCTTAGAACCCATTCTCTGAAATCAGATTAAGGCTATTTTATAATTATCAGTTATTTTAGGACCTATTCTCTGAAACCAAATTACCACTATTTCTTACATTATCAATTATTTTAGATTGGCTATAATAAATTATTAATAAAAATACCATAAATCATTACTATTATTACACAGAATTTTATACTGTTATTATTGCACAAAATTTTAGACTGTTATTATTGCACAGAATTTTAGACTGTTATTATTACACAGATTTTTAGGCTGTTATTATTACACAGAATTTTAAATATTCAAAAATTATTCTTTTTTTTTAGATACTAAATGACTTCATTTTACAAAAAACCTAATCCTGATAGCAGAAAAAGGTGACTGATTTCTAAAATCCTGCATGTTTCTCTTGCATTTTTCACTATTTGTTTTTACACCATTTTAACACTATTTGTTTTCTTTGTGCTGTATTTTTTTTACTGTTGTATGTGGAGGGAGGGAGACAGGGTAACTGCTATTAGAGGGAATGTAACTTAAGCCTCCTTTTGTTTTGGAAATCTAGGGATTTTTCAAAGAAGTATATGAGGACTGTTTTTAGTGCTAGTTTTCTTTACTGATAAAAAATCATAACAGCCTCAAAATGTATTACACAGTGATGTAACACCTACATGCATGTTAGAGTTTCATTTTACAAAAGTGTTCTGTAAAATGTTAAATGATAAATGCATGTCATTTTATTAATACTGGCCTCCACGTATTAAAATACTACATATTGAGAATGTAAAAAAAATATAATAGTTCTCAAAGTATGATTTTATTTACTTTAAATATTTACCTATGGAATTATTGTTAATTCCAACAGCCATCCTTTGTGTATATGGAAACAATATACATTTTCAACAGTATGGATCAAAACTCGTTCTCAAGTGCCAAACTTAAAAAATAAACTTAGCAACCAGAACTTAAATATAAGAAGTTTAGGACTAAACTTAATGTTTAATGTTTAGTTAAAACATTAAAAACTACCCATGACTGATACCATGGATAGTGAAGAATAAAAATAAAATCCAAGACTTACAAGCGGACTCGTCAAGCACTTCAGAACAAAAGTTCATCCATACTCTCGAAACAGCATATAATGTTTCCATGTACTTAAATTTTGGCAAGTACATGAACAAAATAACAATAACAATAACATAAACAGCCGTTAAATAAAGATTTTAAAAACACAAAATTGTAAAAATTGTAGAATGCTTGTAAATATTTATTTTTATTGTAATTTATTATCACTTTTACAATTTTTGATTTAATTTTCACATAATAGGCCCATACACTAAATACTCCATTTAATGTAACAAACAAAAATGTACAAGAAAGTGTCCAGAAGGCAGTAAGATTACCTAATGACGTCTGCATTGCGTTTGCCGCAGACTGAGGTACTTGCATGGTAATGGACGACTGGGGTTGCTGCAAAGTCATTTGTTGTTGCCCTGCAGCGGCTGTTTGGTGCATACTGACGGTCTGCAATCATAACAAGACAACTAAAATAAATGTATATTAGGTTAGAAGAGCGTAAACAATGTTTTCATTAATTTTTTTTTTTAACGTCCGCCTATTGTGCACACTTGAACTAATGCAGACGATGGGATGATTTATAGCGATTAAAAATGCCAAGCTCTGGCCGGGAATCGAACACGGGTCCTCGGGGTGAAAGCGTAGTACGCTATCAACTAGGCCACCGTGTCGGCCATTAATTTTTCTTAGAAACATGATGGGATTATTTCTTGGTTCTCTCGAAAACTGACAAAGATTTGTTGATAATCAGTTTCTTGGTCAGCATGAAATAATAGTTTTATTTTAAATAAATTGTGATATTAGTCATTAATCACTCAACTGCAAAAATAATACTCAACCTCTAATTGGTTTTTGGTGCCAAACCATGTAAGGTTTGGTTAGCCAAGATTTACTTTGAAAATATTTTCACTTTGTTTACAAATGCCGTTGTTAAATTCCTAGGCAGAACGGAATAACTTACAATGAATAACAAGATGACCATCGTAAAAGAATGGATACATTTCAAACTGAAAAATTGTATAACTTAGTAATAATGTTTAATTAAAAGGATAGTGTGTTTTAAAAGTTTAAAGTGTTAATGCGTATAAAAAAAGCAATTTGGTTACTAAAATTTTAAGTAAAAACAATCGCACAAAATAATTTATTTTGTAGCTGGTAAAACAAACAAAAAACCTTATCACATGGTTTTCGGGACTATGAAAAAATATTTTCATTATAACATTCAGTAAAATGTAGTCAATTAAAAAAAAAACTCATAGCATTGATCATTTTTCTACACAACAGTGTAAAACAATCACTTTATTGTTTTTTTCATTCTATCTTTGACTGAGCAGGCTAACCAGTGGATTCCGTTAAGTCAAATGTTAAGGTCTAACTGGTTCTACAATGATAAATACGTTTGTATGTTTCTAACAGTGATTTATTTACAAACTGCAACAAGGTATGTTTAAAGCCCACAGATTAGTCAGTAACTCACATACTTCATTGCCTTGAAGGGCTACCTACCTAACCTTAAAGCCCATTTCAGTAAATGGATTACAGCAGTTTCAGGCTTTCATTCAAAAATATATTACAGGTACCCATGTAGCACATAGGATATGCTAACAAAATTTGTCAAATTCTAAACCATATAAAAACCTAACATATAAATATTAGATTAGATACTGTATAACCGGTTTCATTTCTAACTCAAGTATGTTCGTCATCGTTGGATGTTCTTTGACTGTTTCCAATTTACTCTTGAATCCTGAAAGGTTTTGGTATCTTTTTCCGGATTTGCAATTTTCAAAATTTAACTCAATAAATTAAAAATTTGCACTTATAATACTGATACAAGATCTTGTTATAAATTAACTTCTTAAGATCAATAAGGCACTCTGGGAGTCGGTAGTCATAAAATCGAGAGAGTTGACCACTTCAAATATCTGGGTGAATGGATCAGCTGGAATGCCTTAGAAAAGAGAGCATTGGAATCCAGGATGTGTAAAATGGAATTGGCGTTTCAATTAACCGAAGAGGTGTATAACAAGAAATCGTTATCCTGGAATTCCAAACTTAAGCATTATAAAACTGTGATCAAACCAGAGACTTTATATGCATCTGAAACTCTTACACTCAATAATAAGGGATTACTGGACAACCTGGAGAAGAAGGAAAGAAAGTTAATAAGAAAGATATTGCGCCAAAACTTTAGAAATAATGAAGTAAAGTTGATTTCTAATAAAAACCTGTATCTCAAAATTGAGAGACTCTCAGATAGCATGAGGAAAAGACGACTTAGTTTTTATGTCCATATTAGTAGGATGAACAGCAGTAGACTTACTAGACGGATCTTTGCTTTCTTCAGAGATCGGAAAACAAAGAGTAATTGGTTCAGGCGGAGTAATTGGTTCAGGAGGACTTAACTGAGCTGGCGATATCAGATGAGATGATTGACGATGTACTTAAACTGCGAAAACTTTTACATAATGAAAACCTAAGGTTCCAAGAAAAACCAACATCTAAAAGGGGCGGGGCAGTCTCGGATGAAAGAAGGAAGGCAGCCTCGGATAGAATGAAGCAGTATTGGATACAGCGGAGGGCAGCTAACGCACATCAAAGTAATTGATTTGGCGTACCCCAAAGTGGGTGATCCGGATGAAAGAAGAAAGCACTTCTACGTCAAATTCTATGGCACAAAATTTTTAGGTTTTTACTCAAAATTCTGCTTTATTGAAAGTAATTTTCAAATTATTTCATTATCATTAAATATTACTACTGTGACTTCGTAATAAAATTAATTAAAAAGCAGAAGAAAATTTCACGCCCTCCCTGATCAATTAGTATTGCACCAAATCTTTTGCTACAACTTTTCGGAAAAGATGGTCTGAAACAGGTCCTGGAATAACTCAAGAAATATACATTAATTGAAAAAAGGCTAGAGAATTAATAAATATTATTTTTGTATGGTTGTAGGAAAACTCTTTTTATATTCTTCTTCTTTTCAGCTAGGATTATTGTCACTATGTTGAGTCTAATGATCTGCCTTCCCTAGCTTCGTCAATTCTACTATTGTTGAGGCATTTCAGAGAACCTCCATCTTCAAAAACTATATCTATACTGGTCACCAATATTATGGCCCGTCCTATTTATAATTTTCTATCTTCACCTCGTATCCCTCAACTATTCAACACGTGTACATTAAACCTGACGTGCTCGCTTCTGATTGGCTCCTTTCAAACTTTCTCTTCGACGGTCGTCCCTCCTGTTAATTTTTTTAAATTTTTAGATTTTTAAACGTAATATCTGCTTGCGACGATATCTGTTCATTTATTATGTTTTCTCCGTTTAATTTAGATTTAAAAATTTCCAAATTCTATAAAATGTTCACACGTCTTCCTTTTTCTGCCATATGTAATATTTTCATGTAGTTTTCTATTTCTTGAGGTACGTGTCCCTCTTTTATTAAATGTGACGCATAATTTGAATCATTTTTGCCGTACTTGAATGATCTTGTAGGCTAACGTTCCTAATCTGATGGCAAACTGTTTACAAGATGAAAATCTATACTATTTCTAATAATACAAACGTTAAATTGTAATACAGAAACAAGCGAAATTAAGTTGTACGCTGGACTTTACATCACGATAAAAAAATAAATATTATGTGTTGCCCACAGGTTTTAAATAATTTAGTGTTAAGGACAAAGGGATCTAAATTAGAAAAGTAAGTACCATCTGAGTAAAAAATTAGTCTAAGAGACTGAGTTCGACCAGTGAGCAGTCAGGAGTAAAGCCTAGCCTACCTGAAGTTGTTGCTGTTGCGCTATGTTTGTTGTGTTGTAGGAAAACGTTCCTAATTTGATTGCAAACTGTTTACAAGATGTAAATGAACATTATTTCTAACAATACAAACATTAAATTGTAATACAAAAACAAGCGAAATTAAATCGTACACTGGACTTTACACCATGATAAAAAAATAAATATTATGTGTTGCCCACAGGTTTTAAATAATTTAGTGTAAGTACAGAGGGATCTAAATTAGAAAAGTAAGTGCCATCTGAGTAAAAAATTAGTCTAAGAGACTGAGTTCGACCAGTGAGCAGTCAGGAGTAAAGCCTAGCCTACCTGAAGTTGTTGCTGTTGCGCTATGTTTGTTGTGTTGTAGGAAAACGTTCCTAATTTGATTGCAAACTGTTTACAAGATGTAAATGAACATTATTTCTAACAATACAAACGTTAAATTGTAATACAGAAACAAGCGAAATTAAGTTGTACGCTGGACTTTACACCATGATAAAAAAAAAAATAAATATTAAAGCCCACAGATCTTTAAATCAGGCTGTAAATAATTTAGTGTTAAGGACAAAGGGATCTAAATTGAAAAGTAAGTACCATCTGAGTAAAAAATTAGTCTTAAGAGACTGAGTTCGACCAGTGAACAGTCAGGAATAAAGTCTAGCCTACCTGAAGTTGTTGCTGTTGCGCTATGTTTGTTGTGTTGTAGGAAAAAGTTCCTAATTTGATTGCAAACTGTTTACAAGATGTAAATGAACATTATTTCTAACAATACAAACGTTAAATTGTAATACAGAAACAAGCGAAATTAAGTCGTACACTGGACTTTACACCATGATAAAAAAATAAATATGTGTTGCCCACAGATCTTTAAATCGGGCTGTAAATAATTTAGTGTAAGTACAGAGGGATCTAAATTAGAAAAGTAAGTACCATCTGAGTAAAAATTAGTCTTAAGAGACTGAGTTCAACTGAGTTTACTCGAACAGTCAGGAGTAAAGCCTAGCCTACCTGAAATTGTTGCTGTTGCGCTATGTTTGTTGTGTTGTAGGAAAACGTTCCTAATTTGATTGCAAACTGTTTACAAGATGTAAATGAACATTATTTCTAACAATACAAACGTTAAATTGTAATACAAAAACAAGCGAAATTAAATCGTACACTGGATTTTACGCTATGATAAAAAAATAAATATGTGTTGCCCACAGATCTTTAAATCGGGCTGTAAATAATTTAGTGTAAGTACAGAGGGATCTAAATTAGAAAAGTAAGTACCATCTGAGTAAAAAATTAGTCTTAAGAGACTGAGTTCGACCAGTGAACAGTCAGGAATAAAGCCTAGCCTACCTGAAGTTGTTGCTGTTGCGCTATGTTTGTTGTGTTGTAGGAAAAAGTTCCTAATTTGATTGCAAACTGTTTACAAGATGTAAATGAACATTATTTCTAACAATACAAACGTTAAATTGTAATACAAAAACAAGCGAAATTAAATCGTACACTGGATTTTACGCTATGATAAAAAAATAAATATGTGTTGCCCACAGATCTTTAAATCGGGCTGTAAATAATTTAGTGTAAGTACAGAGGGATCTAAATTAGAAAAGTAAGTACCATCTGAGTAAAAAATTAGTTTTAAGAGACTGAGTTCGACCAGTGAGCAGTCAGGAGTAAAGTCTAGCCTACCTGAAGTTGTTGCTGTTGCGCTATGTTTGTTGTGTTGTAGGAAAAAGTTCCTAATTTGATTGCAAACTGTTTACAAGATGTAAATGAACATTATTTCTAACAATACAGACGTTAAATTGTAATACAAAAACAAGCGAAATTAAATCGTACACTGGACTTTACACCACGATAAAAAAAAATAAATATTAAAGCCCACAGATCTTTAAATCGGGCTGTAAATAATTTAGTGTAAGTACAGAGGGATCTAAATTGAAAAGTAAGTACCATCTGAGTAAAAAATTAGTCTTAAGAGACTGAGTTCGACCAGTGAACAGTCAGGAGTCTTAAAGCCTAGCCTACCTGAAGTTGTTGCTGTTGCGCTATGTTTGTTGTGTTGTAGGAAAAAGTTCCTAATTTGAATGCAAACTGTTTACAAGATGAAAATGAACATTATTTCTAACAATACAAACGTTAAATTGTAATACAAAAACAAGCGAAATTAAATCGTACACTGGATTTTACGCTATGATAAAAAAATAAATATGTGTTGCCCACAGATCTTTAAATCGGGCTGTAAATAATTTAGTGTAAGTACAGAGGGATCTAAATTAGAAAAGTAAGTACCATCTGAGTAAAAATTAGTCTTAAGAGACTGAGTTCGACTGAGTGAACAGTCAGGAGTCTTAAAGCCTAGCCTACCTGAAGTTGTTGCTGTTGCGCTATGTTTGTTGTGTTGTAGGAAAAGTTCTAATTTGAATGCAAACTGTTTACAAGATGAAAATGAACATTATTTCTAACAATACAAACGTTAAATTGTAATACAAAAACAAGCGAAATTAAATCGTACACTGGATTTTACGCTATGATAAAAAAATAAATATGTGTTGCCCACAGATCTTTAAATCGGGCTGTAAATAATTTAGTGTAAGTACAGAGGGATCTAAATTAGAAAAGTAAGTACCATCTGAGTAAAAAATTAGTCTTAAGAGACTGAGTTCGACCAGTGAACAGTCAGGAGTCTTAAAGCCTAGCCTACCTGAAGTTGTTGCTGTTGCGCTATGTTTGCTGTGTTGACAATGAGAGCTTGCGGAGTCACTGTCGGAGCTCCTGAAACGGTCACACCTTGGTTCTGTTGGGCTTGCAGGATAGCCTGCTGAGATCCATCGTGGTTTATTTGTACTTGTTGTTGCTGCTGTTCTTGTTGTATCTGCACACCATTCTGTTGTTGCTGTTGTTGTTGTTGTTGTTGCTGTTGCTGTTGTTTGTTTGCATCACTTATTTCGTTCATTTCTCTAAATTGTTTTCAATTGCACTTCACTCTTTTATACATTTACTATCCAATAATTATGTACAAATTTTAACTATCCGAAAGTTACCAACGTGTCACAAAATTAAGGCAGTAATTTATTTAAAAAATTCATCTACGCTATCGGTCCATTTTCAGTTCCTGCGAACAGATGAAAAAATTAGTTAAAATGTGATCGCAAAACTACACTTAAATAAGCTTAAGTATACATTTCAGCATAATTGCCTGTAATTGTGACATGGACATCAACATCAACAGTTATATAGAACAAACAAAGGATGTCTTTAACCTGTCCTTGAAGCAGAAAGATGGTTAATTTGATAAAGAAATGAAGACACAGTGATACATCTTCGTATTGCAAACAATATTTATTCAAAATTCGTATTTCATATGAAAAAATTGCATAGCATAAAAATTTACTACTATAAAACAATGGTGTACAAATTTTTTCAAGTTCAATTAAATTTGTATGTACAAGTGTCATTTACATTTCATTTTAAAGTTGGGACAAGTAGACTTCTTTCGCTGTCCATATTTTTCCATACTTTAAACATTTTTAAAATTAAATTTTGCTATTACACAAACCAACATCATTCTTTCATTACGTAAACAACATTCAAAATATACTCCAGAGTATTAACTATCATGAAAGGCTATTCACTAGCAATGGATTACTGGACACTGCCATTAACACAGTTATGGAAAACCAAAACAAATTTTTCCGAAGGCTGTGGATTATTGTCCAATAGAAAAAAACAACTGCACTGGCAGAACACTTTCCAAACTTTTAAAGGAACCGACGACCTGCAAGTCCATACAAAATTATCTCGCACAAACCATCTCACTCGAGAATTCATCATTACACTCAGACACGAGTACTTCCACCATTTCTAATTCACCGTTATGTGAAAAAGACCTTCAAAAAACTGACACTGATAAAAGCAATAGCGAAAATCTTTCTACTAAACCCCTTGCTGCTGTACAGGACACACTGAGGCACCGACATCACTTAATGTAAGATCTTTTTTGTGTTTAACGTCCGACTATTGTCCACACTTGGGCTAATGCAGACGATGGGATGATTTACAGTGTATGAAAATGCCAAGCCCTGGCCGGGAATCGAATCCGGGTCCTCAGGGTGTATCAACTAGGCCACCGAGGCGGTTACTTAATGTAAGAAACATGTACTAAAAAGTAAGAAATTAGTAAGATATTCAGAATTGTTTTCATTTACTTATTTTTCTATGTTGTTAACTACTGACCCAAAAATGTATTTCGGAAACAACGAACCATTTTATCATACAGTTTAAAATGATTTATACTGAAGTGTCGATTATCCAAAATAATTGGGAGTGCTTCGGATAAGCAATAATTTTGCCTGTTTTTTTTAAGAAAACATTGAATTATATTTAAATATATATTTATTATGCATAAATGCAACAGGTATAAAGTTGCATACCTCTAATAATAGAGGTTTATATAAAAAAAACCTTTTTAGAAAATTTGCATATTCATACAATCAACTCTTTAGTGTACATATTTTACGAGGGCTATTCAGAAAGTAGATTACGTTTTGGATAAAAAAAAAACTAAGTACAGGAAAAAAATTTTATTATATACATTTGAAAGAGGAACTAAAATACTATTTTTCGACATAATCGCCAAACAAATTTAGACATTTGTCATATCGGTGAACTAGCTTTGAAATTCCCGTGTCGTAGAATTCCGCCGCCTGTGACGCCAGCCAGTCAGTCACGCCCGCGCGGAGATCTGCGTCGTCATCGAAGCGCTGTGTTGCAAGCCAAGTCTTCATCTTCGGGAATAAGTGGAAATCACTAGGTGCCAGGTCCGGACTGTAGGGTGGATGAGGAAAATCTCCCACTTGAAGGCCGTCAAGACGTCTTTTGTTCGATTTGCCGTGTGAGGGCGGGCATTGTCGTGCAAAAACAACACTTTTGCACTCAGTTTTCCTCTCCGCTTGTTCTGGATAGCTCGTCTTAAGTTTCGTAATGTTTGGCAATACCTTTCTGAGTTTATGGTTGCTCCACGTTCTAGGAAGTCAACCAGAAGAACACCTTTCCTGTCCCAAAAACGGTCGCCATGATCTTCCTTGCTGACAGGGTTTGCAAACATTTCCTCGGTTTTTTGGGGAATTTGTGTGCCCCACTCCATAGACTGTAGTTTTGTCTCACAGGTAACGTGCTTAACCCAAGTCTCATCTCCCGTTACGATGCGATCAAGAAATGATTCACCATCTTTGTCGTAAGCGTCCAGAAATGACAACGATGCAGCCATACGCTGACCCTTGTGCTGTTCTGTCAGGAACTTTGGCACCCATCTGGCACAAAACTTATGGTATCCTAACTTTTTGGTGACAATTTCGTACAACAATGTTCGCGAAACTTGTGGGAAACAAAGTGAAAGTTCGGTTATTGTGAAACGGCGGTTTTCACGAATTTTTTCATTGACATTTGCAACCAGCTCATCACTCACAATGCTCGGTCTGCCACTCTTCTCTTCGTCATGAACATTACTTCGTCCACCCTACAGTCCGGACCTGGCACCTAGTG
Source organism: Callitettix versicolor (assembly GCA_022606455.1). Lineage (NCBI taxonomy): Eukaryota > Metazoa > Arthropoda > Insecta > Hemiptera > Cercopidae > Callitettix > Callitettix versicolor. Next base: position 110,704,639 of record CM040186.1, on the reverse strand, counting down.
ATTTCCACTTATTCCCGAAGATGAAGACTTGGCTTGCAACACAGCGCTTCGATGACGACGCAGATCTCCGCGCGGGCGTGACTGACTGGCTGGCGTCACAGGCGGCGGAATTCTACGACACGGGAATTTCAAAGCTAGTTCACCGATATGACAAATGTCTAAATTTGTTTGGCGATTATGTCGAAAAATAGTATTTTAGTTCCTCTTTCAAATGTATATAATAAAATTTTTTTCCTGTACTTAGTTTTTTTTTTATCCAAAAACGTAATCTACTTTCTGAATAGCCCTCGTACTTGGATGGAACTCCACAAAAAATCTAACAGACTTTAAAAAATTACTACTTTTTCCTGTAACTAAATAAGGCTGATGACAAATCAGAGTAACATGTAACGAGCTATAACAAATGTTGGAAACAAACCTCAACGTAACCTAATTTTGAAATGCAAGTTGTGTTTACTTTCCTCTTGAAGGATCAATTTTAACTTTCTTCTATTTTAAAAACTGAATTTTATTTAATAAACGCGTTTAGTCTTCTTCTTCATCCGGATCACCCACTTTGGGGTACGCCAAATCAATTACTGATGTGCGTTAGCCGCCTTCCGCTGTATCCAATACTGCTTCATTCTATCCGAGACTTCCTTCTTTCATCCGAGACTGCCCCGCCCCTTTTAGATGTTTTTTCTTGGAACCTTAGGTTTTCATTATGTAAAAGTTTTCGCAGTTTAAGTACATCGTCAATCATCTCATCTGATATCGCCAGCTCAGTTAAGTCCTCCTGGACCTGCCTGAACCAATTACTCTTCGTTTTCCGATCTCTGAAGAAAGCAAAGATCCGCCGTTTTTAGTCTAATATTTAAAAAAATTCAATCCAGTATTTAAGCTGATAAATAAATGTTGAGTACTCTTCCTTTTTACATTGTATTACATTTTCAAATATTTTCAACAGTCGCCGTCTATATTTCTGGAAAATATTAAAATATAATATTGCAAGGAGCAGAGCACGCGAAATTCTCCAAGGTATAATTGCATCAAAACGCAAAACTCCTCCCCTTTATCGAATCCATAAGAGGGTGAGCGGGATGATGAGAATGGGCGGGGGGGGGTTCGGAACAGGGCAAAACCAATATGATAATCTACTGGGGCTAAATAAGGGGGTAGCTTGGCAATGGCAATATATGTGATTAGAAGACATGCATCATTAAAGAGGGGATGAGGGTGGCGAGATATCAGACAAATGCGATAGGCTTGTTGCCATTTTATCCCGGATTTTAAAAACAAACATTTTCCAGGTGATTGGAAACGAGATGAAATTGCTGAGAAAACTGTTGGCGACTAAAAGAGAAATAAACACAACTGGTTTAATCCGGGCACTCTGCATCGGCGGTAATCACGATTGCCTGAATTCCGGCGAGCACGCTGCCTTCATTACTTTATTAAATCCAATGAAATTTTGCTACATTAAGCTTTGTTTTGTTTGGATTAAACATTCAGTATTTGACATCTGAAACATTGAAAATTTAATTTACTGTAGGGTAATTCATTAATGACAAAACGAAATTATGATTCTAACCTAACCTAACAAGATAAATTAGTTGTTTTTTTTACTGAAATATTTTCTCACATGCATAAATATAAGTTACTAGCATTACCCGTCGCGGCTTCGTCCACGAAAGTTAAATTGTTTCAGTAATGTAATAATTTAGAAATATAAAAAAATATATTAATAAAAGCGTGATCATCTAAACTCGTGATTATTTTACAGTGAATATGAAAAAATATTATAACCTGAATATGTTGTTTTATTGTCTTCAAACGTGTTCCATTCGAATTTAAGAAAATCTGATCAAGAATATTTTTGTCCAATACAAACATTTATACCTATTCTATATTTTTGTCCTTTTAGGGGATGAATTCGGGGGAAAATACTGAATTACGTGTATCATAATTTGTGTTTTAAAATATTTTGTTTACTTTTAAGAAAATTTGATAAAAAATATTTTTCTATAATAACTCTTTTTCCATTTTTATTCTTTTAGGGGATGAATTCAGAAAGATGTTGAAATATGTGTTTCATAGCCTATTTCTAGAATATAAGATAAACAAAATATTTTTTCAATACAAAATTGTACCCTTTTTTGTATTTTATACCTTCTTTCAATCTCTTTAGGGGATGCGTTTTGGGGAAAAGGTGAAAAATATATTTCATTACTTATACTTAAGAGTTACTATGTTACGTTTTAAGAAGGTCAGATGAAAAACATATTTTTTCCAATAAAAATTGTTGTACCTCATGTTTACCTCTTTAGGGGTTGCATACTGGAAAATCGTTTTTCAGTGCATCTCAACAATTTTGTAAGAAGGTACCCTGAAAATTTCAAATCTTTCGCTATTAGCCTATAGTCTCTGTACGTTGATTATTAAATTTGGACTGGGTTAGTCGTTTAATGGTGTTAAAATCAAATTTTTACAATATCCTTTATTAGTGCACCTTGACATTGTTTATTAAATTTGGACTGGGTTAGTAGTTTAATGGCGTTAAAATCACATTTTTTTTAAATCCTTTATTAAAGCATCTTGACATTGTTGTAAGAATGTACCTTGAAAATTTCAAGTCTCTAGCTGTAATAGTATTGGCTGTACGTTATTAAATTTGGACTGGGTAAGTAGTTTAATGGAGTTAAAATCAATTTTTTGCAAAATCCTTTCTTAGTACGCGCTTACATATTAAAACGAAGGTATCTTCAAGATTTCAAGTCTCTAGGTTTTATAGTTTGGGCTGTACGTTGATCAGTCAGTCAGTCAGGACATTGCCTTTTATATATATATATATATATATATATATATATATATATATATATATATATATATATATATATATATATATATATATATATATATTTGATCAAATAAAAAAAATGTCACAAATACAAGTAGTATAACTTTGTAATAAATCGATGGAAAAACCTGGCCTTAGCCTACGGACATTGTAGCTTCGACGTATTTTAAATTTCTTGTTCACTTTCATGTGAGCTGAATCAGTGCAATTCAATATAAAACATACTGTATAACCATTTGCATATAGAGAACACCGTAGTTCATTCGATAGTACAATGGCAAGAAGTTCATTATAACTCTGACCCTGTACACAAGTTTTGAGTCTATAGTTACATAGTTGTCCTTTTATGAGCACTAAGTTGATACCATCTCATTAGTTCTTCGATGTTAGTAACTTTAAGGTTATGTTTACTTTTTTTATAACTTCAAGCATGGCAAGCAATCAGGTTAGGTCGAAATTACCTTAGTTTTCCTATAAGTGAAGTATGATCTACTCTTTACTCCAATTAAACATAGTTACTTAAAAGAATTTTTTATAAGGCGAAAAGCACATTAAAGCTATAATCGCCTAAACACAACTACTAAAGAAAAGAAACAACAGAGCGATAAAACGTAACATTACTTACAAACTAGATAACATTTATAACAAGAATAAATAACTTAAAAACAAAACAATATAAAGGTGGACTGTAAAGTGGTCCTAATCAAACAGAAAGATAATAAACATTATGAAACAATAAAATTACCTAAAACTAGTTAACAAGAATATAAACTATAAAAAATATATAAATACTAAGGATAAAATTAAAAATATTGATATATATGCAAACACTATCAGGCACAATAAGAAAAAGGAGAATTGATTTTTTATGGGCACATCCTCCGAAGACAAAAATAGACTAACCAAAAAAATATCTGACTACTTTCGCAGTAGAAGAGCCAAACCAGTTTGGTTTAGAGAAACGGAGAAAGACATAACAGAACTACAGATCACTGACACTATGCTCATGGACAGAACAGCCAAAACAATAACCAAGGACAAGAAGCAACGGTTCCAAGGCAAAGTCAAATCCAAGCGAACGATCCAAATCTCTGACGAAGAAAGAAAAGCAAGATCACAACGAATGAAGCAATACTGGGCTGCGAGGAAGGCACAGAACATTAAATGGTTGATTTAGTGTACCCCAAAGTTGGGTGAAACAAAGAGATATATATGCAAGGAAGGCCAAAACGCGATCAATGATTGACGAATCGTCCCCAAGATCGCCTGCATACAGTTTCCTAATCCATATATTAAACGCATAGTTAAGCAATCGCAGTGTAAGATCAAGTGTCTAAGATTACTGTGTAAAGAATACACCTAATCACAATATTTTCTCATTAATTAACAAAAACATTCACAAACATTATAAATATCTCAAATGACATTTTATCCTTAGTTGGATCTTTAAGCCATTACGAGATCAAAAGTCAAAATAAAAGTCGAATTACTCGACAAAAAGACGTCAATTAACTTTTAACCCTCCTCTCTCTTGTTTAGGCCTAATGAGGGAGAATCCAACAGAAAGAATTAATTGGTTTCAAGTTTTCCAGACGAAAAAGAAAGTATTTAAAAACAATCGCGTTCGAAACAAACACAGGAATAATGAATGCTAATGAAGAGACAATCAAATTTACAATGCTAGTTTCCGAATCGAAATTGCAAAACTGGTTTCTTCACAGACACGCATATCCGGATGGCAGTGCTCGTTATTTCTTCGCTTCTGTCGAACTGACTTTCATTATAAAATTATATTTTAAAAGAAAACGTTTCGTGATTAGTAAAACACTGAAAATAACCCGAAACAAAACTTGAAAAGATAAATTCAATCTCTGGTGGGCGACATATCTGTCGCTGTTTTCATAAAAAGAAAAAACAGAGTAGCCTAATTCTTTTCACTAAATTCGGACAAAAAGGGAAAAATAAGGTAGGCAATGACAAGTAAAAAGTGTACTTTTTAACTGTCAGAAACAGGCTCTAAATTAACTGTACAGACTTGTCGCTCTCACAAAGCCTATGTGACATTAATAACTGAACTTGAGTTGTTAAACGGCAATCAGATGTGTAAAAACCCCAGATCACTGCATCCAGATACACTGTGTTAAAAACGCCTCCCTAATAATTTCGAAACGAATGAAGGTACATATCTGAAATTTCACAGATCAATATTGGTGTTAAAATTCAACATTTTGACGTGATTGGTTAACATGTATGTACAGTCTGTGAGGAGTCACTGAAATATATATATATATATATATATATATATATATATATATATATATATATATATCTTAAATGGAACTACGACTGGTTTAGGAATTTTTAACACACTGTATTTAAGAAGACTCCTAACAAAGTTATTTGATGTAGGCCTAGTATTTGTTTTCAGTCTGAACTTTGTAACTGAATCAATTTTTAAAATTTTTGAGCAAAAACTGGATGTTGTAGTTGCTACTTTTCTCAAAGGGGATGTGTAATAGCTTAGAGATTTATTAACTTAGAGAATCGTTTTTCCTTCGACGGTACCGTGTTACAAGTTAGAGATCGACCTGTGTAATAAGATAGAGGTTCCGTACTGTGTATTAACTTAGAGACTACAGTTCCGTCAAGTGTGTTGCACCGTGTGTATATGTTGCCGACGCCGCTGCTTGCAGGCGCTTCAGTATCTTTACAGTTTACAGTTGAATATATTGTTAGTACTATGGTCAACAACATATCTAAATGTTTATTTTTGACAATTATCTGTATAGAAAAATAGAAATATTGGTGTTTTATCGAAAGAAACAACGAAAGTTCATATGAATTCATTAATTAATAATTAATTCTTTAATTTAGGGCCGTTTTTTCAATTCAATTCGGCTATGGTTTGAATAAAGCAGCCTTCAAACAATATTTTTATATTATTATTATTATTACTATTACTACTACATATGTAAATTAGTATACACTTACAGCATTGCACATAAGCCTTTAAGAACAAAACCTATCCAAATGAACTTTATATTTTAATAATATATCTTTCTTTAACTAAGCGAATTCTACTTGTTAGATAAAAGATAAAAGCGGCGTCGGCAACATGTACACACGGTGCAACACACTTGACGGAACTGTAGTCTCTAAGTTAATACACAGTACGGAACCTCTATCTTATTACACAGGTTGATCTCTAACTTATAACACAGGTACTGTCGAAGGAAAAACGATTCTCTAAGTTAATAAATCTCTAAGCTATTACAACTTCCCTTCTCAAAATGTATAATTGGCCAACTTTCTTTCCTTCTAACACACACTGTTTTCTAAAATCAAAAATTCAAACCAGTAATCATCGACAGACTTTGTTTATATGCTAGACAGTGCCTTGCAGACACTGGAAAACACCTGACTTCTTGGAATTTATACCTCCAGATTAAAAAGTAATATGTAACTGTTGTCAGTAGGATTTGTGTAAATCTTATTTCCACCGGCATACACAATGAGCTCTAAGAGCAAAGTTTTGTATCTGAATGCTGTAGGCGGCAGTACAGTACTAAGCCTCAAGATATTACACTACATTAAGCTTGAACTTCAACAATACTGTTAGTAATACTGTAACTTTCTGCTTCTTCAGAATAGGCGTTAACTTTTCAATTACTGTACACCTGAGTGAAAATTTTAACTTTATATTAGTCCACGCTATATTGATATTAGTCCACGGTAGAGAGTGCAACTTTTGAACATTATAAAGTGCAATTTTTAACAGGATAAAAGCAGAGAATTTAATTATGTGTCAGTAGTTAATTGAATGAACCTTACAAAAAAATCCTTCTCACAAAGCTCTTTCAATCAACACATTTTTCACAACAAAACCTTCACCGTTAAAGTTAAAAATACTAGTTTTTAAAAATATTAAGTTTTCAAAAATTTGTACTAACTTTTTTAACAAATGTCAATATGTCTTGTGTATTTACTTTATTACAACAAAGTCCCGCATGGGTGCAGAATAGCTTCATCTATTGAGAAGATTTAGACGTCCCTCGTCTAAATTTATAGACGCGCGCGCGCGCACGCACGCACGCGCACACACGCACACACACACACACACACACACACACACACACACACACACACACACACACACACACACACACACACACACACACACAGACACAGACAGACAGACACAGAAAGACAGACACAGACAGACAGACACAGATACGCACACACACACACACACAGACACACACACACACACACACACACACACACACACACACACACAGTAATACATAGAGAGAGAGAGAGAGAGAGAGAGAGAGAGAGAGAGAGAGAGAGAGAGAGAGAGACACACACACACACACACAGTAATACATACCAGGGAGCCCGTGCGAAATTCCACACTATGAAAGTTTTAAGTAAACACAGCCTTTTGAATAAGAATAGTCGATGGGGGGTGAGGGCGGTAGTTGGAAGAAAGGGAAAACATGTTTAAAAAATAAATCGAACTATACATAAATAAACAATGGAAGGAGAAATCACAAATATATTTGAGTAAAAACAGTGTCCAAAACATGTGTTTGGTATTCGAAATGCTTGCCCTGGCTTGTAGGAAGGGGCAGGGGTTAGGGGACTGTCTATAGGGCCTCATAACCTACAAGTTTAATAACTTTTAAGTAAATATTGAAACTGTTCTAACCAAGTTATGCAAAAACGTGACATTCGTAATGGGATTGTCTATTCGTGATTAATAAATGTGTTTCGTAAAATACACAAAATATTGTCCGATTTGTGATGCCGCGCATGCGCATGACGCCGTTTTGCCTGTGACAGTTATAAGTGTCTTTTATGTTAAAATTTTTCACAAACAATAAGTTTTAGCGCAAATTCGTTTTTCAATGTCAAAAGTCGGTTAAAAAATCATTTATGCCGAATAGTATGCGTTGAGAAAAAGGGATGTTGACTCGAGAAAAAATATATATGACAATAATTAAGTATTTCCAAAATATTGAGATTATAACTACGTTTACCTTCAAAATATAAATACAATAAAAAGACGGAATCACACAATTACTTTTAAAAAAGAAAAGAGTTAATTATTCGTTAAAAAAATTGTCTATTTTTTACATCTAAGAAATCTAGACTTTTTACGCTTCTTTCACGATAAATTATCGAGCTGAACTCTCAGTGGTACCACTACACTAACAATATACTCGTAAAACACATAATGGCTATGGCTCAAAACACATAATTTGACTATAATAAAAGCTAAACTAGAAATATAGTTGAATAGTACAGAAACCGCAATAACTTTCTAAAATCAAAGTTTATACGTAATATGGGAGAAAATGCCAATAGTAAGACAAAGAGATACAAATTTCACAATATCAATTAAACAAAGTTTGTTAAAATTTTAAATATGAACCGCTGTTAGGGCAGAGTTGCCACTGCCGTCATCAGGAGCCGTATTTTTCGAATCAATGAATCTCAAAGATAACTTCCTATTTTCGTTTTTAGTGAATGCGGGACATGCACGCCCCTGCATATAAATAACTAAATTTCTTAGACCTGCTAATACGATCTCACATATTCTACGCCTTGGTGGCCTAGTTGATAGCGTATTAGGCTTTCACCTCGAGGACCCGGGTTCGGTTCCCGGCCAGGGCTTGGCATTTTCATACGCTATAAATCATCCCATCGTCTGCAAGCTCAAGTGTGCACAATAGTCGGACGAAAAAAGCCGCCTCTGTGGCCTAGTGGATAGCGTACTAGGCTTTCACCCCCAGGACCCGGGTTCGGTTCCCGGCCAGAGCTTGGCATTTTCATACGCTATAAATCATCCCATCGTCTGCAAGCTCAAGTGTGCACAATAGTCGGACGAAAAAAAGCCGCCTCGGTGGCCTAGTGTATAGCGTACTGGGCTTTCACCCCGAGGACCCGGGTTCGATTCCCGGCCAGGGCTTGGCATTTTCATAAGCTATAAATCATCCCATCGTCTGCAAGCTCAAGTGTGCACAATAGTCAGACGAAAAAAAAGCCGCCTCGGTGGCCTACTGGATAGCGTACTAAGCTTTCACCCCGAGGACCCGGGTTCGGTTCCCAGCCAGAGCTTGGCATTTTCATACGCTATAAATCATCCCATCGTCTGCAAGCTCAAGTGTGCACAATAGTCGGACGAAAAAAAAAGCCGCCTCGGTGGCCTAGTGGATAATGTACTAGGCTTTCACCCCGAGGACCCGGGTTCGGTTCCCAGCCAGAGCTTGGCATTTTCATACGCTATAAATCATCCCATCGTCTGCAAGCTCAAGTGTGCACAATAGTCGGACGAAAAAAAAAGCCGCCTCTGTGGCCTAGTGGATAGCGTACTAGGCTTTCACCCCGAGGACCCGGGTTCGGTTCCCGGCCAGAGCTTGGCATTTTCATACGCTATAAATCATCGCCGCCTCGGTGGCCTAGTGGATAGCGTACTGGGCTTTCACCCCGAGGACCCGGGTTCGATTCCCGGCGAGGGCTTGGCATTTTCATACGCTATAAATCATCCCATCGTCTGCATTAACCCAAGTGTGCACAATAGTCGGACGTTAAAAAAAAAAAAAAAAAAAAAAAAAACGAACAAAACGTCACAGTAAAACATTTTGGTTTTAATAATTACGTTATATAAAGTATTTGCGCATTAGAACTTGCAGTACTCCGAGAGAACTGCCACTGGATAATGTACGGATAAAATTCAATTAACTTTCGGGCAACGCCATCTAGGTAATTACGGTTTATGATGAAGAAGGGTCCGCCATCTTCCGAGAAAAGTAATTTTTTAAAACCCTTTCAGAAGGATTAGAAAGCAGCCTACCTGTAACCATGTTAGTTTCCAAAATTGCCTTTTAAAATTGATTTGATTTTATTTTGAATTAAACAAAACACGCCTACACAGCGTTTTCTACAATTTGTTTTCAAATAAATTTTTATACCATATTCATGCAAGGACGTTATGATTACCTTCGTGACTTTAATAATGAAACTGTAGCGTCTAAACGGTAATTTTGAAAATAAGAAAACGTGACAATCGAATGTGTGAATACAAAACTAGAATTGGCAATACAGCGGTTACACATTTTTAGTAAACGAGAGGACAGTTAAACAGATATTAGTACTGTCTATTTTCTCAAACGTTTACGCTCCCTGTCCTTGCAGCTTTCCTGGCGGCAGATAGTCCAATTACTTGGACTTTGCCCGTTAGACGTTATATAGCGTACAATCTTCTGATTTTTAGCTGAAATTTGACTTCTCGACTATGGCGCCCTCGCGTGCGATACATAACGTATAAAAATGGCGTGCAGTAACACAGAGAGATAACAGTCCTCACACATCCGCTTTGACCACTAATGGCATGTTCGTCTCTATAGGAGCAAGAGCAGGGGCTACAGCCACTAGAGGTGGGCGTTTCTGCTGTTTTTACAAAACGTCAACAAACTGTTTGTTGAGAAAAAAAGCTGCTTTTTAAAACAGTTGGAAAAAACAGTTCAAGAAAACTGAAACTCAAAGTTGTATTAGCAGCTAAAACATAAAGCACAAACGTTCAGTTTTCTAAGACTACTTTTTCATTCCCACTGCCACCACGTCCTCAACTGTTTTTGGGTATAAAGCATTTAGATAGGATAAAAATAATCCTTACAAGTGTAGTAATAATTAAATTACATTCTCAAAACGTAATAATTATGTAAGCCATTTTATGTACAAAATGCGATGAATTTCTAATAGAAGCAATCTTTTTTTACTTAAAAATTAAATAGTCCTTTGCATATTTACCAAAATGCAAACGATTTAGAATATTTTAATTGATTAAAAAATATTGATGATCGATAATAAATATAAAAAATATGTTTAAATAAAATTAGGCTCTGTATCTACAAAATGTGAGAGGTTGTTACTACAACTCGCAACAAAATAGAGATAAACGTTGACATTGACCAAACAGTTCTTACTTCACTACAAGCAACAAGCAAAAAGCAACTTTGAAATAAAGGGAAAAAGCATAAAAGCAGGTAGAAGAAAAGCAGTTAGCAGGAAAACAGTTTTAGCGCTTGCGGCAACGTTCGAATAGAACAGTCCGTTCCTTGTTTAACAAATCATAAACCAGTCCAAATCAAAACTGCTTGTTTCCGTTTGAAAAAGCAGTTTGTTTGTCGTTTATAGAAAAGCAGTTTTTTTTTAACTGTTAAGTGTTTTCTGCCCCACCACTACCCAGTACGCTATCAACTAGGCCACCGAGGCGGCGTAAAATAAAGGAAATACTTAAATTTGGTGTAAAAGCAAATCTTCAAATATGATAAAAATATTAGCACATAGCTGTTGTTCCCACACCTTAGGAATAGGAAGTTTTCTGAAATAACCGAATGCAATATAAGTTTGTGTAATAATTTGCAAGGTAAGTTCTACTTAAGGACACTACACAAGTACACATTCTTGAAGGCGAGTTCTCTGCCAGGATAGGTCAGAGGCCAGGCACCTGTAGCCTCGAGGTAACAAGTTCAAGTAGGTCTGGTAAGAGCCCGCGTTAGGCTGCAGTTAAGAAATATGTTTTTTGTTAGACAAGCAATAATTGCCCAACCTCCCCTTCCTCCAGCGACCCTTCACAGAGGGTGGGCCACTGCACTTGCTGCAGGCTATCGACCCGTTTCTACTTCCCAAAATATCCTTTGTGTATTTCGCCAACGACAGAACTATCTGCGGAACCTTCGGAACTCGTGAAGACCTGCAATTTTTCTTAGTGTAACAAAACTAATATTCAAGTTGTCAGCGGATTAACATTGAAAAATTAAGCCATTGGGGGCTCCATCATAGTAAGTCCTAGGCTTGGGTTTTGAAATTAGCACCTATCCTGACCACTGGATCACGTTTTTTAAAAGTGTGTGTGTGTGTGTGTGTGTGTGTGTGTGTGTGTGTGTGTGTGTGTGTGTGTGTGTGTGTGTGTGTGTGCGTGCGTGCGTGCAGCAGCGCTAGTCTGCTGTGCGTCTTTCGGGTATTTAATTAAGCCAAATTTCAGCTTTCTGAGACACATTGCTAGAGTGAGAACAACTCTGGGAAAGATCGTTAAGTTAAACCCCTTTTTCACGCCCTTTAGACATACTGGACAAAACGAAAATCGCTGTTACCGGTAAGTTAAACCCCTTTTTTAGACAGAACAAAAATTGCTTACTTACCGGTAAGTTAAACCCCTTTTATAGACAGAACAAAAATTGCTTACTTACCGGTAAGTTAAACCCCTTTTTTTAGACAGAACAAAAATTGCTTAGTCCTCGGTAAGTTAAACCCCTTTTTTAGACAGAACAAAAATTGCTTAGTTCCCGGTAAGTTAAACCCCTTTTTAGACAGAATAAAAATTGCTTAGTTCCCGGTAAGTTAAACCCCTTTTTTAGACAGAACAAAAATTGCTTAGTCCCCGGTAAGTTAAGCCCCTTTTTTAGACAGAACAAAAATTGCTTTGTTACCGGTAAGTTAAACCCCTTTTTTAGACAGAACAAAAATTGCTTAGTTACCGGTAAGGTAAACCCCTTTTTCACGCCCTTTAGGCATACTGGACAAAACAAAAATTGCTCAGTTCCCGGTAAGTTAAACCCCTTTTTTAGACAGAACAAAAATCGCTTATTTACCGATAAGGTAAACCCCTTTTTCACGCCCTTTAGACATACTGGACAAAACAAAAATTGCTTAGTTCCCGGTAAGTTAAACCCCCCTTTTAGACAGAACAAAAATCGCTTAGTTACCGATAAGGTAAACCCCTTTTTCACGCCCTTTAGACATACTGGGCAAAACAAAAATTGCTTAGTTACCGGTAAGTTAAACCCCTTTTGTTAGACAGAACAAAAATTGCTTAGTTCCCGGCAAGTTAAACCCCTTTTTTAGACGGAACAAAAATCGCTTAGTTACCGATAAGGTAAACCCCTTTTTCACGCCCTTTAGACATACTGGACAAAACAAAAATTGCTTAGTTACCGGTAAGTTAAACCCCTTTTGTTAGACAGAACAAAAATTGCTTAGTTCCCGGCAAGTTAAACCCCTTTTTTAGACGGAACAAAAATCGCTTAGTTACCGATAAGGTAAACCCCCTTTTCACGCCCTTTAGACATACTGGACAAAACGAAAATCGCTTAGTTACCGGTAAGTTAAACCCCTTTTTTAGACAGAACAAAAATCGCTTAGTTACCGATAAGGTGTGGAAACCCCTTTTTCACGCCCTTTAGACATACTGGGCAAAACAAAAATTGCTTAGTTACCGGTAAGTTAAACCCCTTTTGTTAGACAGAACAAAAATTGCTTAGTTCCCGGCAAGTTAAACCCCTTTTTTAGACGGAACAAAAATCGCTTAGTTACCGATAAGGTAAACCCCTTTTTCACGCCCATTAGACATACTGGACAAAACAAAAATTGCTTAGTTACCGGTAAGTTAAACCCCTTTTGTTAGACAGAACAAAAATTGCTTAGTTCCCGGCAAGTTAAACCCCTTTTTTAGACGGAACAAAAATCGCTTAGTTACCGATAAGGTAAACCCCCTTTTCACGCCCTTTAGACATACTGGACAAAACGAAAATCGCTTAGTTACCGGTAAGTTAAACCCCTTTTTTAGACAGAACAAAAATCGCTTAGTTACCGATAAGGTGTGGAAACCCCTTTTTCACGCCCTTTAGAGATACTGGACAAAACGAAAATCGCTTAGTTACCGATAAGGTGTGGAAACCCCTTTTTCACGCCCTTTAGACATACTGGACAAAACGAAAATCGCTTAGTTACCGGCAAGTTAAACCCCTTTTTTAGACAGAACAAAAATTGCTTAGTTCCCGGTAAGTTAAACCCCTTTTTTAGACGGAACAAAAATCGCTTAGTTACCGATAAGGTAAACCCCTTTTTCACGCCCTTTAGACATACTGGACAAAACGAAAATCGCTTAGTTACCGGTAAGTTAAACCCCTTTTTTAGACAAAACAAAAATTGCTTAGTTCCCGGTAAGTTAAACCCCTTTTTTAGACAACAAAAATCGCTTAGTTACCGATAAGGTAAACCCCTTTTTCACGCCCTTTAGACATACTGGACAAAACGAAAATCGCTTAGTTACCGGTAAGTTAAACCCCATTTTTAGACAGAACAAAAATTGTTTGGTTACCGGTAAGGTAAACCCCTTTTTTAGACAGAACAAAAATCGCTTAGTTACCGATAAGGTAAACCCCTTTCACGCCCTTTAGACATACTGGCCAAAACAATTAATCGCTTAGTTTTTCTATTTCCCTGTACAGAGTAAGTATGTATACTGATATCAGCTTTCTATTTAATTGGGAATTTGGAGAATTTGTGATTAAAGTTAGGGCTTTGCCTCGTGTTTATACATGAATCCAGCTGTCGGATTTCAGATACAGTTCCAAACTTTGTAAAACATGTCTTTCTTTACGAAAAAGAATTTAACCTACTTAAAACTGGACATATTTTCTAAATTTCTCCATTTTAAGAAGAAAATCTCAATCTAACAAAACTGATCCAGATAAAAACTACTTACTTTTGAGAATCTTTCATTTCGGTCAGTGGGGGGGGGGAGGCGGTAGTTTGCTAAAACCGCATGTAACGAAACCCGTTACAACAGAAGCACTTATCTTTGCAACCGTGCTACCTGCACGCTACCGTTGTTCAGAGGAAAGAAGCCATCACACGATTATGAATACATCACTTGCGCAGATGGCACTGTGACAGCGCCCAGCGTGACATAATCGGAAATAAATTTGAACTCGCACGGAGTTCATTTAGTCATAACTAACCAGTACGTTTATCGATCCGGGGGGAGGTGGTCGCGTTTGTTACAGCTCACTCTGCCAGTCACACATAACTCATACCACTGAATATAAACGTACTAAAATGATAACCCTTACGAGAGATATGTGAGCGCTCGCTGCTGGTGGCATCTTGCGGCACAGTATTCAACTACAGTTAAACAGATATTAGTAGCCTACTGTCTATTTTCTCGAACGTTTACGCTCCCTGTCATTGCTTCTTGCAGCTTTCGTAGCGGCAGATAATCCAATTACTTGAACTTTGCTCGTTAGACGTTATAAAGCGTACAATCTTCTGATTTTTAGCTGAAATTTGACTTCTCGACTATGGCGCCCTCGCGTGCGATACATACGTATAAAAATGGCGTGCAGTAAGAGAGATAACAGTCCTCACCCATCCGCTTTGACCACGAATTGTTAGCCGCCTAGTTGATAGCGTACTGGGCTTTCACCCCGAGGACCCGGGTTCGATTCCCGGCCAGGGATTGGCATTTCCATACGCTATAAATCATCCCATCGTCTGCATTAGCCCACGTCTGCATTAGCACAATAGTCGGACGTTAAACACACAACAACAACAAAATTGACCACGAATGGCATGTTCGTCTCCATAAGGAGCAAGATCAGGTGCTACAGCCATCTACTAGTGCGGCGAGCTCAAGCAGCGCAGAGGCAGTTTCGAGTAGGGATGAAATATCAGAAAAAAGTACAGATACTACAGGAAAATCAAAAAAATTTACCGATAATAGTACGTATAGTCGACCATGCCAGCCATGAACAGCAACTGACACCTTCTGTACCCTGACTATTTGCCGAAGCTACATGCATCGCAGAAAGCCTCGTGCGTCTCCACTGCTGCCAACCTCCTGTACATCTAACACTTCGAGTACAAGTTCAGAGCCAGGGCGTCCTAGGAGAATATAATTTTCATTCTGAACTCTGCCGCGACTATTAGACGTATGAGAACATCCACGGGTGTCAGCCATGAATAACAGCAACGGGATAACTGACACCTGACACCTTCCGCACCCTATCTACTTGCCGAAGCTACGTGCTATCGCAGAAAGCCTCGTACGTCTCCACTGCCGCCAACCTCCTGTACATCTAACACTTCGAGTACAAGTTCAGAGCCAGGGCGTCCTAGGAGAATATAATTTTCATTCTGAGCTCTGCCGCGACTATTAGACGTATGAGAACATCCACGGGTGTCAGCCATGAATAACAGCAACGGGATAACTGACACCTGACACCTTCCGCACCCAATCTACTTGCCGAAGCTACGTGCTATCGCAGAAAGCCTCGTGCGTCTCCACTGCCGCCAACCTCCTGTACATCTAATACTTCCAGTACAACCTCAGAGCCAGGGCGTCCTAGGGGAATATAATTTTCATTCTGAGCTCTGCCGCGACTATTAGACGTATGAGAACATCCACGGGTGTCAGCCATGAATAACAGCAACGGGATAACTGACACCTGACACCTTCCGCACCCTATCTACTTGCCGAAGCTACGTGTTATCGCAGAAAGCCTCATGCGTCTCCACTGCTGCCAACCCCCTGTACATCTAACACTTCGAGTACAACCTCAGAGCCAGGGCGTCCTACGAGAATATAATTTTCATTCTGAGCTCTGCCGCGACTATTAGACGTATGAGAACATCCACGGGTGCCAGCCATGAATAACAGCAACGGGATAACTGACACCTGACACCTTCCGCACCCAATCTACTTGCCGAAGCTACGTACTATCGCAGAAAGCCTCGTACGTCTCCACTGCCGCCAACCTCCTGTACATCTAATACTTCCAGTACAACCTCAGAGCCGGGGCGTCCTAGGGGAATATAATTTTCATTCTGAGCTCTGCCGCGACTATTAGACGTATGAGAACATCCACGGGTGTCAGCCATGAATAACAGCAACGGGATAACTGACACCTGACACCTTCCGCACCCTATCTACTTGCCGAAGCTACGTGTTATCGCAGAAAGCCTCGTGCGTCTCCACTGCCGCCAACCTCCTGTACATCTAACACTTCGAGTACAAGCTCAGAGCCAGGGCGTCCCAGGAGAATATACTTCTAAATCTGAGCTTTGCCGCTACTATTTAGACGCATGAAAAAGTTGAGGTGTCAGCCATACGCAGTCGCAACGGGTACTGACACCTAGTGGTGGGGCAGAAAACACCAGACTGTTAAAAAAAACTGTTTTTCTATAAACGACAAACAAATTGCTTTTTCAAACGGAAACAAGCAGTTTGATTTGCACTGGTTTATGATTTGTTAAACAAGGAACGGACTTTCCCCACTACCACACCCACGTTGCCGAAAGCGCTAAAACTGTTTTCCTGCAGTTCGCCAGCTAAGTGCTTTCCTGCTAACTGCTATTCTTCTACCTGCTTTTATGCTTTTTCCCTTTATTCCAAAGTTGCTTTTTGCTTGTAGCGAAGTAAGAACTGTTTGGTCAATGTCAATGTTTACCTCTATTTTGTCGCGAGTTGTAGTAACAACCTCTCACATTTTGTAGATACAGAGCCTAATTTTATTTAAACATATTTTTGATATTTATTATCAATCATCAATATTTTTTAATCAACTAAAAATATTCTGAATCGTTTGCATTTTGGTAAATATGCAAAGGACTATTTAATTTTTAAGTAAAAAAAAAGAATGCTTCTATTAGAAATTCATCGCATTTTGTACATAAAATGGCTTACATAATTATTACGTTTTGATAATGTAATTTAATTATTACTACACTTATAAGGATTATTTTTATCCTTTCTAAATGCTTTATACCCAAAAACAGTTAAGGACATGGTGGCAGTGGGAATGAAAAAGTAGTCTTAGAAAACTGAACGTATGTGCTTTATGTTTTAGCTGCTAATACAACTTTGAGTTTCAGTTTTCTAAACCTGTTTTTTCAACTATTTTAAAAAGTAGCTTTTTTCCTCAACAAACAGTTTGTTGACGTTTTGTAAAAATAGCAGAAACGCCACCTTTACTGACACCTGACACCTTCCGCACCATAACTACTTGCCGAAGCTACGTGCTACACGTCCGTGGCCCCACTGTTGCACGTACAACACGTTTATAAAACGGATTAAGCTTTAAAATCGACCTTTTGAAAGATCACCAGAAAGAAAGACCTAAGCGGTTTTAAATAGTCCGTGAAACAGCTGACCAAGCAAATAGCCTTTCATTATCTTTTTTTAATAAAACAGCTGGCCGAGCAAACAACCTTATCTTCGCTAAACACTGACTGATTTCTAAGAAAATTCTGTTGTTATTGGTCTGATATGTTGGTGTCTATTGTTCACTGACAGAATTCATCTCCCAAAATATGCTTTACAATTTTTAACGACAAATTTTTGATTTGGAAGACAAAAATTGGTTCTAACGATTACGATAGCTCAGATTTTGCCGAAATCTACCCCAAAAAAGTCAACACATCGTTATTTCCTCAAAGAAATCACCTTAGGAAAAACAAACCCCAAATATCGGCACATAAGTGAGGGACTACTAATTTTGATCACACTGCGGATTTAACTAGTCAATGGTATAAAAAAAATATCTAAAACTAGAGAGTACTGTACTTTAAACAAAATAAATTCTTTTATTTAAAATTTGTTAAATCGCTTAACTTATAAATCTTTACATGCATTCAAAATTGACAGAAATCTATTACGTCCTATAATGTTATTACCTATTTTACCCTGCCTTCTGACGATCTCTACCGAACCGAATTTGGAAAAAACCTGAGTACACTCGAGGCTCCATTAGTTTACCTAATTGAATTTGTGAAAGTTTGGCAGTTCGTAATTCAAGTGCCCTTACCGACATTCGCACTCCCCGCCGTCTAGCCGCTCTCTCGTCTCCGGACCGATGCTAATTTTAATTACCAGCACCAGCGGAAGAATGGCCGATAATCCGAGCGTGCGCACAACGCACGTCGCGAATACACGTTGTGGGAGAACCAGTCCTGGAGCTGGAACCCAAACAACTTTGTTACCGAGAAGAGAGGGACTAAACGAGAAAGCGGGGAGAACCAGCCTCTAATGAAGGGAGTTCATACAGCGTTCTCCGTTGGAGTTCAGGAACGATGAAAAGTTGTACCTATTCCTGGGGTCATGCGAACTGTGGTGCGTGACCTATTATATCAACACGTATTTCACTTTTCAATTGTAACAATGTAGTCGATAAAGAATTTAAAATTGGTAGCAAAACCTACAATATTTGTTTCGGCATTTCTAGCTTTGATATTTTTACTTTGCTGAATCGTTTACATTTAGTGTGGACCTAACCTCAGAGCAATTTGATGTTGGAACCCCCCCCTCGTCTTCAGTACAAGCATCAATATTCACTGATGCATTTCAGGTAGACAACTTTTCATAATATTATAACCACTACTGACTGACGCATTTCAGATTCTCTCAGAACAATTATCAATACTGACTGATGCATTTCAGGTAGACAACTCTTCATAACATTATAACCACTACTGACTGACGCATTTCAGATTCTCTCAGAACAATTATCAATACTGACTGATGCATTTCTGGTAGACAACTCTTCATAACATTATAACCACTACTGACTGACGCATTTCAGATTCTCTCAGAACAATTATCAATACTGACTGATGCATTTCTGGTAGACAACTCTTCATAACATTATAACCACTACTGACAGACGCATTTCAGATTCTCTCAGAACAATTATCAATACTGACTGATGCATTTCAGGTAGACAACTTTTCATAACATTATAACCACTACTGACTGACGCATATCAGATTCTCTCAGAACAATTATCAATACTGACTGATGCATTTCAGGTAGACAACTCTTCATAACATTATAACACTACTGACTGACGCATTTCAGATTCTCTCAGAACAATTATCAATACTGACTGGTGCATTTCAGATTTTCTTCAGAACAATTATCAATACTGACTGATGCATTTCAGATTCTCTTCAGAACAATTATCAATACTGACTGATGCATTTCAGGTAAACAACTCTTCATAACATTATAACCACTACTGACTGACGCATTTCAGATTCTCTCAGAACAATTATCAATACTGACTGGTGCATTTCAGATTTTCTTCAGAACAATTATCAATACTGACTGATGCATTTCAGATTCTCTTCAGAACAATTATCAATACTGACTGATGCATTTCAGGTAGACAACTCTTCATAACATTATAACACTACTGACTGACGCACTTCAGATTCGCTTCAGAACAATTATCAATACTGACTGGTTCATTTCAGATTTTCTTCAGAACAATTATCAATACTGACTGATGCATTTCAGATTCTCTTCAGAACAATTATCAATACTGACTGATGCATTTCAGGTAGACAACTCTTCATAACATTATAACCACTACTGACCGATGCATTTCAGGTAGACAAATCTTTAAAACATTATTATCGATACTGACAATGTATTTCAGATTCTCTTCAGAAGAATAATCAATACTGACTGATGCATTTCAGGTTAACAATTATTATCAAGACTAATAAATTTCAGATTATCTTCAGAATAACTATCAATACTAAATGACGCTTTCACGTAAACAAATCTACAGACCATATTAGAACAATAATAACATGAATTTCAGATAGGCCCAATCTTCACAACAATATTATCAATACTGACTGATACATTTGAAGTAGACACAAACTTCAGAATAACTGTACACTTTCTGCTGACAGCTACCAGGAAATATTCGCGTACTTAAAATATATTCGCTAAAGTGCATTAAATTTAGT
Organism: Callitettix versicolor; assembly: GCA_022606455.1. Lineage (NCBI taxonomy): Eukaryota > Metazoa > Arthropoda > Insecta > Hemiptera > Cercopidae > Callitettix > Callitettix versicolor. Next base: position 110,684,199 of record CM040186.1, on the reverse strand, counting down.
TACTTTTTGAAAATTCGCTTCTATCACGTCAGTAAGACAGCTCCGCAGTTAATATTTCATGCCACGAATAATGTTTTTAAATATGCACTGCATTATTTTCAAATAAAACAGTATTTTTTCTAAAAGCGCAAACATTTTTAACTGCCCGAGCGATGTCTCTTTTTTAACTCGGCTGTTCGGCATTTGGTTTGTGTGTTTCTTACGCAGTTTTGGCCGAACGCATTGATCGTTCTGAAATTAGTTACGTAGGTAGGGCCTACCTTGTAAAAGGTCCGGAAACGTGTCAGATTTTTCCCAATCACTTACGGTTTCAAGACGGGCGGTTTCTGAATTAACCACTACAGTGAAGTTGCAGGCTATTTCTTGTAACACTGGCTGAACGGCAAGACCTACGTGGAGAAACAGCATAAATTTCCAATAAAGTTAGTCGGGTGAAATTTGTTTTCGTAAATATTACGGTCAGCTGTTAAATTGGCGGGAAAATTACTAGCGGCCTCTGAATTAACCACTACAGTGAAGTTGTAGGCTATTTCTTGTAACACTGGCTGAACGGCAAGACCTACGTGGAGAAACAGCATAAATTTCCAATAAAGTTAGTCGAGTGAAATTTGTTTTCGTAAATATTACGGTCAGCAGTTAAATTGGCGGGAAAATTATTAGCGGCCTCTGAATAAACCACTACAGTGAAGTTGCAGGCTATTTCTTATAACACTGGCTGAACGGCAAGACCTACATGGAGAAACAGCATACATTTCCAATAAAGTTAGTCGGGTGAAATTTGTTTTCGTAAATATTACGGTCAGCAGTTAAATTGGCGGGAAAATTATTAGCGGCCACTGAATGAACCACTACAGTGAAGTTGCATGCTATTTCTTATAACACTGGCCGAACGGCAAGACCTACCATAATTGGTGGAGAAACAGCAGAAATTTCCAATAAAGTTAGTCGGGTGAAATTTGTTTTCGTAAATATTACGGTCAGCAGTTAAATTGGTGGAAAAATTACTAGCGGCCTCTGAATGAACCACTACAGTGAAGCTGCAGGCTATTTCTTATAACACTGGCCGAACGGTAAGACCTACCGTACTTGGTGGAGAAACAGCAGAAATTTCCAATAAAGTTAGTCGGGTGAAATTTGTTTTCGTAAATATTACGGTCAGCAGTTAAATTGGCGGGAAAATTACTAGCGGCCTCTGAATGAACCACTACAATGAAGTTGCAGGCTATTTCTTATAACACTGGCCGAACGGCAAGACCTACCGTACTTGGTGGAGAAACAGCAGAAATTTCCAATAAAGTTAGTCGGGTGAAATTTGTTTTCGTAAATATTACGGTCAGCAGTTAAATTGGCGGGAAAATTACTAGCGGCCTCTGAATGAACCACTACAGTGAAGTTGCAGGCTATTTCTTATAACACTGGCCGAACGGCAAGACCTACCATACTTGGTGGAGAAACAGCAGAAATTTCCAATAAAGTTAGTCGGGTGAAATTTGTTTTCGTAAATATTACGGTCAGCAGTTAAATTGGTGGAAAAATTACTAGCGGCCTCTGAATGAACCACTACAGTGAAGCTGCAGGCTATTTCTTATAACACTGGCCGAACGGTAAGACCTACCGTACTTGGTGGAGAAACAGCAGAAATTTCCAATAAAGTTAGTCGAGTGAAATTTGTTTTCGTAAATATTACGGTCAGCAGTTAAATTGGCGGGAAAATTACTAGCGGCCTCTGAATGAACCACTACAGTGAAGTTGCAGGCTATTTCTTATAACACTGGCCGAACGGCAAGACCTACCATACTTGGTGGAGAAACAGCAGAAATTTCCAATAAAGTTAGTCGGGTGAAATTTGTTTTCGTAAATATTACGGTCAGCAGTTAAATTGGCGGGAAAATTACTAGCGGCCTCTGAATGAACCACTACAATGAAGTTGCAGGCTATTTCTTATAACACTGGCCGAACGGCAAGACCTACCATACTTGGTGGAGAAACAGCAGAAATTTCCAATAAAGTTAGTCGGGTGAAATTTGTTTTCGTAAATATTACGGTCAGCAGTTAAATTGGCGGGAAAATTACTAGCGGCCTCTGAATGAACCACTACAATGAAGTTGCAGGCTATTTCTTTTAACACTGGCCGAACGGCAAGACCTACAATACTTGGTGGAGAAACAGCAGAAATTTCCAAATAAAGTTAGTCGAGTAAAATGTTTTCGTAAATATTACGGTCAGCTGTTAAAATTGGCGGGAAAATCACTTTGCGTTTAAGAGCGCTGTCCTATAGAATCGCGAGGTCTGTTGTTCTTTGAGCTAATAACACTATTAATATGTTACATACTGTACTTTAATTAAAAATTTAGGTACTGAAGGGCTTTACAATACACTCTATAACACTCGAAATGTTTTTGGGCAGGGTAATAGAGCAGAAGCGGTGATAGGACGTGACGTCATATCGATAACACTACGCACCGGTCATCAAGTTGCAACGGATGCAAGGAGTTCGCTACGATGGCCTCGACTATTACATTAAACGTCACTGCTGGCAAAGCATTTCCTAGCACAAGGAAATATTTCCAGACAGAATTCTCGGTAACATAAACAGTACTTTCAAAGTGCCAGCCAGCACGGCACTGTAGGGATGGGCGTTTCTGCTATTTTTTACAAAACGTCAACAAACTGTTTGTTGAGGAAAAAAGCTGCTTTTTAAAACAGTTGGAAAAAAACAGGTTTAGAAAACTGAAACTCAAAGTTGTATTAGCAGCTAAAACATAAAGCACATACGTTCAATTTTCTAACACTACTTTTTCATTCCCACTGCCACCATGTCCTTAACTCTTTTTTGGGTAAAAGCATTTAGAAAGGATAAAAATAATCCTTTCAAGTGTAGTAATAATTAAATTACATTCTCAAAACGTAATAATTATGTACGCCATTTTATATTTACAAAATGCAATGGATTTCTAATAGAAGCATTCTTTTTTTTACTTAAAAATTAAATAGTCCTTTGCGTATTTACCGAAATTCAAACGATTTAGAATATTTTTAGTTGATTAAAAAATATTGACTCTACAGCCACTAGAGGTGGGCGTTTCTACTATTTTAACAAAACGTCAACAAACTGTTTGTTGAGGAAAAAAGCTGCTTTTTAAAACAGTTGGGAAAAAACAGATTTAGAAAACTGAAACTCAAAGTTGTATTAGCAGCTAAAACATAAAGCACATACGTTCAGTTTTCTAAGAGTACTTTTTCATTCTCACTGTTTTTGGGTATAAAGCATTTAGAAAGGATAAAAATAATCCTTATAAGTGTAATAATTAAATTACATTCTCAAAACGTAATAATTATGTACGCCATTTTATATTTACAAAATGCAATGAATTTTTAATAGAAGCATTTTTTTTTTACTTAAAAATTAAATAGTCCTTTGCGTATTTACCAAAATGCAAACGATTTAGAATATTTTTAGTTGATTAAAAAATATTGACGATTGATAATAAATATAAAAAATATGTTTAAATAAAATTAGGCTCTGTATCTACAAAATGTGAGAGGTTGTTACTACAACTCGCAACAAAATAGAAATAAACGTTGATATTGTCCAAACAGTTCTTACGTCACTACAAGCAACAAGAATAAAGTGAAAAAGCATAAAAGCAAGTTGAAGAAAAGCAGTTAGCAGGAAAACAGTTTTAGCGCTTGCGGCAACGTTCAAATAGAACAGTCCGTTCCTTGTTTAACAAATCATAAACCAGCCCAAATCAAACTGCTTGTTTCCGTTCGAAAAAGCAGTTAGTTTGTCGTTTATAAAAAAAGCAGTTTTTCTAACAGTTTGGTGTTTTCTGCCCCACCACGGCAGTACTGTTTACGAAATTCGCAATACGTCTTGCGTCTGGGAAGTAGCCCAAGCCGGGTACGTTGCATGTCCTCATCGAGCGTAACGGGTTACAACATCCGGGTAAATTTAACTGCAATCGGACGTTGGCTTTCCTTTCTTTAAATCCAGAAAAACAGTTTTAGCGCTTGCGGCAACGTTCAAATAGAACAGTCCGTTCCTTGTTTAACAAATCATAAACCAGCCCAAATCAAACTGCTTGTTTCCGTTTGAAAAAGCAGTTAGTTTGTCGTTTATAAAAAAAGCAGTTTTTTTTAACAGTTTGGTGTTTTCTGCCCCACCACGGCAGTACTGTTTACGAAATTCGCAATACGTCTTGCGTCTGGGAAGTAGCCCAAGCCGGGTACGTTGCATGTCCTCATCGAGCGTAACGGGTTACAACATCCGGGTAAATTTAACTGCAATCGGACGTTGGTTTTCCTTTCTTTAAATCCAGAAAAACAGTTTTAGCGCTTGCGGCAACGTTCAAATAGAACAGTCCGTTCCTTGTTTAACAAATCATAAACCAGCCCAAATCAAACTGCTTGTTTCCGTTTGAAAAAGCAGTTAGTTTGTCGTTTATAAAAAAAGCAGTTTTTTTTTAACAGTTTGGTGTTTTCTGCCCCACCACGGCAGTACTGTTTACGAAATTCGCAATAGGTCTTGCGTCTGGGAAGTAGCCCAAGCCGGGTACGTTGCATGTCCTCATCGAGCGTAACGGGTTACAACATCCGGGTAAATTTAACTGCAATCGGACGTTGGCTTTCCTTTCTTTAAATCGCGATATCAGGCTGGCCGTGGCGAGTGGATTAATTAAATAAAATCAATCACCCGCGTCCAAACAATAGCAGACAAATGTCCGTCACTGGATTACTGTTTCCTCAGCGCCGTCCCCAATTAGTTTACTACGAAGCTCTACTTCAAATCTCATTACAAATAATTATATAAATATATTTTTTTAATCACGTTTTTAAAACGGACTAAGTATAAAATAAATCCATCAATCTATCGAGATTTATAAACCTATACGGATTCATAATCACGCACAGATTGTCTTAAAAATTTGTGACTGAATTTTTATAGATATTAAAATACTTGTACAATTAAAAACAAAAAACGTGGGACGCATGAAATTATACAACTACTACTATTAGCCTATAAGCGCCCTATGTTTTTTGTTTTTAATTGTACAAGTATTTTAATATCTATAAAAATTCACTGTCACAAGCTTTTAAGACAATCTGTGTGCGAATATGAATCTGTACAGGTTTATAAATCTCGATAGATTGATGGATTTATAAGAATTTATTTTATACTTTTTAGTCCATTTTAAAAACGTGATTTTTCAAAAAAGTTTTTATTTATATAATTATTTTACTTTTTAGTCTTGTCAATTATTTTTTAAATATCAAAAAAACCGGAATGTCGTTATCGTATATTTTTTTATTTACTGTAAACTCTGAATTTCCAAAGGTAAAATTACAACATTAGCGTACTGCCAAATCCTTGACAAGTCGATGCAACTTTAAATACTTTTTAAAAAACAATATGTTTTGTAAAAAATATAGGCTTCGCAATTACGTTTCCATTAAATGTCAATACGCTATAAAAAAAATTGGTCACGTGTTGGGTTCGAACCCACGCTCCTAATCGGGAACCAGAGCTTAAAGCTGGCGCCTTGGACCACTCGACCATCCTGGCTTACCCTAAACAACGACAGTATTACTTC
>CM040186.1:110633605-110676105 GCA_022606455.1 Callitettix versicolor | reverse complement strand
TAGAAGCGAACTTTCAAAAATATTTTTCCTTGTCTCACCCTTTGTAAAATTATAATTTCAACATCGTAATCGACATTAAAATCTAGATAAACTAGGGCTCTGTATAATTAAGTCTAACACACAATTCCGAAATAAACACTTAGACAAATCCACGGCATCTGGTCCACATTGATACTCGCGCCTGAATGGCATTAGTGGTGGAGCAGAAAACACCAAACTGTTAAAAAAACTGCTATTCTATAAACAACAAACTGCATTTAAAAAACGGAAACAAGCAGTTGGATTTGGACTGGTTTATGATTTGTTAAACAAGGAACGTTGCCGCAAGCGCAAAAACTGCTTTCCAGCAAACTGCTTTTCTTCCACCTGCTTTTATGCTTTTTCCCTTTATTCCAAAGTTGCTTGTTGGTTGTAGCGAAGTAAGAACTGTTAGGTTAATGTCAACACTTATCTCTATTTAGTTGCGAGTTGTAGTAACAACCTCTCACATTTTGTAGCTACAGAGCCTAATTTTATTTAAACATATTTTTTACATTTATTATCGATCATCAATATTTTTTAATCGACTAAAAATATTCTAAATCGTTTGCATTTCGGTAAATATGAAAAGGACTATTTAATTTTAAAGTAAAAAAAAGAATATTTCTATTAGAAATTCATTGCATTTTATAAATATAAAATGGGTTACATAATTATTACGTTTTGAGAATGTAATTTAATTATTACTACACTTGTAAGGATTATTTTTATCCTTCCTAAATGCTTTTACCCAAAAACAGTTAAGGACATGGTGGCAGTGGAAATGAAAAAGTAGTCTTAGAAAACTGAACGTATGTGCTTTATGTTTTAGCTGCTAATACAACTTTGAGTTTCAGTTTTCTAAACCTGTTTTTTAGCTAAACGCAATGACCGATTTGATGAAATTTTATACGAAGATATATTTCCACAAAACCCAAGTGAAGTATGTGCAAGACGTTTTCCTATTTACTTCCGTTTCAAGATGGCGGCGTCTGAATTAACGAGTATACGCAGTCGTGGCCCAACGTCCTGACCGACTGTTTTGAAATTTGTTACAAAAGTACCTTGTATAAAACCCGAACATATGTAAGATTTTTTCCCATTCGATTCCGTTTCAAGATGGCTGCCTCTGATTTACAATAACGAGTTTACGTAGTTTTAACCAAACGCAATGACCGGTTTAATGAAATTTTATACGAAGATATATTTCCACAAAACCCAAGTGAAGTATGTGCAAGACGTTTTCCTCTGACTCATTGTTTTAAAATTTGGTACAAAAGTACCCCGTATAAAACCGAACCGTCATATGTGAAAAATTTTTTCCCATTCGATTCCGTTTCAAGATGGCTGCCTCTGATTTACAATAACGAGTTTACGTAGTTTTAACCAAACGCAATGACCGATTTAATGAAATTTTATACGAAGATATATTTCCACAAAACCCAAGTGAAGTATGTGCAAGACGTTTTCCTATTTATTTCCGTTTCAAGATGGCGGCGTCTGAATTTAACGACGACGAGTATACCCAGTTGTGGCCAAACGCCCTGACCGATTGTTTTGAAATTTGTTACAAAAGTACCCTGTATAAAACCCGAACATATGTAGGATTTTTTCCCATTCGCTTCCGTTTCAAGATGGCTGCCTCTGATTTACAATAACGAGTTTACGTAGTTTTAACCATATGCAATGACCGATTTAATGAAATTTTATACGAAGATATAGTTCCACAAAACCCAAGTGTAGTATGTGCAAGACGTTTTCCTAATTACTTCCGTTTCAAGATGGCGGCGTCTGAATTAACGATGACCAGTATACGCAGTTGTGGCCCAATGCCCTGACCGACTGTTTTGAAATTTGTTACAAAAGTACCCTGTATAAAACCCGAACATATGTAAGATTTTTTCCCATTCGCTTCCGTTTCAAGATGGTGGGCTCTAAATTAACGCTGAAAGTGTAGCTGCTGTTTATTTCCTACCTGAAAGACAAAACCTATTATAATAAGTTTGTCCAGTAACATCTATCGCAAACAATACCTTACCGGTTAACTTGGCTGAAAGTTACGAACGCTACGGTGGAGCGCTCTGTACATTAATTAACATACTTCGGGGTCTGCTGTTCTTCGTACCAGTACAATACTGTGTTTGAAGGAAACAAGCCTGAGCGGATATCCGTAAGGAATCTCGCTTATCGCCGAAACACAGAGGGACTGCGCGACCGGCCCCACGGCCCGCGGCCCGACTGCTCCAATGCTCCTGCAATTCTATAAATAGGACACGGACTCCCCTTCCTGTTTGGAGCGCGTCGCCTAGCAACCGGCTGCACAATCGCGCCACGTCCCATGCTCCCATGCCTTGATGCCTGACACGGCAGTAAGCACAATACAAAGCATGCCGAAGACAGGTTTTTTCATTTTCGACAAAGCAACCACTGTCACTTTCTCGCTACGCTAAAGAAAGTATAGCGATCTTAATTATCGAATGCATAACCTAATTTGTTACAACCACTGTCACTGTCTGGCTATGCTAGTGACAGTATAGCGAGCTTAAAAAGACACTACTGTATCCTAATTAAAAAAAATTATGTTCCACGTTTCATAACAAGGGATGGTCTTTCAAAAAAAAGTATCGATACTTTTACTGGACACTGGTATCGGAAAAAGTATCGATACTTCAAGAAAATCGAAGAATTTACCGATTTTAGTAATTATCGAATGCATAACCTAATTTGTTACAACCACTGTCACTGTCTGGCTATGCTAGTGACAGTATAGCGAACTTAAAGACACTACTGTATCCTAATTTTTTTTAAAAATTATGTTCCACGTTTCATAACAAGGGATGGTCTTTCAAAAAAAAGTATCGATACTTTTACTGGACACTGGTATCGGAAAAAGTATCGATACTTCAAAAAATCGAAGTATTTACCGATATTAGTAATTATCGAATGCATAATTTTTTGTAATATCAACCACTGTCACTGTCTGGCTATGCTAGTGACAGTATAGCGAACTTAGACACTACTGTATCCTAATTTTTTAAAAATTGTGTGGTCTTTCAAAAAAGTATCGATACTTTTACGAATGCATAACCTAATTTGTTACAACCACTGTCACTTTCTGGCTATGCTAGGACAGTATAGCGATCATAAAGACACTACTGTATCCTAATTTTAAAAAAATTATGTTCCACGTTTCATAACAAGGTGGTCTTTCAAAAAAGTATCGATACTTTTACTGGACACTGATATCGGAAAAAGTATCGATACTTCAAGAAAATCGAAGAATTTACAGATTTTAGTAATTATCAAATGCATAACCTAATTTGTTACAACCACTGTCACTGTCTGGCTGTGCTAGTGACAGTATAGCGAGCTTAAAGACACTACTGTATACTAATTTTAAAAAAATTATGTTCCACGTTTCATAACACGGGATGGTCTTTCAAAAAAAAGTATCGATACTTCAAGAAAATCGAAGAATTTACAGATTTTAGTAATTATCGAATGCATAACCTAATTTGTTACAACCAATGTCACTGTCTGGCTATGCTAGTGACAGTATAGCGAACTTAAAGACACTACTGTATCCTAATTTTAAAAATATTATGTTCCACGTTTCATAACAAGGGATGGTCTTTCAAAAAAAAAGTATCCATACTTTTACTGGACACTGGTATCGGAAAAAGTATCGATACTTCAAGAAAATCGAAGAATTTACCGCTTTTAGTAATTATCGAATGCATAACCTAATTTGTTACAACCAATGTCACTGTCTGGCTATGCTAGTGACAGTATAGCGAACTTAAAAAGACACTACTGTATCCTAATTTAAAAAAATTATGTTCCGCGTTTCATAACACGGGATGGTCTTTCAAAAAAAAGTATCGATACTTTTACTGGACACTGGTATCGGAAAAAGTATCGATACTTCAAGAAAATCGAAGAATTTACCGATTTTAGTAATTATCGAATGCATAACCTAATTTGTTACAACAACTGTCACTGTCTGGCTATGCTAGTGACAGTATAGCGAGCTTAAAGACACTACTGTATCCTAATTTAAAAAAATTATGTTCCACGTTTCATAACAAAGAATGGTCTTTCAAAAAAATTATCGATACTTCAAGAAAATCGAAGTATTTACCGATATTAGTAGTTATCGAATGCATAATTTGTTATAACCACTGTCACTGTCTGACTATGCTAGGGACAGTATAGCGAACTTAAACAGACACTACTGTATCCTAATTTTTAAAAAAATATAAATTAGAATACATATATTTATATTTTGATCCTAATTTAGGAATAAAAAAAATATATAGCCGCATCGGTGGCCTAGTTGATACGCTAGTACTGGGCTATCACCCCGAGGACCCGAGTTCGATTCCTGGCCAGGGCTTGGCATTTTCATACGCTATAAATCATCTCATCGTCTGCATTAGCCGAAGTGTGCACAATAGTCGGACGTTAAACACCAAAAAACAAAAAAATAAATACAATAAAAAAAATATATTTCCACGTTTCTTAACAAGGGATGGTCTAACAAAGAAGGGTATCGATACTTTTACTAGATACTGGTATAGGAAAAAGTATCGATACTTCAAGAAAATCGAAGTATTTACCGCTACATAACGATTTGTTAGTTTATCGTTATCGAACTTAAAAGCAGTACTGTATACTATTTTTTTAAAAATTATTTATTATTTTAATTTAATTTAATTTAAATTAATTAAGTATTTACCGATATTAGTAGTTATCGAATGTCCGTAATTCGATTTTAGTAATTATCGAATGCATAACCTAATTTGTTACAACCATTGTCACTGTTTGGGTATGCTAGGGACAGTATAGCGAACTTAGACACTACTGTATCCTAATTTTTTAAAAAATGTTTCCACGTTTCATAACAAGGGATGGTCTAACAAAAGAAGGTATCGATACTTTTACTAGACACTGGTGGCGAAAAAAGTATCGATACCTCACGAAAATCGAAATATTTACCGATATTAGTAATTATCGAATGACATGGCATAACCTAATTTGTTACAACTATTGTTACTTTCTCGCTATGTTAGGGATAGTATGAGCGATCATAAAAAAAAAAAACAGTACTGTATCCTAAATTAAAAAAAAAAAATTTCACGTTTCATAACAAGGGATGGTCTAACAAAAGAAGGTGTCGATACTTTTACTAGACACTGGTGGCGAAAAAAGTATCGATACCTCACGAAAATCGAAGTATCTACCGATATTAGTAATTATCGAATGTCCGTAATTCGATAATAGTAATTATCGACCTACTAATTTGTTACAAACCTAATTTGTACAACCTAATTTGTTACAAACACTGTCAATGTCTCCCTATACTAGGGACAGAATAGCGAACTTTAAAGAACAGTACTGTTTCCTAATTTTTAACACATTATATTTTCACGTTTTATACCAAGGGCTGGTCTACCAAAAGAATTTATCGATGCTTTTACAAAAACATTGGTATCGGAAAAAGTATCGATACTTCAGGAAAATCGAAGTATTTACAAATTTAGTAATTATGGAATTTAAGGGCATACATAACCTAATTGGTTAAAACCACTGTCCCTTTCTCGCTACGCTAGAGAAAGTATAGCGATCTTACAGAAGTAATACTGTAATATATAAGGCTTTTGGTGAAAAGCACATAAAGGCTATCATCGCCGTCCACAAAATGTTAAAAAAAAGCAATACTGTATTGTAATTGTAACGAATTATATTTTCACGTTTCATAACAAGGGATGAACTATCAAAAGGAGTATCGATACTTTTACAAAACGAAAATCGAAGAATTTACCAATTTAGTAATTATCGAATCTAAGGGCATACATAACCTAATTGGTTAAAACCACTGTCCCTTTCTCGCTATGCTAGAGAAAGTATAGCGAACTTAAAAAACAGTACTGTAAACTAATTAAAAAAAAAAATTTCCACGTTTCATAACAAGGGATAGTCTAACAAAAGAAGGTATCGATACTTTTACTGGACACTGGTATCGGAAAAAGTATCGATAATTCAAGAAAATCAAAGTATTTACCAATATTATTAATTATCGAATGTCCGTAATTCGATATTATTAATTATCGAATGTCCGTAATTCGATATTAGTAACTATCGAATGCATAACCTAATTTATTACAACCACGTTTCATAACAAGGGAAGGTCTAACAAAAGAAGGTATCGATACTTCTACTAGACACTGGTATCGGAAAAAGTATGGATATCTTAAGAAAACTGAAGTATTTATCGATATTATTAATTATCGAATGCATAACCTAATTTGTTACAACCACTGTCACTGTCTCGCTATGCTAGAGAAAGTATTGCGAACTTCAAAAAAAGACACTGGTATCGGAAAAAGTATGGATACCTTAAGAAAACTGAAGTATTTATCGATATTATTAATTATCGAATGCATAACCTAATTTGTTACAACCAATGTCACTGTCTCGCTATGCTAGAGAAAGTATTGCGAACTTCAAAAAACAGTACTGTATACTAATTAAAAAAAAAATAATATGTTCACTTTTCATAACAAGGGATGGTCTAACAAAAGAAGGTATCGATACTTTTACTAAACACTGGTATCAGAAAAAGTATCGATACTTCTCTCACTTGAGCGTGATTACCCGACGTTGCCATCTTGAATTTATTAGGTCATGGTTTCTTTAGAACTTTGTTAAAATAACAAATAAAATCATGAATTCAAGGCTAAAAACACGTTGTTTATGATTATATTAACAATAATATTTGTAATAAGTTATATTCCTACATACCTAGATTTTAGATGTAGAAGATTTTATAAGAAACGAACACTAAACTGAATATCATTCACAAATACCAAACACTATCTCTGGCGTCGTACACTCGACTGGTATATACTACAACTGTGTCCTTCATGGGCCAGACTATATCTCTTGTAAATGTTTATAATACGAAATACAACCCCGGTAAGCAGTCAGTCACTACCAATCACAACGCCAACCTGACATTTTCCCTGTACTGCGTAATATGTTTAGTCTATGTCGCAGAGATAACAGGATATGCGAAAAGCAAGGGTCCCAACGCTATCTAGCGACAGAAAACAGAAATTCGGTTACAATAAGGAAACAAAACTTTCCGCCTCGACCAAACAGTTCCAAATTGGCGACCGTGTAAAAACTGTTTAAATTCACAACATTTTGTCTTTACTGTTTTGTTTTTAAATCCGACATCCCTATCAAAGAACTGCACAAATTAGCGTTTCGAATTTTCAAAAACCCGTTTAAATTAAGAAATTTCGACGGTCAGGGTTCAGTTTTGTATTTTTACAGCAATTAGAAAGTTTTAATAACGTATGTGGATTTTAATGTTGATCATAACGATGAAGCCGCCTCGGTGGCCTAGTGGATAGCGTACTAGGCTTTCACCCCGAGGACCCGGGTTCGATTCCCGGCGAGGGCTTGGCATTTTCATACGCTAAAAATCAACCCATCGTCTGCATTAGCCCAAGTGTCCACAATAGTCGGACGTTACACAAAAAAAAAAAAAAAAATATATATAACTATGAATCAGAATTTCAAAAAGCAGTTAAAACGAAATATAATTTTAGAAATTCGCTTTCATCCCGTCAGCGATTATCTTCGTTTTACACAGGGCCTACTGACGATTTTGAAATAAAGTTCAAGTAACCGTTTCAAAATGGCAACCATGTAATAAAATCTGTTTGTTTTTTTTTAAGGCGAAAAGCACATCGAGACTATTATCGCCTCCCTAAATGTATGTGCGAGTGTAAAGTGTTAGTCATAAGTGTGTGGTAGACTCAGATACCGCGAGGGACGTCTAAATCCTCTCAATCCTAGGGACGCTAGTCTGCACCTCCCTGCGGGGTCTGTTTAATAGGGACGCTAGTCTGCACCTCCCTGCGGGGTCTGTTTAATAGGGACGCTAGTCTGCACCTCCCTGCGGGGTCTGTTTAATAGGGACGCTAGTCTGCACCTCCCTGCGGGGTCTGTTTAATAGGGACGCTAGTCTGCACCTCCCTGCGGGGTCTGTTTAATAGGGACGCTAGTCTGCACCTCCCTGCGGGGTCTGTTTAATAGGGACGCTAGTCTGCACCTCCCCTGCGGGGTCTGTTTAATAGGGGCGCTAGTCTGCACCTCCCTGCGGGGTCTGTTTAATAGGGACGCTAGTCTGCACCTCCCTGCGGGGTCTGTTTAATAGGGGCGCTAGTCTGCACCTCCCTGCGGGGTCTGTTTAATAGGGACGCTAGTCTGCACCTCCCTGCGGGGTCTGTTTAATAGGGACGCTAGTCTGCACCTTCCTGCGGGGTCTGTTTAATAGGGACGCTAGTCTGCACCTCCCTGCGGGGTCTGTTTAATAGGGACGCTAGTCTGCACCTCCCTGCGGGGTCTGTTTAATAGGGACGCTAGTCTGCACCTCCCTGCGGGGTCTGTTTAATAGGGACGCTAGTCTGCACCTCCCTGCGGGGTCTGTTTAATAGGGACGCTAGTCTGCACCTCCTGCGGGGTCTGTTTAATAGGGACGCTAGTCTGCACCTCCCTGCGGGGTCTGTTTAATAGGGACGCTAGTCTGCACCTCCCTGCGGGTCTGTTTAATAGGGACGCTAGTCTGCACCTCCCTGCGGGGTCTGTTTAATAGGGACGCTAGTCTGCACCTCCCTGCGGGGTCTGTTTAATAGGGACGCTAGTCTGCACCTCCCTGCGGGGTCTGTTTAATAGGGACGCTAGTCTGCACCTCCCTGCGGGGTCTGTTTAATAGGGACGCTAGTCTGCACCTCCCTGCGGAGTCTGTTTAATAGAGACGCTAGCCTGCACCTCCCTGCGGGGTCTGTTTAATAGGGACGCTAGTCTGCACCTCCCTGCGGGGTCTGTTTAATAGGGACGCTAGTCTGCACATCCCTGCGGGGTCTGTTTAATAGGGACGCTAGTCTGCACCTCCCTGCGGGGTCTGTTTAAATTCACAACTTTTCTGCCATTACTCTTTATTTTTTTAAATCTGATATCCTTATCAAAATTCACTGTTAAAAGCTGCACAAAACTGCGCGAATTTTCAAAAATTTGCTTAAATTAAAAATTTCGTCGGTCAGGGATCAGTTTTGTATTTTTACTGCAATTGGAAAGTTTAAAACCTAACGTATACAGATTTTAACGCTGATCAAAACGGTGAATTGAAATTTCAAAGTTGTTTTTTTGAAATTCGTTTTCACACGTCGGCGAGACAGCTGCGTGTCGATATTATTAACAATTTCCAAGTAACGCTAACGACCGACCGGTTGCTCTTGGTTCAACTTGAACACTTAGTAAAACTTCCAACTGCAAACAGAACGAAACAATGCCCTGCCCTGCACATAAATCAACAGGACTCTGCTTTGGTCACGGCTCCGAAGGAACGTGCCCCTACCCGCTATCCTAGCCCCCCGGACGACCTTGTGTTTTTCCACATCACCACACATTTGGCATTTCTCCGTTTAACAGAACTGGATAACTGCTCAGCGGTCACTTCCTCAAGGACTTTGTACAGAAAGTTCTCACTTGCCTTTGCTTCTGCGCAATGAACGATTAAAATATCGTCACTCCACCAAACATCGTTGTTATGAGGCAATAATGAATTCTAGTTCTCCCGTTAACCGAAAATCCAATGCGTTAGTTACCGTAAAAATGTAATCAGGGTGAAAATCTCAAAACTGGTCCAACAAATTTGGATAAAATTTTGTTTTTTAAAAGTTTTTTTAAATCCTCAGACTCTTAAATTAAGGTCAGTATCGGGATTTGAACTCACATCCCTTAGTTTCATTAACAGAAATCATACCACTGAGCCACGAAAGCATTCTCAAACAGAAGTCATATCACTGAGCCACGAAAGCATTCACTAACAGAAATCATACCACTGAGCTACAAATGCAGTCACTAACAGAAATCATACCACTGAGCCACGAATGCTTTCACAACAGAAATCATAACACTGAGCCACGAATGCATTCACAAACAGTAGTCATACCACTGAGTCACGAATGCATTCACTAACAGAAATCATACCACTGAGCCACGAATGCATTCACTAACAGAAGTCATATAACTGAGCCACGAATGCATTCACTAACAGAAATCATACCACTGAGCCACGAATGCATTCACTCATACCACTAGCCACGAATGCATTCCAACTGAGTCATACCACTGAGCTACGAATGCATTCACAACAGAAATCATACCACTGAGCCACGAATGCATTCACAAACAGAAGTCATATCACGGAGCCAAGAATGCATTCACTAACAGAAATCATATAACTGAGCCATGAATGCATTCACTAACAGAAATCATGCCACGAATGCATTCACTAACAGAAATCATACCACTGAGCCACGAATGCATTCACTAACAGAAATCATACCACTGAGCCACGAATGCATTCACTTACAGAAGTCATACCACTGAGCAACGAAAGCATTCATAACAGAAGTCATATAACTGAGCCACGAATGCATTCACTAACAGAAGTCATATAACTGAGCCACGAATGCATTCACTAACAGAAATCATATCACTGAGCAACGAATGCATTCATAACAGAAGTCATATAACTGAGCCACGAATGCATTCACTAACAGAAATCATACCACTGAGCCACGAATGCATTCACTAACAGAAATCATATCACTGAGCCACGAATGCATTCACTAACAGAAATCATACCACTGAGCCACGAATGCATTCACAACAGAAATCATACCACTGAGCCACGAATGCATTTACTAACAGAAATCATACCACTGAGCCAAGAATGCATTCACTAACAGAAATCATATCACTGAGCAACGAAAGCATTCACAAACAGTAGTCATACCACTGAGCCACGAATGCATTCACAAACAGAAATCATACCACTGAACCACGAATGCATTCACTAACAGAAATCATACCACTGAGCCACGAATGCATTCACAAACAGAAGTCATACCACTGAGCCACGAATGCATTCACAAACAGAAATCATACCACTGAGCCACGAATGCATTCACAACAGAAATCATACCACTGAGCCACGAATGCATTCACAAACAGTAGTCATACCACTGAGTCACGAATGCATTCACTAACAGAAATCATACCACTGAGCCACGAATGCATTCACAACAGAAATCATACCACTGAGCCACGAATACATTCACTAACAGAAATCACACCATTGAGCCACGAATGCATTCACTAACAGAAATCACACCATTCAGCCACGAATGCATTCACTAACAAGTCATACCACTGAGCCACGAATGCATTCACAACAGAAATCATACCACTGAGCCACGAATGCATTCACAACAGAAATCATACCACTGAGCCACGAATGCATTCACAACAGAAATCATACCACTGAGCCACGAATGCATTCACAACAGAAATCATACCACTGAGCCACGAATACATTCACTTACAGAAGTCATACCACTGAGCCACGAATGCATTCACCAACAGAAGTCATATCACTGAGGCACGAATGCATTCACAAACAGAAGTCATATCACTGAGCCACGAATGCATTCACAAACAGAAATCATACCACTGAGCCACGAATGCATTCACTAACAGAAATCATACCACTGAGCCACGAATGCATTCACCAAACAGAAGTCATACCACTGAGCCACGAATGCATTCACTAACAGAAATCATATCACTGAGCCAAGAATGCATTAAAAACAAGTAGCTCACTTATACCTACATTCACTAGAGTCTTAGCGTGACGGGTTTTTGACGAACTAACGCAACACACGAATTCAATACTCACCCGACAAAGTGTCAGGCGCGCCTAAAAAACGTGTTCACTTCAAAATCTATCGGAACTCAATAGTGAATTTCCATTGGAAATTGATCCATTGAAATCAATCATGGTAAAATATACACCCGGGACCTTAAACTGAACGTCGATCCTTCCATCTACAAGCGCACGCGTGAGAAAGCACGCTCAAATTCGCAATTTTGGTAAACAGCTCGGACAAATTAGTTAAACAGCGAAATACGTTTAACAGTTTCAAAATGGCAACCATTTCAAATCTTTAAAATAACCTTCTTTTATCTTAATTATTTTTGAAAATCGCATTTTCACCGGTTTTTCATCCGTTTTTCGCCGTTAAAAACTGCATAAATTAACATTTCAAATTCTCAAAATCCGTTTAAATAAAGTCGGACGTTAAACACAAAAAAAAATAAATAAAATAAAAAATAAAGGAATTCAATTTTATGGCGGTCGGTTTCATTTTTGTGCTTTCAGTGTAAATTAAAAGTTTAAAAAAGAAGGTAAGATACTTTCGGAGATTCGCTTCTATCACGTCAGCGAGGCAGTTTGTATTCACTTATTTTAACTACTTGAATACCCCTGCTTCGTTTCAGTTTAAAAATGTATACATACGTTCTAAATGTATCTCTAATTAGAAATGAGTAAGTTATATAAGAGAATGTTAATTAATATCACAGATCGATCGATAACATAATTCAGTAAGGCAAACCAGTGAGGACATCTGCCGGCTTGCCCGTATAGCCTACATGCACCGCAATAATTAATGCGATAATCAATTACTACATCGATCTGACCACGATAGTTGATTTGACGCCTCGTACTGCAAATAATACACGATTCTGTATCTAATCTGTATGTACAATGTCATGAGAACCCGTATATATTTGCCGGAGTCGGATGTTGTAAAAAACTATAAACTGAAAATTATGATGGCCATGACATTTTGAAACCGTTTTTTTTGTTTAACGTCCGACTATTGTGCACACTTGGGCTAATGCAGACGATGGGATGAATTATAGCGTACGAAAATGCCAAGCCCTGGCCGGGAATCGAACCCGGGTTTTCGGGGTGAAAACCCAGTACGCTATCAACTAGGCCACCGAGGCGGCTTTTTGTAAATACAACAAAATAATTGTGCACACTTGGGCTAATGCAGACGATGGGATGATTTATAGCGTATGAAAATGCCAAGCCCTGGCCGGGAATCGAACCCGGGTCCTCGGGGTGAAAACCCAGTACTATCAACTAGGCCACCGAGACGGCTTTTACGCAGTGAAATAATAGTTTCAAAAAGAAGGTAAGATACTTTTGGAGATTCGCTTCTATCACGTCAGCGAGGCAGTTTGCATTCACTTATTTTAACTACTTGAATACCCCTGCTTCGTTTCAGTTTAAAAATGTATATATATATATATATATATATATATTCTAAATGTATCTCTACTGAGAAATGAGTAAGTTACAGGCTGACACTGCAAAGAATATACGAATCTGTATCTAATCTGTATATACAATACGAGGTACGGCTATTAAATAACGAGACTGACGTAAAAAATTTTATTTTCATTTTATACATAATTACTTATTATCACCTTCAATATACACCCCTTCTCTATCCATACAACGCTCCATGCGAATTTTCCATTGTTGGAAACAGTGCTAGAAGTCATCTTCTGTCAACTCCTTCAGGACTCTTGCCGCTTTCACTTTTACAGCTTCCACAGACTCAAATCTCGTCCCTTTTAATAGTGAACAGATAGAAGTCACATGGTGCAAAGTCTGGTGAGTAAGGTGGATGTTCTAACACTGGAATGCTGTACTTGGCCAGGAACCTCTTGACAGATAACGCGGAATGAGCTGGCGCATTGTCTTGATGGAATACCCATGACTTGTCCTTCCACATTTCGTCCGTCATTGTCACCCGTTTTTGACGTTGAAGGGCTACCCGGTCGGCGAATCATCTTCAACGTCTTGTCGGCCATCTTGAAAACGCTTAAACCATTCAAAAACACGTGCCCGCGATAAACATTCACTGCCATACACTTCTTTCAGTAAATTATAAGTTTCAGTAGCGGTTTTTTCCAAGTTTGAAGTGAAATTTAACAACAATTCGTTACTCTATTATTACACTAACCATTTTTTCCGGCAAAACAAAATAACAACACTAACGGAAATGAAGGTTATGACTCGGTGTTGGTTACACAAACGAGACTAACTGCATTTCGAAGAGAAAGCTTCACACTAAACAGCTGTCGGTTAATGGCGGTTGGCGCATGCGCACTTGTTCCGCCGCAGCATCAGTCTCGTTATTTAATAGCCACACCTCGTATGTCATGAGAACCCGTATATAATATTTGCCAGAGTCGAATGTTGTAAAAAACTATACACTGAAAATTATGATAGCCGTGACCTTTTGAAACCGTGACAAACAAATACACCAAAGAGCTTTTACCTTTTTCCTATTGTTAACTCTTTTCAATTTAGTAAACAAGAAGAGTTTAAAATATCGGATTTAAAATATTAAAATAATCAAAAAACATTAAACACGGAGAAAAGCTTGCCATTTGGATGCGTATAAGTAACATTACAAGTGAAATGTCGATCATAATTGTACAACAAAATTTAAAACAAGAAAATGGCTTGAAGTTAACAATAATTTTAGGCCTGGCGGCCACAAAATGCGGAGAAGAGCTGATCCAAACGGAGCGGAATGAAAATAAACGCGTTTGTATCATTTAAATCAAAATATTCAAGCTTACTTAACGGATTCTAGGAAAATTATGTTTAAAAACCGTAACCTAGGTAACGAGAAATTATATTCGGAGGTGTGGGGCAGCGTGGTAGGGGAAGTGAAGTCAGCTTTAAACCGAACCTAGACAGAGTCGAAGCTACGCGGAGTGGAGCTCAATTCCGTTATGCCTTTACATTAAAAACAAAAAACTACAAGTGTAGAACTCTGGGAGTCATCTACATAAGCGAAGCTTTTGTTAATGATATTTTCGCTGAATATACAATTAGTTTGAAGATATGTTTACAAATACCTTGTTTTGTTTATATAAATAAATTCTTGAACCTAGCTTAGATATTATTTACTGTTATATTAATTCATAACGATCAGCTGATTTCATTGACCAGCTGATAAGATATATAAGTTTCAGGTTATGTTGTTAAAAACTGGCAATATTATTATAACGTTTGCTAATATAATATAATAATATATATATATTAATTAATATTAATAATAATTAATTAATAATATATAATTAGCAATATTCGAATATATTATAAACGGTTACAACGTGCACGTGTTCTTCAACTAAGGAAAAATACCGAAACCAAAGCAACACAACGTTTTGTAATGTTATCGAAAAGAAGAGGGGAAAGTAATAAACGAAATTCGTTTGCAAAATCGTTCCATATTTCCGTTACATTCTTCCGTTCATTTAAAGCTAACATTTAAAGCTTCGCTTCCATAGATTAGGTTTTTAATGCGTAGCCGCTCCGCATTTGGAGACCACTCGGCCTTGTGGTTTATCGATACAATATCCGCCAGGTGCAATCAACCCTAACATGCCGTTCGATCGTTTTAAAGGCTTCTCGAACGACAAATTCTGAAAAAATATAATCGATACTGCTCAATTCGTTTAGTCTTACGCTTTGTGCACAATCGCACAAACGCACAACCAATGTTTTCTGTTGATTTTGTCTATAACTTCTTGCCTGCTGTAGGAAGATGGCACTTCGGTTACAAGATTCTTTGCATGGTTGTATTTTTAAATAACCGAGAAAAGCGAAGTCCCGTTTCTACTCGACGGTTCGGTGTTTCTTACGCAGTTTTGGCCAAACGTACGGACCGATTGTTTTAAAATTTGGTACAAAGGTACCTTGTATAAAGCCAGAACGAAGTACGTGCAAGATTATTTCCCAATAACCTCCCCGTTAGGCATTTTCTGATTTACGATGACGAATGCAAGTGCTGGGTATTTCTTGTAAAACTGGCCGAACGGCAAGAGCTATCACAATTTTGACAGCTTCACATAGAGTGTAAAATTTCTAATCGCATTCAAAACCTAACCCATTGTTTTTAATGTAAGTACGGCCACTGAAAGTGTGACGAAGTAAATCGGCGTCGCTAAACTCCGTTCCGCGTAGCTTCCACTCTGACTAGGTTCAGTTTGAAGCGGACTCCGATTTCCCCCACCACACGCTGACCACGCCTCCAAACTTATAATTTCTCGTTACCTAGGTTACGGTTTTTACACATAATAGTTCCTAGAACCCGTTACAGTAGGCATAAATTTATATATTTAAAAGATACAAACGCGTACTTTAAACTGACTACGCTTCTGGTTGCCGTCAATCTTCATTCCGCTCAGCTCATTTACGCCCGTATTTGGTGGCCACCCGGCAGTAACTTCTTTCCTAAATATAACTGTTATTAGTTAAATTAGCGGGATATATTCAAAGCGCTGTGTTGGAGCAGTGACTAGGCAAATATACTGCGAGGTCTACTGTTCGCAATGACAGATTGTTTTTAATCTGTAGAAGGTTCCTTGTATAAAGTCCGAACTGCATTTGCGTAAGATTTTCTCCATTCACTATCGATTCAAGATGGTGGTTTATCATTTAATGATGACTAATGTACTTGCTGGTTATGTCCTGCAATTCTGGCTGAATGACAAGAGTATCAACATTTTAATCTCTTCATAAAGAAAGACCATAAAATTTCCATCAATATTGGTGCAGTAACATTTTCCTTAAATATTACAGTTACCGGTTATTTCCTTAAATATTACGGTTACCGGTTATTTCCTTAAATATTACGGTTACCTGTTATTTCCTTAAATATTACGGTTACCGGTTATTTCCTCAAATATTACGGTTACCGGTTATTTCGTTAAATATTACGGTTACCGGTTATTTCCTCAAATATTACGGTTACCTGTTATTTCCTCAAATATTACGGTTACTGGTTATTTCCTCAAATATTACGGTTACCTGTTATTTCCTCAAATATTACGGTTACCTGTTATTTCCTCAAATATTACGGTTACCGGTTATTTCGTTAAATATTACGGTTACCGGTTATTTAATTAAATATTACGGTTACCTGTTATTTCCTTAAATATTACGGTTACCGGTTATTTCCTCAAATATTACGGTTACCGGTTATTTCCTTAAATATTACGGTTACCGGTTATTTCCCTAAATATTACGGTTACCGGTTATTTCCTCAAATATTACGGTTACCGGTTATTTCCTTAAATATTACGGTTACCGGTTATTTCCTCAAATATTACGGTTACCGGTTATTTCCTTAAATATTACGGTTACCGGTTATTTCCTCAAATATTACGGTTACCGGTTATTTCCTTAAATATTACGGTTACCTGTCATTTCCACAAATATTACAGTTACCGGTTATTTCCTCAAATATTACGGTTACCGGTTATTTCCTCAAATATTACGGTTACCGGTTACTTCCTTAAATATTACGGTTACCGGTTATTTCCTCAAATATTACGGTTACCGGTTATTTCCCTAAATATTACGGTTACCGGTTATTTCCTCAAATATTACGGTTACCGGTTATTTCCTCAAATATTACGGTTACCGGTTATTTCCCTAAATATTACGGTTACCGGTTATTTCCTCAAATATTACGGTTACCGGTTATTTCCTTAAATATTACGGTTACCGGTTATTTCCTCAAATATTACGGTTACCGGTTATTTCCTTAAATATTACGGTTACCGGTTATTTCCTCAAATATTACGGTTACCGGTTATTTCCTTAAATATTACGGTTACCTGTCATTTCCACAAATATTACAGTTACCGGTTATTTCCTCAAATATTACGGTTACCGGTTACTTCCTTAAATATTACGGTTACCGGTTATTTCCTCAAATATTACGGTTACCGGTTATTTCCTCAAATATTACGGTTACCGGTTATTTCCTCAAATATTACGGTTACCGGTTACTTCCTTAAATATTACGGTTACCGGTTATTTCCTCAAATATTACGGTTACCGGTTACTTCCTCAAATATTGCGGTTACCGGTTTATTTCCTCAAATATTACGGTTACCGGTTTATCTCCTCAAATATTACGGTTACCGGTTATTTCCTCAAATGTTACGGTTACCGGTTACTTCCTTAAATATTACGGTTACCGGTTACTTCCCTAAATATTACGGTTACCGGTTACTTCCTTAAATATTACGGTTACCGGTTACTTCCTTAAATATTACGGTTACCGGTTACTTCCTTAAATATTACGGTTACCGGTTATTTCCTCAAATATTACGGTTACCGGTTTATTTCCTCAAATATTACGGTTACCGGTTATTTCCTTAAATATTACGGTTACCTGTTATTTCCTCAAATATTACGGTTACCTGTTATTTCCTCAAATATTACGGTTACCGGTTATTTTCTCAAATATTACGGTTACCGGTTATTTCCTCAAATATTACGGTTACCGGTTATTTCCCTAAATATTACGGTTACCGGTTATTTCCTCAAATATTACGGTTACCGGTTATTTCCCTAAATATTACGGTTACCGGTTATTTCCCTAAATATTACGGTTACCGGTTATTTCCCTAAATATTACGGTTACCGGTTATTTCCCTAAATATTACGGTTACCGGTTAAATTTACAAACGTCTACGAGCGCGTCAGAGCGCTGTCGTGGAGCGCTTTGTAAATGAATTAAGAATATAATACGAAGTCAACGATTCTTTATACAGATGAATAAAATTCTCATTCTCTGACGAAGTTTTGGCAAACTGCACCGTTACGACTGCCGACCTGCTTAGGCTTACCCATTGGGCACACTGCAAAAATTTAAGAATTCCTAACTGTGAGCCGGGGAGCCGCGACACATCAAAGTAAGAATGCTTGCAATCAGGTGTTGGAACGGTCCAATAAGTGTTTCATAGCCTCATACGATACAATGGCTTGCCAAAGATTCGGTTCCTTTTATAGGCCACACACGCTTAGGCTGCCATATTTTCAACACTGAAACCGCGACAACACCGGTGGATGTATGTAACACTTCATTAGGCAAAACCACGCAGGGATGCAGACTACCTATTGAGAGGATTTAGACGTCCCTCGCGGTACCCGAGTCTAACACACACGTACTCTTACAACGCTATATTTACGACTTTAACACTATACACTGAAAGTGGGCGTTACTTCTATTTTTACAAAACATCAACAAACTGTTTGTTGAGGAAAAAAGCTGCTTTTTAAAACAGTTGGGAAAAAACAGTTTTAGAAAACTGAAACTCAAAGTTGTATTAGCAGCTAAAACATAAAGCACATACGTTCAGTTTTCTAAGACTACTTTTTCATTCCCACTGCCACCATGTCCTTAACTGTTTTTGGGTAAAGCATTTAGAAAGGATAAAAATAATCCTTACAAGTGTAGTAATAATTAAATTACATTATCAAAACGTAATAATTATGTAAGCCATTTTATGTACAAAATGCGATGAATTTCTAATAGAAGCATTCTTTTTTTTACTTAAAAATTAAATAGTCCTTTGCATATTTACCAAAATGCAAACGATTTAGAATATTTTTAGTTGATTAAAAAATATTGATGATCGATAATAAATATAAAAAATATGTTTAAATAAAATTAGAATCTGTATCTACAAAATGTGAGAGGTTGTTACTACAACTCGCAACAAAATAGAGATAAGTGTTGACATTGACCAAACAGTTCTTACTTCATTACAAGCAACAAGCAACTTAAAATTGAAATAAGGAAATAAATAAACAACTTGTTGCAGGGCTGTAAAGAAAGATTTTTTTTTCGGTGTTTAACGTCCGACTATTGTGCACACGTGGGCTAATGCAGACGATGGGATGATTTATAGCGTGTGAAAATGCCAAGCCTGGCCGGGAATCGAACCCGGGTCCTCGGGGTGAAAGCCCAGTACGCTATCAACTAGGCCACCTAGGCGGTTTCATAAGAAAGAACGGATCTTGCATAACAAAGGGCTTTGCAGTCCTCTCGCTCGCGTCCAGCTTTCGTCCCTTTTCCTCAAATATTACGCATTCCAAAAATATTTTTCCCCTTTGCTGCGCACGTATCGATGTAGGTATACTGCAACGGACATTCGACGGTACGCTAATCGTTGCCAACCGAACGATTAGCGTACGTTGGGGCCGTTAAATTTCATTTCTCATTTCCGATTACGTTTGAAAATTCAAAATGTTGATTTACACAGACGTTAACGCTGATTAGACGATGAAATCGGATTAAGAGAAGTGAAAGACAAAAAATGTTAAAGATTTTTTTTCAAAAATTTGAATTGACTCGATTTTGAAAATATAACTGGGTAAATCACTTATCGAAAATCGATTTTTTGTGGGCCAAGTTTGAATCAAATTAAGCCACAAGTGTGTGTGTGTGTGTGTATGTGTGCGCGCGCGCGTGGTGTGGTTGGGTGGATGCGCGCGCGCGTGGTGTGGTTGGGTGGATGCGCGCGTGCGTGTTATGTGCGTGTGTGCACGCGTGTTGTGTGTGTTTATGTGTGTGCGTGCGCGCGCGCGTGTGTATGTGTGCGTGTGTGTGTTGTGTATGCGCGCGCGAATGTATGTGTGTGTGTGTGTGTGTGTGCGCGCGCGCGTGTGCGCGTGCGTGCGTGCTTGTGCATGTGTGTGTGTATGTGCGTGCGCGCGTGAGATTGTGTGCGCGTGCGGTGTGTGTGTGTGTGTGTGCTTGTGCGTGTGTGTATGTGTGCGTGCTTGTGCGCGTGTGTGTGTGTGCTTGTGCGCGCGCGCGTGCACTGTACTTGCGCTTCTGTTTTAAAATCGCGTACGCACTTTATTACAAATTGCCGGTCACATTTAATGTCAGGTATCGCCACCGTTTAATTTGTATCTCAGCTTTTAGTACTGATGTTACTATTTTTACTGACATTTCTGAACGTTGACGGGACATACACGTCCATCCGAAACTTCGGGACTGTCCCGGTCAAGATTTAAAATATGGGGTAAACCATTTGTAATATAGTACAGTTACATTAACCTAGCCCCGCAGGGGGAGGTGCAGATTAGCTGCACATATTGAGAGGATTTAGACGTCCTTCGCGGTACCCGAGTCTAACACACACACTTACGACTAACATTTTACACTCACACTTACATTATATATATATATATATATATATATATATAATTTGCGTATAGATCCTATTGGATCACGCAAAGCACTCCGACTCATGTCTTGTTTCTTCTAATCCTCTAGACTAGGTTATATATAACCAATGCAAGCGAGACGCTAGCACTCCACACAAAAGCTACCATGGAGGGTATTTTGAAGGAAGAACGCAAAATCTTGAGGAAGATCCTTGGCCCGAGATTAACAGAAGATACAGGTTGAACTCCCGGAAGACCACAGAGAAGATATCGAACCTGGCAGCAGATATCAGAAGGAAGCTTCGGTTCTATGGACACATCAGTAGACTCCCAACAACGAGACTTGCCAACAGAATCCTTAAGTATATACAAGATGTCAAATCAACAACGTCGTGAATCGCACAAGTCAGACCTACATGACGCAGAGCAGGGGTAAAATAGACGGAGGAGCGGAAGAGGTCGGAGTGCTTTGCGTGATCCAACAGGGTCTATACGCAAATAATAATAATATATATATATATACACACACACTTTTTTTTTGTGTTTAACGTCCGACTATTGTGCACACTTGGGCTAATGCAGACGATGGGATGATGTATATATAGCGTATGAAAATGCCAAGCCCTCGCCGGTAATCGAACCCGGGTCCTCGGGGTGAAAGCCTAGTACGCTATCCACTAGACCACCGAGGCGACTATATATATATATATATATATATATATATACACACATATACACACACACACACACACACACACACACACACACACACACACACACACACACACACACACACACACACACACACATATATATATATATATATATAAGTATTAACCTAGGCCAGGAGGGATAATACTACCAATAAATCCACTAGTTATTCGCTAATTATTACCGTTTATTCCAACAAGTGTTATTTCATCGTTTGTGTGTGTAAAACAATACAACGTTCGATAATGAGAACCAACTCACTTTCTTTAATGCGCAAGTTAAGCCTTGAAACTAAAAGTCGTTTATTTGAAACTAATCAGCAGGTTATTGACCGAACGAAGCGAGGTCTTTGTTCCAGCTCGGCCGTTCGGTATTTGCTTTCTGTTAAGCAGTTATGGCCGAACGCGTAGACCGATTGTTTCGAAATTTTGCAAGAAGGTACCTCGTATAAAATCCGAAAGGCGTATGTGTAAGATTCCGCCCCCATTTACTTCCGTTTCAAGATGGACGGCGCTGATTTAACGATGAGAATGTAGTTGGCTATTTTCTAACGTTGGTTGAACGGCGGAACATATAATTTTGACCGCTTCACGGAGAAACAGCATAAAATTACCGATAAAGTTGGTCCGGTAACGTTCGTAAATATTACGGTTACCGGTTAGATTGGCGGGAAAAGTTACTAGCGCCGTGCATTAATTAAGAATATACTGCGACGTCTGCTGTTCTTTGAACTACTAGTTTACTTTTGTCTTGAACATAACCTTTTCCAATATGGTATTTGTCAGAAATTGTGTACCGTATTCGGTTCGTTTTCTTGGCGACTTTTGGTCTCCTGATCGCGTGTACTTACAAACCCAGAACATTATCCTTAGAATATGGTGTTTGTCAGTAATTGTGTAGCGTATTCGGTTCGTTTTCTTGGCGACTTATGGTCTCCTGATCGCGTGTACTTACGAACCCGGAGCATTATCCTTAGAATATGGTGTTTGTCAGAAATTGTATAGCGTATTCGGTTCGTTTTCTTGGCGACTTTTGGTCTCCTGATCGCGTGTACTTACGAACCCGGACCATTATCTTTAGAATATGGTGTTTGTCAGAAATTGTGTAACGTATTCGGTTCGTTTTCTTGGCGACTTATGGTCTCCTGATCGCGTGTACTTACGAATCCGGAGCATTCTTTAGAATATGGTATTTGTCAGAAATTGTGTACCGTATTCGGTTCGTTTTCTTGGCGACTTTTGGTCTCCTGATCGCGTGTACTTACGAACCCGGACCATTATCCTTAGAATATGGTATTTGTCAGAAATTGTGTAGCGTATTCGGTTAGTTTTCTTGGCGACTTATGGTCTCCTGATCGCGTGTACTTACGAACCCGGAGCATTATCCTTAAAATATGGTATTTGTCAGAAATTGTGTAGCGTATTCGGTTAGTTTTCTTGGCGACTTTTGGTCTCCTGATCGCGTGTACTTACGAACCCGGACCATTATCCTTAGAATATGGTGTTTGTCAGAAATTGTATAGCGTATTCGGTTCGTTTTCTTGGCGACTTATGGTCTCCTTATCGCGTGTACTTACAAACCCGGAGCATTATCCTTAGAATATCGTGTTTGTCAGAAATTGTGTGGCGTATTCGGTTCGCTTTCTTGGCGACTTATGGTCTCCTGATCGCGTGTATTTACAAACCCGGAGCATTATCCTTAGAATATCGTATTTGTCAGAAATTGTGTAGCGTATTCGGTTCGTTTTCTTGACGACTTAAGGTTTCCTGATCGCGTGTACTTACAAACCCGGAGCATTATCCTTAGAATATCGTGTTTGTCAGAAATTGTGTAGCGTATTCGGTTAGTTTTCTTGGCGACTTATGGTCTCCTGATCGCGTGTACTTACGAACCCGGAGCATTATCCTTAAAATATGGTATTTGTCAGAAATTGTGTAGCGTATTCGGTTAGTTTTCTTGGCGACTTTTGGTCTCCTGATCGCGTGTACTTACGAACCCGGACCATTATCCTTAGAATATGGTGTTTGTCAGAAATTGTATAGCGTATTCGGTTCGTTTTCTTGGCGACTTATGGTCTCCTTATCGCGTGTACTTACAAACCCGGAGCATTATCCTTAGAATATCGTGTTTGTCAGAAATTGTGTGGCGTATTCGGTTCGCTTTCTTGGCGACTTATGGTCTCCTGATCGCGTGTATTTACAAACCCGGAGCATTATCCTTAGAATATCGTATTTGTCAGAAATTGTGTAGCGTATTCGGTTCGTTTTCTTGACGACTTATGGTTTCCTGATCGCGTGTACTTACAAACCCGGAGCATTATCCTTAGAATATCGTGTTTGTCAGAAATTGTGTAGCGTATTCGGTTCGTTTTCTTGGCGACTTATGGTCTCCTGATCGCGTGTACTTACAAACCCGGAGCATTATCAAACCACGGGAATATCGTGTTGTCAGAAATTGTTTGGCGTATTCGGTTCGTTTTCTAGGCGACTTATGGTCACCTGATCACGTGCACTTACGAACCCGGAGCATTATACTTAGTTTTGAACTGGTTTATGATTTGTTGAACAAGGAACGGACTTTCCCCACTACCACATTCTATTCGAACGTTGCCGCAAGCGCTAAAACTGTTTTCCTGTTAACTGGTTTTCTTCTACCTGCTTTTATGCTTTTCCCTTTATTCCAAAGTTGCTTGTTGCTTGTAGTGTTGTAAAGAACTGTTTGGTCAATGTCAACGTTTATCTATTTTGTTGCGAGTTGTAGTAACAACCTCTCACATTTTGTAAATATATAGAGCCTAAATTTATTTAAACATATTTTTTATATTTATTATCAATTATCAATATTTTTTAACCAACTAAAAATATTCTAAATCGTTTGCATTTCGGTAAATACGCAAAGTACTATTTAATTTTTAAGTAAAAAAAGTGCTTCTATTAGAAATTCATCGCATTTTGTACATAAAATGGCTTACATAATTATTACGTTTTGATAATGTAATTTAATTATTATTACACTTGTAAGGATTATTTTTATCCTTTCTAAATGCTTTATACCCAAAAACAGTTAACGACATGGTGGCAGTGGGAATGAAAAAGTAGTCTTAGAAAACTGAACCTATGTGCTTTATGTTTTAGCTGCTAATACAACTTTGAGTTTCAGTTTTCTAAACCTATTTTTTTCCAACTGTTTTAAAAAGCAGAAACGCCCACCTCTAACTGTGAACTATGAACTGAAATCTCCGAAATCTGTTCAACCAATCCGTGCCCCTAGTTTCTTTTATTTCCGCTAAGATCGCTTCGCTTTGCCCTGCGCATGCGTAATGAGTTCACAGTTTGGTCCTACCTATCTACACACCAAAATGAACTGCGAAATTTTCACAGTTCACACTTTTGTTAGTGCGGAATTACTGAGACGAGATAAATACTGATATTGCTAACTGCGCGCGCACAGCTGTTCCCGCCAGATTCAGCTTGTTGTTGGTATTATATATTTAGTATAGCGAATGTTTTTTGCACAAGTAGTGTTGTGTAGAAGAATAGTGTATTTGTGTAGATAAAATACCTGTTTTTGTTTGTTTTTTTCTGATTTATATTAGCCTATAGGAAGAAGCAATAGCTGCATAACAGATCAGCCAAGACAGTATTTCACAGTTCACAGTTATTCACAGTTATTCACAGTTTAATTTAACTGATATTGAAAAGTAGCAGATCAGTTTTCATATATAACAATATTTCACAGATAGTATCACCTCTATGTGCCACAGGTTGTGTTTTTACTACAAAGCGCCATGACACATTTTCTTTGAAACAGCCACCAGCATGGAACAGTTTATTAATGGAACATTAAACACACAACTTGAAAGTACCACACAGTACAGTAACCTCACTGGGTATTGTTAAAGTACCGTTATATTTTAACCCTCCTTTTGTCTTGAACAACCGTTTATTTTCTGAAAATATTCAGGCTCAATTTATTATTTGTAATAAAATCTATTTTTATACTTAAGACCGATGGTGGAAATCCTGATAATTTATTAATAAAATAAACACACTTTTCTATTTTTTTATTGGAGTCTTGCCAACCAAGGTTTCACTCGTTAGAGCATTGTCAAATCTGTTAAGCGGAACCATGGTTGGCAAGAATCCAATAAAAAAATTGTGGAAATATACAAAAGTGTTTTTATTTCATTAAAATCTATGTTCAGTTATTCTGTTGCATTTAAGTAGCAATTTTACTGATTGTTACCGTAATACTTTAATAATTGTAGCGGCGTCACAAATTTTATATTGTTTTAGGTATTGTACTAATTAATAAAATACATTCATTAAAACAACCTGAAATGTTATATAGCATGTCTTATTAAAAGTGCATAAATATTATTTCATAATTCATTTCTATTATAAAAACAATATAATACTCTATAATTTGTTATTTAATATTTTAATTTTCTCTATTAGAATAATATCTCTATTGTTTTCAGTGATAATTGCAATTATTATACCTATTAATAATTATAATTACAATGTAATTCTACAAAAATTAACTACAACGCTAGAAACACCGTACATTGTATTCTGACCGTATTCGAAACAATGTATGGCACATAACATACTGGCCTAAAACGTACACAGTTTAATGAACAATGTTTCAAGAAAAGAACAACTTAGGATATCTTCCCAGTTTTTCTCTCTCATAAAAAGCAAATCAGCCAAGATTTCCCTTTACTCTACAAGTAAATATCGATTTGAAACAATATCTATCATTTTGGAACAAAGTTCACTTTACATCACAACGGGCGGTATTTTATTCTCAAACTATCGAGTTATCCGTTTTAAAATGAAACACCCTATTAACTCGCCAAAATGGTCAATTCACTCGACAATTCCTTCAGGCCTCGAAATAGGAGAATTACCAACCGAACTGGCAACACTGCAAATTTATATCGATAAATTTCTTATGAGAAACATCTTTTTACTCTAAGAAAAAAAATCCCCCGTAAACCAACTTCGTTATGATTAACCTATATGATACTTTATTAATAAAATAAAAACACTTTTTGCATATTTCTACTTTTTTATTGGAGTCTTGCCAACCAAGGTTTCATTCGTTAGGCATTGTCAAATCTGTTAAGCGGAACCATGGTTGGCAAGACTCCAACAAAAAAGTTGTGGAAATATCAAACTTTCTTGCCAACCAAGGTTTCATTCGTTAGGCATTGTCAAATCTGTTAAGCGGAACCATGGTTGGCAAGACTCCAATAAAAAAGTTGTGGAAATATCAAACTTTTGATACTCGCAAAAACGCAAATCCATATCTCGATTTCGTGTTATTATGCAATAACTTATTAACACGATTGTGTAGTTTTAATTTAATTTGAAAAATTTCGTTCCTACAGCTAACTGATCAGTATAATGTGCTGTGTTGTGGGAGTGCGATGTTCATGTGTGTAAACGATATTATAAATAATATCGATTACTCTACAAGTAAATATCGATTTGAAACAATATCTATCATTTTGGAACAAAGTTCACTTTACATCACAACGGGCGGTTTTTTATTCTCAAAACTATCGAGTTATCCGTTTTAAAATGAAACACCCTATTAACTCGCCAAAATGGTCAATTCACTCGACAATTCCTTCAGGCCTCGAAATAGGAGAATTACCAATCGAACTGGCAACACTGCAAATTTATATCGATAACACTCAAAATCTCATCGAAACTTGTCAATTACTTTTGTCCCTGTATATAAACGTTAAGTAATTGGACTATCTGCCGCTACGAGCGCTGCAAACTGCAAGAACAGAGCGGAAATGTTTAAAAAAATACAGTACTATTATCTCTAACGCAGTTTAATACTCTGCCGCAAGATGCAACCACCAATGAGCGCTCGCATATCTTTCACAAAGGTTATCATTCTAGTACGTTTATATGCAATGCTTTTGTACGCAGACAACCAAACGAAAACAACTTTCTATTAAGAGAAACTGAAAAACTAAAAAAGAATATTATTAGTTTTTTTAATAATGTATTACGGTTATAACCCGCACAGGATTAGGCGAATCAGATAGGGGGACAGTGTAGGCTTTATCCAAATTACGCTGTTAGTCACACCTGCCGAAACACACGCCAAGGAAATGTTGTAAAGCTCCGCACGTTAGGCCTAACATTAAAATTAAACAGGTAGGTTAAATAATTAAACAAGCACCGAAACACACGCCAAGGAAATGTTGCAAAGCTCCGCACGTTAGGCCTAACATTAAAATTAAACAGGTAGGTTAAATAACTAAACAAGCACCGAAACACACGCCAAGGAAATGTTGCAAAGCTCCGCACGTTAAGCCTAACATTAAAATTAAACAGGTAGGTTAAATAACTGAACAAGCACCGAAACACACGCCAAGGAAATGTTGCAAAGCTCCGCACGTTAGGCCTAACATTAAAATTAAACACGTAGGTTAAATAATTAAACAAGCACCAAACTAAGGTGTTCGTTTTCAATTATTTTTCTAAAAAATACGTTCGAAAAACTGCAAAATTTCTGAAACTCGTCAGTGTTACAATTTTAAATTAACGGAATTCAAGAACAAAACAAACCAGAAGGTGGTCAGGGTTTATTTTATATTTTGTCCAATTGATTTCACTTACGTAACTTCGTATGTGATGCAAATTTGAGCAGTAATGAACCGATTTTGAAAATTAGATCGATTTTGTAGTTCCCGGATCGGAAGATTTTGTGGATACTCCGCAAACCGACATTTTGTTGTCCGAGTTTGAAAATCTGATCAAAATGTGATTTTTGGAAAAATAAATTTTTCAAAAAAAAAAACGTGAGCCATATAAATACAAACAATTTTCCATGAACACACCTGACAACATACGAAATCATTGTACTCATTAGCCAACGATTTTTTTACAATCAACATATTTTCAGGAATGAACGCATGCAACTGTCTTGTTCACGCGACACTGTTTAAGAGAGAATTACTGTTACAAACTTTTTGAAAATTCGATTTCACCATCCATAACCAGCGTTTGAAAACCGACATAAATCAGCTTCATAAATTGCACACAACGCTAATTTAAACTGATTACGATAATGAAATCAGATTATGGTTAACGAATTGCGATACACCGACCACGTGTCCCCCTCCACAGACAGGATCGACAGAAAACCCGTTACTGCACATTTGCTCATGTGTTAATGAATTTTGTTTTTATTTCCAATTCTTCGTAATTTTCTAAACACCTGTTGAACGTTTTCACAATGCGCCTATTATTTTTTACTGAACGCCTAGAAAATACAAATTTGCACATTTTTTTTTCTTTTTTTGCTTCGAAGCGAACGCCTATTTGTTCACAATTTATATCAAAATTTTAGTACTACGTGTTCGAAATAGGCTTGGATTTTGCACAAACACAGTTTTTAAAAAAACGTATGAAGTGCAAATCGAAAAAGATAGGAAGATTAACAAGCCAGTGCATTTAAATTTAAAACAAAATAAATTCACAGTTTGAGAAATTTTTTTTTTATTCTGTTATTGAACCAAAAATAAAAATTATGTACCATGTTTTCTCTTCATTTTTATTTTAATTACGACAATTTATTCGAAAACACGACAAATTAATTAACATAACTAGTTTTTAAACAACACAACCTGAAACCTATTATAGCCTATCAGCTGTTCAATGAAATCAGCTGATCGTTACGAATTAATATAAACTGATCTTTTACTATTACATATTTATCAATATCAATTTTATGCACTCGCATCACGTGACACGCAAAATCAAATTTCAGAACCAGCCTAAAACATAGTAAGTTAAAAAAAATCGAAAGCAGTTTATTTTCGATCAGTGTTTTGTCACAATTACCTGAATTATGCGTCTTCAAATACGACCAGAATTTTAACAAAGTCCGGTTAATCGATTTTTCCCGAAAGCTTTAGGACCGAAAATTTGGGAAATGTTTTTTTTTACACAAGTAGTTGCAATAATACAAACTAACCACAAACGCGTACAAGCTACGTGTACAGCACAACTAATTTGTATTCAGGTTGGGCATTTTTAATTAAACACAAAAAGTAAAATAAACAAATCGACCAAGGCCTATAAACAATGTCGGGAACCGTTTAAAATCAAAACATTGACCTCCCGAGCACGGACAACATTATATTTACAAAATGATAGCGCTATGACCGCCCAATTAATTAATATCGGAACCGGTTTGCGGTCTGGGAGCGGGGGGGAGAGACAGGGTAATATGACGTCGCTGATGACGGCAGCACAGCTGGCTAAGCTCGGAGCCCGAGGCGATCCGAGAAAACGATCAAATCCACGGAACTGGCAAATATCCCCACTGAATACGTAGATCCATAAGGCTGTGATGTTTTTACAACATTTCTTTTATATTAAAATATCGTTTTGTCGCAACTAAAGCCACACAGAACTTGAAGTGCCATTTGATTCACTCGCTAGTCTGTCGTGTACCAAGACGCGTTACAAGTTTTACACTAATCAGTGGGTCAAAAATGTATAGTAATTTGTACCCGTATGTATGTAGGCACAAAATAATCATGTTTTCAAGACAGTCTAAACGGTAAGTTGGAAAACTATACAATATATATTAGTTTATATTCATACATTTGTTATCATTTGTGTATACACGACGTTTCCAGTGTGTGGATCAAGTGCCTAGATTTAATACACACTCAGGACAAGTAGTGCAACGTTTTATAGACTATATACAGAAAAAATGATTGGCAATTTGAAACTATATACTGCGACAAAGTTTAACTTTGTTGGTATTCCCTTTAATTTAAATTGAATAGTAAAAAAAATATATTAAAAAAATCAAACCAAATTTTTAAATTACTAAAATATTTTTGGTTAATGAACTTTCTAAACCTACAGTAATGATATTAAATAAAGAATATATAACTAATAGCAAGTAAACAAGAAAAAATGCAGTTTCAGAACCAAACTTATCCATAGCACTAAATATGAAAGTCTATTGTAGTTAAAATAAAACAAAATTAAACAAGACTAAGAAATCTTTCAGCTTTTTTAATATGCTTTGGTATGTTACAACACATTTTTGGCCTAAATTTAAATAATTAAATGTTCCCGTATAAGTACTGTATGAATGTAGTATGAAATTATTCCTATTTTCAATTATAGCATTAACAAACTTAGGCCTATTCCATCATCACTAATTAACAAATCTCATTAATCAAGCAGCAATATTCCTGGCAATCCCAACCCCCCCAGCTTGCAGTGTTGTCAACGATACAAATACAGATGGAAATGAGTTTCAGTAGCATTCCGACTCGCTGATCCTTACACCAGAGGTACTTTACACTTGAAATATTCTGCTTGTGTTCTTTCTACCATCACCTGACTTTTTTCACTTCTTCGCAAGAAGCAAAGTATCTATTAAATATGGAAAATTTCATACCTCGAGGGTTCTTAAATGCAAATTCAAAGAGCTAACGCTTCAGAGTCCAGAAGCAATGGAATTTTAAAACACTATAAGAATACAGTGCATTCACTCGATACAGTATAAATTAAAACAGCTTTTAATATCACCATAAACTAATCTAATTTAAAATAGGCTACTTGACCCACTTTTTTTGGCAATGTATCAGCCAATACTACTTAACTGATTTCAATCATATTATTTTTAAATATTTTAGATCTATTTTTAAAAAAATTAAAAACAGGTTTAGAAAGGACTTTCCAAAACATTAGGCCTAAGCTATATTCTATGCACAGGGACCCCACAGCTATATTGGCTACACATTATAAAAGTTAGGTTAGCCTAGTAATTACAATTAAAAAAAATATATGAGGATATTTTCTTAGTGGTCTATATCTGTAATACTAACACAGATTGGTCATATTACGGACTCTATTGAAAGAAGTCAATCACTTTCATCCCTGCATAGACTGTGTTATTAGTATGCATACATTTTTAAGACTTTGATGGGGCATTTATTACAAGTGATTACAAACATAGGTCAACAGAAACTACCCTGGTTACATTCCACACAGTTACAACTAAAAAACTGTCTAGAATGTTGTTTCTTCTTCAAAACTATACAACAAAGTACACAAGCCTATTGCACTACAATATGTTTAGTAAAAATAAATCAACATATTCTATTTTATTACAATTCATTTGGTTTGCTTTTGAAAACATACAAAGAGTTTACAAATAGGAAGTTCTGCATGGAACAATAGAGAAATTCCAATGAGAAATAGATTTTAGGAACAAAAGAGATTGTAACAATCCAGATTCTAAAGGCTACCAACTCAGTTCCTCTTACAATAACACATTCAAGCAGTCACAGGCTATAAATATAAAATGCTGTTGAGGCAATTTTCGAACTTCTTTCGATTATAGATTAACAGAACGTTTTAATTGAATAAATGATGAATTCAAAGTATTAATATCCACACAACAATCCAAAGACTGAACTACAGAAAACTCTTGTACGAAAGAAGTGATTTTGTAATGCAAAACCGAGTTAGGTCTAGGCCTATGAGTAAAAACTTTTTGTTTTTAGTTGCGTAGTTAAACTACATGTAAAACATCAAGTTACTAGTTTAATACAACTTGTGTTTTTTTCTGAAGTAATATTTCTTACCCGTATCTGTAATACATTTTAATAAAATTGCTTGTACTATGACTACTTCAGGAAAAATATTTCAAATAAATAAATAAAGATAATGCCATGTGTATGTATATATGCTAACATATTCATATTAAAAGTATTTTAAGCTTACAAAACAACAACAAAAAACTAAGTCTTCATTGTGGTATACATAAAAATGTGTTTAACAAGTTATATTTTATGCACAAATCAATCTGACGGAATAATTTTTCTTTTGAAACAAAAAAACTTTACAGAATAAATAACAATGTGCCTATTTTGGAAGACAAATATGTAATTGAAAAAACTAAATGTCACCACATTCATCTGCACAGCCTTTAAAGGGGGAAACAGTAAACAAACTAAGCTAATAAGAAAATATCAGCTGTTTGTTGTCAAGGAGTAAGCTACATAACTTCTCAGCTGATTCAAAGTTAAATGAATTGAAAAGCTACCACTTGTAAACTTGTGGAATGCATTGATTTTTGTTTTTTAGATATCTGAATAGCATTAGGCCAAATTAGTTTCTAGATCAACACCTTTTTCTCTAATATATAGTATGAAATACAGGCACTTTTAGGTTATGTTAGGGCATGCTAGTGCAATTCTTTATTGATTACTTCATCCAAGTCATTAAAGTAGGTATTCCGGAATAGTTCAGTATTTAATGTCATAATTTGTGCTTACAGCACAAAAAATACAATGTTTTATATAATAATTATAGTTTTTAGCATACTCTTGAAAATAAAATTAGTATAAAAACAAGTCTGCTAGGCCTACATTAAAACTATTTTTTGTAACAAACTTTTAATATAGAAAATCTTGTTAAAAATAGGCCTACAAATTCACCGACATACACTTTTTAAATATTCTTGAACTAATAAAAAATCTGAAATTATTTAATTAAAAGACACTATGTCCTGGCAGTTTAGCCATATGATGAATAAAATTTAATTTAATGTTATAGTAACCATACCTAACCTGTCCTATAATCTAAATTATTAAATTGTAGATATAATGTTTGTCACTTATACAACACTAGGCCTAACTTTTACAGCAATTAACCTTTCCAAAAAATACATAGTTAAATAAAAAAATCTGATAGGCCTATAATTTTATCAAACATTTTTTTTAAGGTAGGAAATGTATATAAAAGTTGTTCAGCAAAGGACTCTGATTATTAACAAAATTAGGTAAATGTAGATTACATTTAGGCCTATTTATTTTTCAGATATTATTTAAAAAATAAATAAAGTATGTGCACAAAATATTTTTAGTACAAATAATATCTGAAAAGTATTTTCAATCATACAATGGCTATTATCAAGAATATATTACAGGCACATTAGAAAATTTACATATTTAGTTTTTTAATTGAACTATTTTCTGTTGAAACATTATTTTTAAACTCTGAATTTTGTTAGCCTACTTTTGAGTTTTAGTAATTAGAACATTTTATTCTTTTTTTGTTTTTAAAAAACACTCAATAGTTTATTGGAAATACCTTTAATATTCCATTTTGTTAATCTTATTCATTTTGAATAATCTGTGGGCTAATGCAATTATTAAAAATTAGGCCAGCAAGAGTGTTGAGTCATGGACTCAAACACTAATGTGTAACTAGTTCCAACTGGACTTTACCCAAGCAAATGATAAATAGATTTTTAGTACCAAGTTATCTCAGACAAGTTATGGAGAGTTTCCTATTTGAAGCTATTTACAGTTACTAAGTGATTTATATGCCACTTGGCCCAGTTGTAATTGATATTATACATTTCAAGTTTAAAGTCTTATATTTAATAAAATTTACCTAACTTCTTATATCGCCAATCACATTTTAAGATAAGAATATACAGACCTAAAAACTTGATTAAGTATCTTTAGGTAAATAGCCAATAAAGAATTCCCAACTCCAAAAATTTTATACTCTACTTTAAAAAAAAACAATGATTAATTTTATAACAATTATACAAGTAATCTTTATTATTAAAAACCCAAATGGACTTTAAAAAAATATTCAAGTTTGTGATTTTTGAGAATGAAGCATTTTTAAAACAAGATTCACAAATATAAAGACATTCAAGAAAGATTTTAAACTAATAAAAGAAGTCAAATGTTTGTTGTCCTTTGAAAAAAAAGTTTTAATATTTAATAGACCCTAGGTAAATAATGATTTATAACACTTTTCTAGAAATGGAAGTACCATTAACAAATGGTACAAAGCAGCACAACTGAGAAGGCATTTTATTAAGTGTGCCAAATTTTTTTATTGATGTATTTATTAAAACATCGTTGTATTTAATATATAAAATAATGTACTGTGTAAATCTAACATCTTAAATCAGTTCAAATTCAACTACCCGAAATGCTTTTACCATTAGCATTACCCAAAACTAATGTATAAACCACCTAAGGTAATGATTTTATTGTAAATATTTTATAAAGCAATTAAATTTTTCTTTTAACTTTTTTAAAAAGTACATGAAAAATAAAATTTATTATTTTTTATAAATAAATTTATTATTTTTGTTTATACTTTTTTTAGGTATAGTAATAGCAACCTAAATGTAAAAGTTTTAAACATAATAAATGAGGATACTGAAATTAACTGTAATATAAGAACCAACCAACAATTTGCACATAACCTCAAAGAGAGGTTATGTCTTACTTTTGTCGGTACAATAACTTCTAAAGTACAACTAACAAAAACTGTGATTAGTAAAATCTTACTGGATGTGAACCAAGAGATTTCGTCGCCATAGAAACTGTAGTGGACATAAAAACAAAACACACACACCACCAACACACCAACAGCAGTCAGTATCACAAGCCTCCAACCCAAAACAAGAAACGTTCATAACAAATCCAACATGGCGTTTCGAAAGAACCTGTACCTTCTCTCTATAGTTCGCGCATGCGTATTGGCAATAATTTACAACAGCCAATAGGAATCGTCGTTCTATTCCCCTTCTATCCGGACCATACGCAATGAGAAATTGTCTTCTAAAATGAAATTTCTCTTTTATAATTACTGCTCTTAAATGGAACCGTACAAGAGGGGACTTTTTGTAGGATCCTTTTATTTAAAAACAAGCATGCACGCTGCAACCCTCCTCGAATCTCCCCCTCTGTCATTTTGTTTCCTATTCCATCCTCTCCCAACTAACACCGTCGCCTTCCATCCTTCTTTTCTCCCCTTTTTTGCTTCGTTACGATATGATTATCGCGCGATGAATGATAAAGTAAGCCGAAACCATCGTCACATCATTTTTAAACTCAGCACTACAGTAGTTCTCAATAAACGTTTTGGCATAGGTTAATACAAACG
Source organism: Callitettix versicolor (assembly GCA_022606455.1). Lineage (NCBI taxonomy): Eukaryota > Metazoa > Arthropoda > Insecta > Hemiptera > Cercopidae > Callitettix > Callitettix versicolor. The sequence goes on along the minus strand of CM040186.1, from coordinate 110,640,405 downwards.
TCATCAACCCGTATTTCGCGCTCCAATAAATTTATACGATACTGAAGTCAAACACTTCATTCTAAAATAAATACACACCAAATAAATGAAAAATTAAAAGGCCTTTAAAGTATGCGTAGATTTTATACATTTAAAACAACCATTCAAAAATAATAAGTACTGAACTGAGGAGGACTTGAAATTACAATGAAAAAACTTACGTAAAATATGGCAGGATTTATATGGCAGTTTTCATCCAATAAAGTAGAATGTATATCACTTCTGTTCTCAGCCGTCCTCCTTAAAACAAAAATAAAATTGTATTAAAAAAATTGTAGGACTACTTGACTTACATGCAATGTGATTTATAATCTACTAACTACACTATACAGAATAAACACAGTCGCATTTGCTTAATTGCAAGAACTACAATATTATTTAACTAGGTTTCCAGTTAACAAACAACTACGAGAAGGAATTCACGAAAGACGTATATGCTGCCATCTATTGTTGTTTAAAACAACTACGGGAGAAAATAAAGTTTATAAAACTGATAAAATTAACAGCCAGTCAAATATCGATAAAATTAACATTAACAGACCAGCCTTTCGATTCTTTCTTCGATACCAGCCAGTATTGTGATTTTCTACTTTAAAATTATTAAAAACTGAAGAAATATTGGACTGGTTTAGCTATACAAATCGACTTTGTAGGCAATATGCTAAACGAACTACAATCCAATGAAAAAACATACGTTCGAAATGTTTCGCAGCAAAACCAAAAAATTTGGTCTTTTTATTTTAACTACAATTCGAGCAAACTGACTTAAAACAAGCCTCTAACAACAGATAGGCCTATTTAGGTTGACATTGACAATGACTACTGGCATTAATAAGCAATACCTTTGTGAGAGATGGAGGGGAACTCGCTGACAAGCGCGCCCCTACCTACTATTTCGTAAAACAAAACGCACACCTCTACCTCTACACACAAAAAAACTTTCTACCATAATTCGACTCTGGCAAAACTAGGCTTTCGAATATGATTCCCATGGGGAATGAAATCCCTCCCACTGGCACCGGGAATGCCACTCCCTCCACTCCGTCGTTTGATTAACAGCTGGTTTCCAGCGCTAGTGACGAGGTTAAAGAGAAAAGAAGAAGAAATATAATTGGAACTGTCAGTCCCCCACCGTATCAAACGTTTTCACCGCCATTTTAATATATTTTACTCTTCATTTAAGGCCCCCTATATTCTCCCCTCCTAAGTGTTTTTACTATCTTGCTTAATACATGACCAATCGTAAATATATGTACCATGCCAATAACATTTGGCCGGTACACGTGAACAACATGGCGAATATTTGAATATAAAGTTACCTTGATATTGCTTTTCATTAGTTAGGCTCGTAAAACCACGTGACTGGTCTGGTCTATGATGGAGGGGGCTATTATGCAAATGTAGCCTACAATCTAACTCAACAGGAAATATTTTTTTCACTCTTACAAGCTCTACTTCCACGATATTTCAAAAACGAAACAAACCTCCTTTGTACAGTAAACTTTATTTATCTTCTAACAGAACTCTGGCAACAATGAATAGTGTTTGATAAATTTTTACACGCGACATAAAATACTTTTTCTTTTTTGGTGTTTAACGTCCGACTGTTGTGCACACTTGAGCTAATGCAGACGATGGGATGATTTATAGCGTATGAAAATGCCAAGCCCTGGCCGGGAATCGAACCGGGTCCTCGGGGTGAAAGCCCAGTACGCTATCAACTAGGCCGAGGTTTTAAAATTTTTAGCATGCATACATTGAAATTTAAAAATAAACTTAGCGTGAATATTCATTAGTATCTTCAAACGAACTTAGAAAAATATTTATACCACTTTAAGCAGATTTTAACATTGATTACTAAGTGAAAATTATATTTTTTTTAATTCTGGAATTTCCGCCATTTTGAAACTGTTACGCTGATTCTGATCGACAATGGACACGTCCAAGTAATTACCAAAATCGATTTCTGTGCCATGCTTGAATCAAATCGAACCGAAACTGTCAACTTTAGACTGTAAACATAGCCTAAATAAAAACATTTATTTAATCATCCTTCAAAAAGTGACCAAAAGGTTAGGATCAGCGCACATTTCATACCAGGGATTTACCACAATGACCGCTCCAATAGCACGTGATTTTTTTTTTTTATATGGCGAAAAGCACATTGAGGCTATTATCGCCACCCTAAATGTAAGTGTGAGTGTAAAGTGTTAAAGTCGTAAGTGTAGTCTTGTAAGTGTAAGTATGTGTTAGCCAAAAACGCGCTAATGGTATGAGGGAAGCCAATTTCCAAAAACAAACATATTGATAACCTCAAGCGAAAAAGAAACGATAAAAATTGATTCGCATGTCAACGAGACAGCTGTCTGTTAGACAACCAGTCCTACGTGTAGGCTAATCTTTTAAATTAGTCAATTTGTTTAATTGCGTACCAGAATTGAACTCCGACAGACATCGAAGTCAAAATTAGGTAATTGGATTCTGGAAAACTGGAAACAGACTTTTTTCAAAATTAACACACTTTTTATAGGAAAGTCTACGTATACAAGCCAAGTAAGAATTTATAGTACATAGCCAAGAGTAGTGGTCGGCAAACTTGTCATCCAAAAGAGCCAAATATAAAAAATAGAAAATCAGTTTATTCAAAGGGCCATTTTTTTAAAACTTAAGCTTTGCTTTAGTACAGATATTTTTATAGAAATAATTAGAATTAAAAGTACACTCTCGAGCTTGCCTTTGCTAAATATGTATTAGTTTAACTAACGGTACATTAAATAAAACTTGGTACCATACTTATATAAAGATAATATTTATTTTAAAATATAACAAGTTAAATAATATAAAAGGTATCCTTAAAAAAACCAAAAATACTCCACTAATGTGAACAATGGCCTTGCATTTCCTTGGAAAGTAAGGGTGTCAGGTTTGTATGTTGTCTCTAAATCGGTATAAAGACGCTCGAATTTTGAGCTCCACAATTCTTTATTTTTTAAATCCAGCAACTGCATTTCAAAGTTACCAATATCAGTATTAAAGGACGAACAATGTATTTCTGTTACCGCGGCGTTCAGAGGTTTTTTAACAAAGACTAACGTCGCGTTGCTGTTTTTAAAGTCTTTGAACCTGACGAGAAAAGCTTCCTTCATATTTAACAGTGTTGTTCTGAAATAGCAAATGTCAATATTGGACTTATTTTCTCGAATATATTTCAATAGGCATGGAAGTATATTAGAGTTTCTCTTTCAAAATCTTCGGCAAAAGGCAACAATTTGTTTTCGAATGAAATTACTTCTTCTAACGTCGAAAACAATTTCTGTTGGATTGCGTTTCAAAAAGTTTACTCGTCTCTTACAAGGCTAGTTAATTAATCATACGAGGTGTGTTCAGAAAGTAACGAGAATTTTAATTTTTTTAACATAATATTTATTTATTCTTCTACATTGATGTTGTCGCCTTAAAAATAGCCCCCACTGGAGATTATACACTTGTGCCAGCGCTACTTCCAATCCTCGAAACACTCCTCAAACTCGATCTTAAGATAGCCTTCAGTTCTTTCAGCGATACGTTTTTAATATCATCTACGGCTGTAAAACGACGGCCCTTTAAGGTTCTCTTTATTTTTGGAAATAGGAAAAAGTCACACGGAGCCATGTCTGGCGAACATGGAGGCTGGGGCATCGTTACAGTACTGTTTTGGGCCAAAAATTCACGAACAAGTGATGAAGTGTGAGCTGGTGCATTATCGTGGTGCAAAAGCTATGAATTGTTTTTCCACAGCTCCGAGCGTTTTTTTCGGATTGCTTCACGCAAACGACGTTGAACTTGTAGGTAGTACTCCTTATTGACCGTTTCATCTGGTGGCAGGAATTCATGATGCACTATGCCATTAATATCGAAGAAAACAGTGAGCATAACCTTCACGTTCGACCGCACTTGTCGAGCCTTTATCGGTCTTGGCGAGCCAGAATGCGGAGGCTGGGATGATTGAGCCTTAGTTTCGACGTCATATCCGTAAACTCATGTTTCGTCGCCTGTTATAATATGGTTCAATAATTCTGCAACGTTGTTGACTTCATTTAGTGACTCCTGAGCAACTTCCATTCGCCTTTGTTTTTGTTCAAAATTCAACAATTTTTGAACGAATTTTGCTGCCACGCGTTTCATACACAAAACACTGGAAACAATGTCATGACATGATCCAATCGATATGCCAACATCATCAGCGACCTCTCTAATTGTGATTCGGCGATTGTTCATAACCATTTCTTTCACTTTTTCCACGTTTTCATCGGTTGTTGATGTGCTGGGGCATCCAGGGCGTTCGTCATCTTCAACGTCTTCACGGTCTTCTTGGAAACGCTTATACCACCCGTAAACTCTTGCTTTACTCATAGCAGACTCACCATAGGCCTTTGTTAACATTTCACCACACTTTGTTACAATTTATTCCATTTTTTACGCAAAATTTGATACAAATTCTTTGATCCATTTCTTTCAACAAACGAAAATCGCCGAGCTCATAAAAACACGTCTAATCTTAGTGGTTGTCACAGACAAAGTCAACAATGGAAACAGCTGAAAGTTTTATCATACTTCAAGGGCAATGTACACCAACATGAAAAACAATCGGACTCTCCAAGCCGGCGAAATTTAAAAATTCTCGTTACTTTCTGAACACACCTCGTATAGCTAGAAGCCGTCATTTTTTAAAAAAATTCTACAATCCGAAGCTAAATTATCGGGTACAGTCTGGTTAATTTTTTCTCTAGATGTAATTTACAAAACTAAGATTAATATCGACTGTACCAATTTCTCGGCAATATTCCATAAACACAACACACAGATTACATAAGACTGAAACCTGTAGTTCTCAACGTGTATTGCCGACTTACCTGATGGATTGTCACCATAGGCTTTGCAACGTTTGTTTCGTGCCTGTACTTCAACAGAATTTCGTAAAAGCAAAGATAATTTCTTTCTACGACCACTCAGTACTGGTATGATCACTACGATTGACGCCAAATCCTGATATAATCATACACCCACACTAACAGATCACATGCCTCGCAGGGAGGGGGTGCAGACTAGCTGAACCTATTGAGAGAATTCAGACGTTCCTCGCGGTACCCGAGTCTAACAAACAATTACACTTTACACTCACACTTACATTTAGGGAGGCGATAATAGCTACAATATGTTTTTCGCCTTAAAAAATAAAAAAAAAACAGATCACAGTTAAACGATCAGACTTTACTGACTCATTTAGCTTCCACAGTCCACTACTAGCAGCGCTGTTTTTCCCTTATATCACAGCAACACCTGAAAACATGATCTTTTTTCCAGATAAAATTCGTCAACAGTATTTTTTTTTTTTTTTTTTTACGTCCGACTATTGTGCACACTTGGACTAATGTAGACGATGGGATGATTTATAGCGAATGAAAATGCGCTGGCCGGGAATCGAACTCGTTTCCTCGGGATAAAAGCCCAGTACGCTATCAACTAGGTCACGAGGCGACTCTTCCAGCAGTATTTCTGGCTCACAGAATCTAAAAGTTGAATAATACGTTACAAAGTTAACGGAATTTACTTTAAAAACAGCTTGCTGATTTGATTAGCAAACATTTAATGATCAATTAATAGGGTTTTCCCCTTAACGTTCATACTTTATGCCGGTTAGACTAATGAGGACGAAGGATCAGCGTTAACGGTAAGGGGCAAGAACTAAGAACTTTAAGAGGTGCACAGTTCAGTGCCGCAGCAAACTGACCGGTACTTTATCCACATCGACCACCTAGTCCCCAATTAGTAGAAGTAGTATAGAAATACGTTTATACGAGTTTATTCGCAAATTAGTTGAATTCTTAGTCTACATTAAGGTATGCTACACATAGACCCCAACACGGAACAGCGAGGAACATAAAATCCAGGAATGGTGCATATCTCGCAAATCCCTGAAGAAGGCTGCATGTGCAACTTACTTATGTGAGCGCCACTTTCCCGCCAGTAATGTACGTCGTGTGGTATGAAAACCCGAAAACAGGCGGAAACATCCGATCACGTCAAAATATTCCGTAGAAGTGGCTGTACATCACATATAACTATAGTCCAGCCACACAGTAAACGGACTGCGCTAACATTTCTCGCGCATGTCGAAGAATTCCCCTCCAACACCCTACAACACTCTAGTGACACAGAGTCTGCCAATCTGAGTCTATAAATTGTTTAATGTTTATTTTATCAGCTGGGAACTGATACTACTCATCAATAGTGTAAGACAGAACGAGCGAGCTGTGATGAAAGAGTGAGGACTCAACCTCTCACTCGCTTATTTTTTCTCCCTATGCCTCTGACGCTGAACTATACACACTGACGCTACTAAATCAATGTGAACCAATGCTATGTGTAAAGAAAGAAACCCTATGAGAACAGAACGACGCGGATGGATCCTCTACTCCCGAATCAGTCGTTTCTTTCCTTGTACGTGTAACCACTTCCATTTCAATACATAGAGAACATACCATAAAAATGGAACTCGAGGAGTTACCGACAGAAAAGAAGCTTTTGTTAATGATTTCTTTGCTGGACAATTAGTTTGAATACATTACAAATATCTTGTTTTAAATAAATAAATACGTGAACCTAGTTATTATTTACTATAGCTATAGTAAAAGATCAGTTATTTTATATTAATTCGTAACGATCAGCTGATTTCATTGAGAACAGCTGATAGGCTATATAAGTTTCAGGTTATATTGTTA
>CM040186.1:110576105-110628605 GCA_022606455.1 Callitettix versicolor | reverse complement strand
ATACTTAAGGATTCTGTTGGCAAGTCTCGTTGTTGGGAGTCTACTGATGTGTCCATAGAACCGAAGCCTCCTTCTTCTGATATCTGCTGCCAGGTTCGATATCTTCTCTGTGGTCTTCCGGGAGTGCAACCTGTATCCATCTTCTGTTAATCTCGGGCCAAGGATCTTCCTTCAAAATACCCTCCATGGTACCTTTTGTGTGGAGTGCTAGCGTCTCGCTTGCATATAATACCTCCGGTTTTATGACTGTGTTGTAGTGTCTGATTTTTGTGTGCGTCGACATACATCTCTTATTGTAGATATCACGCGTTATACCAAGAGCCCTCTTCATTCTCAGTAGCCGAACCCGATATATATATATATATATATATATATATATATATATATATATATCGAACGAATTATGAACACGTGAAATATAAACTATTAACGAGCTGACTTGCGTGTCGTCTGCAACGCCGCGACGCGGACTGTACCGGTGGCAAGTATTTGATTTGAAACATGACTTTTGGATCGTATTCTACTTACTTTAAACAGCACTGCGAAAGTTCAAGCGGCGTAAGAAACCTTATAATAGGTTATAATATGTTATAAGTGAGTTTTTCTAAAATACATTTTTTTTGAGGTCCATAAACACAAAACTACAAAAATCTTGAAAACTCGTTTTTTTCTTATACAAACCAACTTTAATTTTTTTTATCTGTCCGACATTAGGTTAGGATGCCGAAATTCGAGAGGGGAGGCATGAAACTTTGTGCAAAAACCTAAGTATCCCTTCTATTTTTAAATAACAACCCACACTAAATAAATAAATATTTTTGCCCTTAAGATCTGCTTCTTCGTTTCCCATAAACAATTTCTGTCTTGAACCTTTAGGCCACATGTTTTCTTTATTGCAACGCAGCCACCGGACCATATATTTAAATAATTAAGATTATGACTTACTTTTTCCGTCGATCTTTTTTACTCACCTCGTAAAGGCTATTGCGGTTTCGGAACCTTACTGTTTCATCTTCAGGCCGTAATACAAAAGCCGTAATCTCTCTGTCAAGGTCACAAAGTCAAACAAAACATTGAAAACACACGTCACAATTACACGATAAAATTTAGTTCGGCCCGCAGTCCGGAATACGCCGACATACGAGTTGCACGTATCGTTTGGCCAAACGAAATTTTATCGTGTAATTAGGCTATGTTTGGCGTTTGTGACGTGTTTTCAATGTTTTGTTTAACTTTGTGAATACCTCGACAGAGAAATTTGACATTTTGTATTACGGCCTGATGATGAAACATTGAAGTTTCGAAACTGCGGTAGCCTTTACGAGGTGGGTAAATTTTTTTTTGTGTTTAACGTCCGATTATTGTGCACACTTGGGCTTATGCAGACGATGGGATGATTTATAGCGTATGAAAATGCCAAGCCCTGGCCGGGAATCGAACCCGGGTCCTCGGGGTGAAAGCCCAGTACGCTATCAACTAAGCCACCGGGGCGACCTAAGGAGGTTGGTAAAAAAATACCACTAGACGGGAAAAATAGATAATAATCCTAATTATTTATATTTTTTTTTAACTGAAGTGGAAGGAACACGTTAAAAAGAAAACAAAGGAGTAAAAATTAAAATTCAGAAGTATGTATTGACTTTTTGGAAGAAAATCCCAATTATCAATCCATAACAAGCTGCTGATACATAGGCAAGTCTTGAAACCCGTGTGGACCTACGGAATACAGCTCTGGGACTGTACAAAGAAGACAAATGTAAAAAAGATACAAACCTTTCAAAATAAGGTGCTGCGATGCATCGTAGATGCACCATGGTACATAAATAACGACAACCTCCATAGGGATTTGAAAATAGATATGGTCAGTGAGGAAATAAAAAAGTATGCAAAGAAGCACGGACAACGCATCTCTCAACACGAGCATCCGGAGATACGCGGATTGTTGGCTGAGGCTCGTGTGGTTAGAAGGCTACGAAGAACAAAGCCACTGGACCTTATGGTTTTTGCTGGTCCGGATGGACATTAGTTTCTAAGGGAATACATCCAATGGGATATATCCCTTCAAAGTGTAAACATGTGTTAAATGTAAATTACTAGATGGGTATTTCTACTCAGATGTAAATTAAATTAAATTAAAAAAAAAAAAAGTATATTTTTTCTATGTTCGAGCAGCTACAAAGACCATTTTTGCCAAATTTTAGAGTGATTGTATCGGTTACCTGTGCGTTACCGCCAGGCAATTTACAAGAGCCCTTGGTTTTGCCTATTGACCCTACAAATATGCAGACTTACGAGAAAAATACGCGGACAACAGACTCAACGAAGGAATACACAACAGCTTGCTGCTCTTGGTGGCCGAGTGGCTGGTCTCTGTGTTTCTGTCTCGGCCTATGTAGGGGGCCTACTCCCACCGCTTCAGCGTGACGCCATGCGCAGACACAGACAGGGACGAGCGGCGGGAGGTGCGAGGTGGCTACGGTAGAGGCAGGCAGAGAAGCTCGCTGTCTCATCTGTGATCGTTGCGTCTATTCCCACGTTAATCTTTTAAAGATTTAGAATCTTACTCGGAGTTATACGCTCCATCCCCCCCCCACTGTTCGCGCGTTCACTAAACTGGGAAAGAGAACATTTACGTTACATAACTTTCTCATTAATATTATCCGTCAAAAACTCATTCAGTATGACAAAACTAAGTGTTGGCCCATAATCCGCACAGTTGTCGATCTGGACCAAAGTTACAAATTATAGATATACAAAATATAGAATTAGATTATTCTACAATGAATATGAAAAAATATTATAACCTGAATATGTTGTTTTATTCAAACTTGTTCCATTCCACTTTAAGAAAATCTGATAAAAAATATTTTTTTCCAATAAAAACATGTATACCTCTTTTATATTTTTGTCCTTTTAGGGGATGAATTCGAGAGGGGGAATGCTGAATTACGTGTATCATAATTTGTGTTTTAGAATATATTGTTCAATTTTAAGAAAAACCGATAAAAAATATTTTTCTCCAATGAAATCACTCTTTTTCTCCAATTATACCTCTTTTTACCTTTTAAATCTCTTAGGGAATGAATTCGGAAAAATGTTGAAATATGGGTTTCATTATTTGTGTTTTATAGCATATTTCAAGAATATTCGATTAAATATAAATATTTTTTCAATGCAAAATTGTATACCCCTTTTTTACATTGTCTACCCCCTTTCAATCTCTTTAGGGATGAGTTTTGGGAAATGGTGAAAAATATTACTTACATTTAAGAGTGACTATGTTACGTTTTGAGAAGGTCAGACGAAAAACATATTTTTTCAATAAAAATTGTTGTACCTCATTTTTACCTCTTTAGGTGTTGAATAATGGAAAATCGTTTTTCAGTGCACCCCTACATGTGGTGGTAACACTGAAAATTTCAAATCTTTAGCTATTATAGTCTCGACTCTACGTTGATTATAATAATAATTATTAAATAATTATAAAATATAATTATAATTATAATTATAAAATATTAATAATTATTAAAGTTGAACTGGGTAAGTAGTATAGCACTATACTAGTGGTGGGACCGAAAACACCAAACTGTTAAAAAAACTGCTTTTCTATAAACGAAACAAACTGCTTTTTCAAACGGAAACAAGCAGTTGGATTTGGACTGGTTTATGATTTGTTAAACAACGAACGGCTTTCCGCACTACCACACTTAACGTTGCCGCAAGCGTTAAAACTGTTCTCCTGCTGTTTCTTCTACCTCTTTTTATGCTTTTTCCCTTTATTTCAAAGTAGCTTGTTGCTTGTAGTGAAGTAAGAACTGTTTGGTCAATGTCAACGTTTATCTCTATTTTGTTGCGAGTTGTAGTAACAACCTCTCACATTTTGTAGATACAGAGCCTAATTATATTTAAACATATTTTTTATAGTTATTATCAATCATCAATATTTTTAATCAACTAAAAATATTCTAAATCGTTTGAATTTTGGTAAATACGCAAAGGACTATATAATTTTTAAGTAAAAAAAAGTGCTTCTATTAGAAATACATCGCATTTTGTACATAATATGGCTTACATAATTATTACGTTTTGATAATGTAATTTAATTATTACTACACTTGTAAGGATTATTTTTATCCTATCTATACACAAAAACAGTTAAGGACATGTTGGTAATGGGAATGAAAAAGTAGTCTTAGAAAACTGAACGTATGTGCTTTATGTTTTAGCTGCTAATACAACTTTGAGTTTCAGTTTTCTAAAACTGTTTTTTTCCAACTGTTTTAAAAAACAGCTTTTTTCCTCAACAAACAGTTGTTTACGTTTTGTAAATATAGCGGAATCGCCCACCTCTAGACTATACAATAATTGTTTTTTCAGGCTGAGTATCTGTGATCTGTGATACAGGGGTGTATTTATTTTGCATAACCCGCGCCCTAATTTCTTCAGTTGAACGCAACGCTGTGAACAGAAGCCGTGTAGTGTGGCGTACTTAGCTAGTGTTATTGGGTCCACAATATGTATTGTTCGTAAATGATACTGAGTCCAGAAAGTGTTTTTATTTAAGTTTCAGTGTGTGCGCGCGCGCGTGTCACATAGCTAGATACTAAATTAGTCGATCGATTTCAATTAAATTTGGTTTTAGCTAACCAAATGTTATATCGTTAAATATAAAATAGCCTAAACAACCGCGCAGGGGATGCAGACTAGCTGCACATATTGAGAGGATTTAGACGTCCCCCGCGGTACCCGAGTCTAACACACACTTACACTTACAACACTACACTTCTGATTTCAACACTTTACATTCACACCTACATTTAGGGTGGCGATGTACATTTAACCCTCAATGTGCTTTTCGCCTTAAAATAAAAAAACAAATAAATGAAATAAATAATAATAAAATACTTTTTAATCTTGAAACATTAAAAAAAATATTTTTTTTAATAGGCTTTAATTGTATTAAAATTTTTACAAACCACCCGAGATGATTAGTTTCTTTTTACTGTCTGGCTTGGGGAACTATCGAAAAAATATCAAAATCGGTTCGTCGTGTTTGAGTTTTTTTTTGAAAATTCCTCCCACTACTCTATGTACGAGGAGTGTTCAGAAAGTAACGAGAATTTTAATTTTTTTGAAAAAATATTTATTTATTCTTCTACATTGATGTGTCGCCTTCAAAATAGTTCCCATTGGAGATTATGCACTTGTGTCAGCGCTACTTCCAATCCTCGAAAAACTTCTCAAACTCTATCTTTGAGATAGCCTTTAGTTCTTTCAGCGATGCGCTTTTAGTGTCATCTACGGCTGTAAAACGTTGGCCCTTTAAGGTTCTCTTTATTTTTGGAAATAGGAAAAAGTCACACGGGGCCATGTCTAGCGAATATGGAGGCTGGGGCATCGTTACAGTACTGTTCAACAAGCAATGAAGTGTGAGCTAGTGCATTATCGTGGTGCAAAAGCCGTGAATAGTTTTTCCACAGATCCGAACATTTTTTTCGGATTGCTTCACGCAAACGGTGTTGAACATGTAGGTAGTACTCCTTATTGACCGTTTCACCTGGTGGCAGGAATTCATGATGCACTATGCCATTAATATCGAAGAACACAATGAGCATAACCTTCACGTTCGACCGCACTTGTCCAGCCTTTTTCGGTCTTGGCGAGCCAGAATGCCTCCACTGGGATGATTGAGCCTTAGTTTCGACGTCATATCCGTAAACCCGTGTTTCGTCACCTGTTATAATACGTTTCAGTAATTCTGCATCGTCGTTGACTTCATTTAGTGACTCCTGAGCAACTTCTATTCGCCGCTGTTTTTGTTCAAAATTGAACGAATTTTGCTGCCACATGTTTCATACACAAAACATTGGAAGCCATGTATGTCATGACATGATCCAATAAATATGCCAACATAATCAGCGATCTCTCTAATTGTGATTCGGCGATTGTTCATAACCATTTCTTTCACTTTTTTCCATGTGCTGGGGCGTCCAGGGCGTTCGTCATCTTCAACGTCTTCACGGCCTTCTTGGAAACGCTTATACCACTCGTAAACTCTTGCTATACTCATAGCAGACTCACCATAGGCCTTTGTTAACATTTCACACACTTTGTTACAATTTATTCCATTTTTTACGCAAAATTTGATTCAAATTCTTTGATCCATTTCTTTTAACAAACGAAAATAGCAGAGCTCATAAAAACACGTCTAACCTTAGTGGCTGTCACAGACAAAGTCAACAATGGAAACAGCTGAAAGTTTTATCATACTTCAAGGGCATGTATACCAACATAATAAAAAAATGTATGACAATCGGACTCTCCAAGCCCACGAAATTTAAAAATTCTCGTTACTTTCTGAACACAACTCGTACAATATGGAATGGACTGTAGTAGAATTTTCTAGTAAACAGAATTTTCTTCGGCAACAGAACAGTCCAGACGTCTTCTTTAAGCGAACAAGCTATACTACGTTCACCCCACTGAATGGCAGACACCCGATGCTGAATTTCAGACCGGAAAGTAGGCGTCCCGCGCACAATCCATTGTTGTACAGTCGTGTGAGTGGGCGTTCATGTCAACCGGTGGAGAACGATAACGTTCAACATTTTATGTGCGTTAAGTGAGTGTTATTTATAAACAGAGTGGTTTAAAAAGAGCACGTACAGTATATTCTCATTTGCTGTGACGACAAACCGACAGCTGTAAGTGACGGTTAATAGGCGTATTGATTGCTAAACAAAATTACGGTTGGTAGTACTGTATGCACTGCAGACTAAATCAGTCTTTGTGATGCAGATTGCAGATCAGGCTAGCCAACCTTCCGGATTTTAAGCGTTCGTCCAGCATTAAACGACAATTCTCAGACACGATTAATCACGTTTTGCTGTTAGATATTCGGTGATTGCGGATATGTAGACGGCTATGTGTGCATTGTGCAGCGGAGTCACATCTCTCCTAGCACAAGCATCTAAGCATTCTGTGCAACTGGTATGAACTGTGTCCGCACTTTCGGTGGTATGATGAGGGGAAGCGATGATATCGAAGGCGGTGGTCATGATTTTGTGTTGTTCTTCAAATAAAAACAAAATTTTATTTACTTAATTGGAGAAATAATATACAAATTAACGTTAAACACAATCATTTCAGGTTTAATTAACCATGTTTTTTTTAATCTGAAAAAAAAACGATAAAACACCCGGCTTTCCTGTTACAATACCGCCGAAAATGTAGACTCATACAGATGCACAGTATGCCTAGACCAGTGGTCGGCAAACCGCGGCTCTTTGACTCCTTGGCTGCGGCTCTTCCACGAAATGTTTAGTACAGACACGGAATATTATTTATTAACTTGCCTTGTAAGGGATGAGTGAAATTTGTGAAACGCAAGCCTACAGACATTTTTTTCGACGTTAGAAGAAGTAATTTCATTCGGAAACAAATTGTTGCCTTTTGCCGAAGATTCTGAAAGAGAAACTCTAATACACTTCCATGCCTATTGAAATATTGTCGAGAAAATAAGTCCAATATTGGCATTTGCTATTTCAGAACACTGTTAAATATGAAGGAAGCTTTTCTCGTCAGGTTCAAAGACTATAAAAACAGCAACGCGACGTTAGTCTTTGTTAAATAACCTCTGAACGCCACGGTAACAGAAATAAAGTTTTCGCCCTTTAATACTGATATTGGTAACATTGAAATGCAGTTGCTGGATTTAAAAAATAAAGAATTGTGGAGCTCAAAATTCGAGCGTCTTTAGACAACATACAAACCTGACACACTCACTTTCCAAGGAAATGCAAGGCCATTGTTCACATTAGTGGAGTATTTGTAGTTTTTTTAAGGAAACAATTTATATCATTTAACTTATTATATTTTCGAATAAATATTACCTTTATATAAGTATGGTACCAAGTTCTATTTATTGTACCGTTAGTTAAACTAATACATATTTAGCAAAGGCAAGCTCGAGAGTGTACTATTCTAATTATTTCTGTAAAAATGTCTCCACTAAAGCAAAGCTTAAGTTTTAAAAAATGGCCCTTTGAGTAAACTTCAATTTTCAATTTTCTATATTTGGCTCTTTTGGATGACAAGTTTGCCGACCCACTGTCCTAGACGCATGTTAATACTCAAATTTTAGCCGCCTCGGTGGCCTAGTTGATAGCGTACTGGGCTTTCACCCCGAGGAAACGGGTTCGATTCCCGGCCAGGGCTTGGCATTTTCATACGCTATAAATCATCCCATAGTCTGCATTAGACCAATTGTGCACAAATATCGGACGTTAAACACAAAAAAAATTCAAATTTGGCTGATTCGTATAACAGCCGAGATGTTTGACCGTCTTCGAGAATAAAGAACATTTCAAACGAAAACCAATCTGTTACGGAACCAAAAATACAAATAATGTATCGTGTTTTTTCTCGATTCCTCGTTTTGGCTCTTCAGTTGTAACAACTGTTTTATTAATTACATTTTCATCGTTTTTTTCATTCATTTTTTTTTAAATTTATTTTCTAATCGTCGTAGTCTTTCTCGTTCTTACGTTTTACGGGCCTTAAAAAACAGCTCTTAATAAATAATGTGATATTTTTATGAAAACCCGTGGATCTCAGAGAAAATAACTCCTTAAAATATGGCAGATCTTTTCAATAAAGCCTGTAGTAGAGTGTCTTCTTTGGAAAATGCAACTGAAGGATTCGAAAGGAGTGGCATTTGGCCGTTAAATCCTAATGCATACACAAGATGATTTTATTGCTGCAGATAACCTGTGTAGATCTGCCGAAGGAGACCTCCCAACAATTGTAGAACAGAAAAACACGAACCGGATGTACAGATCAACTGACGAATTCTAATAACTTTACCCAAAGCAATAACACTGTAGACCTAAACCTTATTTCAATGCCATCAAATCTAGATGTTTTCGCTGTGTCGCGTGTGCGAGTTGGTGTCATAAAGATTGTAGTGGTGTGGATAGTGTGGTCAACTACAAGTGTGATTATTGTGTTCTAAAATAGCAGTGATAAAATTTTGTGATAAAAAAATTGTCATTAGACGTAGAAAATATTAATATTAATAAAAAAAGCGTATTAGCTAGTAGCTGCATTATTATTGGAGCGCCATTACCCAACTCGGTGAGCGGTAATACCCTCCATGTCGGACATTGCATATTTGTCCATGTCGGACAATCAACATATTTTTTAAACTACATTTTGAAGTTTTCTCTCTTTATTTGTTTCACCCAACTTTGGGGTACACCAAATCAATCACTTCTCAATGTTCTGTGCCTTCCTCGTAGCCCAGTATTGCTTCATACGTTGTGATCTTGCTTTTCTTTCTTCGTCAGAGATTTGGATCGTTCGCTTGGATTTGACTTTGCCTTGGAACCGTTGTTTCTTGTCCTTGGTTATTGTTTTGGCTGTTCTGTCCATGAGCATAGTGTCAGTGATTTGTAGTTCTGTTATGTCTTTCTCCGTTTCTCTAAACCAAAGTGGTTTGGCTCTTCTACTGCGAAAGTAGTTAAATATTTTTTTGGTTAGTCTATTTTTGTCCATTCGGAGGATGTGCCCATAAAAATCAATTCTCCTTTTTCTTATTGTGTCCGATAGTGTTTCAGTTTTTTGGTAAAGAGTTTCATTACTGATGTGGAGTAATTGATTGTTACGGAATTTGGGGCCTAAGATTTTTAAAATATATTCTTTCTTCTCTTCGTTTCACCCTCTTTGGGGTACGCTGAATCAATCATTTCTTACGCTCTGTACTTTTCTTTGTTCCCAGTAGCTCTTCATTCTTTCTGATCTTCTTTTCCTCTCCTCTTCTGAAATGATAGCTTTAAGTTTTATTTTGGTTTTATCTTGGAATCTTATTCTTTCGTCTTTGGTAATTATCTTAGCAGTTTGGTCAAGCAGTGAATTTTCTGTAATTTTTAATTCTATTAGGTCTTTTTCAATTTCTTTAAACCAGTTCGGTTTTGTTTTACGATTATGGAAAAAATCAAACACTTGTTTCGTCAATCTATTAGAGTCCATTCTAAGAAGATGGCCGTAAAAATTTATTCTCCTTTTTCTCATAGTATCTGACAGTTTTTCAATTTTCTTGTAGAGAGCTTCATTTCTTATACATACTACCTTATTATCCTGAAATTTTGTTCCTATAATTTTTCTTAAGCTTTTCCTTTCCGTTATTTCAAGCTTTTCTATCTGGCCTTATTATTTAAAATATATTATTGTACTTAAATTTATTATTTCCTTATGTGAGCGGTATTACCCTTTCTTACATTACAACGCTGTAAAGACCATTCACAAAACATTTACTTCCAAAAAGTTAAAAACGAACGTATTTACTGAAGGACAACAGATAAGGCTCAGTGGCAATAAAACCTTGAATAATGAATACGAAGTATCGTTTAAACGGTACCACAACAGCCTAATTATTTGTCCTAACAATCCTGTACAGAAGTCCTTATTACATGGGTCCTCTTTATTAGTCGTTAAATCTCAAAGGACAGTAATCACCGCATAGGACGCCTTCTAACAGAATGTCTGAAGGAAAAAAAGTGGCCTAACGAAAAAACTAAATTTATTAAAAAACCCGATCCTTAATGTCTGACATTTTTTTATCGGATGTTCTCAGAAGTATTCGAAACAAATATATACTCCGCCCACAATGCGGCAACGACATACTAACGCTGGGAAACTATCTGATCTAGTCACTACAGCATAGCCTATGAAAGATCTCCGCGAACTGTGTACACAAAAGTGTGTATACATACGACAATGAGCTCGTGACTAGAGACGGTAACGATATCACAGAACTGCTACTTTCACATAGATAGTCAAATTTCGCATATTTATCTATAGTGAATGCCTGAGTTCAACAGTTACTAACTGTGTAGTGATGGGGCAGAAAACACCAAACTGTTAAAAAAACTGCTTTTATATAAAGACAAACAAACTGCTTTTTCAAACGGAAACAAGCAGTTGGATTTGGACTGGTTTATGATTTGTTAAACAAGGAACGGCTTTCCGCACTAACACACTTAACGTTGCCGCAAGCGCTAAAACTGTTTTTCTTCTACCTGCTTTCATGCTTTTTCCCTTTATTCCAAAGTTGCTTGTTGCTTGTAGTGAAGTAAGAACTGTTTGGTCAATGTCAACGTTTATCTCTATTTTGTTGCGAGTTGTAGTAACAACCTCTCACATTTTGTAGATACAGAGCTTAATTTTATGTAAACATATTTTTTATATTTATTATCAATCATCGATATATTTTAATCAACTAAAAATATTCTAAATCGTTTGCATTTTGGTAAATATACAAAGGACTATTTAATGTTTAAGTAAAAAAAGAACGCTTCTATTAGAAATTCATCGCATTTTGTACATAAAATGGCTTACATAACCATTACGTTTTGATAATGTAATTTAATTATTACTACACTTGTAAGGATTATTTTTATCCTTTCTAAATGCTTTATACCCAAAAACAGTTAAGGACATGGTGGTAATGGGAATGAAAAAGTAGTCTTAGAAAACTGAACGTATGTGCTTTATGTTTTAGCTGCTAATACAACTTCGAGTTTCAGTTTTCTAAACCTGTTTTTTTCCAACTGTTTTTAAAAGCAGCTTTTTCCTCAACAAACAGTTTGTTGACGCTTTGTAAAAATAGCAGAAACGCCCATCTCTACTGTGTATACGAAGTGTGGCTATTAAATAACGTGAGTGACGTTGTAAAAAGTTTTATTTTCATTTTATACGTAATTACTTATTATCACCTTCAATATACACCCCTTCTCTATCTCTACAATGCTCCATGGAATTTTCCATTGTTGGAAACAGTGCTGGAAGTCATCTTCTGTCAACTCCTTCAAGACTCTTGCCGCCTGCACTTTTACAACTTACACGGACTCAAATCTCGTCCATTTTAATGCATATTTCACCTTAGGGAACAGATAGAAGTCACATGGTGCAAGGTCTGGTGAGTAAGATGGATGTTCTAACACTGGGATGCTGTACTTGGCCAGGAACCTCTTGACAGATAACGCGGAATGAGCTGGCGCATTGTCTTGGTGGAAAACCCATGATTTGTCCTTTCACATTTGGGGTATTTTTTTCCTTACTCTTTCACGTAGTTTACCAAGTACCTCAAGGTAGTAGTATTGATTAATTGTTTAACCTTCAGGAACCCAGTGAAGGTACACAATCCCATGAATATCGAAAAAAACAATCATCATTGCTTTAAATTTTCACTTGCTGATTCTTGCTTTTTTGGCTCTCGGTGAAGTTGTGGTCTTCCATTGCATGGATTGGCGCTTTGTTTCCGGATCATACGTAAAAAACCACGATTCATCACATGTTATTATCCTTTACAATAAATTTTGGTCATTTTCAATGGCAACCAAAGTGTCAATACAAACATTTTTGCGAGCTGCTTATTGTTCAAACGTGAGAATTTTTGGCACCATTTTGGCACACACTTTTCGCATGTTCAAATTGTAAATTTGTCGTACACATTCTTTATCAATGTCTACAGTTTCACCAATTGTACGAATACCGAATCGACGGTCAGACCGAATCAAATTAGCAACTTTTTCGACATTGTCATCCGTTTTTGACGTTGAAGGGCGACCTGGCCGCGAATCATCTTCAACGTCTTGTCGGCCATCTTGAAAACGCTTAAAACATTCAAAAACACGTGCCCGCGATAAACGTTCACTGCCATACACTTCTTTCGGTAAATTATAAGTTTCAGTAGCGGTTTTTTCCAAGTTTGGAGTGAAATTTAACTACAATTCGTTGCTCTATTATTACACTAACCATTTTCCCGGCAAAACAAACTAACAACACTAACGGAAATGAAGCAAACGAGACTAACTGCATTCTGAAGAGAAAGCTTCACACTAAACAGCTGTCGGCAATGGCGGTTAGCGCATGCGCACTTGTTCCGCCGCAGCGTCAGTCTCGTTATTTAATAGCCACACCTCGTACTCGTTCGTATAATACATATGACAATGAGATCTTGGTTAGAGATAGTAACGATATCACAGAACTGCTACTTTTTCACAGATAGTCAAGTTTCTCATATTTATCTAACAGTGAATGGCTGAGTTCAACTGTTACTAACTGTGAACTGAAATCACCGAAATCTGTTCAACCAATCCGTGCCTCCAGTTTCTTTTATTTCTGCTAAGATCGCGTCGCTTTGCCCTGCGCATGCGTAATGAGTTCGCAGTTTAGTCCTACCTATCTACCCACTAACTGTGAACTGTGAAATTTTATTAACAATTAAATAAATAAATAAATAATCTGTGTATATTAACAATTAGGCGCACTATCTCTTTAAGCATCATCATCATATCGGTCTATAGCGTCATACGTCATTCCTCTTTACCATTCCAGAGACCTTCTTCTAGTCCTCTTCCTTTTAGTTCCTCGTCAATACCATTTTGCCATCTCTTTCGAGGTAGCTCTCTACCGTGCTTCCTTCTTTCTTTAGGATTCCATTTTAAAATCTGTTTTGGTATTGTGGCGTATGGCGTCCTTTAAATATGGCCGAACCATACCAGTTGTTTATCCATGATACCTTCTATTATAGAGCGGTTAACACCCATTCCTCTAATCCTGATGTTCGTAATTCTTTCCTTTCTTGACCTACCAGCTAACCTCCAAAAGTCCATTTCCGTAGCTGTTAAAGCTTTTTATCCATGATACCTTCTATTATAGAGCGGTTAACACCTTCCTCTAATCCTGATGTTCGTAATTCTTTCCTTTCTTGACCTACCAGCTAACCTCCAAAAGTCCATTTCCGTAGCTGTTAAAGCTTTTTATCCATGATACCTTCTATTATAGAGCGGTTAACACCCATTCCTCTAATCCTGATGTTCGTAATTCTTTCCTTTCTTGACCTACCAGCTAACCTCCAAAAGTCCATTTCCGTAGCTGTTAAAGCTTTTTTATCCATGATACCTTCTATTATAGAGCGGTTAACACCCATTCCTCTAATCCTGATGTTCGTAATTCTTTCCTTTCTTGACCTACCAGCTAACCTCCAAAAGTCCATTTCCGTAGCTGTTAAAGCTTTTATAGCTTGCTCTTTTATAGGCCACACTTCCGAGCAGTATATTATGTTTTTTCACCGTGTCATGATAAATTCGTTTTTTTTAATACTTCCGTCCATAGAATACTGTTAAGCACATATCAATAGCTTTCCCACCCAATATATCGCGCTCCTGGACTGCCTCGTGTTCCGTTCCGTGAAATGTTAACTCCCAACCTAACAATATCGCATGCTCATAAACTCGAGCGAATTTAAACGAAGTCAATTCAAAACGGAAACACTTATTATGAAATATTGCCCTTTTTAATTATTATTCGGATATCAAAAACGAAAGTAAAGAGGCCGAGAAGGCAACAAACATATGGAAGTGACAGCCTAACAGACGGGGGTAAACGCGTGCAGCGCAGAAACAAAGTCCTTTTGAAGCCACCTTATTTCCACGACAAATGACGAGAGAGGAAAAGCGCGCGCCCTAAAAGGACTTTTGATTAAACGCGAGACGGTATTAAGGCAGTCCCGAGGGAGGGCGTCCTGATGGAAATGGGGACGGTGACATTGTTGTCACATTTGTTATTGGTCCGCAGCGAGCAGACACAATAAATATAACCACTTACTTACTGACTTCACAGATTTTCACTTCGAAGTAATACAGCGTTTTGTTCAATGTGCGTTTAGTTTTGTACGTGAACAAATCGCATTAGCGACATAAGATGCAAATCCATTAATTAGGCTAGCTTTAAAATGCAAATCCACATTGTATTTTTATTTTATTTTATTATTTTTTTTATACAGCCGTCTATGGACTACAATTACACAACTTTCTTCCTTGTTAACCCCTGTTTCTTCCTACGCCAGTACTCCTTCATTCTATGGCTCATTCGCCTCCGAAACCACTCGCCTCTTTCCTCTTGGATTCTCTTCAGAGATGTCTTTCAACTCAGCAGCAGCTATCTTCCTCCCACACGTGTTCCTATTTTGTACCTCTTCAGCGCTCATTACACATCTAGCCAGATCCCGATGGACTTCCTTCAGCCATGGAATTTATGTTTTCCTGGAAAGTCAGCACTCTTTTCGCTATTCTTTCTGGTTTCAACCTGCTCATGGGCCCATAAAACATCAGTCTCCTCTTCTCCATTACAATAGTGATTGTTTGAAACCTTTCATAAAGCTCTTTGTTTGATCGAATTTTATTTAACTATTTTTTTTTTTTTTTTTTTTTTTTTTTAAGACGAAAAGCACATTGAGGCTATTATCGCCTCCCTAAATGTAAGTGTGAATGTAAAGTGTTAAAGTCGTAAGTGTAGTGTTGTAAGCGCGCGCGCGCGTGTGTGTTAGACTCGGGTACCGCGAGGGATGTCCAAATCCTCTCAATAGACGCAGCTAGTCTGCACCCCCCCGGCTAACACACTCTGTATCTAATCTCCAGTAATAACGGCAAAAGTTAATTCGATATATTTTACCAAATTTTTTATACATTTTTGATTTCACCGTCATAATAAGCATTAAAAACTGCACACACACACACACACGCGCCCTGTTGGCATTTTAAACTTTCAAATTACACTGAAAATTAAAAAAAAGAACCCTGACCACCGTACAATTCAATTTATTAACTTCAACCGATTTTAAAGATTCGAAATACAATTTAAGAATTTTTTCACACCGATTACGATGGTGAAATGACATTTTTAAATTGTAGTTTATAAAGTCACGGATTTTTAAAATATTAGAAATGACCGCCATTTTGAAACTGTTGAACGCATTTTACTTGGTACAGAATTTTTCCAAGCTACTACGAAAATCGATTTTTGTATCAAAATTGCGAACGTGAAAGTGCTAAAACACACACGCGCGCGCGCACGCACACACACACACGCACGCACGCACGCACACCTATACTGTATATACAAATATTTAACAACCCCTCAAAAAAGCAATCTAGAAATCAGGACATGCGCTTATTTCAAGGTCACGGGTCTAGATCTTACCGTGATGGCCGTTCCAATGAAAAATCGTTATTAACTGCTGCACGCACCTGTTTAGGTGACGTGATAAAAGCAAATTTCAAAACAGTAACAATATCAATATTACTTTTTAAATATTCTTACTTAGCTTACACGCACGCACACACGCACGCACGAGCACACACACACACGCGCGCGCCCACGCGCCACACTACACGGGAAATTCGAAAATTAGGTTCGTTGTCGTATTTTCAATTTAAAATTAAAAATGCTAATTTACGCGGATTTTAACGCTGATTACAATGTTGAAAACAGATGATAAGCAAAACATGTTTCACCGTACGATAAGTTGAATAGCGAATATTTTTACCCTACACAGAGATCTGGCAACGTTGCTGTGTTTCTGCCACAGTGGGAGGGAATTCTGTTTACATCTTAACATTTCTTTTACAGCCTGTTCCGTGGAAGATGAATTAAATATCTTCTTGCCTTCTGTTCGTGCTTGTAATCCATAAACCCCAAAAACATAATATGGAAAAAATTTGCGATGCGAAAGTCCTTTTTCATTTTAAATTGAGGAACACCGCCGGCCTGATGTAAAAATTACCGGACAGAGTAATTGGGGTCGACAATTGAAAAATACGGCAAAAAATATTGCTGCTGGCTATAGACAAACTTTTCCATTTCATTTTTAATTACTTAAATTTACTTACGCGCTAAAATCCCAGTAAAAATCAATTTTTATTTTGGCGGCATATCCAACAATATCTTAAAATAGGAGCCGCCTCGGTGGCCTAGTGGATAGCGTACTAGGCTTTCACCCCGAGGACCCGGGTTCGATTCCCGGCCAGGGCTTGGCATTTTCATACGCTATAAATCATCCCATCGTCTGCATTAACCCAAGTGTGCACAATAGTCGGACGTTAAAAAAAAATAAAAATTTTAAATGCTGGATATCACGGTGAAATCAGTTTTTAATAATATGTAAGATAAACAGTTATTTTGATAGTGTTCTTTTTTGAAAATTCGTTTCCATTATGGCAGCAAGACAGCTGTTTGGAGTGATTATTTTATGTCGCAGCCGCCTCGGTGGCCTAGTGGATAGCGTACTGGGCTTTCTTCCCGAGGACCCGGGTTCGAATCCCGGCCAGGGCTTGGCATTTTCATACGCTATAAATCATCCCATCGTCTGCATTAACCCAAGTGTGCACAATAGTCGGACGTTAAAAAAAAATAAAAATTTTAAATGCTGGATATCACGGTGAAATCAGTTTTTAATAATATGTAAGATAAACAGTTATTTTGATAGTGTTCTTTTTTGAAAATTCGTTTCCATTATGGCAGCAAGACAGCTGTTTGGAGTGATTATTTTATGTCGCAGCCGCCTCGGTGGCCTAGTGGATAGCGTACTGGGCTTTCTTCCCGAGGACCCGGGTTCGAATCCCGGCCAGGGCTTGGCATTTTCATACGCTATAAATCATCCCATCGTCTGCATTAACCCAAGTGTGCACAATAGTCGGACGTTAAACACAAAAAAAAATCATAAAAGTCAAAGCAACGAACTTAATGCTCGGACAGTTCGAAACACGTATTGTAAAAATATTCTTCAAGTTTGCACCCCTCGGAAAACTGGAAAACTTTTCACCCACCGCCGGCTTGCTTCCCCTTCCGTACGTCCCGCCATTACAAAGTGAAATCTTACTTCCGTTGAAAACACGGCTACTCATGAAATTCTCAGCCTAGAGAAAACCGCTATCGGTAACTATTTCTTTATTTCTTAGCGAATTTACATTGCGAAATGAGCTATTTAGCAGTACCGGGACCTTGAAATGAGCGCCTACAGATTCGAAAAGTGCACTTCAGGCTATCCAGGATAAACCCTCTGGTTCAGGATATTCTGTTTTCTATCAATCGTCTTGAACTGCGAGGTGTTGGTGTATCATTTTGCTGGTTACACGGTCATTGTGGTATAGTTGGGAACACTAGCCGATATAGCGACAAAGGAAGCAACCCTGCTGCCGCCAGCTAAGATTATTACTAGAGGAAGGGATAAATTCAACCCCAGGCACTGCGATCGATTGACCTATTGTGCAACATACCTCATAAAATACCTAGTTCAGCAGATTGGTGCCTCTAATAAGTTCCAACAACCCACTGACTAGCTCACACTGCTGAAGATACCTAGGGTCTTGGAAACCAAAAACCCCTAGCCTTCTACTAGCAAGAGCCTCACAATCATAAATTATGTGACTTGCAGTTTCCTCCTCCTTCCTGCACAATCTACGCACGGTTTCTCCATGGTATACACCTATCCTGATCGTGTGCACCCTCAGACCACAGTGCCCTGTTATGAGCCCCATGATCCTGCTAAGATGTGCTCTGCCCAGGACATGTGCTGCCCCTTTGATTCCTCTGCCGCCAGTTACTCAACATGTTATTCTATCAGATTTTCAAAGTCTGTCAAAACAGTTACTTTTAGTTGATTGGAAGAATGAATAGGCAGTTACGGATAACAACAAACTGAGGGTAATTAAAAATACTGCCTTGGAGGTCGTCAATACGTGCAAGTCGTAGGGAAGAAGTGGTGATCACTCGTCTCCGTATTCGTAATTCCTTGCAAACGTATCGATTTTGATGGGAGGCGGGGACCGACCTGAATGCGAGTTCTGTAGGGATATCATCACAATAAAACATATATTGCTCGACTGTGATGGTTTCCAAAATTTGCGTGTTATGTGTGGTCTGAGCAACTGTTTGCAGACGATGTTGACCGGGTCCTAAACTTCCTTCATCGTCTGAATTTTTTAAATAAAAATGTAATTTATATTTTTGTTATTGTTTGTGGCAGGGCCTATTTACAGCCCTGAAAAGATTGTTTATATTTGCTGTTTTATTAATTTAATTTATAATTTGTTTTTATTTTGTTATTTAGTTTTAGGTACTATTTTTAAATTTGTCTTCTTTTCCGCTAGGATTATTGTCACTACGTTCAGTATAATGATCTGCCTTCCCTAGCTTCGTCAATTCTACTTTAGTTGACGCGTTTCGGAGAACCTCCATCTTCAAAAACTATATCTATACTCTATACTATATCTATAATCTAGAGAGCCGCTTCGGTGGCCTAGTGGATAGCGTGCTAGGCTTTCACCCCGAGGACCAGGGTTCGTTTCCCTTCGAGGGCTTGGCATTTTCACACGCTATAAATCATCCCATCGTCTGCATTAGCCCAAGTGTGCACAATAGTCAGACGTTAAAAAAAAAAAAAATCCACTTTTATATCTTTTATTACAATATATATAACATATAATAGTATATATATATATATATATATATATATATATATATATATAAATATATAATAACATATAATTATAATATATTGAACAGCTGATAGGTTATATTAAGTTTTAGGTTATGTTGTTATTAAAAACTAGCTACTATGTTGAGTGTAATGATCTGCCTTCCCTAGCTTCGTCAATTCTACTTTTGTTGACGCGTTTCGGAGAACCCTCATCTTCAAAAACTATACTCATAGATTTTATATATATATATATATATATATATATATATATATGCTCAAAAATGAGTATAGATATAGTTTTTGAAGATGGAGGTTCTCCGAAACGCGTCAACGAAAGTAGAATTGACGAAGCTAGGGAAGGCAGATCATTATACTGAACATAGTTTTAGGTACGTTTATATTTGTCTGTTATTGTTGTAGGGCCAATTTACAGCCCTACAATAACCTGTGTGTATGTTGTTGTTTTTAAGAAATATATTATTGTTAACTAGTTTTAGTCGTATATCTTATATAGTTATATCGTATATATAGTTTTGTTATTATATTTTGTTTTATTTATTTGTTTTTGCTATTACTGTTTGTTGTTTTTTTCTTATTAACCTTAATTTTTTTAAAATTTTTTCTTTCTTTTACATTTTCATTTCTTTTACCTTTATATTTATTTTATTTTTATTTGTCTGTTATTGTTGTATGCCCAATTTACAGCCCTACAATTTGTGTTGTGCAATTCTATGTTGTTGTTTTTAAGAAATATGTTATTGTTAACTAGTTTTAGTCGAATATCTTATATAGTTATATCGTATATATAGTTTTGTTATTATATTTTGTTTTATTTATTTGTTTTTGCTATTACTGTTTGTTGTTTTTTTCTTATTAACCTTAATTTTTTTTAAATTTTTTCTTTCTTTTACATTTTTATTTCTTTTACCTTTATATTTATTTTATTTTTATTTGTCTGTTATTGTTGTATGCCCAATTTACAGCCCTACAATAACCTGTGTGTATGTTGTTGTTTTTAAGAAATATATTATTGTTAACTAGTTTTAGTCGTATATCTTATATAGTTATATCGTATATATAGTTTTATTATATTTTGTTTTATTTATTTGTTTTTGCTATTACAGTTTGTTGTTTTTTTTTCTTATTAACCTTATTTTTTTTAAATTTTCTCTTTCTTTTACATTTCCATTTCGCGCGACGTCGATAACAACCGGAAACAAAATGAACGCCGTTCTTGACGTACTTATCGCATTAAGTCGGATGATTAAATTTCCGACCTGTTGCGACAGTTTGATAAAAATTCACTTCCCCGCAAACTCCTTTCAACAGTTACAAAATGGCATTTAAAGTCAATGTTAAAATCTACACAAGCATTTAAAATGTCTATGTATTTTGAAAGTTTCTTATGCAGATTCACGCCAATTTGATTCAAATTTGGCACGAAAACCAAATTTGATAACTTCAGTGAGTTCATTATTCAGAAAAATCCGTTCAACATTTTCAAAACGGCGGCTATTTGAAATCCTCTCCTCTTACATGTTTTATTTTAAAGCCGATTATGACGGTGAAATCAGATTTTTGAAAACGTGTAGTAGCCTAAAGGTAAAAACATGTTATTGCTGAAAATTCGCTTCCATCACGACAGCGTGCCGCGATTATTTTGATTATCGGGGGCGGACAAAGCTCTAGTCACCCCTAATGAAGAGCCTCGCGAAGACGAACAAAAGGTCGGCTCTGCGAACGCCGTAATTTCACGCCTTTACGGTTGAGCGCCTGGTGCCCGGCCCCGCTTTGTTGCGTCACTCCCCAAGATTTGTGCGTTTTGTCCGAGCTTTCATTCATTACAAGGCTTAATGTTACCAATAATTTTGCCACTCGCACTTGAAAGTACGTCTTTTTAATTCTGACGCTTTTAACTTGTTTAGCAGCTACACGCTTAGACACGTGGATATGTGACGTTTTACAGGGTCTGCCACTATGAAGTTGAAGTTTCACACCGCGACCATAGGTTCTATGGTGCAGCTTCGACTCTTTGATTCTAGTTCAATACACACATTAACTCAATGAAAAGTCCACTGATTAGCTAATTCGAACTGGAGGTCCTCAAGGTCCTGGCAGCTACACACTCTTCGCCTCCTGCTTGCAAGAGCCTCGCAACTGTACAAGAGCAGCACTCTTAGATAGATGGGATATTTTCGAGGTTTTACAGGGTAAGTCCCTTACACTGCGGGACAAAGGTTCTATGGCGCACCTAAGACTCTTGGATTCTAGTTCAGTGCACAAATTAACTCAATGAGTTTTTAGATACATGGACATTTAAAAAGTTCTAAGATGTCCGTGCAGCTAAGTTCTATGGTAAAAAAAGTTCTATCGTGCAGCTAACATTCTTGGATTCTAGTTCAGTACACACATTAACTCAATGAGTTTGAAAAGTTCACTGATTAGCTAATTCAAACTGGAGGTCGTCAAGGTCCTGGTAGCTACACTCTCTTCGCCCCTCCAGAGCTATACGCTTAGACAGATGGATATTTTAAATCGCAACAAAATTACGAACGCGAGAATGCTCGCACTTTTTATGGAGAAATGTATTTGTAGGCTCTACTCCTCCAAGTATGGGATTGAACTTTTTTCTTCACAATTTTCCTAACGTTTACGCGCTAACGGCATGTTACCGACAGACAAATACAACAGCGACTAAATCTTTTTATATGTATCTGTGTGTGTGTGTGTGTGTGTTATACGTGTGCGTGCGTGCGTGTGTGCGCGTCTCTGTGTTACACGTCCGTGCGTGTGCGTGTGCGTGCCCGCGTGCGCGTCTCTCTCTCTCTCTCTCTCTCTCTCTTTCTGTGTGTGTGTGTGTTACGCGACCTTCCAACCGAGCATCTTTCTCCTGTATGCGCGCCTGTCTTCAACGTCTGTTGAGTCTATTTCTGCGTCATGTAGGTCTATTCTGACTTGTGCGATCCACAACGTTGTTGATTTGACACCTTATATATACTTAAGGATTCTGTTGGCAAGTCTCATTGTTGGGAGTCTACTGATGTGTCCATAGAACCGAAGCCTCCTTCTTCTGATATCTGCTGCCAGGTTCGATATCTTCTCTGTGGTCTTCCGTGAGTGCAACCTGTATCCATCTTCTGTTAATCTCGGGCCAAGGATCTTCCTCAAGATTTTGCGTTCTTCCTTCAAAATATCCTCCATGGTAGCTTTTGTGTGGAGTGCTAGCGTCTCGCTTGCATGTAATATCTCCGGTTTTATGACTGTGTTGTAGTGTCTGATTTTTGTGTGCGTCGACATACATCCCTCAATGAATTTTATATATATATTTCAATTCAAGGACAATGTAAATGTTATTGTACTTTAATAATGGTCATTTTAATGTCAAGTTCTACAATAATTATTAATAATGGCAAGAACTTATTCATAATTTAATATTTTTGGTCTAGAATAACTATAACCTCTAAAATAAACAAAATTAAGACAAAAATGTTACGAATTTTTAAATATTTAAAACGGCCACCATTTTGAAACTGTTGAAAGAAATATGCTGGTTAACGAACTTGTCCAATAACCATAACCGATTTTTCTGCCAAGTTTGAATCAAATAGGGACGAAGTTGCACCCGATAATATATAGGCCTATAACGCCGGTCATTTTCTTATCATAATAATCGCGGCACGCAGCTGTCTCGCTGACCTGGTGCAAATTAACGTATACAAATACGATTTCACCGTCATAACCAACATTAAAATATGCAACACTAGTGCAATTAGTTTAGCGCCCGAGCTGTTACCAAAACAGATTCGTGTCCCAATATTGAATTGATTCGCATCAAACGAATGTGACGACGCTCACAAGCTGTTCGCGAAAATATATTTGTAACCGCAATTTCCCCCACGTTTGCGCTCGAGCTTTTTTACAAAAATCTACCTAACGTTTACGCGCTAGCGGCACGTTACCGACACCGCATTCCATATTTACGGCGCCGCTGACCACTTTTTAATTACAAACATTACTGGCATCAATGATTTACACGCGTACCGACCCGCAAAACAGAAATATATTGACCAAGACACACGCAAAGCGAGGTGGGGGGATTAAACATCTGTTTTATTCACAACTCGTGAACGTATGTGCGCATGCGCGAACTGAAGGGTGCGTTTTATTATTCAAGTCATACAGACGACACAAATATACAATTTGGTTAATGTCATTTTTCCCTTTCTGTTTCTTTATTTCCTATTTTATATTCAAATATTATTCAGCAGTCAAAGTTTCATAAAACAACGCGCTGTTATTTCATGCACGCATTTCTTTTGCAAAATTTCATCAAAATCTGTTAATTTGTGTACTATGTGTGTGTGTGTGTGTGTGTGTGTGTGTGTGTGTGTGTGTGTGTGTGTGTGTGTGTGTGTGTGTGTGTGTGTGTGTGTGTGTGTGTTACGCATGCGTGCTCGCGTGTGTGTCTGTTACGCGTGTGTACGTGCGTTTGTGAGTCACGCGCGCGCGCACTTGTGTCTGCGTGTGTCTGTGTTACGCGTGCGTGCGTACGTCTCTCTCTCTCTGTCTGTTACGCGCGCGCGTTTGTGTTACGCGGACGCGCGCGCGCGTGTCTGTGTATTACGCATGCGTGCGCGCGTGTGTCTGTTACGCGTGCGTACGTGTGTTACGCGCGCCCGCACTTGTGTCTGCGTGCGTCTGTTACGCGCGCGTGTGTATGTATTACGCGTGCGTGTGAGCGTGTCTGTGTGTTACACGTGCGCGCGCGCGCGTGCTTGTGTCTGTTACGTGCGCAAGCGTGTGTCTGTGTGTGTGCGTGCGCGCGCGTGCGTGTGTCTGAGTGTTACGCGTGCGTGTGTCTGTGTTTTGCGCGCGTGTGCGCGAGCATGCGTCTGTGTGTGTTACGCGTGCGTGCGAGCGTGCTTGTGTATGTATGTGTGCGCACACGTGTGTGTAATTAAATATAAAAAGTAAATGAGTTCGACTTCAGACTTGGAGCGAGAACAACCTGGAAGATGCCAGACATGATTTTGTGCGCGCGCGGGAGTGCGTTAGCACGCTCACGTTCGCAACTTTAGTCCAATTACATTCAAACTTGACACAAAAATCTATATATTTCTGTAATATTCAGAAATATTCTGTAAATTCGCTTCCGTCATGTCAGCGAGACAGCTGCGTTCCTGATTTTACCTCAGAGATCAATGTTTTCACCGATTCTAGAAGGTCGATATATGAACCTTCTATAGCCTACTAGTAAATCAAAGAACAACAAACTTCGCAGTATACTGTACTTTTAATTAATATACGAGGTGTGTTCAGAAAGTAACGAGAATTTTAATTTTTTGAACAAAATATTTATTTATTCTTCTACATTGATGTTGTCGCCTTCAAAATAGTCCCCATTGGAGATTATGCACTTGTGCCAGCGCTTCTTCCAATCCTCGAAACACTTCTCAAACTCGATCTTTGAGATAGCCTTTAGTTCTTTCAGCGATGCGCTTTTAATGTCATCTACGGCTGTAAAACGACGGCCCTTTAAGGTTCTCTTTATTTTTGGAAATAGGAAAAAGTCACACAGAGCCATGTCTGGTGAATATGGAGGCTGGGGCATTGTTACAGTACTGTTTTGGGCCAAAAATTCACGAACAAGCGATGAAGTGTGAGCTGGTGCATTATCGTGGTGCAAAAGCCATGAATAGTTTTTCCACAGATCCGGGCGTTTTTTTCGGATTGCTTCACGCAAACGGCGTTGAACTTGTAGGTAGTACTCCTTATTGACCGTTTCACCTGGTGGCAGGAATTATTCTTCCAATCCTCGAAACACTTCTCAAACTCGATCTTTGAGACAGCCTTCAGTTCTTTCAGCAATGCGCTTTTAATGTCATCTACGACTGTAAAACGACAGCCTTTTCCGGTTCTTGGTGACTTGTGACTCCACTGATCACTTTACAGGTGTTTATGTTTTTATTCTTGACCGTTTGTTGTGTCAGCATTAAGTAGTATGTTCTTTTTTCTGGTTTAGTACTCGTATTTGATCCATTTCTTTTCGCCGAGCTCATAAAAACACGTCTAACCTTAGTGGCTGTCACAGACAAAGTCAACAATGAAAACAGCTGAAAGTTTAATCATACTTCAAGGGCATGTATACCGACATAATAAAAAAAATGTTTGACAATCGGACTCTCCAAGCCAGCGAAATTTAAAAATTCTCGTTACTTTCTGAACACACATCGTATACAGCTCTCCAAGACAGCGCTCGTAACTTTTCCGCCAACTTTAACCAGTAAGTGTAATATTTACGAAATTTCACGCCGTTTATGGCAGTATTACAGGAAATTACCAACAACAACACTCTCAGAGCCCGCCATCTTGAAACTGAAGTGAACGGGGAAAATCTTATACGTTACTTTGTTCGGACTTTAACCAAAGTACTTTTGTACTACATTTCAAATAATCAGCCAATGCGTTTGATTAAAACTGCTTACCGCCATCTTGAAACGGAAGAAACTAGGATAAAAAGTTGCACATACATCACTCGAGCTTTATACAATATATCTTCGTACCGAATTTCAAAACAATCGGTCAATGCGTTTGGCCAAAACTGCGTAAAAAATTACGCAAACCAAACTCCTAACGGTTGGCACCGCCTCGGTGGCCTAGTTGATAGCATACCGAGGACCCGGGTTCGATTCCCGGCCAGGGTTTGGTATTTTCATACGCTATAAATCATCCCATCGTCTGCATTAGCCCAAGTGTGCACAATAGTCGGACGTTATAAAAAAAAAAAAAAATCCTAACGGTTTGCCTAACACAGACATTGCTTTGCTCGGTCAGTACCCATAATTCCCTGTTCCTTAGTAGCGTACATTGATGAAATTCTTTTTATATTCTTCTTCTTTTGAAGAGTATAGATATACGAGTAGTTTTTGAAGATGGAGGTTCTCCGAAACGCGTCAACAAAAGTAGAATTGACGAAGCTAGGGAAGGCAGATCATTATACTCAACATAGAGTACGAGTACATTGATAAAGTTTTTTTTTTGGTGTTTAACGTCCGACTATTGTGCACACTTGGGCTAATGCAGACGATGGGATGATTTATAGCGTATGAAAATGCAAACCCTCGCCGGGAATCGAACCCGGGCCCTCGGGGTGAAAGCCTAGTACGCTATCCACTAGGCCACCGAGGCGGCACATTGATAAAGTACACATTGGTGCGGCATAGATTATGAGAAGAATAGTACAAATATTTTATTCAATTTGCTTTATTTGTTTATTGCTGGTATCCCTACTAAGCTGGTAACTCGGTGATCGATGTGGCTAAAGTACCGGTCAGTCTCTGAGCTGCGCACCTTTTACACACCTAAGGTTCTTAGTTATAGCCGCAGTTACTCCCGTTGCTTTACCCTTCCCGTTAACGCTGACCCCTCGGCCTCATTAATTTAACTGGCATAAAGTATGGACGTTAAGCAAAAAAAACCAGGTTTATAAACCTACGTAGTTTATTTACACAAATGCAGTTACTGTTTGTTTTATTCACTCCTTACTTTTATGCAACTTCACACTAATGAACACAGGGGATCAACGTAACACACGGGAAAATCTAACCAGACGCGCAACAGGTGGACGTTTGGCGTACTAAGAAACGGAAGTGCTGCCATCGTTTTGTTACTCGCTGCAATATATTATTATCTGCAACAAAGTGGGATTGTTTATTTATTCTGAAAGACAGGGAAGTGGTTTTATCTGTCGTCTTGATCACATACATCGAAAACATTTTATAAATAACTCCGTTTCATTTCTACTGCGTGAATTGGTGAACGAGTGTGTGTGCGCGTGTGTCCGCGTGCGCGCGCGCATGTTCTCAAAACTTCAGTCGATTTGATATTCGTTATATGCGTAACATGTGTTAATAACATAGGGTTTGGCATTTTCATACGCTATAAATCATCCTATCGTCTGCATTAGCCCAAGTGTGCACAATAGTCGGACGTTAAACACCAAAAAAATACATGTTACGGTGGGTCGTGAAAAAAACTTCAGATTGAAGGTGGGTCCAATGACAAAGAAGTCTGGGAACGGCTAGTGTAGAGGAATTGACTAAATGTTCCAAGATAAAGAGGTTTGGGAACCGATAGTGTAGTCCCATGACAAAGACGTTTGGGAACCGCTAGTGTAGAGGAAATGAGTAAATGTCCCATGACAAAGAGGTTTGGGAACCGATAGTGTAGTCCCATGACAAAGACGTTTGGGAACCGCTAGTGTAAAGGAAATGAGTAAATGTTCCAAGGCAAAGAGGTTTGGGAACCGCTAGTGTAGAGGAAATGAGTAAATGTCCCATGACAAAGAGGTTTGGGAACCGATAGTGTAGTCCCATGACAAAGACGTTTGGGAACCGCTAGTGTAAAGGAAATGAGTAAATGTTCCAAGGCAAAGAGGTTTGGGAACCGCTACAGTATAGCAAACGAGTAAATGTTCAAAGACAAAGAGGTTTGAGAACCGCTAGTGTAGAGGAAATGAGTAAATGTTCAAAGACAAAGAGGTTTGAGAACCGCTAGTGTAGAGGAAATGAGTAAATGTTGCAAGACAAAGAGGTTTGGGAACCGCTAGTGTAGAGGAATTGAGTAAATGTTACAAGACAAAGAGGTTTGGGAACCGATAGTGTAGTCCCATGACAAAGACGTTTGGGAACCGCTAGTGTAGAGGAAATGAGTAAATGTCCCATGACAAAGTAGTTAGGCAACCGCTAGTGTAGAGGAAATGAGCCAATGTCCCATGACAAAGAGGTTTGGGAACCGAAAGTGTAGTCCCACGACAAAGACGTTAGGGAACCGTTAGTGTAGAGGAAATGAGTAAATGTTCCAAGACAAAGAGGTTTAGGAACCGCTAGTGTAGAGGAAATGAGTAAATATTCCAAGACAAAGAGGTTTAGGAACCGATAGTGTAGAGGAAATGAGTAAATATTCCAAGACAAAGAGGTTTAGGAACCGCTAGTGTAGAGGAAATGAGTAAATGTTCCAAGACAAAGAGGTATGGGAACCGCTAGTGTAGAGGAAATGAGTAAATGTTCCAAGACAAAGAGGTTTAGGAACCGCTAGTGTAGAGGAAATGAGTAAATGTTCCAAGACAAAGAGGTTTGGGAACCGCTAGTGTAGAGGAAATGAGTAAATGTTCAAAGACAAAGAGGTTTGGGAACCGCTAGTGTAGAGGAAATGAGTAAATGTTCCAAGACAAAGAGGTTTGGGAACCGCTAGTGTAGAGGAAATGAGTAAATGTTCCAAGACAAAGAGGTTTGGGAACCTCTTGTGTAGAGGAAATGAGTAAATGTTCCAAGACAAAGTAGTTTGGGAACCGATAGTGTAGTCCCATGACAAAGACGTTTGGGAACCGCTAGTATAGAGGAAATGAGTAAATGTTCCAAGACAAAGAGGTTTGGGAAACGCTAGTGTAGAGGAAATGAGTAAATGTTCCAAGACAAAGAGGTTTGAGAACCGCTAGTGTAGAGGAAATGAGTAAATGTTGCAAGACAAAGAGGTTTGGGAACCGCTAGTGTAGAGGAAATGAGCCAATGTCCCATGACAAAGAGGTTTGGGAACCGATAGTGTAGTCCCATGACAAAGACGTTTGGGAACCGCTAGTGTAGAGCAAACGAGTAAATGTTCAAAGACAAAGAGGTTTGAGACCCGCTAGTGTAGAGGAAATGAGTAAATGTTGCAAGACAAAGAGGTATGGGAATCGCTAGTGTAGAGGAAATGAGCCAATGTCCCATGACAAAGAGGTTTGGGAACCGATAGTGTAGTCCCATGACAAAGACGTTTGGGAACCGCTAGTGTAGAGGAAATGAGTAAATGTTCCAAGACAAAGACGTTTGGGAACCGCTAGTGTAGAGGAAATGAGTAAATGTTCCAAGACAAAGAGGTTTGAGAACCGCTAGTGTAGAGGAAATGAGTAAATGTTCCATGACAAAGAGGTTTGGGAACCGATAGTGTAGAGGAAATGGTTCCATGACAAAGAAGTCTGGGAACATTGACTCTTTTCCAACTCTTTTCCAATGTCTTTGTCATAGAACATTGACTCATTTCCTCTACACTAATGAGTCTAGAGGAAATGAGTCAATGTTCCATGACAAAGAAGTTTGAAAACCGCTAGTGTAGAGGAAATGAGTCAATGTCCCATAAGAAAGAAGTTTGTAAACCGCTAGTGTACAGGAAGTGAGTCAATCTCCTATGAGAAAGAAGTTTGGGAACAGCTAATGTAGAGGAAATGTCAAAGTGTCTCTTGTAATTAGTGTATCATCGTATGTCGTATGATCCTGTTACAAAAATAACAGGTTACTCCAGGAACGTTTTTATTTCGGCTGTTACGCTAAATAACGCCCACCTCCTACAGTAGTTGCAGTGTTGTGCAGAGGGTGGGGAGAGGTTATGTTATGCCAGTGGGTGGGTGAACGGTAAATCACTACTGACGGGAACGGTCGTAGATTAAAACCCCGGCGGCGAAGCAGTAGGGCCTATCTGTGTAGGGAGACGGCTAGTACATTATGGGTACGCTTTTTTTGGGAGGTGCGTGATAATAATTTAACGGAAATCGTTTACGTTGCAGATAAATCGGTTACAAAACTTGTATAGACTAGGCAACAGAATTTAGGTGTAATAAAATAACATTTGAGTAATTAGATTATCAAATGCATTGCAGCAATAAGTAATAATCTCGGCACGCAGCTGTCTCGCTGACATGATACAAGCGAGGTATCTTTTTCCAATTCGGCCGTTCGGCATTTAGTTTGTGTGTTTGTTACGCAGTTATTGCCAAAACGCAATGACCGATTGTTTTTATATTCGGTACGAAGTAATACTACTTATACAAAGTCCGAAATACGTATGTCTACAATTTTTCCTCATTGCTGTCAGTTTCAAGATGGCAGCCTCTAATTTAACGATGACCGTGTACGCAGTTTTAGCCAAAAGCAGTCACCGATTGTTTTAAAATTTAGTACGAAAGTATAATATCTAGTATACAGCCCGAATGATGCACGTGCAGGCCTAAGATTCTTTTCCAATTCGTTTCCGTTTCAAAATGGCAGCCTCCAATTTAACCACGACGAGTTTACGCAGTTTTAGCCGAACGCAGTGATCGATTGTTTTAAAATTTGGTACGAAGGTATAATATCTAATATAAAGCCCGAATGATGCACGTGTAACATTCTTTTCCAATTCGTTTCCGTTTCAAAATGGCAGCCTCCAATTTTAACCACGAAGAGTTTACGTAATTTTAGCTGAACGCAGTGACCGATTGTTTGTAAATTTGGTACGAAGGTATAATATCTAATATAAAGCCCGAATGATGAACGTTTAACATTCTTTTCCAATTCGTTTCCGTTTCAAAATGGCAGCCTCCAATTTAACTACGACTAGTTTACGTACTTTTAGCCGAACGCAGTGACTCGTTGTTTTAAAAGTTGGTACGAAGGTATAATATCTAATATAAAGCCCGAATGATGCACGAGTAATATTCTTTTCCAATTCGTTTCCGTTTCAAAATGGCAGCCTCCAATTTTAACCACGAAGAGTTTACGTAATTTTAGCTGAACGCAGTGACCGATTGTTTGTAAATTTGGTACGAAGGTATAATATCTAATATAAAGCCCGAATGATGAACGTTTAACATTCTTTTCCAATTCGTTTCCGTTTCAAAATGGCAGCCTCCAATTTAACTACGACTAGTTTACGTACTTTTAGCCGAACGCAGTGACTCGTTGTTTTAAAAGTTGGTACGAAGGTATAATATCTAATATAAAGCCCGAATGATGCACGAGTAATATTCTTTTCCAATTCGTTTCCGTTTCAAAATGGCAGCCTCCAATTTAACCACGACGAGTTTACGCAGTTTTAGACGAACGTAGTGACCCATTGTTTGAAAATTTGGCACGAAGGTATCTAGTCTAAAGCCCGAACGACGAAGTGTAAGGTTTTTTCCAATTCGCTTCCGTTTCAAGATGGCGGCCTCTAATTTAACGACGAGTGTACGCAGTTTTAGCCAAACGCATTGACCGATTGTTTTGAAATTTGGTATGAAATCCAAACAAAATATTAACTACCGTTTCAAGATGGCGGATTTAAATCAGAAATTAACAATGACGATTGTAGTTGCTCGATTTTTTCTGTAATACTGGCTAAACGGGAAGACCTATCGCAATTTGACCGCTTCGTGGAGAAAGAAGGGTATACAATTTCTAATAAATCGATCCAGTTCGTTTTTCCTAAATATAACTGTTAAATAACGGTTAAATATAACTGTTAAATATCGGTTAAATATAACTGTTAAATAACGGTTAAATATAACTGTTAAATAACGGTTAAATATAACTGTTAAATATCGGTTTAATATAAATGTTAAATATCGAAATATAACTGTTAAATAACGGTTAAATATAACTGTTAAATATCGAAATATAACTGTTAAATAACGGTTAAATATAACTGTTAAATATCGGTTAAATATAACTGTTAAATAACGGTTAAATATACCTGTTAAATAACGGTTAAAAAGGTTACGATTGCGTCAGAGCGCTGTCGTGGAGCGGTGACCACACAGTAAATGACTGTGAAATCAGGTTTTCAAAAACGGCATGATAGGAAAACCGCTTCCATCACGTCACGATTATCTTTTGTTTCACTAGGTTAACGAAATGTCCACTGACTGGACGCACAGAAATGAACAAAGCCGTTAACAAAATACCAAAGGTGACTGTAAACCTTTAGGATTGTATAAACGAAGTTACATTCCTCGCCTGAACGGGCGAACGGTGTGCCCACTACACACGCAATATGCCTTGACTTTGATAACGCTACAAGAATGCAGCCTGCATGAATATTCAACGCAGACTTAGTACGTAGGCAACCGCGGTATTGGTGGAAGAGTTTTTATCGAATTTATAACGATCTCGATTATATCGCGTGCCCAAATACTTAAGCCTTTTTGTAGCTAATCACTTTTCGTCTTGAATTACATTAAAGTTACTTAATTAAGTAGTCTGTCTTGGTTAAAGGTAATCGGGAACAAGTAACAGCTGTCCAGACGGGAAGGGAACAGGTACAACAACAAAATACCAGTAGCTATATTAAAATGTGAGATGTATTGCACACTACAATTTGCGTACTCCGCGGGGGGGGTGCAGACTAGCTGCACCTATCGAGGGGATTTAGACGTCCCTCGCGGTACCCGAGTCTAACACATACTTACACTTACGACTTTAACACTTAGTCTCAACGTGCTTTTTGCCTTAAAAAAAAACAAACAAAAAACAATTTACGTAATTTTTATTCAAAATTTAAAAATCAATATTATTTCTCCAGTCAACATCCCTGTTTCTCAGCACATACTGTTCGTACAGGCATAAATGAGGTATCTTTAAAAAGATTTTTTTAACCGGTTTCTGACAATGCAAAACGATTTTGCGCTAAAACTTACTGTTTGTGGAAAATTTTAACATAAAAGACACTTAACTGTCAGGCAAAACGGCATCACGGATGCGCATGCGCGGCATCACAAATCAGACAATATTTTTTTATATTTTACGAGGTTAACTTATAAACAACCACATTACAAATGAAACTTTTTTGCATAACAAAGAGGAATATCTCGGAAACTGTATTTTTAAAAGAATTTTAAAATTGAAAATCTCCATTCACGCAGTGTTTACATGAAGTCAGATTTCTTTAAAGAACTGAAATGGCCGCCATTTTGAAACTGTAGAACGGATTTTCAGGGTAACTATTCGCAAGCTATTAAACGTAGCGCGAGATATTACGAAAATAGATTTTTGTGCCAATTTTGAATCGAATCGGAACTCTGTCTGTCTGTCTGTCTGTCTGTCTGTCTGTCTGTCTCTCTCTCTCTCTCTCTCTCTCTCTCTGCGTGCGTGCGCGCGCGCTCATTTTTAATGAAAAACAGAAACAAAAACAACATTTATATTGTTAAAACATTTGTAGCTAATATTATTTTTACGACTGATTATTGAGATTGTAAGACAAGCCTCGGTGGCTTAGTTGATAGCGTACTGGGCTTTCACCCCGAAGACCCGGGTTCGATTCCCGGCCAGGGCTTGGCATTTTCATACGCTATAAATCATCCCATCGTCTGCATTAGCCCAAGTGTTGCACAATAGTCGGACGTAAAAAATAAATAAATAAATAAAAAGTAAGACAAGCAGAAAAATGAATTTCTTACCTTTTTAAACAGGAATTTTTATGACCTGCAACAGAAAACGGAACAAAATTTAAATAATTATTTTTTTCGCAACACAAGTACGATTACGTTAGCCAGCAATACTAGACAAAATCACGTAAAAACAACTCTACAGATTGCAATGAAACTTGTACGTACAGCCTACCTAGTTAAGAAGATGTAAAACTTACTCTCATTTTAATATTAGTAGCACATTTCCATTGGAAAAATAAGCTACTGAAACAGCCATTATGGTGAAGCTCGGGAACTTGAAATGAGAGCCGATCCCGACTTGTAGATGACTTTTTGTGAGGACGTTTATATCTACGTGCGCACGCGCGTGTGCGTGAACACGACACAAAAATCTATTATGTTAATAGCTCGGACAAGTTCATTAATAGCAAAATTAGCCGCCTCGGTGGCCTAGTTGATAGTGTATTGGGCTTTCACCCCGAGGACCCGGGTTCGATTCCCGGTCAGGGCTTGGCATTTTCATACGCTATAAATCATTCCATCGCCTGCATTAGCCTAAGTGTGCACAATAGTCGGACGTTAAACACCAAAAAACAAAAATAACAGCAAAATTCGTTCAACAGTTTCAAAATGGCTATTTCAAATCTCTAAGATTTCATCACTTTTATATCTAAAATTTCTTTGAAAATCTTAATTCCACCACCAGCGCTAAACACTGCATAAATTAGTAATTTGAATTTTCAAAAATGACAAGCGATTTTCAAAAATTAGTTTTCTTTTCTCATACTGTTTAAAAAGTCTGATTCCATTGCTTAAAACCCGCAGAACATATTGGTATTTTAATTTTTAAAATCGTATAATTAAAATATGAAATCACACAAATATGTGTGCCAAAGTACACGCACGAGCGCGCGCGCACACATACACACGCGCACGCCCACACACGCGCGCGCACGCACACACACACACACACACACTCACACACAAACCCAAAAAAGCACACAGACACATTCACGCACTCACACACACGCACATACACACACTCGCGCACACACGCATGCGCGCGCGCGCGCACACACACACACACACACAAACGCAAAAAAGCACACAGACACATTCACGCTTGCACACACACACGCGCGCGCACACACACAACACAGAAACACACGCACGCACGCGCGCGCGCGCACAAACACACACACGACCCTCAAAATATATCTAGAAGTCAGGATCGTCCCGGGTCTGGGTCTTTTTAATCTCCCGGGTCTGGGTCTTTCCACGATGGCCGCTCAAATACCTCAATTTTCCGACGGTAAATCGCTACAAGTTCAATTTAGCGTTTTATAGCCGACGATAAACTAGCGCTTGCTATTTGGGTTAACTGATCAAGCGAAGTGACCTGAATTAATTGACAACGCACCGTCTGCCTGCCCGAGTGAGGCGGGGGGGGGAGGGTTGTAAACCCGGCCTTGGGCTAATGTGCTGCGCTATTCAGGCTCACCCACCTTGCTCATCCAGATGTCACTACGGTGACAGCATGAAACATGGCAGCGTGAGCAGGTGCGGGGTGTCACCAGCACTTCCAGTGTTTCGGAAAAATTCCCTCGGCAGGGAAATACATTGCATCGGAGATCATGCTATTTGGGTCAAACGCCAACGGTTGGGGTTAAAGGGGAAATAATATTACCCTACAAACAGAACGTCATTTAAACAACGTGTCAAAGCTTTTTGTAAACGATTGGTCTACCGATCACAATGTTAATACAGCGTGTTCAGTAATTGCACTATTGTACGAGGGTTGATCAAATATAAACGAGACTGATTTTTTTAAAAATTTATTGCTTATTTACAAATTATTCTTGATACAACTTATTTTTCTACATAGTCTCCCGCACGAGTAACACATTTTTCCCACCGGATTGGAAGTTTTTTAATTCCATCTTCGTAAAAAGTTCATGGGCGTTCATTGAGCCATTGGAGCACGAAGGTCTCCACCGCAGAATCGTCTTCGAAACGCTGGCCTCCAAGCGCCTCTTTGAGTGGCCCAAACAGGTGATAGTCGCAGGGTGATAAGTCTGGACTGTATGGGGGATGTTCCATTGGTTCCCAGCCAATTTGATCGAGTTTAAGCCTCGTAGCGTTCGCCGAATGTGGTCGGGCATTATCGTGAAGAAGAATGACGTTTCTCGCCGGTTTAGATTTCCTTTTCCTACGAAAAGACTGTTTTGCGGCCTCTAAAACATCGCAATAATATTGTGCATTTATTGTGCGTCGTTGATGGAGGAAATCGACGTGAAAGGCGCCTTGATTGTCGAAAAATACAGTGGCCATTACCTTCCCGGCCGACGATCGTGATTAGGCCTTCAGGTTTTCTACTGCTTCCCGTCCTTCGGTGAATTCCTTGTGCCAAGCAAAAACGCGAGCTCTTGACAGGGTCCTGTCCCCGTATTGAGCCGTCAATCTACGAAAGATTTCAGTCGGATTGACCCCCTCCTTGGCCAAAAACTTAATAATAATTCTCTGCTCCACGGAAACGTGCACTTCACTCTCACTCATTGTATAGTTTTATACTGAAGGGTCCGAACGGAAATGTTGCCCGTCTACGCCCGTCCCAAACCTCCCAGGCTACCTGAAACCCCACCCTTTAGAGTTCAATGTCCAACGGAAAAGTTTTTAGAAAGTCAGTCTCGTTTATATTTGATCAACCCTCGTACATACAGTAACCATTGAAGTCATTTACATATTTTAAAGCTTAATTTGCACAGATTTTAAAACTGATTACGATGATGAAGGCCGATTAAAAAAGAAAAGAAATTTTTTTTTAATTTGCAATGTCCACCATTTGAATGGGTTACACGGATTTTGTTACATCACGAACATATCCCAGCTACTGCCAAAATAGATTTTTCTTCTATATTAAAATCGGACCAGTTTCTATATTAAAATTTTTCTTCTATATTAAAATGGATTAGTTGGAATGCAGATGAAGGCAAGGCAATGGAATCCAGGAAAAACAAACTTGAATTGGCCTTCCAATTGACGAAAGAAACATACAATAAGAAATCCCTTTCATGGGGGTCCAAAATTAAACATTATAAAACAGTGATCAAGCCGGAAGCACTGTGCGCAGCAGAAACGTTAACCATGAATCGCATAGGCCAGATAGAAAAGCTTGAAATAACGGAAAGGAAAATCTCAAGAAAAATTATAGGAACAAAATTTCAGGATAATAAGGTAGTATATATAAGAAATGAAGCTCTCTACAAGAAAATTGAAAAACTGTCAGATACTATGAGAAAAAGGAGAATAAATTTTTACGGCCATCTTCTTAGAATGAACTCTAATAGATTAACGAAACAAGTGTTTGATTTTTTCCATAATCGTAAAACAAAACCGAACTGGTTTAAAGAAAGTGAAAAAGACCTAATAGAATTAAAAATTACAGAAAATTCACTGCTTGACCAAACTGCTAAGATAATTACCAAAGACGAAAGAATAAGATACCAAGATAAAACCAAAATAAAACCTAAACCTATCATTTCAGAAGAGGAGAGGAAAAGAAGATCAGAAAGAATGAAGAGCTACTGGGAACAAAGAAAAGTGCAGCGCGCAAGAAATGATTAATTCAGCGTACCCCAAAGAGAGTGAAACGAAAAGAAGAAGAAAATCGGACCAAAAACGCATGTATATAATTTTCAACAACGACCTTCAAAAGCGATCTAGAGGCCATGATCGGCGCTCATTTCAAGGTCATGGGTTCAAGTCTTACTATGACTTAAATTTCTATACTTCGTAGGTAATTCTTTAACAAGAAAACAAACAGTTTTAATCCAAATAATTATAACTGTAAAAACGTCAAGTTTCTTTGATCAAAAAGATCTTAGATGTAATGAATAAATAAGACTAGCTGCACCTATTGAGAGGATTTAGACGTCCCTCTCTGTACCCGAACACATACTTACACATACAACACTACACTTAAGACTTTAACACTTTACACTCACACTTACATTTAGGGAGACGATAATAGCCTCAATGTGCTTTTCGCCTTAAAATAAAACTTAAAAAACCAACGGTTCTTTGATGAATTTTCTTATGAAACTGTCTTCATAAAATTTGA
The DNA here is from genome assembly GCA_022606455.1 of Callitettix versicolor. Taxonomy (NCBI): domain Eukaryota; kingdom Metazoa; phylum Arthropoda; class Insecta; order Hemiptera; family Cercopidae; genus Callitettix; species Callitettix versicolor. The sequence continues at coordinate 110,590,967 of CM040186.1, read as the reverse complement.
AATTTTGTGACTGTTTTCACAAATAAAAGACGAAATTAATTTTTTTCCGTCTTCCCTTCTTTTTCTTCAATAGCGCCATAGCAAGATAAGCACTTAATGCGACAATAAAAAAGTCAGCATTATTCGATCCATTACAGCTACTGTGCTAGAATAAACATAACCTCAAAATAATGGTACAGTCATTGGGACTGTCGGCAGAAGCGTCAGCTTCTTTATATATATATATATATATATATATATATATATATATATATATATATATATATATATATTATAATAACAGATGTAAAAGTGGATTTTTTGTTTGTTTTTTGTTGTTTTTTTTGGTGTTTAACGTCCGACTATTGTGCACACTTGGGCTAATGCAGACGATGGGATGATTTATAGCGTATGAAAATGCCAAGCCCTCGCTGGGAATCGAACCCGGGTCCTCGGGGTGAAAGCCTAGTACGCTATCAACTAGGCCACCGAAGCGGCTCTATAAAAGTGGAGAGAGAAGAAAAGTGGAGAGAGAGGGAGAGAGAGAGAGAGAGAGAGAGAGAGAGAGAAAAGAAAGAGATAGAGATTTTTTTTATTTTAAGGCGAAAAGCACATTAAGGCTATTATCGCCTCTCGAAATGTAAGTGTGAGTGTAACGTGTCATAAGTGTAGTGTTGTAAGTGTAAGTGTGTGTTAGACTCGGGTACCGCGCGGGGCGTCTAAATCCTCTCAATAGGTGCAGCTAGTCTACAGATAATAGAGAGAAGCATGCACGTTGTATGTACATACAGTTACACAACATACACGCGACCAACTCAGTCGGAACCGGCAGACGAAAGAAAGGAAGCTGAGAACTGGAGGGAGTCTGTGTAATACTTCCCCTACTCGCGTTACTTACGCTTCGTTAAACCTACTCGATGAAACCGAATCACTCCATGGTGACAAATACAAAGTGCACAACGCGGTGAAGCTAACACGTCAATTTGTTTTTTTTTAACGTCCGGCTATTGTGCACACTTGGGCTAATGCAGACGATGGGATGATTTATAGCGTATGAAAATGCCAAGCACTGGCCGGGAATGGAACCCGGGTTCTGCGCATAATATATGGTCAAAGGTTCATCACGCATTTAACAGATACAACAAATATCTTTGCTAGTATAATATGCCACTAACAACAAATTTTCTTTTTCCCTGATCTATAAAAGCTCACGAGTACATTTTCACTACTAATGAACCAATTGAATAGCGCCAAATTAATATCTGTTGCATGGTATCAGCCTTCCATGCTTGCAGAACCCGTTTCCCTGCAACGGTGCTGTATTCAACGGTGACGCAGACCGTGTAAGCTGAACGGTAATTTTATCACTTCTGCTAATTTTACTTAACGACACTCCAATTTCACTGATGCCTACTTTATAGCGTCACATTTTATTGCACAGTTACCCAGCCAGTGAAGTAAGTGCCCATAACGTCCGCGCTTGTTGGCGAGAGGTAGCTCGCTGAAACGCTGAAGGAATCAATTTGTTTTCCTTAATCGCTTCATTACTTTGGAAAATATGAAGCAGAGCGGTTATAAACTGCCGAGTCACCTTATCCGGGAATTATAAGCAGGATAAATTAATGAGGAAACGCTGTGCTCGAAGAAGAGGGGGGATTTCTCAATGTATTTTATTTTCATAATAATGAGTTACCTTACTCGGTATCGCTACAGTCGCTGCAGAGTACTGATGTGAATAACAGTGATTTTACTTTCACAGTACGAACTGTGATTGCTACTAAGGAAACGCTGTGCTTGAAAAAGAGGGAAGATATCTCAATGTATTTTATTTTCATAATAATGAGTTACCTTACTCGGTATCGCTACAGTCGCTGCAGAGTACTGATGTAACTAACAGTGATTTTACTTTCACAGTACGAACTGTGATTGCTACTAAGGAAACGCTGTGCTTGAAAAAGAGGGGAGATATCTCAATGTATTTTATTTTCATAATAATGAGTTACCTTACTCTGAATCGCTACAGTCGCTGCAGAGTACTGATGTAACTAACAGTGATTTTACTTTCACAGTACGAACTGTGATTGCTACTAAGGAAACGCTGTGCTTGAAAAAGAAGGAAGATATCTCAATGTATTTTATTTTCATAATAATGAGTTACCTTAGTCGGTACCGCTACAGTCGCTGCAGAGTACTGATGTGACTAACAGTGATTTTACTTTCACAGTACGAACTGTGATTGCTACTAAGGAAACGCTGTGCTTGAAAAAGAGGGAAGATATCTCAATGTATTTTATTTTCATAATAATGAGTTACCTTACTCGGTATCGCTACAGTCGCTGCAGAGTACTGATGTAACTAACAGTGATTTTACTTTCACAGTACGAACTGTGATTGCTACTAAGGAAACGCTGTGCTTGAAAAAGAAGGAAGATATCTCAATGTATTTTATTTTCATAATAATGAGTTACCTTAGTCGGTACCGCTACAGTCGCTGCAGAGTACTGATGTGACTAACAGTGATTTTACTTTCACAGTACGAACTGTGATTGCTACTAAGGAAACGCTGTGCTTGAAAAAGAGGGGAGATATCTCAATGTATTTTATTTTCATAATAATGAGTTACCTTACTCGGTATCGCTACAGTCGCTGCAGAGTACTGATGTAACTAACAGTGATTTTACTTTCACAGTACAAACTGTGATTGCTACTAAGGAAACGCTGTGCTTGAAAAAGAGGGAAGATATCTCAATGTATTTTATTTTCATAATAATGAGTTACCTTAGTCGGTACCGCTACAGTCGCTGCAGAGTACTGATGTGACTAACAGTGATTTTACTTTCACAGTACGAACTGTGATTGCTACTAAGGAAACGCTGTGCTTGAAAAAGAGGGGAGATATCTCAATGTATTTTATTTTCATAATAATGAGTTACCTTACTCGGTATCGCTACAGTCGCTGCAGAGTACTGATGTAACTAACAGTGATTTTACTTTCACAGTACGAACTGTGATTGCTACTAAGGAAACGCTGTGTTTGAAAAAGAGGGAAGATATCTCAATGTATTTTATTTTCATAATAATGAGTTACCTTAGTCGGTACCGCTACAGTCGCTGCAGAGTACTGATGTGACTAACAGTGATTTTACTTTCACAGTACGAACTGTGATTGCTACTAAGGAAACGCTGTGCTTGAAAAAGAGGGGAGATTTCTCAATGTATTTTATTTTCATAATAATGAGTTACCTTACTCGGTATCGCTACAGTCATTGCAGAGTACTGATGTAACTAACAGTGATTTTACTTTCACAGTACGAACTGTGATTGCTACTAAGGAAACGCTGTGCTTGAAAAAGAGGGGAGATATCTCAATGTATTTTATTTTCATAATAATGAGTTACCTTACTCGGTACCGCTACAGTCGCTGCAGAGTACTGATGTGACTAACAGTGATTTTACTTTCACAGTAACAAACAGTGATTGCTACTAAGGAAACGCTGTGCTTGAAGAAGAGGGGAGATATCTCAATGTATTTTATTTTCATAATAATGAGTTACCTTAGTCGGTACCGCTACAGTCGCTGCAGAGTACTGATGTGACTAACAGTGATTTTACTTTCACTGTACGAACTGTGATTGTTACTGAGGAAATGCTATGCTCAGATTGTTAATTGATTGCATTTTCAGATAAATTTTCTTATAATTAATCGAGTTTGCTAATTTAAACAGATTTCAACGCTGATTTTGATGGTGAAATAAAATTTTCAAAAAATGGAAAAGGTTTTTGAGATTTGGACAGCCGTCATTAGAAACCGTTCAACTTGTCCAACTGCTAAGTCTCTACCTTTAACGACTCAAAGTGATCAAGACTTACTGTGACTTCAATACATTTTTCGATGGAAATTCGCCTAAGAGCATAACAATTTTGTATTTAAACATGTCTCAAAAGTATAAAAAAAAATAGGCAGTGACTACTTCTTCTGGCATTCTTTAATGTATACTTCTTTCACTATTATGATTTAATTAGCTGTTACCCGTTGCGGCTTCACCCGCAATTGTAATGTAGGTAATAAAATTTATAGTCGATTTTCAAAATCATGAGTACGTTCATTTCAGTTTAGTATATTTCTAAATACAATATTATATGATTTTATGGTTTTTTGCCAAGACATAGATTTTTGCTACTCGACACTAGAATAGGCTATAACTGACCACGGGAGAAGCATGGAGTCCCAAATGTATTCCTGCTACTCTTAATATCTGACCCTGTGACTTATTAATTGTCATTGTAAATGCCAACTTCAATGGAAACTGCAATATTTTAATTAGGAAAGGCAGGTTGTTTGGAATTATAAGATTGTTTCAATTAAAATCATTGCAATGTAAGCTTATAAACAATAATTTTATAATAAATAATAACAGGGATTCAGATTTTTAAAACGGGAATAGATCTATGTCCATCTCAGGTAAATAAACTATGTTCATTTTAAATTTCATCTCAACCGGTCCAGTAGTTATTGCGTGATTTAATAACAAACACATAAACTTCCAAATTTAAAATATTATTTTAAGAAGTATAAAATATTATTAAAACGTCACTGTTGTAGCCTACAATTAACACATCACAAAACTGAATACTAAATAATTCAGTTGCACTGGGTAAGTAGTACAATGGCATTTAAATATTTATTATTCACACCTACCAATATATAATATAAAACGTCACTGTTACACAGTTAACACTTGTCATTAAACGAAATACTAAATAAAGTTGGACTGGGTAAGTAGTACAATGGCTTTTAAAATTATTTAAATATTTATTATTCACAACTACCAATATATAATAAACGTACAAAACGTCACTGTTACACAGTTAACACGACACAAAACTAATTAAGTTGGACAGGGTAAGTAATATAATGGCGCGAACATACAAGCTTTCACTTCAAAAATACATTTAAAAAAATTGTTTTCCCGTGCAAAACATACATCCACACCCCGCCATAAGAAGTAGTATATAAGTATATGCTATATGTATAAGAGCGTGATGCGTGACGGCAAACTGAATTGTTTTCCCGTGCAAAACATACATCCACACCCCGCCATAAGAAGTAGTATATAAGTATATGCTATATGTATAAGAGCGTGATGCGTGACGGCAAACTGAATTTTTTCCCGTGCAAAACACACATCCATACCTCGCCATAAGAAGTATTCACTTCAAAAATGGTCAATAACAACATTAACAGTTCTGGAAGGTGGCTTTGCAAGCGTTAAACTACTCGAAATCGGTCGCTTCTCGCGTTGCAAATTAATTGGGCCCTTCTTACGTGTTGGAAGTCTTCGCAGGCCTACAACACGTATAAGAGTGTTTAAACCGCCATGAATAATTTAGGAACGAGTACAATCAGTTTAATTGGTTGGTTTCAATTAATTTGCAATTCATAAAGAGATTTGAACGCGCCACTCGAGTGTTTGCCTCCGACCCGAGGGTGTGAAGAAAACAGTGCATTATTAAGGAGCGAGAAAGAGACACCGGGATGGTCCTGGAACCGTCTTGTCTGGAGGTGAACCTTAGACGAGGGAGGTTATAAAATATTAAGTAGCTGACGTGGGGGGGGACTTTAATGCACGACGGAAGAGCTTACAATAAAGTCAAAACAAATGAAGAGGACCGTCTCTTTGTACAGTCTCTTAACGACCTGAACGCGTGCCCCCTCTTCTCGGGAATGTCTTTATTTTAAAAGGAAATCTACATTTTCATAACCTGCAAAACGGTATCACTCTTCGGCGTCCTTTCGCGTCTCAGTTCGGCATATTAAGTAAGCTTGATTTATAATATAATCTTATACCTATCGCTCGCTCTCGCTCTCTCTCTCGCTCGCTCTCTCTCTCGCTCGCTCTCGCTCTCTCTTTCGCTCGCTCTCGCTCTCTCTCGCTCGCTCTCGCTCTCTCTCTCGCTCGCTCTCGCTCTCTCTCTCGGTCTCTCTCTCTCTCTCTCTCTGACTGTGTTACGCGTTCGTGAACGCGCGCGCGCGTGTGTGTGCGTCTCTCTCTCTCTCTCTCTCTCTCTCTCTCTCTCTCTCTCTCTCTGACTGTGTTACGCGTTCGTGTGTGCGTGCGCGTGCGCGTACGTGTGTGAGTGCATCTCTCTCTCTCGCTCTCTCTCACTCTCTCTCGCTCTTTCTCTCTCTGACTGTGTTACGCGTTCGTGTGTGTGTGTGTGTGTGCGTCTCTCTCTCTCTCTAACTGTGTTACGCGTTCGTGCGTGCGTGCGTGCGTGCGTGTATGTGTGTGCGCGCGCGCACGTGTGTGCGTCTCTCTCTCTCTCTCTCTCTCTCTCTGACTGTGTTACGCGTTCGTGTGTGTGTGTGCGTGTGTGTGTGTGTGTGTGTGTGTGTGTGTGTGTGTGTGTGTGTGGGGTGTGCGCGCGCGCGCGTGCGTGCACGTGAGCGCGCGAGTGCGTCTCTCTCTCTCTCTCTCTCTCTCTCTCTCTCTCTCTCTCTCTAACGTGATTGAAGCGAATTTCCAAAAATCTTACACTTTAAGAAACACAACGTTAACGAACCCTGACCGCTGTTAGGTTAACTATATATTTGTTAATACAGATATCAACGCTGACTACGACGGTGAAACCGGATTTCAAAAAAAAGCGTAACAAAAAATAACGGTTCTTTTAAATGGATTTGAAATTGCCGCCATTTTGAAACGGTTTAACGGATTTTACCGAAATTCGAATTTCTTTTAACTATGCCAAGTTCGAATCAAATCGAGCCGTACACTGATGAATTCCTGATCGTTGTCGCATTAGTTTTCATGTTTTTAAAAGAATTTGAAAAATTTTAATGCTAATTTATATAGATTTTATCGCTGATTACGATGACGAAATAGGATTTACAAAAAAGTGCATCAATTTTCTGTCAATTCGGACCAAAATTTTGAACTGAGCGTGCGCACACGCGCTCGCACAATTTTGAAGTGAATATTCCTTATGGCGGGGTATGGATGTATGTCTTGCACGAGAAAAAATTCAATTTGCCGTCACACATCACACTCTTATATATACTTTAAGTGAACACTTGTATGTTCGCGCCATTATACTACTTACCCAGTCCAACTTAATTATTTAGTTTTGTGTCAAGTGTTAACTGTGTAACAGTGACGTTTTATACGTTTATTATATATTGGTAGGTGTGAATAATAAATATTTAAATTATTTTAAACGCCATTATACCACTTACCCAGTCTAACTTTATTTAGTATTTAGTTTTACGACAAGTGTTAACTGTGTAACAGTGACTTTTTATACGTTATTATACATTGGTAGGTCTGAATAATAAATATTTAAATGCTATTATACTACTTACCCAGTGCAATTGAATTATTTAGTATTCAATTCTGTGATATGTGTAAACTGTAGGCTACAACAGTGACGATTTAATAATATTTTATACTTCTTAATATAATATTTTAAATTTGAAAGTTTATGCGTGTGTTTTTGTTTGTTATTCAATCACACATTAACTACTGGACCGATTGAGATGAAATTTAAAATGAACATGGTTTAGGTACCTGAGATGGACACAGATGTATTCCCGTTTTAAAAATGTGAATCCCTGTTATTATTTATTATAAAATTATTGTTTATAAGCTTACATTTGCAATGATTTTAATTGAAACAATCTTATAATTCCAAACAACCTGCCTTTCCAAATTAAATTATTGCAGTTTCCATTGAAGTTGGCATTTACAATGACAATTAATAAGTCACAGGGTCAGATATTAAGAGTAGCAGGAATACATTTGGGACTCCGTGCTTCTCCCGTGGCCAGTTATAGCCTATTCTAGTGTCGAGTAGCAAAAATCTATGTCTTGGCAAAAAACCATAAAATCATATAATATTGTATTTAGAAATATATTAAACTGAAATGAACGTACTCATGATTTTGAAAATCGACTATAAATTTTAATTTGTGGTGTAAAATATACAGCCATAACCTGTGATAAGTAGTCACTTCTGTCGGCAGTCATGCCACTGCCACAATTTTTTTAACAACTTACTAAAAGTGACCTAGGGGTCAAAATGGGCACCGTTTTCAAAATTTGTAAGGACCCGGGACTGGGTCTTACCATGATGACCGCTCTAATAGCTCATTCAGGCAGATATAGGTCTATAGTACGGGACAAGGAGTGTTTAATACAACTTGTGCTATGCACACAGCTGTATGCCAGACCTACATCGTCCTAGTCAGGCTGAGGAATGTGGAGTAGGGTTGGGGGTGTGCTGGGGGCTGGAAGCTAAGTAAACACACTTCTACCCTTCCATGAATTTAATTTGTATTGTTAAGGTGCTCAGTGCTGCAGGAGGGGGCGGTATTCCCACACTTCTCTTCGTGGTGTTCAGACATCATTTTTCCTCTCCTTAGCGATTATTAATTACAGCCTCTGGCGTTACTTGCACCCCATTAGAAGGCACGCTTACGTATTTCATAAACTGTACTACAAATATTAATTCGCCGAGAATTAAACAAAGGCATAGAAAACTAGGACAAAGAGAGTCAGTCTGGGTCGTAGCAAAACAATTGAGGTACACAACAATCTCGCTAATACAGAAGCGAATTTATATTAACATGTATCATGTTTTAGGGCTGGTTGTGGTGGATTTTGCGCGTCGCGTGATGCGAGTACACAAATTTATATTGGTAGTTATAGTAAAAGAACAGTTGTTTTATATTGCGTAACGATCAGCTGATTTCATTGAACAGCTGATAGGCTGTTCGTTTTTAGGTTATGTTGTTAAAAACTAGCTGTGGTAGTTATTGTAAATGATCAGTTGTTTTATATCAATTCGTAACGATGAGCTGTTTTCACTGAACAGCTGATAGCCTATAAAACGTTTTAGATTATGTTGTTAAAAATTAGCTGTGGTAGTCATTATAAATGATCAGTTGTTTTATATCAATTCGTAACGATCAGCTGATTTCAATGAACAGCTGATAGGCTACACAAAGTTTTAGATTATGTTGTTAAAAATTAGCTGTGTTAGTTATTGTAAATGATCATTTGTTTTATATCAATTCGTAACGATCAGCTGATAGGCTATACAAAGTTTTAGATTATGTTGCTAAACTAGCTGCGGTAGTTATTGTAAATGATCAGTTGTTTTATAGCAATTCGTAACGATCAGCTGATTTCAATGAACAGCTGATAGGCTACACAAAGTTTTAGATTATGTTGTTAAAAATTAGCTGTGTTAGTTATTGTAAATGATCATTTGTTTTATATCAATTCGTAACGATCAGCTGATAGGCTATACAAAGTTTTAGATTATGTTGCTAAACTAGCTGCGGTAGTTATTGTAAATGATCAGTTGTTTTATAGCAATTCGTAACGATCAGCTGATTTCAATGAACAGTTGATAGGCTACACAAAGTTTTAGATTATGTTGTTAAAAATTAGCTGTGTTAGTTATTGTAAATGATCATTTGTTTTATATCAATTCGTAACGATCAGCTGATAGGCTATACAAAGTTTTAGATTATGTTGTTAAAAACTAGCTGTGGTAGTTATTGTAAATGATCAGTTGTTTTATATCAATTCGTAACGATGAGCTGATTTCATTGAACAGCTGATAGGCTGTTCGTTTTTAGGTTATGTTGTTAAAAACTAGCTGTGGTAGTTATTGTAAATGATCAGTTGTTTTATATCAATTCGTAACGATGAGCTGTTTTCATTGAACAGCTGATAGGCCATAAAACGTTTTAGATTATGTTGTTAAAAACTAGTTGTGGTAGTCATTGTAAATGATCAGTTGTTCTATATCAATTCGTAACGATCAACTGATTTCATTGAACAGCTGATAGGCTGTTCGTTTTTAGGTTATGTTAATAAAACTAGCTGTGGTAGTTATTGTAAATGATCAGTTTTATATTAATTCGTAACGATCAGCTGATTTCATTGTACAGCTGATAGGCCATAAAACGTTTTAGATTATGTTGTTAAAAACTAGCTGTGGTAGTTATTGTAAATGATCAGTTGTTTTATATTAATTCGTAACGATCAGCCGATTTCATTGAACAGCTGATAGGCTATACAAAGTTGTAGATTATGTTGTTAAAAACTAGCTGTAGTAGTTATTGTAAATGATCAGATGTTTTATATCAATTCGTAACGATGAGCTGATTTCATTGAACAGCTGATAGGCTGTTCGTTTTTAGGTTATGTTGTTAAAAACTAGCTGTGGTAGTTATTGTAAACGATCAGTTTTATATTAATTCGTAACGATCAGCTGATTTCATTGAACAGCTGATAGGCCATAAAACGTTTTATATTATGTTGTTAAAAATTAGCTGTGGTAGTTATTGTAAATGATCAGTTTTATATTAATTCGTAACGATCAGCTGATTTCATTGAACAGCTGATAGGCTATACAAAGTTTTAGATTATGTTGTTAAAAATTAGCTGTGGTAGTTATTGTAAATGCTCAGTTTTATATTAATTTGTAACGATCAGCTGATTTAATTGTACAGCTGATAGGCCATAAAACGTTTTAGATTATGTTGTTAAAAATTAGCTGTGGTAGTTATTGTAAATGATCAGTTTTATATTAATTCGTAACGATCAGCCGATTTCATTGAACAACTGATAGGCTATACAAAGTTTTAGATTATGTTGTTAAAAATTAGCTGTGATAGTTTTGTAAATGATCAGTTTTATATTAATTCGTAACGATCAGCTGATTTCATTGAACAGCTGATAGACTATACAAAGTTTTAGATTATGTTGTTAAAAACTAGTTGTGGTAGTCATTGTAAATGATCAGTTGTTCTATATCAATTCGTAACGATCAACTGATTTCATTGAACAGCTGATAGGCTGTTCGTTTTTAGGTTATGTTAATAAAACTAGCTGTGGTAGTTATTGTAAATGATCAGTTTTATATTAATTCGTAACGATCAGCCGATTTCATTGAACAGCTGATAGGCTATACAAAGTTTTAGATTATGTGTTAAAAATTAGCTGTAGTAGTTATTGTAAATGATCAGATGTTTTATATCAATTCGTAACGATGAGCTGTTTTCATTGAACAGCTGATAGGCCATAAAACGTTTTAGATTATGTTGTTAAAAATTAGCTGTGGTAGTCATTATAAATGATCAGTTGTTTTATATCAATTCGTAACGATGAGTTGATTTCATTGAACAGCTGATAGGCTATACAAAGTTTTAGATTACGTTGTTAAAATCCAGCTGTGGTAGTTATTGTAAATGATCAGTTGTTCTATATCAATTCGTAACGATCAGCTGATTTCATTGAACAGCTGATAGGCTGTTCGTTTTTAGGTTATGTTGTTAAAAACTAGCTGTAAATAATTTGTCGCCTTTTCGAACAAATTATCGTAATTAAAATAAAAAGGAAAAGAAAATACACGATTTTATTTTTGGCTCGATAAGGGAAATTTATCTTAAAATCATTTGAAAATCTGATTTCACATCAATTAATAAACAACATATTAGCATTTTTAACTTTTAGGCCGGGTGGTCACCAAATGCGGAGTGTAGTTGGCGCTCATTCAAATGCTGGGGAAATCAAATGCTGATTTGGGGAAATCAGAGTTTCAAGAAAAAAATACTTTTGGAAATTCGCTTCCATCACGTGCCGCGATTACCTGTATCTGATACCACCAATGTAATGAGCGTTTGAAAATGTGTATCATAAAATGAATTTTCAAATTTCATTAGAAATATGTAAAATTTTCCAAAGTATTATTTTAAAAAATGTTAAACGTCAATACAAGTTCTTTTTATATTATTATTTTCTGCTAGGATTATTGTTACTCAGTATATTGATCTGCCTTGCCTAGCTTCGTCAATTCTAATTTCGTTGACGCGTTTCGGACAACTTCCATCTTCAAAAACTATATCTATAGTTATAGTTATAAAAAAACATATAGTTTTTTAAGATGGAGGTTCTCCGAAACACGTCAACGAAAGTAGAATTGACGGCGCTAGTGAAGGCACATCATTATAATGAACATAGTTAATACAAGCGGTCAGGGTTCTTTATTGTAAAACAAACCCGCACATGTTATATACAGTGTAGATTCATGCCTTAGTTACAATTCGTAAATTCGCTTCCATGACCTGCGCGAGACAGCTGCGTTCTGACATTTTAAAGTAAGAACACACACGTATTTTAAAGGCAGCTAGAAGAAATGAGCAAGCCACAGACACTAGAGGTGGGCGTTTCTGCTATTTTTACAAAACGTCAACAAACTGTCTGTTGAGGAAAAAAGCTGCTTTTTAAAACAGTTGGAAAAAACAGGTTTAGAAAACTGAAACTCGAAGTTTTATTAGCAGCTAAAACATAAAGCACATACGTTCAGTTTTCTAAGACTACTTTTTCATTCCCATTACCACCATCTTCTTAACTGTTTTTGGGTATAAAGCATTTAGAAAAAAATAATCCTTACAAGTGTAGTAATATTTAAATTACATTCTCAAAACGTAATAATTATGTATGCCATTTTATGTACAAAATGCGATGAATTTCTAATAGAAGCATTCTTTCTTTTTACTTAAAAATTAAATAGTACTTTGCATATTTACCAAAACGCAAACGATTTAGAATATTTTTAGTCGATTAAAAAATATCGATGATTGATAATAAATATAAAAAATATGTTTAAATAAAATTAGGCTCTGTATCAACAAAATGTGAGAGGTTGTTACAACAACTCGCAACAAAATTTAGATAAACGTTGACATTGACCAAACAGTTCTTCACTACAAGCAACAAGCAACTTTGAAATAAAGGGAAAAGCATAAAAGCAGGTAGAAGAAAAGCAGTTAGCAGGAAAACAGTTTTAGCGCTTGCGGCAACGTACGAATATAACGTAGGTGTGGTAGTGCGGAAAGCCGTTCCTTGTTCTAACCAAACAGTTCTTTCTTCACTACAAGCAACAAGCAACATGCAACTTTGAAATAAAGGGAAAAGCATAAAAGCAGGTAGAAGAAAAGCAGTTAGTAGGAAAACAGTTTTAGCACTTGCGGCAACGTTCGAATAGAACGTGGGTGGTTGGGAAGTCCAAACAGCAGTTCCTTGTTTAAAAATTCACGAACCAGTCCAAATCAAACTGCTTGTTTCCGTTTGAAAAAGCAGTTAGTTTGTCGTTTATAGAAAAGCAGTTTTTTTCAACAGTTTGGTGTTTTCTGCCCCACCACTAACACACAGTAATGTGTCTGAATCAACAGCATTAGCTAAGTCCAAGCATAATATTTACATTAGGAGAAACGCGAAGAGGTGTCAGAACGGCCGTGTAAAAGAACTGCAAATCTAGGGATCAATCTGGATCCAGCTGCGGGGGGAGGGGGGCGGAGGCTATTCCAAGGGAGGAACTACAATTCTACGGGGCGAGGATTAGGGCACCGCCTCGGGGAAAATGGCAAGACCTTTCAGCGTATTCTGAACACGGTCTCGCGGATATTGTGAAGTGAAGTGGAATTATACGTGAATGTAAATTACTTTCGAATTTGACGCGATCCGTCCGGGAAACAAAAGGTATTTTGGAATTACGCGGTAGGGATTTTCACAGAATATTTGCGATGCTTTTATTCAAATTGTTTCCGAGTGTTTGTTGGACGTTGCCCGATTTCATGATACTGCCGGATGTAACAGATTAAATAAGTATACAAATTTAAAAAATCACGTTTTTAAAACGGACTAAAAAGTATAAAATAAATTTAATAATCTATCGAGATTTATAAACTCTTATAGCCTAATAGATAGCAGTAGTTGTCTAATTTCATGTCCCACTGTCGTCCCCAATGCCGGCTAACGAACTTCACAGAGCTAACCACTAAGAGTAGCTTTGAATCAAATCTGGCTGAAATTGCGTACGTGAGCGTGCTAAAACACAAACACACACACACACACACACACACACACACACACACACACACACACACACACACACAACATCCTTAGAATATACACATACATTTTGAACTTTTAAATTACGAAAACGAACCCTGACCGCCGTCAAAAAAAACTCCTTAATTTCAACGGATTTTGAACATTCGAAAAGCTAATTTATGCAGTTTTCAACGCTGATTACGACGGTGGAATCATATTTTGAAAAAAATTCAAGATAACTTTTATATTTTTAAAGATCTGAAATGGCGCCATTTTGAAACTGTTGAACGAATTATGCCGGCTAACGAACTTCTCAGAGCTAACCAATAAGTTTAACTTTGAATCAAATCGGGCCGAAATTGCGTACGTGAGCGTGCTAAAACACAAACAATCACGCACGCACACACAAACACACACACACACACACACACACACACACACACACACACACTAACGACTCCCTCACAAAGTGATGTAGAAGTTATGTTCGATTCTCATTTTCACGTCCCCAGGGTCAGGATCTTACCATGATGGCGCTCTAATAGCTCATATTCCAATACAAGTTAGCCAAAACCCCTTACAACCACCACGGCTTTTCGACGTAGCTTCAAACCGTTCCTTTTAATGTACAGACTACAGTTATGAATCTTTAAATATGACCAATTATTATTTAGCGAGCTGCGGTAAGGTGATTTAGAAAAAAATAATTATAAATAAAAAGAAACTTTTTTAAAAAATCACGTTTTTTTAAAAATGGGCTAAAAAGTATAAAATAAATTCTCATAAATCCATCTATCTATCGAGATTTATAAAAATGTACAGATTCATAATCACACACAGATTGTCTTAAACATTTGTGACAGTGAATTTTTATAGATATTAAAATACTTGTACAATTAAAACGTGGGGCGCATGAAATTAGATAACTACTACTGTCTATTAGCCTATAAGCGCCCCATGTTTTTTGTTTTTA
>CM040186.1:110136105-110571105 GCA_022606455.1 Callitettix versicolor | reverse complement strand
TAGGCGTGCTCGGAAGAGTTTATTTTTAAACCCGTAACATTGGTTTAAGCTTCGTAGATTCGTTTATAAATTAGGCTATTTCGTCACGTATATATACTGGATACTTGAAATGCGTTAGGCGTGCTCGGACGAGTTTATTTTTAAACCCGTAACATTGGTTTAAGCTTCGTAAATTCGTTTATAAATTAGGCTATTTCGTCACGTATATATACTGGATACTTGAAATGCGTTAGGCGTGCTCGGACGAGTTTATTTTTAAACCCGTATCATTGGTTTAAGCTTCGTAAATTTGTTTATAAATTAGGCTATTTCGTCACGTATATATACTGGATACTTGAAATGCGTTAGGCGTGCTCGGACGAGTTTATTTTTAAACCCGTAACATTGGTTTAAGCTTCGTAGATTCGTTTATAAATTAGGCTATTTCGTCACGTATATATACTGGATACTTGAAATGCGTTAGGCGTGCTCGGACGAGTTTATTTTTAAACCCGTATCATTGGTTTAAGCTTCGTAGATTCGTTTATAAATTAGGCTATTTCGTCACGTATATATACTGGATACTTGAAATGCGTTAGGCGTGCTCGGACGAGTTTATTTTTAAACCCGTAACATTGGTTTAAGCTTCGTAAATTCGTTTATAAATTAGGCTATTTCGTCACGTATATATACTGGATACTTGAAATGCGTTAGGCGTGCTCGGACGAGTTTATTTTTAAACCCGTAACATTGGTTTAAGCTTCGTAAATTCGTTTATAAATTAGGCTATTTCGTCACGTATATATACTGGTTACTTGAAATGCGTTAGGCGTGCTCGGAAGAGTTTATTTTTAAACCCGTAACATTGGTTTAAGCTTCGTAGATTCGTTTATAAATTAGACTATTTCGTCACTTATACATACTTGAAATGCGTTAGGCGTGCTCGGAAGAGTTTATTTTTAAACCCGTAACATTGGTTTAAGCTTCGTAAATTCGTTTATAAATTAGGCTATTTCGTCACGTATATACTGGATACTTGAAATGCGTTAGGCGTGCTCGGACGAGTTTATTTTTAAACCCGTAACATTGGTTTAAGCTTCGTACATTCGTTTATAAATTAGGCTATTTCGTCACGAATATATACTGGATACTTGAAATGCGTTAGGCGTGCTCGGACGAGTTTATTTTTAAACCCGTAACATTGGTTTAAGCTTCGTACATTCGTTTATAAATTAGGCTATTTCGTCACGAATATATACTGGATACTTGAAATGCGTTAGGCGTGCTCGGAAGAGTTTATTTTTAAACCCGTAACATTGGTTTAAGCTTCGTAAATTCGTTTATAAATTAGGCTATTTCGTCACGTATATATACTGGATACTTGAAATGCGTTGAAATGCGTTAGGGAGTTTATTTTTAAACCCGTAACATTGGTTTAAGCTTCGTAAATTCGTTTATAAATTAGGCTATTTCGTCACGTATATATACTGGATACTTGAAATGCGTTAGGGAGTTTATTTTTAAACCCGTAACATTGGTTTAAGCTTCGTAGATTCGTTTATAAATTAAGCTATTTCGTCACGTATATATACTGGATACTTGAAATGCGTTAGGCGTGCTCGGAAGAGTTTATTTTTAAACCCGTAACATTGGTTTAAGCTTCGTAAATTCGTTTATAAATTAGGCTATTTCGTCACGTATATATACTGGATACTTGAAATGCGTTAGGGAGTTTATTTTTAAACCCGTAACATTGGTTCAAGCTTGTAGATTCGTTTATAAATTAGGCTATTTCGTCACGTATATATACTGGATACTTGAAATGCGTTAGGCGTGCTCGGAAGAGTTTATTTTTAAACCCGTATCATTGGTTTAAGCTTCGTAAATTCGTTTATAAATTAGGCTATTTCGTCACTTATATAGGCCTATACTGGATACTTGAAATGCATTAGGCGTGCTCGGAAGAGTTTATTTTTAAACCCGTAACATTGGTTTAAGCTTTGTAAATTCGTTTATAAATTAGGCTATTTCGTCACTTATATATACTGGATACTTGAAATGCGTTAGGCGTGCTCGGAAGAGTTTATTTTTAAACCCGTAACATTGGTTTAAATAAATTAGGCTATTTCGTCACGTATATATACTGGATACTTGAAATGCGTTAGGCGTGCTCGGACGAGTTTATTTTTAAACCCGTAACATTGGTTTAAGCTTCGTAGATTCGTTTATAAATTAGGCTATTTCGTCACGTATATATACTGGATACTTGAAATGCGTTAGGCGTGCTCGGAAGAGTTTATTTTTAAACCCGTATCATTGGTTTAAGCTTCGTAAATTCGTTTATAAATTAGGCTATTTCGTCACTTATATAGGCCTATACTGGATACTTGAAATGCGTTAGGCGTGCTCGGAAGAGTTTATTTTTAAACCCGTAACATTGGTTTAAGCTTTGTAAATTCGTTTATAAATTAGGCTATTTCGTCACTTATATATACTGGATACTTGAAATGCGTTAGGCGTGCTCGGAAGAGTTTATTTTTAAACCCGTAACATTGGTTTAAATAAATTAGGCTATTTCGTCACGTATATATACTGGATACTTGAAATGCGTTAGGCGTGCTCGGACGAGTTTATTTTTAAACCCGTATCATTGGTTTAAGCTTCGTAAATTCGTTTATAAATTAGGTTATTTCGTCACGTATATACTGGATACTTGAAATGCGTTAGGCGTGCTCGGAAGAGTTTATTTTTAAACCCGTATCATTGGTTTAAGCTTCGTAAATTCGTTTATAAATTAGGCTATTTCGTCACGTATATATACTGGATACTTGAAATGCGTTAGGCGTGCTCGGAAGAGTTTATTTTTAAACCCGTAACATTGGTTTAAGCTTTGTAAATTCGTTTATAAATTAGGCTATTTCGTCACTTATATATACTGGATACTTGAAATGCGTTAGGCGTGCTCGGAAGAGTTTATTTTTAAACCCGTAACATTGGTTTAAATAAATTAGGCTATTTCGTCACGTATATATACTGGATACTTGAAATGCTTTAGGCGTGCTCGGACGAGTTTATTTTTAAACCCGTATCATTGGTTTAAGCTTCGTAAATTCGTTTATAAATTAGGTTATTTCGTCACGTATATACTGGATACTTGAAATGCGTTAGGCGTGCTCGGAAGAGTTTATTTTTAAACCCGTATCATTAATTTAAACTTCGTAGATTCGTTTATAAATTAGGCTATTTCGTCACTTATATATACTGGATACTTGAAATGCGTTAGGCGTGCTCGGAAGAGTTTATTTTTAAACCCGTAACATTGGTTTAAGCTTCGTAGATTCGTTTATAAATTAGACTATTTCGTCACTTATACATACTTGAAATGCGTTAGGCGTGCTCGGAAGAGTTTATTTTTAAACCCGTAACATTGGTTTAAGCTTCGTAGATACGTTTATAAATTAGGCTATTTCGTCACGTATATATACTGGATACTTGAAATGCGTTAGGCGTGCTCGGAAGAGTTTATTTTTAAACCCGTAACATTGGTTTAAGCTTCGTAGATTCGTTTATAAATTAGGCTATTTCGTCACTTATACATACTGGATACTTGAAATGCGTTAGGCGTGCTCGGACGAGTTTATTTTTAAACCCGTAACAATGGTTTAAGCTTCGTAGATTCGTTTATAAATTAGGCTATTTCGTCACTTATATATACTGGATACTTGAAATGCGTTAGGCGTGCTCGGAAGAGTTTATTTTTAAACCCGTATCATTAATTTAAACTTCGTAGATTCGTTTATAAATTAGGCTATTTCGTCACTTATATATACTGGATACTTGAAATGCGTTAGGCGTGCTCGGAAGAGTTTATTTTTAAACCCGTAACATTGGTTTAAGCTTCGTAGATTCGTTTATAAATTAGACTATTTCGTCACTTATACATACTTGAAATGCGTTAGGCGTGCTCGGAAGAGTTTATTTTTAAACCCGTAACATTGGTTTAAGCTTCGTAGATACGTTTATAAATTAGGCTATTTCGTCACGTATATATACTGGATACTTGAAATGCGTTAGGCGTGCTCGGAAGAGTTTATTTTTAAACCCGTAACATTGGTTTAAGCTTCGTAGATTCGTTTATAAATTAGGCTATTTCGTCACTTATACATACTGGATACTTGAAATGCGTTAGGCGTGCTCGGACGAGTTTATTTTTAAACCCGTAACAATGGTTTAAGCTTCGTAGATTCGTTTATAAATTAGGCTATTTCGTCACTTATATATACTGGATACTTGAAATGCGTTAGGCGTGCTCGGAAGAGTTTATTTTTAAACCCGTAACATTGGTTTAAGCTTCGTAGATTCGTTTATAAATTAGGCTATTTCGTCACTTATACATACTGGATACTTAAAATGCGTTATATTTCATATTTATATAAAAAAATCCGGTATTTATGCAGTGCAGCCTGTTCGGCATTTTCGATATTTTATTTACTAAAACTCTTTAATACATGTCTAAAAGCAATAATCCATTTTTTTTGTGTTTAACGTCCGACTATTGTGCACACTTGGGCTAACGCAGACGATGGGATGATTTATAGCGTATGAAAATGCCAAGCCCTGGCCGGGAATCGAATCCGGGTCCTCGGGGTGAAAGCCCAGTACGCTTTCAACTAGGCCACCGAGGCGGCTCAACCCTATAAAATATCTATCTGTCTATCTAAGACTATGCATTGTTTTACTTTGGAATATAGTTCACAAATCCTCAGTGCAGGAAAAATATAGCAATGTACGAATTAAAGTATTATACCACAGGAAAATCAATAGCCAAATCATGTCCAGAAATCTGCAGGGTAACAAGCTATAGGTCAGCCGCTTAGAAAACGGCCTTCTAAGAACACCAGTGCGACAGAGAAAAAAATGTGCGAGTGAGAGGTCGAGTTCCCACTCTCTCCCTTTCCTTATATATCGCTGATTAGCAAAAGTTTGTAGACTCAGATTGGCAGATGTGTCACTGGACTGTTGGAGGGAAATTTTCCTGCATGCGCGAGCCGTTTACTAAGTGGCTAGACTATATAACCAGTTTCTAAAATTGTCAGTGTATCTCCTTTAGAAGACTAGCTGGCCGTTGACGTCGACAGAGACGAATCCCACCGGCAACCATGGTCACAGTGTAGGACCGGGCGGCCACCAAATGAGCGGAATAAAAATGAACGGCAATCTGAAGCGGAGTTTAGTCAGTGTAAAGAACGTGTTTGTTACCTTTTAAACCTAAATATTTAGGCATACTTTAACAGATTCTAGGAACTACTATGTTTAGAAACCGTAACCTAAGTATACGAGAAATAATAATTTTGGAGGCGTGGTCAGCGAAGTGGGGGAAGCGAAGACAGCTTCAAAACCGTAACTAGACCGAGTCGAAGCTACGTGGAGCAGAGCCAAACGCTTGACTCTGCTCAGCACCGTTACACTTTCAGTGACCGCACTTACACTAAAAACAATATTCGGTTTTGGGTGCGTAGTTCGCTTCGCTCTGCATTTGGTGGCCGCCCGGCCTTGGTTGTACAGATTTCGCAAACGCCTTTTGCTTTCCTCACATCTGGTATTTGGACACCTACCTACATAGTATCTGATATTGGATTACCTAATATGTAAATGAGCGAGGAAAATCCCTTGAAAGATGAACAATTTGAAGTAATTACACTAGTCCAAAACCGAGATCAGTTAGGGCTGTATTTATGTAATTGTACTGAGTATATGCAAGAACGCAATCGTAGCTGTCACGAACTAGTGTAAAGGTTTGTTTTATGTTTTACGAATGCTCATTTAGATGCAAAATTGTAATTTCATCTTATATCCTAGATTAGATTAGATACTAGAAGAAGGGATAGTACAACCCCAGGCATTGCGATGAACTAAACCTCTTAAAAATATTTAGTTCAGCAGATTGGTGCCGTTAATAAGTGCCAGCAACCCACTGAATAACTCACTCTGCTGAAGATTCCTAGGGTCTTGGAAACCAAAAACCCCTCCTACTAGCAAGAGCCTCACAATCATAAATGTGTCCTGCAGTATCCTCCTCCTTCCTGCACAATCTACACACGGTTTCAGCATGGTACATAACTATCCTGTTCATGTGCACCCTCAGACCATGAGCCCCATGATCCTCCCGAGACATCTGCTACCCCTCTGAGTCCTCCAAAAGGAACTTTGCTTAAGAGACGTTTATTATGGGAATACCCACGAAGGTTATCCCATCTTACCTGGTGTTGATTTGTAATCCACCTCTTAACAGCAGACCTGGCCAACGATAGAGAGAACCCTAAAGCCGGCTTAGGTCCGATGAACTCAGACGCAGATCTTAATCCTACAAATAGCTTCTAAACAACAATCCGTATTCTCGGCAAAGAGAATAAATAGTAAAAAAAACTATAAACATCAAGAAGATGTAATAACAACTGTATAGTCCTTCAGATTTGTAGAAACTTTCCCAATAAAACGGGGTCGCGTAAAAAAACAAAAATATAGACATTAGGGTCCCATAGGGGAGGCTGCGGTGAAGGGAAGAAGGTCTCAAGGGATTGAGCAGTTTTTCTGGAAGTTGCTCGCCTCGACGGCATGAAATCCCTTGGTAGTAGGCAGCTCTACTGAATCCTGATGTTTTACTAATCAGCTGACCGACTAGATTGACAGAGATTCAGCCGTAATTTTACAGTACAAATTAAATCATTCAATCGAACACATTCGTTGAATATTAAATGTTTTATAATTTAACGAAAAAAACGATAAAACTGTTTTTGGAGTTTTTTAACCAAAAACATATATATCGAAATGTCAACATCAATTTTTTTAACCATCGCCTCTTCATATTTCGTAAAAATAAAAATAAAAATGAGTACAGGTCATCCATAAATACACACAGTCTTAAAAGGTTTTATTAGAGACGCCTCTACAGTACGACAACCTCTTAAAATACGTTCATTATAAATAGTATCATTATTTACCATGGCAACCTTGCTAAACGGACCGTAACAACGAGTTTGTTATTGCTATGGCAACAATGTTAACAACGAACATTTATTACTTGATTCCAAATAATCAGTTGTGTACTTCGACAATTATGAGCAGTTTCTACTGGAGAGGCCATCATCAAGATCCTGACCTCTATATCACTTTTAGAGGGTGTAAAAATTTTCGTTCGTGTTAGCAATGTAACGTTCGCAATTTTCGATTGGCGCGCGAATCGATTTTGGTAACAACTTGAAAATGTTCGTTACCCAGTAAAGTTCTTTAAACAGTTTCAAAATGGCGACCACTCCAAATATTAAAAAAACGTTTTTGTTACTTTTTTAAAATTTGATTTTACCATAGTTATCACCGTTCAAATAAACGTAAATTAGCATTCAAAATGCGAAAATGAATCCGACGGCGGTTGGCGTCCATTTTGTAAAAATGTTCAAAGCAGTTTAATATAACAAAGTAAATTTACGCAAACTTTAACTCTGATTATGCGGTAACATCAATTTTTTTAAAAAGTGTAAGATAAAAAAACGTGACATTGTTACTTTTTCGAAATTTGCTTCCAACACGTCAGCCAGCCGGTCTGGTTTCACCGCATCTCGGAACCATTTTTTTAAAGCCCATTTGTGGTAAAAATTGTTAAAAATCTGATATTATTTTATTACATTTCAATCAAACCTGACGACCGATTTGAGTGTGCTTTTAGTTTTTTTTAACTCCGGAAGTGACTTTTTTGAAATCAGGATTAGTTTTTCCTAATTCAATGCGTGACTCTTCGATTATCTCCAGATTTCCGTGAGAACTGACCGTTAATGATGACACATCTTCCTCATTAGAGGTTCGGTGATCGATGTGACTAAAGCACCGGTCAGTCTGCTGCGTCACTGAACAGCGCACTTCAAGGTTCTTAGCTCTAGCCGCAGTTACTACCGCTGCTTTACCCTTACTATTAGCGCTGATCCCTCGTATTATTCTAACCGGCATGCAGTAAGGATGTTAAGATAAACATTTACAGTGGTACCTCGATATACGAGTGCCCTAATATACGAGTGTTTTGAGATACGAGCCGCCGAGCGAGCGATATTGTGCTTTGAGATGAGAGCAAGATATGAGATACGAGGAAGCGCACACGACCCCAAAATGCGGGGCGCAGTGTCTAACTCAGACTAGATTAGGGGTGGGCGTTTCTGCTATTTTTACAAAATATCAACGAACTATTTGATGAGAAAAAAGAACTGCTTTTTAAAACAGTTGGAAAAAAACAGGTTTAGAAAAATGAAACGAAGTTGTATTAGCAGCAAAAACATAAAGCACAAACGTTCAGTTTTTTAAGACTACTTTTTCATTCCCATTACCACCACGTCCTTAAATTGTTTTTTGGTATAAAGCATTTAGAAAGGATAAAAATAATCCTTATAAGTGTAGTAATAATTAAATTACATTCTCTAAACGTAATATATATGTATGCCATTTTATATTTACAAAATGCAATGAATTTCTAATAGAAGTATTCTTTTTTTTTACTTAAAAATGAAATAGCCTTTGCGTATTTACTGAAATGCAAACAATTTAGAATACTTTTAGTTGATTAAAAAATATTGATGATTGATAATAAATATAAAAAATACGTTTAAACAAAATTAGGTTATGTATTTACAAAATGTGAGATGTTACTGTCGTATTTTTATTTGAGAGAAAGTAGGTTTTCACTTTCTAAACGACAAACAAACTGTTTTTTCAAACGGAAACAAGCAGTTGTATTTGGACTGGTTTATGGTTTGTTAAACAAGGAACGGCTTTCCGCACTACCACACTTAACGTTACCGCAAGCGCTAAAACTGTTTTCCTGCTGTTTGCCTGCTAACTGCTTTTCTTCTATCAGCTTTTTCCCTTTATTCCAAAGTTGCTTGTTGCTTGTAGTGAAGTAAGAACTGTTTGGTCAATGCCAACGTTTATCTGTATTTTGTCGCGAGTTGTAGTAACAACCTCTCACATTTTGTAGATACAGAGCCTAATTTTATTTAAACATATTTTTTATATTTATTATCGATCATCAATATTTTTTAATCAACTGAAAATATTCTAAATCGTTTGCATTTTGGTAAATATGCAAAGGACTATTTAATTTTTAAGTAAAAAAAAAAGAATGCTTCTATTAGAAATTCACTGTATTTTGTAAATGGCATACATATATACTATGTTTTGACAATGTAATTTAATTATTACTACACTTACAGGGATTATTTTTTTCTAAATACTTTACACCGAAAAACAGTTGACATGGTGGCAGTGGGAATGAAAAAATAATCTTAGAAAACTGAACGTATGTGCTTTATGTTTTAGCTGCTAATACAACTTCGAGTTTCGGTTTTCTAAACCTGTTTTTTTTCAACTGTTTTAAAAAGCAGCTTTTTTCCTCAACAAACAGTTTGTTGACGTTTTGTAAAAATAGCAGAAACGCCCACCTCTACTGTGTGTGGCTTGCTCATTTCTTCTTGCCGCCTTTAAAATACGCGTGTGTTCTTACTTTAAAATAATCTCAGAACGCAGCTGTCTCGCGCAGGTTACGGAAGCGAATTTACAAATTGTAATCTACACTGTATATAACATGTGCGAGTTTATTTTACAATACGTAAAGAACCCTGACCGCTGTAAAACTCATTACTTGTATTAACTATGTTCAGTATAATGATCTGCCTTCACTAGCTTCGACAATTCTACTTTCGTTGACGTGTTTCGGAGAACCTCCATCTTCAAAAACTATATCTATGTTTTTTTATAACTATAACTATAGATATAGTTTTTGAAGATGGAAGTTGTCCGAAACGCGTCACCCCTCTACTTCTAACGTAATTCTGCTGTGATCACGTCCTCTCCCAAGGCAGGATTCCCAGTGCTATCTCTTCAGACAGATAGGTAGGTAGGCACATTAATTCCAGGCGAACAGTTAATTAGATCCACTCGCAAAAGTTTCCTTATCCGAGTGGATATCACGCCGTTAGCAAACTGCAAAGCGAAGTGGCCACCAACCCTCGCTCTAATCTGCTTATCTGCGAGTTGGCGCCTAATAACCGCAATCTTCCCTAAAGCACTGAGCGCTGCGGTGCTACCGACTTGGTTAGTTCTCCGTCATAACCTAAACCTTAATTTAAATTTACTTCATCGTTACGCACCGACGTGATGGAAGCGAATTTCCAATAATATATTTATATATTTATTAACTATCAATAATACATAAGAATAACAAGCGTCCACAGAGGTAATCAAGTTACCTGTTCGCGGCTTGGTACAAAACTTTAAAGTAAATAATATATAAGTACTAGCATCATCCGTCGCGGCTATTTCATACGTTATAAATCATCCCATCGTCTGCATTAGCCAAGTGTGCACAATAGTCGGACGTTAAACACACACAAAAATTATATATATATAACAATTGACCAGTTTGAAAAACTAGTGGATAGCGTACTTACTAGGCTTTCACCCCGAGGACCCGGGTTCGATTCCCGGCGAGGGCTTGGCATTTTCATACTTTATAAATCATTCCACCGTCTGCATTAGCCCAAGTGTGCACAACAGTCGGACGTTAAACACCAAAAAAAAAAAAAAAAATTTCAAGTCTCTAGCTAAAATAGTTTTGGCTCTGCATTGATTATGAATCAGTCAGTCAGTAAGGACTTCTTTTATATATTAAGATAACAGTATAATTCATATTAATACATTAGAAATAATAAAGTAATTTTTTTTTTTTGGTGTTTAACGTCCGACTGTTGTGCACACTTGGGCTAATGCAGACGATGGGATGATTTATAGCGTATGAAAATGCCAAGCCCTGGCCGGGAATCGAACCGGGGTCCTCATGGTGAAAGCCCAGTACGCTATCAACTAGGCCACCGAGGCGGCTCATCTGTTACCTGTAGGCCTAAGTGTCAGGTATAATTTGGGTTTATTGGAATAATGTATTCCTCTTTATATACTCGTCTTCTTCATACATTATTACTTTTAGAAAGAGAAGCCGCCTCGGTGGCCTAGTGCAGGGGTCTCCAAACTTTCCAGCCTTAGGGCCATACTGATTACTCCAGTAAGTTCCGAGGGCCAAAACCATATTATCATTGTTGCTGGTGGTAAAAAGTGAAATAGTCCACTGATGAAAAAAAAAGTCCGAAAAAGTACGCAACGTTTAAAAAAGGCTGCAAATCGGACTAAAGTCCGCAAAAAGGCAACACTGCATATTTTTCCTGCATAATTTTCCTGTCATTATCTGTAATTTCTAGATTAATCGTAGAGTACGAGCCATGAGGAGTAACGTGACACGACATCTGGTGGACACAAGCAGAAATAGGTAGTACCTTCTATCGCTAATAGATGGCGCTAATAGCACGTACAGAAAAATATGTTCTCTAAAAGGAGTTTTCAAGTATGCTAGCTCTCCGCGGGCCGGACAAAATCTGTCCGCGGGCCGGATGTGGCCCTCGGGCCGTAGTTTGGAGACCCCTGGCCTAGTGGATAGCGTACTAGGCTTTCACCCCGAGGAACCGGGTTCGATTCCCGGCGAGGGCTTGGCATTTTTATACGCTATACATCATCCCATCGTATGCATTAGCCCAAGTGTGCACAATAGTCGGACATTAAACACAAAAAAAAATTAAGAGAATTACAAAATATTGAATTGTATTTAAGTATTTATTTATCCTAAAAAATCGCAAAATATTTATTGAAATAAAGAGTCGTTTAATATTTGACTGTAATATTAAACTGTCAAATCTGTGCGAATATATTGTTTTAATTTGTAATTAGGCTCATTGTGATACTGTTACTTCGCTTGAGCGAGTCGCAGAATGAATGGGTTTTGTGAATTTCAAGAAATGTTTTTACGATTTGTAAAACTGGTAACTGGGATTGGATTCCGCTGATTTCGTTATAAGACAGCAATATGTTGTGGCAAGAACACCCCTTCTCCCCAGTGAGGATCGCCTTTAATTGCTCTTTAGCTCCAGTTTGAGCCTGGCAATCCTTGTTAATGATAAACGTCAACAAAGTTTTAACAGCGACAAAACAAGGCCTTATCTGCTGTAATTTTACTTCCAAACTGAATCGGGCGTCTTGTTACATTAAGTTAATTGCTTATTGTTTGTTTTGGCAATTCGCCGTTTAAAAGTAGCGCCAAAGTTTGGACGAAAGGGTGCAAAACTTTCGGATAATCGATTATCAGATTTTAGTAAAAAAAATCTTCAAATTTGAAACTACTACCGGGATTGTGAATTTCTTTGCTTTTAAGTTTGTTTTTGAGAATTTGAAGCCTAATGCACGATCTGCATTTGAGCACACATTTTTTAAAAATGTGCCGGCTTATTATTTTTTTTTAATAACCCACGAACCGCACTTTTTGGGGCTAGTTTACAGCGGCCCTACGATTGGTTTGGGTACTTACGACTACATTAAAAAAAAATTGATCAAAATCGTTACAGCCGTTACTATTTTACCGTTTTTTTCAATTAGAGGTT
The DNA here is from genome assembly GCA_022606455.1 of Callitettix versicolor. Taxonomy (NCBI): domain Eukaryota; kingdom Metazoa; phylum Arthropoda; class Insecta; order Hemiptera; family Cercopidae; genus Callitettix; species Callitettix versicolor. The sequence continues at coordinate 110,558,605 of CM040186.1, read as the reverse complement.
TTTATGAGTGTACGGGTTCAGGTTTCAATGGATCGAAGTGGTTTTTACTTGTGTATCTATGCACATAATTCACTAAACTAATTTACCAGTTTTAACTAAAATGCGACGTGTAAGTCGGGTGTGTCTATTTTGAGACTTTTTGTTTAATTTTGCTATCAGTGTTTTTTATTGCCTTTTCCTCTAAAATATTGTTAAAAAAAAGATTTTCTCAAAATTAGCTGCAACGATTTTGAAGAAATTTGGCATGCAGATCAGGTGTGACTGTATTTCGACAATTTGTGAGTCAATTCTTTATCGCCTTTCCCCCTAAAATACTGTTGAAAAAGGATTATCTTAAAATTAGATGTACCGATTTTTATCAAATTTAGCAAGTATGTATCTTGAGACTGTGTTTAATTTTTAAAGTCAATTTTTTGTTGTATTTCCCCCCTAAAATACTGCTAAAAATGGATTTTCTCAAAATTAGCTGAAACTATTTTGAACAAATTTGGAACGCAGGTCAGGTGTGTCTGTACATCGATAATTTTTGTTTAGTTTTTGAAATCAACTACTAAAAAAAAAGATTTTCTCAATTATAGTTGTAACGATTTCTATCGAATTTGGCATGTATGACCTTTATCTCGAGACCCTTCGTTTAATTTTTGAAATAAATTTTGTATTGCGTTTTCCCCTAAAATACTGTTTTTTTAAAAGGATTCTCTCAAAATCAGCTGTAACGATTTTGATCAAATCTCGTTGAAATGATAAGAAAAAACGTAAGGCTCGGCTATGTCCATTTCGAAAACCCTGAAAAACTGGTTTGATTCTTAAAAATAAATTTTTTTCCAAATCTGAGCTGTTTACCTCTTACGTATCATATGGACAACTAAAAACCACTTTTGGCGTCCCGGAACCTAAAATCGAATACCGTCAAAATCTTTCCGTCAACATCGAACTTTATATTTTGTAGGTTAAGTGAGAGAGTAACACGAATATTTGAAGGAAACGGGCGGTGATTAAGGCGAAGGGATGAAGGGGGTCGTAATGTCGTTACACAACCCTCTCATTAATCTTAGTCGAGAGGCGAAAGTATTCTTGTATTTGATTAGCTGAGTTCCTTCAAGGAGCGATCGTTATCGGATATCTGTGTAATCTCAATAAGGAACAGTTATCTCTGTTAACCCTTTATAAATTATTGGATGAACAGTTTCCCACCATGTCTTCGCTTAATGCTGAACAGTTCAAACAGTTCATTGAGGTAGTTATATTCCACCATAGCATGCACACTATAATATATGAAACTTTAGATTTGTATAGTTTTTCAACAGTTGGCAGCCTGCTACAATTTATAACACAGCTGCGAATGTTAAAGCGGGACACTGTTATCCCACTGTCACCTGTGGACGTACGTATTACTGTGAATGAAGCTAACCACCGAAGATTTTGTTATTTCCTGTAAAAATTCTTCTGCAATTCGAACTTTTCAGGTAAGAATATATATTTTCATTATAACTTAGTTTTTATTTTTAGGGAATGTTTAAGTAGACAAAAATTAATAACAAGGAAGTGGTGTAAGAAAAAGTAAAATGGTTTATGATTGACGACCATTTTTTTTAAATTTGTAAAAAAATACAAAAACATACTTCTGCATAACTAACTGTATACTGATGGATTCTGAAAAGGTTATTTAATTTAAAAACAATGCAATATAAATTAAAAATATTTCGGCAAAGTAAATATTGGCAAAATACATGCCAGGAAAATCCAGAGCACGCAAAAGAAACCAACCGGATGGGCCCCCAACGATTGAAAATACAAGACTGTCAAATGTAGGGCGGCCCCCAACGATTGAAAATACAAGACTGTCAAATGTAGGGCGGCCCCCAACGATTGAAAATACAAGACTGTCAAATGTAGGGCGGCCCCCAACGATTGAAAATACAAGACTGTCAAATGTAGGGCGGCCCCCAACGATTGAAAATACAAGACTGTCAAATGTAGGGCGGCCCCCAACGATTGAAAATACAAGACTGTCAAATGTAGGGCGGCCCCCAACGATTGAAAATACAAGACTGTCAAATGTAGGGCTTCATCTTCCTCAACTAGTGGCGAAATACAGAAGGTGTGCTCACTGTTCGACCAAAGCTAAAGAAAAACGTAGCAATATGGTATGTTCAGGCTGTAACGTCGCCTTATGCAAAGGTTGTTTTTTCTTTTTCCATAAAAAATTGTAAAAAAAATATTAAAATAAGTTTCTTATCTTTGTTGTATTTGTATTGTATATAAAATGAACTAATTATACTTTTTTTGAGATTTGAAAGCATTTTTATTTACGAAACACCAGCGTTAACATACGGAAGATAAGAATAACCCGCGTCACTAAAGAAACATTGGGATAATATTTTCCCACCGTAAAAAGCTAAAAAAAACTAAAAAATGTATTTATGTTTACACGAGGTATTCCAATGTCATTTCATATAAAAATTCAAAATATTTTGTCCCCCGCTTTCTCGTCACTTAAACGGTTAAGGAAACCGAGGACACTTTTACTATTGTTCAAGCGTCTGCCTTAATCTTTTTCAGTGACGGCAATTGTGCAGCAGGATTAAAAAACAACGCCTGAGCGGACTGCGCATTCAAAACCTAACCTATTGTTTTTTTTATATAAGTGCGACCAATGAAAGCGTAACGGAGCTGAGCGGAGTCACCGCGCGGCTTCGACTCTGACTAGGTTCGGTTCGAAGCTGACTCCGATTCCCCCACCACGCTGACCACGCCTCCAAACGTATTATTTTTCGTTGTCTAGGTTACGGTTTTTTTTAACATAATAGTTCCTAGAATCTGTTAGAGTAGACGTATGATATTTAGAGTTAAAAGATACAAACGCCTTCTTTAAACTGACTGAACCCCGCTTCCGGTTGCCGTTTGTAGGAATTTCGGTAGGACAGCCCAGCCTTCTGATTGGAGCATATATATATATATATATATATATATATATATATATATATATATATATATATTTATATAAATAGACTCAACAAATGTTGAAAACAGGCACGCATACAGGAGAAAGATGATCGGTTGGAAGGTCCCAGAGAATGAAATCCTAAAGAGAGCAGGGGTAAAATGGACGGAGGAGCGGAAGAGGATCCATGGGGACAGGATGAGGGAGGTGTGTAGGATTAGTAGGAACAAGACATGAGTCGGAGTGCTTTGCGTGATCCAACAGGGTCTATGTGCAAATAATAATATATATATATATATATATATATATATATATATATATATATATATATGTATATATATATATATATAGCGTTTGCTCGGAGCTGTGTATTTGGTGGAGCGGTGTCGTGACATCACTTTGATTACGTATTTGGTGGTTGGCGACGGATTCGAATCCCAGGATGCCATTTAGGTACTTGCTGAGCCTGTCATGTTACTTAAGGTACATGACCAGCCCGTCGTCATGGTACTTGCCCTGTCCGTCGTCACGTATTCAGCGCGTGTCTGTAGACGGCCGTGCCCATAATCATGGTACGTGTCCGGCCCTCCGTTGCCATCGTGTCATTAAGGTACTTGCTGAGCCTGTCATGTTATTTAAGGTACATACCCAGCCCGTCGTCATGGTACATGCCCTGTCCGTCGTCATGTGCCCAGCGAGTGACTGTAACGAAAAAAACCAGGAAACCCATAGGCCTATATAAGGGCTGATGACAAAAAATGATTACGGGTAACTGAGTACAGCCCTCAGTAGTTGCTTTATATCATGTGGTTGATCATTTTTTACGAGTCATTTTAACAAAACGCCTTTTAAATCATCCTCGTAACCAAAATTTAAAAAAAAAGTATTTATTGCCTTTAATTTACAGCCACAAAAGAAAGATCCAAACCGTAAAACTCGGCAGGTCTGCACAAAAAAGTCGTCTGGGAGTGAAGGCCTGGTGATCAGGAAATAAAAGTTTTATTAGTAGGAAATTTGTTTCCCAATATTTCTCGCAGATGTTTTTGGCTTGGCTAGTACCGTCTGATTCCCGTTCAATCCGTCTTACGATCTCCAGACATTTTACCGCCCCTAAACACAGTCCGCCTAAGTCTTGCGTTAGCCGACAATAAAATACTTTGAATTTATTCGTGCGCTGTACGCCGCTACCGCACAAGGGTACCACGCCATGGTCAAGGGTCAGTGTGGGACGTGGGACGTGCGTGATGAATAAAATACGCAGCGGAACTACAGCAGGTTTCGGCCGGAGTGTAGCCCGCTTCCGGTCCGGAATATTAATGCCTCCGCTGCCACTTGAATATTGCATCATTGTGAAGTAACCTATGGCTTCCCCTCGGAGTAACCAGTGCCGAATATTGAATATTCCAGCTGCAGTTACAGACAGAAGGACATCTAGCGAAGAGAGTATCATTTTATACGCGACAGCCTGGCCGGATAGATGATCAACCCCGCCGGGGATAGTTGTATCCACCTACCTAATGTAAAGTGTAAAATATTAATACGTACAATGTCGACAGGCTATTTTTCAAATTAATTTTAATTTAATTATAGAACAATCATTATTATTACTGTTTATTCGGACATTTGCATCATTGTGCGTATAGAAACAATACATAACGTTTCGAGGCTCGTTGCCCCGCAGGGGTTGCAGACTATCTGCACCTATTGAGAGGATTTAGACATCCCTCGCGGTACCCGAGTATAACACACACTTACAACACTACACTTACGACTTTAACACTTTCTACTCGCACACAAAAATGACCTGAAAAAAATCGAGAGTCGTTGGACTTATTCTCAATTGCCTACTTAAAACAAAAAAAAATGAGAGTTGATCTCTTTCGAAATGTCGTTTATCATTTCCATGGCATCTACACAATAATAGTAAATTTTCAAATAAATAATAATAATAAGGCCCCGCAGGGGGTTCAGACTAACTGCACCTATTGAGAGGATTTAGACGTCCTTCGCGGTACCCGAGTCTTACACATGTACACTTACAACACTAAACTTACGAATTTAACACTTTACACTCACACTTACATTTAGGGAGGCGATTATAGCCTTAATGTGCTTTTCGCTCTCTTTCTCTTTATTTGTTTTACCCAACTTTGGGGTACACTAAATCAACCGCTTTTTAATGTTCTGTGCCTTCCTCGTAGCCCAGTATTGCTTCATTCGTTGTGATCTTGCTTTTCTTTCTTCGTCAGAGATTTGGATCGTTCGCTTGGATTTGACTTTGCCTTGGAACCGTTGCTTCTTGTCCTTGGTTATTGTTTTGGCTGTTCTGTCCATGAGCATAGTGTCAGTGATCTGCAGTTCTGTTATGTCTTTCTCCGTTTCTCTAAACCAAAGTGGTTTGGCTCTTCTACTGCGAAAGTAGTCAAATATTTTTTTGGTTAGTCTATTTTTGTCCATTCGGAGGATGTGCCCATAAAAATCAATTGTCCTTTTTCTTATTGTGTCTGATAGTGTTTCAGTTTTTTGGTAAAGAGTTTCATTACTGAATTGATAATTTCTTCGGGGTGACTTCTAGAGCCGTTAAAATAAATATTTATTTTTTTAATAATAAACATATTTACTATATACATCACAAGTCCTCAGAGACCTCAGTGAAATAGGACTGAAAATGGATGATGCAACAGACAAATGTAAAATAACACGCATTCTTAAGACTAATAAATTTAAAGTGGATAAACCGAAGAGACACAAGAAGGTAGTGATCACAGATGCCGTCAGGAAGCAACGATCTGATCGAATGAGGGATTATTGGAGAGAAAAATTACAGCCCAATGTTAGCAAGAACTGAAATTTAGACTAAAGTGGTCCCATGAGGCCAAAAAATAAAAAAAAAACTTATTTACTATTATTGCACTTAGTTTTTGAACACAGTAATGGAAATTTTTTGACCTGCAGTATCACAACACTATACATTTTTGTTGATTACAATAAAGCTTTTGTCGAAGCCTTTTCTAGTTTCAAATATTTTATATTTGTTGCGTTTCGGAAGTCTTCCATTATCATATTATTTCGCGAATCAACATCCCTTTTTCTCAGCACACACTATTCGTACACGCATAAATGAGGTATCTTCAAAAAGATTTTTTTAACCGGCTTCTGACATTGCAAAACGGTTTTGTGCTAAAACTTGCTGTTTGTGGAAAATTTTAATATAAAAACACATGTTTAACTGTCGTAGGCAACACGGCATCACGAATGCGCATGCGCGGCATCACAAATCAGACAATATTGTGTACATTTTACGAAGCTAACTTATTAATAACGATGCATAACGTGCTTTGATTCTCGATAACCTATGTTACCGTTGACTAGGTTACGGTTTTTTAAACATTATATTATCTAGAATCCGTTACAGTAAGCTTAAATATTTAGATTTAAAACATACAAACGCATTGTTTAAACTGACTGACTCCGCTTCCGGCTGCCGTTCGTCTCCATTCGGCTCCGCCCGGCTCAGCTCCGCATTTGGTGGCCACTCGACCTTACAGTACAATTTAGCATCCAGTCATCCCAATATATCTGACCTCATCACATCACGGGTGCGCCACTAAATACACTAGGTATATGTTTGAACTCACGTGCTGATGAATTCCACAGCCAATATTGGCTTTGTCGTTCAAATTAATACACATCAAAACAGAACAATGCTCTAAAGTGTAAACGCAACGCGTGGTTATTAGACTTCAGTGCGTGTTGGTGGTGAATTTCCATTGAAATTAGCTACTGAAGCGGTCAACCTAAAATTCGTGAACATAAAATGAACCGCCTGCTCTGTGCGTGTGTGTGCGTGCGTGCGTGTGCGCCTGCGCGCGGCGCACGCGTGTGTGCTGTGCTGTGTGTGTGTGTGTGTGTGTGTGTGGTGTGGTAGGGGGGCGGCGTTGTGCTCTGGTGAGCTGTAGGTGGTGATTGGCTCCCGTTTGCTATGTGTTATGTCGGCCGACATATACTTTCAAACTTTACAGCAATGAAATTATTATCGGTAACTATTTAAGCAAAGACATTAATATAAAGTAAACCTGACGCTCAAATGATATTGACAATATGACGAATAAATCAATATACGTTAACTCGTAAAATAAATTAAACTAATCACATAACTACCTCATAAATTTCCAGAATATTAATCGACTCATCAATATTTGAAAACTATTTACGAAAAATGAATCAATCAGATAAATTCTTTCAAATTTTCCCGGGTAAAATAAATAATCAATCATCGACGGGGAAATTCAACTTGTCTGAATTACTTCTTTTTCCTGAGAAAGGAAGTATAGTTTGGCTCAATTTGGGGACAAGGGGCCATTGGCAGAAAGGTGGCTAGTAGTTACACCTTAAGAGAGCACTGATTTTTATATTTACTTGTTGACATTTTAGACTTAGAAGTTTTGTTCTAATGCGATTGTGGAGTCACTGGGAAAAATATAAATCTCTTTTACTTGGATAGCGCAGATCAATCACTAGCGAAGATACAGTATGTAGCCTAACTGTTTTTAGTTTCAGATTCTTATAAACGTTATTGCCATGGCCATAATGTCTTTCTTACAATAGCTGCAATTGAAACAGTGACATTTGTTTGTATAGATTTGAATAAATTACGATCCCTAAAAATTCAAAACACTAAAAATAATTGGGTCTTAATTTGTTTAAGGCTCAGTGTACTTACATACAATATGAACTTTGTATCACACGTTTTATATATACAATATTTTCTATTAATTTGTTAATTTCTTCCGATCAACTGTGCTTTACTGTGCTTATTTCGGTTATAGATTTAAGCCTAAAATGTAGCCTAGTCAAAATCGTTACAATCATTTTTTTTGATACAAGTAAAGAGTATATATATATATATATATATATATATATATATATATATATATATATATATATATATATATATATATATATATGTGTGTGTGTGTGTGTGTGTGTGTGTGTGTGTGTGTGTTCTCTCTATTTAATCATAATTATAACAGCGGCTTTCAAAAGGCAGGATATTTATTACAAAACAATAAATATTGAAATAATTCTCTTATTACCAGTTGCCTTTGTTACATTAATCGAGGGTAATAACCTTTTGTTACATTACAAAGGGTAATAACCCTTTGTTACATTAATCGAAATTCCGTGCATTAGTGATAAAAAAAATTATGTTTTAAAGATACTAGGATTTCCCTGTGTGTCTTGTCCTGCCTTTACAATCTCCGTGCAAGGTCACTAGCTCAGCTAAACAGCGTCAACTTTACGTAATACGGCTCTTGAATACCAGAGTTTCCATTTACAGTTTTGAAAAATCGGAACAAATAAAATTCCTTCATTCTCTGGGTTTTAATAAGGCTTTGTGATTTTTAAAACTCCTCAAATGTTTTAAAGGAAAATTGCTTCTTTTATTATTTAGTTATTCTAAAGGGTATTGCAATCGTGTGCAAATATCGATAAAGAAAATAAATACATAATGTAAGGTTTTTAAAGTAGTCCATCTTAAAGCTAGACTATTCTTTTAAAAAAATACTAGTCTGGCATGGTTTAAATTAAAAAAAAAATAATTCACCAATAATTCTGTCTAGATATTTTGAATTGTAAGGCTAGTTGCCATACGGATCAAACCAAAAATATTTTTGCCTTAAAAAATGGCACTAAAAAAAAATGTATGTACGTATTCATATTATCCATTATTAATAGGGGCCTACCTGAAACTGTCATTAGCCTAAAAAACCGCTGAACAGATTTTTCTCTCATCACATATGAATAAATCTCATGTTAGCAAAAAAATTGACCAAAAATCACCTAGCAACTAAACTACGATTTACAAAAATTGCAACACTAGTTTGTTTCAGAACAAACTATTTATTTATTATAACTATTTGGTCTGTGTCCGTTAGTACAGTTCACCTTTATTAGATACTAGCTGTTACCCGTTGCGGCTTTGCCTGCAATTTTAATGTAGGCAATAAAATTTAAAATCGATTTTCAAAATCAGAATAGGTTCATTTCATTTCGATATATTTCTATATACAATATTATATGATTTATTGTTTTCGGCCAAGACATATAAATTTTTGCTACGCGATACTCTAAATCAGGGTCCTGTCATATTTGAATAAAATACAGTATTATTAAAAAGTCACTATTATACAATTAAACTGGAATATTATTGTGTTTATCTCAGATACCTAAACCGTGTTCATAGCAAATTTAATCTCAATTGGTCCAGTAGTTAACGCATAATTGGATAACAAACAACAAAAAATAAATAAACACAAACTTTAAGAATTATATTATGACTAGCTGTCATCCGTCACGGCTTTGCCCGCAATCATAATATACATCACCGTGTTAGGACCAACAATCGTGTCAGTTAGGTTATGGTGTATTTTTTTTTTAATAAAGGTTTTTTTTTAAACGCATCGCCGTGTTAAGCCTAACAACCGTGTTAGTTAAGTTATGGAGTACTATTTTAAAAAAATATAAAGTTTTTTTTCATGTATCACCCTATTAGGCCCAACAACCTTGACAGTTAGGTTATGAGTACTCTTTAAAAAAATAAATAGAGGTTTTTTTTAATGGATCACCGTGTTAGGCCTAACAACCATGTTAGTTAGCTTATGGAGTATTCTTTTAAAAAAATATAAAGTTTTTTTCACGCATCACCGTGTTAGGCCTAACAACCGTGTCAGTTAAGGTTTTGAGACTCTTTAAAAAAAAATGTTTTTTTTTTACACATCACCGTAATAGGCCCAATAACCGTGTCAGTTAGGATATGTAGTATTCTTTACAAAAATAAAAAGGTTTTTTCACGCATCACCGTGATAGGCCCAACAATCGTTTCAGTTAGGATATGTAGTATTCTTAAAAAAAATATAAAGGTTTTTTCACACATCACCGTGATAGGCCCAACAATCGTGTCAGGATATGTAGTATTCTTTAAAAAAATATAAAGGTTTTTTCACGCATCACCGTGTTAGGCTTAACAACCGTGTCAGTTAGGTTATGCAGTATTCTTTTAAAAAATGGGTTTCTTATCACACAAAACCCGTGTTAGACATATTTTTATTGTTTTACCGATCTACAACACGTTACCGATTTTCGCCGGTAGCAATTTTGCGGTTATGTTGGTCACTTTTATTTTCGATTTTTATCGTACTTCTCGTGATTTCATATTTTGGATTCTTGCTTTTGGGCACATAATAAAGCATTTTAGTAACAAAAATATTGAAAAATCCAGGATATGCTACACTGCATATTTACCATTTTTTCATATAATGTAATTACACAAATATATATACTACCTTAGAATTAAAGTATCCTAATAAAATTGTATATGTTATATATTCTGCACTCTGGGTCGAAAACATTGAAAAGTCTTAAATGAAAAATACCAGATTGTGATTATTTGATGTAATGAAACTTAAAATAACAAAACTACAAACAATAAAGGAAACCAGACTTTCACAAAGAAAAAATACTTACAATTATAGTAATTTTTAACGTATCGTAATCTGCACTCTTTTTTACATTTAATATTGAAAATTCAACACAAAGTAACAAATTATAGTCGGTTTTGAAAAAATTTCAACTAAAATAATTGAAAATGTAACATTAAAAGCAATAATTTTGCAATAAATAAAACACATATTAAGATTCTTAAAATGGGATTAGATCTATGTCCATCTCAGGTGCCTAAATCTCAGGTCCAGTAAATAGTAATTAAACATAACTACGGTTAACACATGTCACAAAACTAAATACTAATAATTATTTTGGGCTGAGTAAGTAGTATAATGACGTTTTGTAAAACGGTAATAGGACTATGTTTATCTCAGATACCTAAACCATTTTCGTACCAAATTTCATCTTAATTGGTCCAGTGGTTAAAGCGTGATTGAATAACAAACAAACAAACACACAAACGTTCAAAAATATGTGATTAAGATTATTAAAAAAAAATAAAGCCAGATTTGAAATTTTTAAAAAAAGACAGCGGGTAAGGTTTTAAATGTATTTACTACCGAAAGGGAAATTTAATGTAATTTCAAATTTTCTACACTGATTTAAGTATTGAATCTTCAACCGTAACCAATATTTGAGAAAAATCTGATGAACCAGTTTTGAAAAAATCTGCCTACGATTAGCTTTTTCTCAATAGATCCTGAAGCAGATTTATGGTAGAAACGCATATGTTTTACGTTTTTATGGATTATATTTGAGCAAAATATGATTTCAATCGTCGAGCCAATTTTGAGAAAACCAGTTTTTTTTCTTTTATATTTACCAGTAAAGGCTCAGACACCATGTTTTGAAAAGTTTGAAATTTAGATATTGTTTACACAATGAAGAATGAACATGTCAAATAATCCAATAGTTTTGACATTCCAGTATTCAAATTAATTTCACGGGAAACCCGTGATTGTCAAAGGCAAACTGTACTGTGATAATTTTTGTTTCACTATAATAAAATTAAATAAATAAATAAAATGAGTTAAAACAATGTGATCAGTATTATCGGTAGAAGTTCCAGTAAAATGAAAACTGTTGCTAACTACACAAGCTAGTATAAAAACAATTAATGTCTAATAACTAACATCTTTACGTACATTTTCTCATAACCATTGTCATACAATATAGTGATGGGTTGCTACTCAGTAGTCTGTCATTGTTTAGCTGCTAAATGGTTTTAGCATTAGCAGACTGCTAATCACACTTAAAAATAACAGATAATAAACTTGAACTGCAAACTGTTAAAAAGCAGGGTCAGAGCACACTGCTTCCGACCTGCTACAGTGCTAACTGCTAAACCCTGGCTACTACTGTGTTAAGCTTTGAAGCAGCTAATCTAACTGTTAAATAGCAGGATAATATCACACTGTTTCCGACCTGCTAACTACTAACCTCTGCTGCCAGCTGTTGAACCTGTTAAACGTTGAAGCTGCTATCTAACTGCTAAAACAGGTTGACATACAAATACTTATTTTTCTACTTTACACACAATTATAATTACAATAAAGTAATATATAACAAATTACAATATTGTTTTAGAAAATGTTACTGTAACAAAAATAAATATTATTAGAAATATGAGAACCTACAGTAAAATGCCTAACAGGAACATTTTAATTAATTACGAACGCGAATAAGTAATACAAAAGCTTAAAAAAGATAGGCCTATAGGTATATAATAGAATAATTTTAATTAATTATGAACATGAATAAATAAAAAAGTTTAAATCATGTAGTGGTTACCATAAAAAAGGGGATTACAAGTGCTACAAAATCCTTCAATCTATATTACTTAACAGTGCGTCCAAACAAACCAAGCACAATTAACTGTATCTTTAAAATTAACCTGTTAATGGTAGTTTCTCATTATCGTCTGAGGTTTATTAAAAGAAATATAGATTAACAACGCTGGTAGGCTACGACAAAACTTGCCAACAGCACCATCACTGTATTTGTTTAGCTCAGTTGTCAAGATAAGAAATGAAGAATACAGTAATGCAACATTATTTAAGCTGTGTTTCCTGCTTATCCTGCTAAGAGCGTGTGGTAGCAGTCGAGCAAATTAGCAGTTGTATCTGTTACTTTTAACTTCTAGTTCTAATTAGCAAATAGATTACAGCTGCTAAATAAAATTAGCGCCTTTGCCCATCACTAATAACACAGGTCTACAAAAATAATCTTTCTGAAATTTGATTTGATGATTTTGGTCAATCTTTATGTTTTTTGGTGTGCTGAAGCCGAACATGAGGTCAGTTTTTTCTATCACGTAAGGAAATTGTTCAATCTCAAGTAAGGGCAGAGGTACTACCATTAAAAGAAAACAGAATTGGCGAATAAGAGTTTTCATAATCTTTTATTTATTTCAATGTTGTTTACTGTACAAAATACATAAATGAGTAGAAATAACAGCTTCAGAATTAACAGTGGCATATTTAGTTATTATTTTTATGAAAACGTTTTTTTTCTCTTGAAAATTTCTCCGTGTTCGTTTCCGGGTGTAGGACTCTTCAGATGATTCACGCTGCAGCATCCAACAATAGTCAGCCATCATGTTTACGTTCCATTTGCCCTGATACCTACGTTCCATTTCCTTGATGTCCTGATGGAACCTTTCCCTTGTTCTTCACTTACTTCCCCTAAGTTTTCCGAAAAATAGTCCACATGCGAATGTAAGAAGTGAACCTTCAAACTCATGTTGCAACCTTGTAATTGAAATGCCTTCAACATGCGTTCCACGATACTTCTGTAGTTGGGATCCTTCACGTTACCAAGGAACTTCTCAACAACATCTTTAAAAGAATTCCAAGCTTCCTTCTCCTTCTCATTCATGGTCTGAGTGAAATGTGGATCTGGAAAGTTTCCGGATATCTGGGCCTACAAAGATCCCCTCTTTTAGCTTTGCATCACTTAATCCTGGGAACTTGGAGCATAAGTACTTAAAACATTCACCTTCTTTATTGAGAGACTTTACGAATTTTTTTATCAGCCCTAGCTTTATGTGTAGAGGAGGTAGCAGGATTTTGTCAGAAGGAACCAAACTTCTCCTAATTACATTTTTTTGGCCTGGCGACAGAGCTCCTCGTGATGGCCAGTCTTTGTTGTTCCAATGGGAATTTCTGTCTCAGTTATCCCATAAACATAAAAAACAAGGGAACTTGGTGTACCCTGATTGCTGACCTAAGAGCATAGTGAGTACTTTCAAGTCTCCACATATCAACCAGTTATGCTCATTATAAATGAATTCGTTCGAGAAATAATGACAAATTTTCGTATGTTTCTTTTAAATGTACCGAATGGCCAACTGGAACTGAAGCATAAGTATTGCCATTGTGCAACAAAACAGCCTTTAGACTTCGCTTTGATGAGTCTATGAATAGACGCCAATGAATCGGGTCATATTGTACACCAAATTGACTCATCAGACCAAGAATGTCTTTGCAATAAACAAGATTCTCATCCAGAGCAAAGTGAGGAACAAAAACTGCGTCACGGTGTCGATACCATGAAAAAGAAGTGCCTGGCTGTAATAAATTTTTGTTTTTAAGACGGGAGCCAAGTAACTGAGTTGCATCTTTTGGAAGTCCAAGATCTCTCACTAAGTCGTTCAACTCCTGTTGAGAAATAAGGTCAGGTTCATCCTCTGAACTGCTTGCTTTGAACTCACTGTGTAGTTCATCGCTCTCCGAGCTTATGGTTTTTGGAATTATAGCCTTGAACATGACAAGTACAAAAGTAACAGTCATTAACGTGGTTATTTTGCTCCCTCCACATCATTGGGATAGCAAATCCGAAAGATTGTAACTCTCCTTTGTACCATAATCGAAGTTTTTCTACGCAGCTATGACATACTTTGTGAGGAGCCCACACTTTATCTTGATCTCCTATTCTCAAGCCAAAATATGCATAATATACATTTTTGACAAAACCTGTTATATTTCGTTGGTATTTCTTAACTGTGTACTCACCACAGATAAAACAGAAGTAGTCTGGACTGGTAACACAACGACGATGAGACATTTTGTCAAAATGCACTTTCAAACCTTAAAATACGTTCTTAATCACTTTGACACAACTAAGAGACCTCAGTGAATGTGTTCACTTCAGTTGATACTACTGAACTGAGAGAATGAACAGAAATTTAGCTCCAAGTTCCTGATACAACAAGTTCAATCTCGTTTAGCTTTAGACGGTGACTACTGAGACCAAACAAGTACGTTCCTGTCTGAACAGATCGTGCCTAGACACCCTCAGGCCTACAACATCTACTGAGGGAGTCATTGCCTACACCACCTAGTGAAAGATGTGTGTATAAAAAGAGAAATCGTTTGGAAAAAAAACCTACTTCTTACCAAATTTATGTGTACAGCAGGTATATTATGTTCTATGGATTTGAAAAAAATCTGTACGTGATAGAGAAAAACGGACTTCATTTTCGGTTTCAGCACACTAAAAAACATAAAGATTAGCTAAAATTATCAAATCAAATTTTTGGTTGTATACCTGTGTAATCCATATAATAATAATGCCCATGGGCCGGCATAATGCATACTGCAGCTTGCAGCCAAAAGTAGTAATGTAAAGACTTTTAAATACCCTACAGACTGATAAGACACAAGGCGACGCACTGTCGAGGCTGTGTCAAATCAGCAGTTTCTGGAATCTAAACACAGAGAGGCGTAGAGTTGACACAATATAGTACAATGTTCTACGCTTTGTAAGGCAAACAATTTTAGTGCTGTTAATGCCGTGTCTCATAGACTGTGTGTCTTTTACTGTGTGTTTAATTTGTTATCCCGTCAAAAAACTTAAACAGTTATAATATTATTGTGTTACATATTTTTGATTTTTAAATTTAATAAAACGTTAAATGTCTTTGTGTGCGAGTTTCAAATTGTTGTTTAAATCCTGTTTTCATTCTTTGGTGAATATTAATTAGATGGGTCTTAAAAAGAAGTGCTTGTGGTAGTGGAAGTAAAAGATAAACTTCGATTATTGAACTAATAAAAATATACAGTATTGATTTGTCCTCTGTGTTTATACGTGACATAATTACGTTTGTGTGAATTTAGTTAAAATAAAGTGTTACTTCTGTTCTGTGAATTTTCTTCATTATTCATCTTTGACATATTAATAGCGAGTTTTCAATTATTTTTTCCTATGTAACAAATTAAAATGTTTTCCATAAGTATCTATTATAAACGCTGACTCGCACAGCAATCTGCTCACAGAACGGTCCCAGTTCTGGAACGAATTAAGACCGTTAACCGGGATACCACTGTATTTCAAAGAATCTACTTTCTATTTAAACTTATTATATCAACTATAATATACATCTTTCTGAAAAAAAACTTTTCCATTAAATAAAAATTAAAAAAGGATTACCTCTTAAAAACTTTTTTTTAATGGTAAACTGCACCGATTTTAAATACAAAAGTATTTCTTCCAAACATTGAACTCAGTAAAGTTCACACTGATTTAAAACTGTTCGTATCCTTCCAGTTTTATCTTATCTTATTCATATTATATTTCTGAAAGTTCGTGTGCTTGTTTGTTTGTTTAGTTGTTTGTTTGTTATTCAATCACGCTTTAACCACTGGACAAATTGAGATTAAATTTGGTACAAAAATGGTTTAGGTATCTGAGATAAACATAGGCCTATTCCCGTTTTATAAAACGTCATTATACTACTTACTCAGCCCAAAATAATTATTAGTATTTAGTTTTGTGACATGTGTTAACCGTAGTTATGTTTAATTACTGTTTACTGGACCTGAGATTTAGGCACCTGAGATGGACATAGATCTAATCCCATTTTAAGAATCTTAAAATGTGTTTTATTTATTGCAAAATTATTGCTTTTAATGTTACATTTTCAATTATTTTAGTTGAAATTTTTTCAAAACCGACTCTAATTTGTTACTTTGTGTTGAATTTTCAATATTAAATGTAAAAAAGAGTGCAGATTACGATACGTTAAAAATTACTATAATTGTAAGTATTTTTTCTTTGTGAAAGTCTGGTTTCCTTTATTGTTTGTAGTTTTGTTATTTTAAGTTTCATTACATCAAATAATCACAATCTGGTATTTTTCATTTAAGACTTTTCAATGTTTTCGACCCAGAGTGCAGAATATATAACATATACAATTTTATTAGGATACTTTAATTCTAAGGTAGTATATATATTTGTGTAATTACATTATATGAAAAAATGGTAAATATGCAGTGTAGCATATCCTGGATTTTTCAATATTTTTGTTACTAAAATGCTTTATTATGTGCCCAAAAGCAAGAATCCAAAATATGAAATCACGAGAAGTACGATAAAAATCGAAAAAAAAGTGACCAACATAACCGCAAAATTGCTACCGGCGAAAATCGGTAACGTGTTGTAGATCGGAAAAACAATAAAAATAAGTCTAACACGGGTTTTGGGTGATAAGAAACCCATTTTTTAAAAGAATACTGCATAACCTAACTGACACGGTTGTTAGGCCTAACACGGTGATGCGTGAAGAAACCTTTATATTTTTTTTAAGAATACTACTTATCCTGACACGATTGTTGGGCCTATCACGGTGATATGTGAAAAAAATCTTTATTTTTTTTAAAGAGTACTCAAAACTTTATAGTTTTGCATTATTATTAATTATTATTATTAGACCCTATTATTAAATTATTAAAAGCCGAAAAATATTTTTTATCGGCTTTTCTTAAAAGTAATAAAAATATGCTAAAACACAAATTATAATACAAATAATTAAGCATCCCCCCCACCGAATTCATCCCCTAAAAGGACAAAATTATAAAAGAGGTTTAAATGTTTGTATTGGAGAAAAATATTTTTTTTCAGATTTTCTTAAATTCAAATGGAACACGTTTGAAGACAATAAAACAACATATTCAGATTATAATATTTTTTCATATTCACTGTAGAATAATCATGAGTTTAGATAATCACGCTTTTATTATTATATTTTTTTTATGTTTCTAAATTATTATATTACTGAAAAAGTTTAAGTTTCGTGGGCGAAGCCGCGACGGGTAATGCTAGTACAACTATAGTTATTGTACACTGAAAATATCGCAGCGAAACACGGATACACAGGTAGTATTATTTATGCGTCCGTATAGATTTTTCAAGACGAGGCATAACAGAACTGTCGTTTATAATAGAAATAAAGCTCTTCCCCACGCCATCAAAAGTAAAAAAACCGATAATATGTTATAATAATAATAGTAATAATAATAATAATAGTAATAATAATAATATTTCTATGAGAAAACCAAATAAAAAGTTAAATTTAAACCATGGCTAAAAAATGTTAAATTTGGTTTTGATATGAAATAATAATTTGTATTACAATGTGCAGCCTAACTATTAAGTCTTCTACACATTGTGTAGTGTGTTATTAAGTCTGGAACTGGTTAGAACAATTTAAGTACTTTGTCCAAATAGAACGATCTTATTTAGAAAATCTTCAGTTGCAGAAAACATTCGTATTAAGCAATATGTTTATTTTCGCAGTAACCCTTGTGAATAACTTTTGAACGTTATAGTTGTTTTTAAATTGTTCAAATAAACCTTCCTTTCCCAAAAAAGACTATTCCATACTCAAGTCTACTATTTACTAGAGCCTAAATATAAACTATATATATTTTATTTATATATTATAATAAATATAAACTAAATGTATACTGAAATATAAACCTAAATATTTGCATAGGACAAATATTCCTAAGAAAATATAAAAGACAAGTACTAGATATAATTTTACTTTTTAAATTAATTCATCAAATGAGTTTTCCAATTTAGTTCTATATCCAACCCAATCCCTAAATATTTCGTTTTACTACTTGAATTCATTACTGAACAGTTGTTCCTTACAGTCTTCAATAAGCGAGTGTCACACTTATTCAATAACTTTTCATTCTTCAGCGTAAACCAAATTTTTAACTTAAGAAAAATATTACTACGCTCGGCTATGCGTGGTAATGATTTTCACAATGAAACAACTCTGATCACTGTTAACTTGCAATTATTGTTGTAGAATTTTCAGTGACGAGCGTAACAGTTGAATACTTGGATGACAAGATACAGTATACTTGCTCTGTTGTGAAAGTAAAAAAATACAACGGAAATAACACCAGGAGATTTTCGAAGAGTGAAATGGAAAGATGGAAAATTTTACAAAGCAAAAGTACTTAAAATAGGTAAGCTTTCTATATTCTATATTAGGTAAGCTTTAAATCAATCGTTTGATACTTGTTAAGCAAAGTAAAAGTAAGTAATTTACATACGTTTCATTAATTTACCTTGGCAATTCTCCTCGGTCCTAACATCATATAGTAAAAAAACTATTTTAATTTCGTGCTATTTGGAATAAATGATAAAAAAAAACAAATATATATTTCGTTTAGGGTAATTAATACTTCCGTTATAAATCCAGTATTTAATCAAATTCCTCCCATGTGCTTGTGTATGCGGTGTAAAGAAAAATGTATAAGTCTTAAATAAAAGTGCAGAGTGTGCTACCGAGTTACTGTGGTGATACAATAACAATAATCCATCATTTGGAAACTTTCCATGCACTCGGTCTATTTTAACTATTCGTTAAATATTGTTAAACTATCGTTTGATTGTTTTACTAGTAGACCACGTTCTTCAATAAAGTTGATTGTAATTATGGCAAACACCATATTGTTTTATTAATTTTTTTACTTGTGAACAAATTTTATAAACCTTAATATTACTTTATACCTTAATAAACTGCATAAAAGACACAATTCTTATGTATGCATGTAACTTTAACAATTCTATATGTCTGTGTGGCATTGTTGTACATTATGACGGGCAAATCACGGTAGAGTACGTGATAGACAAGCAAAGATATTTAACTAATACTACTAGTGTTCAAAACTGCACCTTCATACTACTAGTGTTCAAAACTGCACCTTCAAGAAGGAGATATTCGCCTAGTAAAGTGATGTGATGGAAAATACTACAAGGCTCGTATACTTCGAATAGGTATAATATAATGGAGCAGCTCTAATGTTAAAAATAATGTAGCTTCCTTCATATGTATTCATGGAAAACTCTTGGGATCACTCATCTAGGCTTTGTTAGAATTTGTCTAAACTGTAATTTTTTATTGTAAAACTTTCTCATTTTTATCTATGACTAAGATAATGTTCTACTACTTTTTCCTAGTTATCAGCGGAATCTATGGATTTTTGCCTCCCCCCTCCATGGTTTAAAACTGCCGGCTTTACTCAGCACTCAAACAGGATGGGTTAGCAAGGCTTACCTATAATATTGCTATAGCAAATATTAGGAAAGAGTTAATCTTTGACATAATAGCTAATATACTTGTTACTTATATTTTTTTCAGATCACACAAAACCTCCAAATTCTGTACTAAAAAAATCAAAAACTCCAAATAATGAGGTGGCGATTACCACAAGTTTCCCATTTCAAACGACAGTGACTTCAAATGCTGATGTACAGATGACAGACACTCCAAAAGAAAAAGTACAAATAACAGTTACTACAAGTTCTCCATTAGAAACGACTTTAACTACAAATGTTGATGTACAGATGACAGACACTCCAAAAGAAAAAGTACAAATAACAGTTACTACAAGTTCTCCATTAGAAACGACTTTAACTACAAATGCTCATGTATAGCTGAAAGGCACTCCAAATGATGAAGTACAAATAGCAATTACAAGTACAAATGTAAATAAAATAAGGTTGCTGCTATTAAGAGTCTTTTAGTGATGCGAAGTTAGATGAATGGTACAGATGTTGGTCCAGATTTCAACTGTGAACGAATGTCAACCTGTTGGAGGTTGAATCAGCTTCGAAAATGATTTGTTACACTTTACGACGTTTTCACTCAACTTATTCAGTATTCTTACTGAATCAAGTAACTGACTTAAATTTACACTAGCAACACAGTGTACACTAGCAACACAGTACACAGGTATAAAACACACTAGGTACACAATACCTCTTAATTCGACGAATTCTTTGTGTAAATTATAAACACTTTGAAAGCATAACACTAAATTATAAACACTTGGTTCTATTTCATTAATCAGTTATATTTCTTGCTACAACTTATAAAAATACAGAAAATTTGGTCGTGAAACGACGTAGATTAACTGTTCAAAAAAGCTGTAATGATTCCTCTTCGCAGACCTTTTTCTTAGCTTTTTTCCTGAACTTCCTTCCACAGTACCTAAATTTGCTTAACCAATAATGGAAAAGCGTGGGTAGTGTCTAAGCCTGTGAGCTTAAAGATCTCTTTAAATTTAAACTTATTTTGCCTTTTAGTTACTGCTACGTTTGATATTTTTTAATGTTTCGTCTATGTGACTTCTAGCACAATTTTGGAGTCCTGTCTTACTTACAATAGATTGTATAAACTATGTTTTCTTTTATTTAAGTAACATCATCTTGCAGTTAATTTTCATTGGAGTTTGCCGCTTTTAATTACCTTTTTAACTGACAAATTCTTTCAAATTTCTGAAGCTAAACTATTAGTTACATGTTACAATATAAATGCAACAATCGTGATGAATTTGTGCCCTAAATAATATATTATTTATCCAAATATAATGCCCATATTTATAACAACATTATCCAAGGTTGTAAAGTGTTATACTGTATGTATTGTTATGTTAATAAATACTTTTTTCCAAAAATGGTTGTTTTTATTACTGTTTTAAGCCATTTAAACAATATCTACCGGCTGTAGGTATACTAATGAAGATTCAGGAATGAAGGAAACATGGATTTATTTAAAATCCACCATTTATTTTTTTGTTTTAACACAATTCTTTTATTAATTAATTTCAAGCAGAGGATTTGCTAAGGCCAATAAATGCATAACATTTAGTAGCCTTCAATGAAATTTTGTTACTACACTGTTGAAAATATTTATGTATTTTTGTGCAACATTTTCCCGTTAGTAGCTAGATGTACTACTAATATAAAACTGGTACTTATAACAGAAAATCTTTAAATTATGTCTTTATAAAATTTAAGTGTGTAATTATTATGAAAGCGTCTTCTAGAGCTTCTTCTCTTAAAGAATAATTTAAGCTAAAAAATAATGAATTCTCATCTCTAGATGAATTTGTCACCCTTCTCTTGTCTGTTTTGTAAAGACAAGTGTGATAAGACCTCTCCTGTCTGTTTTGTGAGCATGAAGTGTGTTAAGACCTCTCTTCCCTGTTTTGTTAACACGTAGTTAAGACCTCTTTTGTCTGTTTTGTGAAGACGAAGTGTGTTAAGACCTCTCCTGTCTGTTTTGTGAAGACGATGTGTGTTAAGACCTCTCATGTCTGTTTTGTGAACACGTAGTGTGTTAAGACCTCTGTTGTCTGTTTTATGAAGACGAAGTGTGTTAAGACCTCTCCTGTCTGTTTTGTGAACACGTAGTGTGTTAAGACCTCTGTTGTCTGTTTTGTGAGCACGAAGTGTGTTAAGACCTCTGTTGTCTGTTTTGTGAAGACGCAGTGTGTTAAGACCTCTGTTGTCTGTTTTGTGAAGACGAAGTGTGTTAAGACCTCGGTTTCGTGTTAAAATCTTATGTTTTGAAGTAAGACATTAAAGCTAAAAAAATATTATTAACTTGATTAAATAACACATTATAAAGAGTCTTCAAGAAAAAAAACTTCAGATTTTTTTTTCAATGGTTAGATAAAAAATGGAAACTATTAAAGACCTCAGTAGTGTGTTATGTGCTTACAAGGACCTCATATGAGTGTTACATTCTCGAGATGGAATAACGAGGTCCTAGTACATGTATGTGTGTGTGTGTGTGTGTGTGTGTGTGTGTGTGTGTGTGTGTGTGTGTGTGTGTGTGTGTGTGTGTGTGTGTGTGTGTGTGTGTGTGTGTGTGTGTGTGTGTGTGTGTGTGTGTGTGTGTGTGTGTGTGTGTGTGTGTGTGTGTGTGTGTGTGTGTGTGTGAGAGAGAGAGAGAGAGAGATGCTAGCGCGCGTGTGTGTGTGTGCACGTGTGTGTGTGTGTGTGTGTGTGTGTGTGTGTGTGTGTGTGTGTGTGTGTGTGTGTGTGTAAGTGCGAGTGTGTGTGAGCGTGTGCGGTGTGCGTGCGTGTGTGTGCGCGCACGCGTGTAGTCTGCGTGTGTGTTTGTGCGCGCGTGTGTGCTGTGTGTGTGTGTGTGTGTGTGTGTGTGTGTGTGTGTGTGTGTGTGTGTGTGTGTGTGTGTGTGTGTGAGAGAGAGAGAGAGAGCTAGCGCGCGCGTGTGTGCGCGCACGCGTGTAGTCTGTGTATGTGTGTGTGTGTGTGTGCGCGCGTGTGCGTATGCGCGCGCGCGTTCCTCTGAGTGTGCCTGTGCGAGCGTGCACATTCCTATATTTACAAAAACTATTTAAGCAACGCAAGAAATTTATTACTCGGTCAACAGCCGAAGCATAAATAAGCACTACTGTACAAGATTTACAAAGTAAAATAAACCCTGACCGCCTTCGGGTGAATGTATAAAGGTGACATATATATGGACGTGACATTGAAATCCATAAATATTTTTGTCTCGTAATAAATTCTGCAATGACGTAAATCATAACCAACAGAAATTTAAAACGTAAAATCACATTAACTCGACCTGCAGTTCCAAGTTTCCAGAAAACCTTTTCTTTTTGCAAAGCCATATCGGAATAAGAAATACAATTCAATTACATGGATAAATCTTTTAATTCGTTAACTCCGGGGTATAAATTAAACTAATCCAATCAGTGTCTGAGTAAATTTCAACTTTTCTCGAATATTCTGTTTTTCACGAAGGAAAGGAAAAGTATAGTCTCATATCTGCCCGGCGCTCCCCCCACAAGTTGTGGAAAGTTTGCCGGGACCAGAGGGAAAAGGGGGTGGGTCTACTTCACTTCCTTTCCTTTGAAATGATAACGTGAAAAGTTTGGTCATTATTCGGGGGCAGGAGGCAACGGGGGGAACTCCACTCTCTGGCCGCGATGTTAAGTGTGTGTCAAGAGCTCAATGAATATCTTATTAAGATGCTGATAGAAGTGTTGATAGCCAACGAAGTACTTGCTTAGACCTCGTATATACGTAAACAACTTTAAACACTGCAGCTAAAAGATCTCTCTCTCTCTCTCTCTCTCTCCCCTCTCTCATAAAGATATATATATATATATATATATATATATATATATATATATATATATATATATATATATATATACTCAGTAGCCTAGTGGATAGCGTACTAGGCTTTCACCCCGAGGACCCGGTTCGATTCTCGGCGAGGGCTTGGCATTTTCATACCCTTTTCAACAAAAAAAAAAAAAACCAACGAAGTACTTGCTTAGACCTCGTATACGTAAAAGACTTTAAACACTGCAGCTAAAAGATCTCTCTCTCTCTCTCTCTCTCCCCCTGTCTCATAAAGATATATATATATATATATATATATATATATATATATATATATATGCCGCCTCGGTAGCCTAGTGGATAGCGTACTAGGCTTTCACCCCGAGGACCCGGGTTCGATTCTCGGCGAGGGCTTGGCATTTTCATACCCTTTTCAACAAAAAAAAAAAAACCAACGAAGTACTTGCTTAGACCTCGTATACGTAAAAGACTTTAAACACTGCAGCTAAAAGATCTCTCTCTCTCTCTCTCTCTCTCTCTCTCTCTCTCTCTCTCTCTCTCTCTCCCCTCTCTCATAAAGATATATATATATATATGCCGCCTCGGTAGCCTAGTGGATAGCGTACTAGGCTTTCACCCCGAGGACCCGGGTTCGATTCTCGGCGAGGGCTTGGCATTTTCATACCCTTTTCAACAAAAAAAAAAAAAACCAACGAAGTACTTGCATAGACCTCGTATACGTAAAAGACTTTAAACACTGCAGCTAAAAGATCTCTCTCTCCCTACCTCTCTCTCTCTCTCTCTCTCTCTCTCTCTC
The DNA here is from genome assembly GCA_022606455.1 of Callitettix versicolor. Taxonomy (NCBI): domain Eukaryota; kingdom Metazoa; phylum Arthropoda; class Insecta; order Hemiptera; family Cercopidae; genus Callitettix; species Callitettix versicolor. The sequence goes on along the minus strand of CM040186.1, from coordinate 110,534,150 downwards.
TCTCTCTCTCTCTCTCTCTCTCTCTCTCTCTCTCATATATATATATATATATATATATATATATATATATATATATATATATATATATATATATATGGCGCCTCGGTGGCCTGGTGGATAGCGTACTAGGCTTTTACCCCGAGGACCCGAGTTCGATTCCTGGCGAGGACTTGGCATTTTCATACGCTATAAATCATCCCATTGTCTGCATTAGCCCAAGTGTGCACAATAGTCGGACGTTAAACACACAAAAAAAAAAAAAACCAACTAAGTACTTGCTTAGACCTCGTATACGTAAACAACTTTAAACACTGCAGCTAAAAGATCTCTCTCTCTCTCTCTCTCTCTCTCTCTCTCTCTCTCTCTCTCTCTCTCCCCTCTCTCATAAAGATATATATATATATATGCCGCCTCGGTAGCCTAGTGGATAGCGTACTAGGCTTTCACCCCGAGGACCCGGGTTCGATTCTCGGCGAGGGCTTGGCATTTTCATACCCTTTTCAAAAAAAAAAAAAAAAAACGAAGTACTTGCTTAGACCTCGTATACGTAAACGACTTTAAACACTGCAGCTAAAAGATCTCTCTCTCCCTCTCTCTCCCTACCTCTCTCTCTCTCTCTCTCTCTCTCTCTCTCTCTCTCTCTCTCTCTCTCTCATAAAGATATATATATATATATATATATATATATATATATATATATATATATATATATATATATGGCGCCTCAGTGGCCTGGTGGATAGCGTACTAGGCTTTTACCCCGAGGACCCGAGTTCGATTCCCGGCGAGGACTTGGCATTTTCATACGCTATAAATCATCCCATTGTCTGCATTAGCCCAAGTGTGCACAATAGTAGGACGTTAAAAAAAAAAAAAAAAAAAAAAAAAAAAAAAAAAAAATATATATATATATATATATATATATATATATATATATATATAAAATCTTTCTAATGATACCCCATTTATGCCTGTACGAATAGTATGTGCTGAGAAAAGGGATGTTGACTCGAGAAATAATATGTATAATTTAAAAATGATTTGGAGGTTTTACCCTATTGTGAACCTAATTCTTGAAAAATACCACTTTACTAATGAGGAAAAACTAAACGCACGTAATGAATACAATAATGAGCAAATACAAGAGTATATTAAAAAAATAATGACTCAACATCAATCAATCAATCAAAAACACATGACTCAAATACCAACGTGAAATGATTACTGATATTAACGGCGATAAGACAGGCAGGCGACGCTTTACTGCAGAAACAGTCAGCTGATTATTTTCCGTTTGTTGAGTAACCTCATTGTTTATGAATACAAGGATAAAATGCTACATACTTTTGACCGATACTGGTATTTGATATCGACATTATAGAAACACAAATATCGATACCGATACTGCCAGTATCGAAAGGAAAATATCGATACCGATAAGTATCAAAAGACGCTTGAATACAACTGTAACAAGAAATTAAGTGTTTTTTTACACCACACTAGTAATTTGTACGAGTCACTGAGCAAAACTGTTTGTTAACGAAAAAAAGCTGCTTTTTAAAACAGTTGGAAAAAACAGGTTTAGAAAACTGAAACTCAAAGTTGTATTAGCAGCTAAAACATAAAGCACATACATTCACTTCTAAAACTACTTTTTCATTCCCACTGCCACCATGACCTTAATTGTTTTTGGATATAAAGCATTTAGAAAGGATAAAAATAATCCTTACAAGTGTAGTAATAATTAAATTACATTATCAAAACGTAATAATTATGTATGCCATTTTATGTACAAAATGAGATGAATTTCCAATAGAAGCGTTCTTTTTTTACTTAAAAATTAAATAGTCCTTTGCATATTTACCGAAATGCAAACGATTTAGAATATTTTTAGTTGATTAAAAAATATTGATGATTGATAATAAATATAAAAAATATGTTTAAATAAAATTAGGTTCTGTATCTACAAAATGTGAGAGGTTGTTACTACAACTCGCAACAAAATAGAGATAAACGTTGACATTGACCAAACAGTTCTTACTTCTCTACAAGCAACAACTTTGAAATAAAGGGAAAAGCATAAAAGCAAGTAGAAGAAAAGCAGTTAGCAGGAAAACAGTTTTAGCGCTTGCGGCAACGTTCGAATAGAACAGTCCGTTCCTTGTTTAACAAATCATAAACCAGTCTAAATCCAACTGCTTGTTTCCGTTTGAAAAAGCAGTTTCTTTGTCGCTTATAGAAAAGTAGTTTTTTTAACATTTTAATGTTTTCTGCCCCACCACTACTGTACAGGGATAGCGGCGTCTATTGGCTAAAAGCGTGCAGACGCCGCTCGGTTTAGCGGCAATTTCCAATAGTCGAATTTATTCTCATATTTCCTAACAAAGATGAACACTATATGCGAAAAGTCTTTGATAAAAATGTGTTTAAAAACATGTATTAAAGTGTTGTGAGATGAATTGATGGAAACAATCGAATCAGAAGAAAACGTGCCAAAAAGAATATGGGTAAGAAAATGGCTGGCTAGAAGATAAGCGCGTGGGGTCTCAAGTATGCTTCTTAAGGAGCTGGCGTTGAGGACATTCCCAAATAACGAAATTGCATGCGAATGTCTCCAGATTTCTATAAATATCGGCACGAGTACAACGAACCGGTACAACAATGAGAAAAACTATACACAGTCGAATAAAGTTGGAAATAACCCTCTCATACCTTGCAACTAGAAATAGCTTCAGAAATCTTCCCAGTGTTCGGATTTATTAATTTTATTAATCAGATACGAGGGTTGTCCGTAAAGTGAGGTTCCCAAGGCGCTACGAACGCTGTTACACGGGATGCGGTGACATTGGCTTGCAGCTTGGTTCCCCCCTCTCCCAATCCCAACTCCGTGAGCTGTCTGCGACGCTCGGTTTTGGCTTGGCAACCGTTAGTAATGGCGTTACCACTTATGTCTCCCGCCAGGTGCGAATTACGCTCTGTGATTCGTTTTTTGTGTGCAAAAAACACTGCGCTGGTGGACATTCATTCCCACTGTGTGAAGTCCACGGAGAGAAATGTATGAGCATACAGCACGTGCGCAAATAGTGCAGAGAATTCACAGACGGACTTCGAGACATTCATGATGAACAGCGTTCCGGACGTTCATCTGTTTCGTACGAAATGATTGTGAAGTGGAAGAAGCAAGGGCGACAGTTTTGGAGCCCTCTGAGATGATCGCTGATGTCAGAAAGACTTGCATTGATAAAATTTTGACAGACCATTTAGGGTATAGCAAAATTTGTGTGCAAAGTGGGTCCCAAGACAGCTTACAGCAGACCACAAACGGCAACGGATTGATGCGGCCCGCGAATTTCTTCAGACCTACGAAACCGATGGTGAGAAATTCTTTGACTCTATTGTCACTGGGGACGAGACCTTGGTAAAATACACGACAACAGAAAAGAAAGAACAATCACAAACATCCAGAGTTGCCGAAGCCGCAGAAGTTCAAACAAACACTGTCTGCCGGCAAAGTCATGGCGAGCGTGTTTTGGTACAGGAAGGGGTTATTGTTGTGCGAATTCACGGATACCGCACGACAATCAATGCTGATCGTTACTGTGAGACGTTAAGGAACCTTCGAAGCGCGATTCAAAAGAAGAGGAGAAGCATGCTCACGAAGGGAGTTTGTTTCCATCAAGACAACGCTCGTCCGCACACAGCCCGGTAACAACGATCTCATCAACCAATTTGGATGTGATACTGTCACACATCCGCCCTACAGCCCGGACTTAGCCCCATGTGACTACCATCTCTTCCCTAATTTGAAGAAACACGTAGGTGGGATACATTTCAGTACCGGAGAGAAGCTGAAAGAAAAACTTTAAAGCTACCTTCGCGGCGCGGCAAGACAGTTTTCAATGACTTCAACGCACTATCAACGACCTCAGTAGCGCTGAACTAACCACTCGAATCGTGTAACGGTGCTAGTACGTCATACAGTCGTGAATTTTGCGGGGGAACCAACTCGTTCCAGTAAATAGGATTGCTTTCCATTCACTCGACTGGCGTGGAGACTCTACTGGAATACAACCACCAATTTACACAAGCAGAGTACTGGGTTTTAGTGACTCGTACGAGTTATTAGCGTCAATAAAATGAAATTACTGCCTCACGCACCTGTCTCGATGACGTAATTTTTTTTTTTTTTTTTTTTTTTATTTTCCCCTTATTATAGCAATCTAGTAATACACTAATAAGCTATTTGTCCTTAACCTAAACTACTACGATACAACATTCCACTAAGGTCAATCCACTGACAATCCCTTAGTATATAATTAATAGTCACTTAACTAATGTGACCTAAGAGCTACACAGTTCAAATGGTTTAACTCTTTTCAATCTTCTCATTGAGACATCGCTGTTAAGTAGTTGGAGTGCTTCGACATTGATGTGCTGTTGCAATCTTCGTCTATGACCTCGTGCAAATTTACTGACTTCACTATCAATAGTTGGAACCTCAAGATCTTTATGTATGTTCTCATTCCTGATGTACCAAGGGGCATTAACTATACCCCGAAGTACCTTATTTTGAAATCGCTGAATGATATCTCTATTACTCTGGGCAGTACAACCCCACAGTTGGATACCATAGGACCACAAGGGCTTAAGGACTTGCTTATATATCAATACTTTGTTATACACTGATAAGGAGGAACAACGACCCAACAACCAATGCAACTTTCTGTATTTTAATTTTAACTCCTCTTGCTTTTTCTTAACATGGGGTTTCCACCTGAGTTTAGCGTCCAACGTCATGCCAAGGTATTTAGCTGTGTTTGCATATGGAACCACTTGGTGATTAATATAAACGGGTTTGTGCTCGATATGCTTATTAGTGAAATCGATATGCACAGATTTGCTTTCATTAAGCACTGACGTAATGGAAGCGGATTCACGAAATGTTTGTTATTTTTTCGCACTTTTAGAAATTAAAATGAAAATACGAAATCGAACCCTGACCTACGTCAAATTAAATTAACTGAAATTGATAAAATCGAATTTTGAAAATTCAAAATGTTAATGCAGTTTTTAGCGCTGATTACGATGGCAAAATCAGATTATCAAACACACTTAAAGCAAAAACGTTATGCATTTTTAAAGAACTGGAAATGGCTGCCATTTTGAAACTGTTTCACGAATCTCGTTGGTTAACAAACTTGTTTAATCTATTTCAAAAATCGATTCAAGTTTGAATCGAATCGGACTAAAACACACACACACACACACACACACACACACACACACACACACACACACACACACACACACACACACTTTAATGATCTTTCAAAAATGATATATAGGCACTCACTTCAAGATCCTCCCCGCAGGGGGGTGCAGACTAGCTGCACCTATTGAGAGGATTTAGACGTCCCTCACGGTACCCGAGTCTAACAAACACTTACACTCACAACACTACAAATATGACTTTAACACTATACACTCGCACTTACATTTAGGGAGGCGATAATAGCCTCAATGCGCCTCGGTGGCCTAGTTGATAGCGTACTGAGCTTTCACCCCGAGGACCCGGGTTCGATTCCCGGCCAGGGCATGGCATTTTCATACGCTATAAATCATCCCATCGTCTGCATTAGCCCAATTGTGCACAATAGTCGAACGTTAAAAAAAAAGCCTCAATGTGCTTTTCGCCTTAAAATAACAAAAAAAAAAACTTCAAGATCCTCGCTCTGGATCTCAGCAGCCTCCTTAAGATACTGTACTGCAAAACACATTTATTTCCGTGATTTCCAGCGGCCAATTACGGCGTTAACGATCGTCAGACGCAGGAGCGTAAACGAAAACACCTTGCGCCTCGAAACAAATTATCCGCTGCTCTAAGCAAGGAGATGCCTTTGATTAGATTCAAGCTCGAGCTAAGTCAGCACTGCCTCGTTACGTAGCTCTGGGCAAATAAAACAAAACCCCGCCCCGGCTCCGCTCCGATATTTATATTAAACAAGTTCGGATAAATATTCGGTACGCGAACCTTTGAAAAGGTTACGGCTGAAGAACTCCCAATTAAAGGTTATTCAAAGAACGAAACCGAACAATGGTGTCTTTGTGCTGGATTTTCTTTAGTTCGTTGTACGCCTAATTGTTAAAATTGTTTTCCCGCGAAACTTACATTTCCCGGTAGAAATATTTTCAGCAATGTTAGCGAATTTCCGTCGGTGCAGAGCCGTCACGGTAAGACCTACAGAAAACAATTTTTCTTTATCTCACCCTTTTTGACGTTCTGATTCTGCCATCGTAATCAGCATTAAAAGCTGCACATACCAGCACTTACAACTTTCAAATTACGTTCAAAATAACCTAACTAAGAGAGTTCTACTTGTTAGATAAAAGATACTGAAGCGCCTGCAAGCAGCGGCGTAGGCAACATGTACACACGATGCAACACACTTGACGGAACTGTAGTCTCTATGTTAATACACAGGTCGATCTTCTCGAGTGGGTCTTGATAAACCCAGCGTCTTGAAATAAGCGGCCTCGGTGGCCTAGTTGATAGCGTACTGGACTTTCACCCCGAGAACCCGGGTTCGATTCCCGGCCAGGGCTTGGCATTTTCATACGCTATAAATCATTCCATCGTCTGCATTAGCCCAAGTGTGCACAATAGTCGGACGTTAAATACAAAAAAACGGAATGAAGACGAACGACAACCGGAAGCGGAGTTCAGTCAGTTTAAAGAACGCGTTTGTATTTTATAAATCGTTATGTTTAGGCCTACAGTAACTCATTCTATGAAACTACTCTGTTTAAAAACCGTAACCTAGGCAACGAGAAATAATAAGTTTGGAAGCGTGGTTAGCGGGGTGGGGGGGGGAAGCGAGCCGTTTCAAAACCGAACTATTCAGAGGCGAAGCGGATTCCAGAACCTAGGCGGCCACCAAATGCTTAGCGGAGCGGAGAGCTGAGCTAAACCGAGCTGAGCGGAATGAAGACGAACGGCAACCGGAAGCGGAGTTCAGTCAGTTTAAAGAACGCGCTTGTATCCTTTAAATCTTAATGTTTAGGCCTACAGTAACTGATTCTATGAAACTATTGTTTTAAAAACCTTAAGCTAGATAACGAGAAATAATAAGTTTGGAGGTGTGGTCAACGTGGTGGGGGAAGCGGACAGTTTGAAAACCGAACTATTCAAAGGCGAAGTTAGGCGGAGCTGAGCTGGTCGGAATGAAGATGAACGGCACCGAAAGCGGAGTTCAGTCAGTTCAAAGAACGCGTTTGTGTCTTTTAAATCGTAATATTTAGGCATACAGTAACTGATTCTATGACACTATTGTTTTTAAAAACCTTAAGCTAGGTAACGAGAAATAATAAGTTTGGAGGCGTGGTCAACGTGGTGGGAGAAACGAGCAGTTTCAAAACCGAACTATTCAGAGGCGAAGTTAGGCTGAGCGGAATGAAGACGAACGGCAACCGAAAGCGGAGTTCAGTCAGTTCAAAGAACGCGTTTGTATTTTATAAATCGTTATGTTTAGGCCTACAGTAACTCATTCTATAAAACTACTCTGTTTAAAAACCGTAACCTAGGCAACGAGAAATAATAAGTTTGGAGGCGTGGTCAACGTGGTGGGGGAAACGAGCAGTTTCAAAACCGAACTATTCAGAGGCGAAGCGGATCCGAGGACCTGGGCGGCCACAAAATGCTTAGAGCGGAGAGCTGAGCTAAACCGAGCTGAGCGGAATGAAGACGAACGGCAACCGGAAGCGGAGTTCCGTCAGTTTAAAGAATAAATCAATCGACATGCCAATTCTACCCTACATGCAGACATTACACCTGATATATCCAAGAATAGGCCTCTTATAGACAGCACAACTGAGAGTTCTGTAAACAAAATTTGGAAAATTTTTACTCGAAAGGGAGAACAGTAAGAATTGAGACGGGAATGCAAATGCATTGTAACAGGTTAAAAGTTAACCCTGTTACCAAAATCCTGTAGCCTGAAGACAGTACAAAGGTCAGTTGGCGATTATAGCCTAAGGCGAGGCAGTAAACAGTTATCGCAAGAAAAGTCAGGAATAGTTCACTGCTTTGTCAACACGAACTGAGAAACACCACAAGGCTGGCAGATAGACTGGCACAACGAGAATCCAAAGTAATTTAGTGAATTTTAAACATTCTTAACCGACGGGCGCTACAGTCCTTGTAAAAGATTTTTTTTTTAACGTCCGACTATTGTGCACACTTGGGCTAATGCAGACGATGGGATGATTTATAGCGTATGAAAATGCCAAGCCCTGGACGGGAATCGAACCCGGCTCCCCGGTGTGAAAGCCCAGTACACTATCAACTAGGCCACCGAGGCGGCTCCTTGTAGAAGATAAGTTCCACCTCTATCCGTCTGCGGCCCTCACTCTCCATCGCCGCACACCCAACCCCTACAGGTCATCCTTAACCGTCTTAACTCGGTTGTACGCCTTCGTGACCCTCTCTTATGTAAATATAATAACGCATAAGCCATGGGACTCCGCTGCGGTTCATTCTCTCTGCATGACTAAGCCTTCTTTTCGTTACCTTATTATGACATCGGGCTCTGTAAATGGTTCATTATCACGGTTTTTCTTTCGTCGATCCTAACTGGACAACAGGCTTTCCGTAATACCCATATTTCCCAAATTCGTACGTCATCCTCGAAGGACTGCGAAGACCCAAAAGCTGTTCGCAGTGGTGGGACATCGTTTAACTGAATCGCTAAATTAAAGCCAACAAATGAGTCGGCGTAACGTTTTTTGGGGAGAGCAAAATCCGTAATGCAGCGTGCCAGGGTTAGGTTAGAGACCAAAATAACTTGCCCACACCTCCCCTACATCTACGTGGATATGGAACAGCGTGCAATCAATGCTACGTCAGACTAGGGCAAGGGTGGTTAATGATTTTATTGGGGGAGCGGTGTAGCAAACTCCCCTCCACCTTCAACGCAAATGGTTTTTTTTGTTTACGACAACTTGATTAGTATTAATAGTATTGTACTTTGACAAAATAATATTGAGTGTATTCATTGTTATTCAATACGTTTTCATTGTTATGGAAAATAGAACTGTGCCCTCATAACGAGCTTGACTTTTGTTGAAAAATCCTTTTGAAAATAAACACATAAAGCAATTTTTTTATTACGACTAAGTCACATGACTTATCAAGTAATATTTCATTCACTAGAGTCAAGTACATGAGTGTATGTAAAGGTCCGACCCATCAGCCAGATCACCACTTCACTAACACATCAAATCACAAGGCGCTGATCCTCACTGGTCCTTAGTCACCACATTTCCACATTAGAATGTGTCGCCAGTCTCTTTTATGTTTCGTTGGATGTAATTTAATTTCTTCTACAACGGTAGGAACTCCCAAGTCCCGATGAATATCGTCATGTCTTGCATACCATGCAGCATTGCAGGTACTTCGCAGTACTTTGTTTTGAAACGTTTGGATCATCATCGCATTTGTTTTCTTGGTACAACCACACAATTGGATACCGTATATCCACACAGGCTTTAGAACTTGCTTATATATCAGCAGCTTGTTTTGCAGAGAGTTGTGATTGCCTTTTCAACTGCCACTGCATCTTCTTGAATTTAATGTTCAGCTCCTGCCTCTTTTTTTTGACATGTTCTTTCCACCTAAGTTTTGCATCCAAATTCATTCCAAGATATTTAGCTGAATTCGCATATGGAATTCCTGAAGTTGATAGTGACTGCCACTGGAACAACTACGATTTGTAAAGTTGACATGCGCTGATTTACTCTCATTCAGCTCGATCCGCCATTTCTCTGTCCACTTAGTGATCTTATTAACAGAGTTTTGTAACTTGTTAGTTGCGTCTTACACATTTTCCGCAACTGCCATTATAGCTGTGTCATCTGCAAAGGTGGCCATAGTGGTGTTCTCCATCCCGTGTGTACTGGGCCCAGAACACTTCCCTGGGGCAGTCCAGAGTGCCTCTTTAACGTCGGAATACTCATCTACAACTTTAACTCTAAAGTATCGACCTACTAGATAACACTATAAGGTACCACTCGTAGCTCAACATGTTGTAAACACTTAAAGCAAATGAAAAAGAAACAAAAACCTATAGATTTCTAATACAGTCTAACATATTTTTAGCTAATTTCCATTGGGGAAAAATATTGGGACCATCATGGTACGCCTCACTCCCGGACGCTTGAAACGAGTACCGATCCTGACCCCTAAAGTACTTCTTAAGGAGTCGTTCATAATTTTAAATGTTGCTACTTCAGTCACATTTAATTTACATTTCGCAACAAAAAAAAAATCAATTTCGCATTATAATGCTTGAGAAAGTTAGTAACTCAGGAAAATCCTTTGAATACCCCACGTTTCAAGTAACGTACGTTCTGAAACGTAAATACGCAAAACGTGTCTCGTATTTAAGCGTTAAAATCTGTGTAAATCAGCACTTAAAAATGTTTAATATCGTTTGAAATCAGATTATTAAAAAAATTGTGATTTTTTTTTTAACTTCCGAGACTATTGTGCACATTTGGGCTAATGCAGAAGATAGGACGATTTATAGCGTATGAAAATGCCAAGCCCTGGCCGGGAATCGAACCCAGGTCCTCGGGATGAAAGCCCATTACGCTATCAACTAGGCCACCGAGGCGGTATGTGTGATTAAGCGAGTGATTTTCTGGTAAATATTAAATGGATCAGTCAATAATAAATTAGGTTAGAAAAAGGGGACTCGGTGTTCGATGTGTCAAAAGCACCGGTCAAACAAAAATGGTTGACAATCGGACTCTCCAAGCCCGCGAAATTTAGAAATTCTCGTTACTTTCTGAACACACCTCGTACGCTGAAGTGTAGACTGTCTTTGGTTCCACTTAGAGTACGGAATGATTCGGATAGCAGTGAAGAGAAACTCGTCTTCAAATTAATTTTGCAGGTTACTTACAAGACAACTCAGACGTGTCCCCGAGGTCTAAGCCTCAGCAGGGGTTTATCGAGGGGCGGGAACCTTTCTTTCAATTTATTTCGTGCACAACTTCTTCCACCCTAAGCCCAAGATGATTGCTTTTTTCTTGCGGGTTCAGTCTCGGGTTATAATGGCATTTAATTGATTACCTAACATACCTTCGGTTCAATCGAAATTATTCCGTAAATCTAATTTGTACAATACTTTCTGATCAATCTGTTTTGTCCCTCCACTTCCTGTTTGCTTCATTCTGCCTTGCAGTCCGGTGTCTGGTCCCAAGAACCTGTCTTGCATTCAGGATCACTGCATCTAGCCATCTTATCTTCGGCCTAGCAACTCTCCTACAATCCTCGTCCTATCTCTTCAAGCACAGTTTTCACACATTTATAAACTAGTGGTAGGGCAGAAAACAACAAACTGTTAAAAAAAACTGCTTTTCTATAAACGACAAACGAACTGCTTTTTTACAAACGGGAACAAGCACTTTGATTTGGACAGGTTTATGATTTGTTAAACAAGGAACGGACTATCTATTCGAACGTTGCCGCAAGCGCTAAAACTGTTTTCTACTACCTGCTTTTATGCTTTTTACCTTTATTTCAAAGTTGCTTGTTGCTTGTAGTGAAGTAAGAACTGTTTGGTCAATGTCAACGTTTATCTCTATTTTGTTGCGAGTTGTAGTAACAACCTCTCACATTTTGTAGATACAGAGCCTAATTTTTGTTAAACATATTTTTTATATTTATTATCGATCATCAATATTTTTTAATCAACTAAAAATATTCTAAATCGTTTGTATTTCGGTAAATATGCAAAGGACTATTTAATTTTTACGTAAAAAAAAAGAATGCTTCTATTAGAAATTCATCGCATTTTGTACATAAAATGGCATACATAATTATTACGTCTTGAGAATGTAATTTAATTATTACTACACTTGTAAGGATTATTTTTATCCTTTCTAAATGCTTTATACCCAAAAACAGTTAAGGACATGTTGGCAGTGGGAATGAAAAAGTAGTCTTAGAAAACTGAACGTACGTGCTTTATGTTTTAGCTGCTAATACAACTTTGAGTTTCAGTTTTGTAAATCTGTTTTTTCCAACTGTTTTAAAAAACAGCTTTTTTTCCTCAACAAACAGTTTGTTGACGTCTTGTAAAAATAGCAGAAACGCCCACCTCTATTATAAACCAGGGCACGTATCGAGCTTTGTTGGCCGAGCGAAGCCAGTTTCTACTCGACCGAGTGTCCGTTATCAAGTTTTGGTCACACATAAACCGGTTGTTTTAAAATTTAGTACAAAAGTACTCGAACGACGTATTGTAAGATTATTCCCCATTTACTTCAAAATGGCGGCTTAATTTTTTTCCCGGCGAAAAACTTTTAAGGTTATCATCGCCGAGGCGCGACATTAATTAATACAATTTATGAAAACAAACAAACAAGTCCGGTAACAATTTAAGACATTATAAAAACAACAAACAAAACAAAAACAATTATAAATAAATAGTTTCTTAAAACTAGTTAACAATAATATAAATCTTAAAACAACATACACACAAAGTTACTGTACGCTGTAAATTGGGCATACAACAATAACAAGATCAATAAAAGAAATATTAACGTACCTAAAACTAATTAACAAAATAAAATCAACTTAAAAATAAATTAATAAATAGCAAATATAAACGAACTTTTAAGGGCTGTAAAGGGGTCCTACCACAAATAATAACAAAAATATAAATTAAATTTTCTTTAAAAAATTCAGACGATGAAGGAAGTCTAGGACCCGGTCAACGGCCGAGGCACTATCTCCCAACATCGTCTGCAAGCAGTTGCTCAGTCCACACATAACACGCGCATTTTGGAAACCATCACAATCGAGCAATACATGTTTTATTGTGATGGTTTCCCTACAGAACTCGCATTCAGGTGGGTCCCCGCGTTCCATCAGAAATCCATGCTTTAACATGGAATGACCAATGCGAAGGCGGGTAATCACCACCTCTTCTCTACGACTTGCACGTATTGACGAACTGTATGATGGCGGCTTCAATTTAACTATGACGAGTGTATGGAGTTTTAGCTTATGACATTGACAGATTGTTTTTAAATTCTATCAAACTATATACGTGTAAGATTTCACTCCCGTTTCAGATAACGACTGATTTAATGACGCAGTTTTAACCAAACGCAATGACCGATTGTTTTGAAATTAGGCACGAAGATTACGTTTGGCCAAACTCGATGACGGATGGTTTTGCAATTTGGTCAGAGAGCCTTGTATAAATCGCAAACGACTTATGGTTAAGATTTTCCCCCTTCACTTCCGTTTCAAGATGGCGGAACTGATTTAACGTTTCAACTCTGATCTTATAGTGCATTTGCTGGTTATTTTTCGGCATAACGTTGACCGCTTTACAAAGAAAGAGCATAAAATACCCAATAAAACTAGTTCCGTATATTGTTTTCAAAAATATTACGGTTACCGGGCGAAAAAGGTTACAAGCGTGACAGTGCATTGAGTATTTTTTATTAAATAAAGTTTTCTATCGTTTTAACTATCAAAAACACGTTACCTACTGGATAACTAGTTCAATTAAATAGCTTTTTCACCCAACGCTTTTTTTTTGTGTTTAACGTCCGACTATTGTGTACACTTGGGCTAATGCAGACGATGAGATGATTTATAGCGTATGAAAATGCCAAGCCTTGACCGGGAATCGAACCCGAGTCCTCGGGGTGAAATCCCAGTACGCTATCAACTAGGCCACCGAGGCGGCTACCCAACGCTACTTTATTGATTAAGTTATCGAATATATATTTTTTTTTAACAAATGTTTTTATCAATCAACAACGTGTTAGGTTCACCCCCAACAGTCGTGTCAGGTAGGAGTACTTAAAAAAAGGTGTTTATTGTTTTAGCTATCGAAAACACGTTACCTACTTCGAGGAATTTTGAGGTTATGCTCACTTTTATTTTCGATTTTTATCGTACTTCCCGTGCTTTCATATTTTGGATTATCTCTTTTGGGCATGTAATAAAGCGTTTTAATGGAAAAAATACCGAAAAATCGAAAACACTGCATATTTACCCACACATTTCAGGTCAATGATCGTTGTTTCCTTGTGTAGTATACACAAATTACGCTACATAATTACAAAACTATCACTGTCTGACGTAATAAAAGGTTTTAACTCTTCTTTTAAAAGGTTAAAAAAAATTTTTGATTTCTACCACGTTAAACATTATTACGTAATATAGGTTTTTAAATAAATGTATGCACAGCCTTCTCGAGTGTCATTGCGAAAGGTAACAACACAAATGCAATCCCAAAAGCGACGTTTAAAGATCTAATTATTATTCGTACAAGTTTCTCAAGTCCAGCGTTTCAGCTGACAAAGAAAACAGCTGGGCATGGAATGTATTTTGTCCGTGGCCTTGAAACTTGTCTCGCCTTGGACGAGTCTATTCTGAGGGGAGTCGGTTAGTATTGAGTGTTGTGAGGGGAACGTGAAATGTTGCCAGTCCGATTAATCTTTGCTTCGAGTGCAAATGGTAAAAGCGAGTGAGAGTTTTTTTTTTACAATAAAATTTATTTATAATTATGGTTTTTTTCATACCTTTAATATTTGTGTGTTTTAAATATAATTTATATATTTATGAAAAAGTGCTAGCATTGGTTATATTTAGTATTGATCGGAAGTTATTGTGAATATTATAAAATTATTAGTGTGGTCTTGTAAATATACATTCAATGACTAACTCGTTATAATTTAAAACAATATTCATTTTAATTGCTGGGCTAATTAGCAAATTTATTTCGTTTTCTGCCACGGAAAAGGATTTTTTCACTTTATCAATATTTATTGTGTTACAAATGGCGTATTCTTCAATAAAAAAAATGGCTAATGTACAGATTTTTGGTACAATTTAAAAAAAATTCTCATTATATATTATTTTAGTGCTGGTTTACCAGAAAGTATATAGTTTTAATATCAGTGGCATTAAGTACAAAAAGCTATATGTTCGTAATAAAGCAGAAAACAACATATTTAGTTCACTAAACTATTATAAAACGTTTTTGATTAAAGAATATAGCCTACTACCTAAATGTCGTTTTTGATGTCTTTAATCATTCTAAAGTCTGTTCGTAGTTGTTGAAACAATCTATGATAGTAGGCTATCTATTTTAAAGGCAGTACTGTAATGGTTTTCGAGTTTAAAAAAGTTCCTTACATTTAAATAAGGAACAATGTTTAGGCTACTGCATTGTAATCAGTTTCGATTAGACATTTAGGTAAAATTTCAGTTTTTGGAACTTTTTATTAGTTTTGGTAATTTTTGCACCAAAACGTTTTATTGTACTCCCAATATTAATCCGAATATAAAAAAGTGTGGAAGTATAAAAAAAAAAATTAATAAAAGTGACAACATAACCTAAAAATAAATACAGTACAAAAGTAGGAAATGTGTTTTTCATCGGGGAAACGATTAATTATATGTGTGTTATTAATAATGGAAATAATGTTCTTTTTTTATCTCAGAACTAAAGACTCCGTTGTTGGTTATTTAACTAGTATTCTGTAAAAATGGACGTCAGAATATAGTTGGCTAAAAACCGTAATAAATTTAATCTTCCATGGACTAACATCTATCCGCGAAATGATATAGCGCATAATAAAACCAAAACAATTGTTAAAATCATTACTTTTGTAAAATATCCGAAAAGTCGAAAGTACCAGCATTTCACATATTTATGGTTTTTTAATTTAAATATTCCTGAAGAGAGCTTTTTGAAATTTAAAATATTCCAATATATCCTAAGCACTTCTAATAGTCAAAAAAACAAAAAATTGAAGCCCTATGTTCTATTTGCTAAGTTCAAGTTGCAAGTTAAACATTTCAGACTAGAAGTCGATCCATACTCTCCAAACATCACACAAAAAATGTCTAAATAAATCAGCCTAATAACAACAAAAAAAAGTATTTGTAGTGTTTTTTAAAAAAAATTTATCAATCTGTTTCTTTTTCCTTCCCTTATTTTTTTTGTAATTACTTTTTGATATTTCAAAATAATAAGCCGTTAGGTTGATTTTTCCATTTACCTGCAATATTTCTCCTATTCTCGACATTCAACCCATAAATGGTATGTTATGTTACCTGGTGATCAAAATGAGCCATTTTCAAAAGTGCATTTGGCAACAGGAAAAAAATTACATAAGAGAAATAGTGGTTAATGAAACAAAGTTTATTAAGAAATAGACCACAAGAAGTTATTAAAGTATAATTGCAATTTTTTGATACTGTGGGAAAGTAACTAAAAGTTATGTAAAATTTAACTGTCACAAAAATAATTAATGTTCCTTTTGAGAGTCCATATTATAATCAGATGTTTGAAATAATTAAAACAACATAAAATCCACTTTTCTAAGTAACTGATTTTGTACAAATGACAAAAGCTATTCTCACAGGACAACAAAGACACCGCAAGAACCACACTATCTGGATATAGGAAACATTGAAAACTTAAGGAATGAAGTAAACGCTAGCTAAACTGTTATACCAAAAAATTCTGTTACTGAATTAAAAATAAAGATAATGTTTTCTCTTCTATTTTATTTTAATTACGATAATTTGTTCGAAAATATGGCAATTTAACGTAGCTTGTTTTTAAGCACATAAGCTGAAACTTATAGAGTATCAGCTGTTCAATGAAATCAGCTGATCATTACGAATTAATTTGAACGACGAATTACCACAGCTAGTTTTTAACAACATAACCTGAAACTTATTATGGCCTATTAGCTGTTCAATGAAATCATCTGATCGTTACGAATTGATATAAAACATTATCTTTTACTACAACTACCAATATAAACTTCTTCGTTGTTTCCGTAGTATAGTAGTTATCACGTGCGCCTCACACGCGCAAGGTCCCCTTCGGAAACAGGAAACTTAAATTATAATGAATTTAATATGCGACGCGCAAAATATGACATTATATATCAATATAAATTCGTGCACTAGCATCACGCAAAAGCTAACATCACAACCAGCCCTAAAACATGATATTAAAAAAAAAGAAAAAAATTAAAAACATTACAGGTTTATGAAACATTTTGAGACAAGTTTCATTCTATGAGATGCAGGCCTACTGAAGTAGCAAGCAACAGCGACGTCATTACAGTTTCGTTATCTCTTGGTTTTACTGCTAGGATCAATATAGGGGCCCGTGTACTGTAGACATTCAGGTTCAAAGGATTAGGCTACCGAACTGCGCCTCTCTGATAGCCGAGCAAGTTGTGACACTGCTCACTGCTCCCTCACCCTCGCAGAACCACTAAACAACACTAATTGCAGCACGCAACAGTCTCGCTGACGTTATAAATGAATTCCTGCGATTTTTTCCTTACACTTTTTTACCATGTGTTAGAACCGGTTGTGACGTTGGATTTTGGCCGTCGCGTGATGCGGGGAACATGTATATTGATATATAATAGTATATTTTGAGCGTCGCAAGTCTCAAATTAATTATAATTAAAAATTTAATGTGTTTCCTCCCGGACACGAACCGCGGACCTTGCGCGAGTGAGGCACACGTAACAACCACTACGCTACGGTAACTACGAAGTCGTTTGACCTATATAAATACACGAAATGAATCGTTACTTTAACTTTGGTAGTTATATTTAAAAAACAGCTGTTTTACGTTATTCCGTAAAGACCAGCTGATTTCATTGAACAGCTGATAGGTTATATTAAGTTTTAGGTTATGTTGTTATTAAAAATTAGCTACTATATGTTGAGTATAATGATCTGCCTTCCCGTCAATTCTACTTTTGTTGACGCGTTTCGGAGAACCTCCATCTTCAAAAACTATACTCATAGATTTTACACACACACACACACACACACACACACACACACATATATATATATATATATATATATATATATATATATGTATATATATGCTCAAAAATGAGTATAGATATAGTTTTTGAAGATGGAGGTTCTCCGAAACGCGTCAACAAAAGTAGAATTGTCGAAGCTAGGGAAGGCAGATCATTATACTCAACATAGTGACAATAATCCTAGCACTATGTCAGAAAAAAAGAATATAAAAAGAAATTAAAAACTAGCTATGTTATTTTGTCGTTTATATTAATTCGTAACGATCAGCTGATTTCATTGAACAGCTGACAGGCTTCCGTAAAGACCAGCTGATTTCATTGAACAACCGATAAGTTATATTAAGTTTTAGGTTATGTTGTTATTAAAAACAAGCTATGTTACTTTGTCGTTTATATTAATTCGTAACGATCAGCTGATTTCATTGAACAGCTGACAGGCTAAACGTTTTAGGTTATGTTAAAACCTAGATATGTTAATTTGTCGTGTTTTCGAACGAAATATCGTAATTAAAATAAAAATGAAGATAAAACATACATAATTTTTATTTTTGGTTCAATTACAATTTTTTTAAGTGTTATTTTACCATTACAATGAACGTTAAAAATCTACCGTTTTTAAATTACAGAGTATAAAAACATCCATTCGCGTATTTTTATTGAAATTTTACTTTAAACAAATTTTAGCGCTGATTACGATGGCGAAGTAAACCTTACAAAAAAAATTGTAAGATAAAAAATATAATGAATTTTTCAAGTATAGAATGGCAGCAGGCATTTTGAAACTGATAAACATTATTGGATAACTAATCTATCCAAACTACTACCGAAATAGGTTTTTGTGCCGTTTGAATCAAATCTTAATCTTAGTTTATCAGCCAAAAATTGCCAAAAAAGTATCGAAATTTAAATACTTTGTAGGTCTAAAAAATAAAAGTGCGCTTCCATAATATGCATAACTTTATGAATCGAAAAAAAGGGAAAACAATATTTCTTTTTAATTTTGCAAAAAAGGGATTCAAATAAATACGATATTTATAATTTAAACAGCCAATAACAATGTAACTATAAGTACTAACATGCAAACATATTTCGTATCATCTTTTAACATTTTGCACCGATTACGGTGAAATTTATACAAAACCGTTATTGCCATGAAGTAGACCGAATACCGATAAAATTCACACACACACACACACACACACACACACACACACACACACACACACACACACACACACACACACACACACACACACACACACACACACACACACACACACACACACACACACACACACACACACACACACACACACACACACACACACACACACATGATCGCATGCATTAAACACAAAATAGGCATAATTTCACAACGAAATGAAATTACTTTAAACAATTTTAGCCTAGATTCAGTAATTGCCTTTAAGGTTGGTCACAGTAAACAATTTTTCTTTACAAATCCTGAGGAGGGAGGCGCACGCCCCTCGCACCTCCCGTCTGGATGCGTCCGTAGAAAAATTGACGCACACACGAACACGGGGCCAAAATTGTTCCGTGAGCCGTGATACAAATTGACCACAAAGTTTCTTTTTACTTTACAAAAATTTGTTTTTAACAATCTATAATATTAATGCTATAATTAAACGGTCGCATTTTGACGTTTTCTTAAAAACTGTTATTTATTGATGGATTATTTACGGTGCAGCGACAAAAATACACGAGCCGTCTCGGTTGCCTAGTTGATAGCGTATTGGGCTTTCACCCCGAGAACCCGGGTTCGATTCCCGGTCTGGGCTTGGCATTTTCATACATTATAAATCATCCCATCGTCTGCATTAGCCAAATTGTGCACAATAGTCGGACGTTAAAAAAAAAATACACGACTTCGAGAGCTTGGATGAAATATATAGGCCTACAGCATTTAGGCTCATGCACTACTTGCTAAGTTCATGTGACAGCTGATCCGCACTCGAAACGTCGCGAATTGTTTCTATGTACGCAAATGATGACAAATGTCGAAATAAACAATACGGCAAAATTAGTTGTGCCAAAACAAAATTAGCACAACTGTTTGTAATGATAAAATGTTTTGAGATTAACGTAAACAAGGTAAACGAAATGAAATTGCCTATAAACTCTTTTTAGAAAAAACATAAAATTACGATTTAAAAGAATAAAATGAAAAACCATATTACGACGTCAGGTTCATTTTTCTATTTTTGTGTGTAAATTGTATGTTTTAATTTAAAATTCTGTACTTGATTTAAGTAATGACACCTGATTTTGGCCGCCTCGGTGGCCTAGTTGATAACGTACTTTCACACCGAGGACCCGGGTTCGATTCCCGGCTAGGGCTTGGCATTTACATACGCTAAAATTCATCCCATCGTCTGCATTAGCCCAAGTGTGCACAATAGTCGGACGTTAAAAAAAAAAAAGTAATGACTGTGCGCGCGCGTGCGCGTGTGAAACCGATTCTAAATCTGCTCTGTCACCATGTCGATATGTTTACAACTCATATTGCCTGTCTATGCGGAACATAATATTGTCCTATATATAATGATTAAATGTTTTCAATCATTGTAAACAAGGCAAAAGATTCAAATAATACGGCCTCTAAACGCTTTTTAGAAAAATATTTCCATAAAATTACGATTTAAATGAACAAGATGAAAAACCACATACGTCATTGTGTAAAATTATAACCTTTATTTGAAATAAAATCAGGAATTTTTAGTTTGTCTGTCTGTCACGGAACCTAATTATAGGCCTATCCACAGCGATGTTTCGGAATCGCGAAAAAGTTTTTTTAAAATACCACTACAATAAGTTACTTGATGACCTTAATGACCTCTGCTAACTTCGTGGTTAGCTTTTGTTTACTCTAAGTGTTAGGCGGGAGAGAATATGTCCTGTGAATGTAATATGGGGGGGGGGCAAGATTTTAGCACCTAAACATTATCGCCGAACGCTGATCTCTGGATGCGAATTTCCAAAAGTACTTCTTTTTTTGTAACCCTGTATCTCAAACTCACATTTCAATATCTCAAACAACACTAACAAACCATATAAATACATTTTAAACTTTGAAATTACATTGTACAAAGTAGGCCTGCTAAAGTGAACCCTCACCGTCGTAAATGGAATGTGGTAACTTCATTAGGTTTCTGATTATTTAGTCTGGCACGCTAATTTATGCGGCTTTAAAGCTAATTACGATGAAAGAAAGTCAGACTTTCAAACGTATTTGAAAAAAAGTCGACTTTTTAAACGATTTGAATGGACACCATTTTGAAACTGATGAACGAATTTAGTTAGTTAACGAACTTATCCAAATTACAGTATTATGAAAGTCACTTTGTGTGCCAAATTTCAAATAAATTTGACTAAAATTTAAAATGTATATATTTCGATGTATATATATATATATATATATATATATATATATATATATATATATATATACACACACACACACAAACATACATATTTATAATGTATAATATATAGTAGGCAGGCCAGATATATGTTCTGCCAGTACACTCCGTTATCTGTTCGCAATATATATATATATATATATATATATATATATATATATATATATATATATATATATAAAAAAAGGATTTTTTTCAATTATTTCATACGCGACAGTTTAGGCTACGGATAAATTATAACCTATAAAATGTTATTAATAAAAAATACGATTTTCAGTTCTAAATTTATACTGTTTTTTGAGCCGCCTCGGTAGCCAAGTTGATAGCGTACTGGGCTTTCACCCCGAGGACCCGGGTTCGATTCCCGGCCAGGGCTTGGCATTTTCATACGCTATAAATAATCCAATCGTCTGCATTAGCCCAAGTGTGCACACTAGTCGGACGTTAAACAAAAAACAAAAACAAAAATATACTGTTTTTGACTTAAAGCAAACATTCCTCAATCAAACATTTGCAACGTAAGTCTGCCATCTGTTAAAATATGCAATGTATTTTTCAAAAGAGTTTTTCTCTCGCTACCCCGATTCAAAATAATTTTTAAAAAATACAGGCTACTTATAATATGAAGTACTTCAAATTAAACATACCCAATAGTTATCTTTCTTCAACGGCGTATCAGAATTAGTTTTCCGACCTGAAACATTTTGAAAAATTAATTTTAATGAAAAATATATATGTAGTTTACTACGTCGTGTACTGTATGTATACACACAAAATTATGGCAAATGTTAAATTAAAAATAATAATACGAATACTTCACCTTTAATATAAAAACAAAATTACTTGTCTGCAAATATCGGCAACATCTATTAAAGTTTACCTTTGTAATAAATAAGTACTTTTATTAATTAGGCCACAATTTTATCAAAGCAAAAGATACGAATGAAAAGCATAATGATAAAAAATTACCGGCGCTGACTGCACGCTTGCACGCGCTCATAAACGTTATCGGGAAGGGTGAATAATATTTTACCTGCGCTGGTCCAACGTTTTGGGCCAACTGACAGCCTCTCGCCCCCGTTAGAATTTATAATTCGCGCGCTGAAGCCAACACAATACAAATCGGGTTTTGTTTACAATACGCAATCAACGTAGAAAAATACAGACATGTCCCAAATTCGGTAAAAGATATCGAACAAAATATTTGTTTTTCTAAAGATAGTACCTGTGTTTTCAGATAGTCCCGGTAATGAATTTGTAGGCCCCCTATAATAGTAGCGAAAACGATTAAAAATAATTATAATTCCATTAGGTTTATCAAATATCTAAAATAATTAACTTCACTGATAAAATGACTCATTTTTGTTCCGTAACATCACCATATCTTACATTAAAGCACTAAAATCGACAAGAAGCGTTTTGTTTTCCAGTTTTGTGATATATATTGTCTATTCCCAGTAATATAATAATTCTAAATTATCTATATACACACGAAATTTCTACCAATATTCGCAAACTAGGCCAGGAAAGGGTTTTCAAATCGCGATTAAAAATTTTAAGTACCAAGTCTTAAAATTAAAACTTTGCTTTGGTAAATACATAATGTTTCCTGAAAAATCTAATGCTTAGGCTATCATGAAAAATAGATTTTGCTAGATATATCTAGAAGACTGTAAACAGTTAAAACCAATACTGGTATATTATTAAATTATAAAAACCATATGAGTATAGTAATAGGGACTAATTACTGTAATAAAAACTATTTTATTGTATAGCCTAAGATTTTAAAGAATGGCCAGTAGAAATTGAAAAAATACAGTAAATACAACGTTTAAATTTTAGATTTGAGTGAATAACTCAAGCCGAACGGAAGAACGTAACGGAAATATGTAACGAACGAGCAAACGAATTTTCATCTTTATTTCTGTCTATTTCTTTTTCTTCTTCTTTTTCGATAACCGTACACGCGTATTATATGAAAATGTTGTGTTGCTTTGGTTTCGGTATTTTTTCTTAGAACTATAACACTTTTACTCTTTTTGAAGCTTTGGCGAGAAAAGTGAACAGAAAAAAAATTCCAAACGGAAGAATGTAACGGAAATATGAAACGAACGAGCGAACGAATCCAACTCTATTTATTCTCCCTTTTCGATAACATTACACTAATATTTCGTGAAAACGTTGTATTGCTTTGGTTTCGGTATTTTTCCTTAGTTTAAGAACACGTGCACTTTGTAATCGTTTATAATAATCGAAATTAATATAAACGTTTATAATAATTACTGTTAATATTGCTAGTTTTTAACAACATAACCTGAAACTTATTTTATAGTTTTTCTTATAAGTAGTCCATGTGTAGGCTACACAAATAAAACGTACAAGTTGCTTTATAAGAAAAAAATCATGGTTAGGGAGTTACTGTATTAGAAAAAGTGGAAAATGAGCAGAGCATAATTTATAATAGCCAGTTAACCGGCACAAATTTTTGGTCAGCATGAAACTCCATAATACCTTTTTTTTTGAAATGTATCAGATTTTCTGTTTTTTACCGATAGTTGCCGGACTGTAAAAAAATTTGTGTAATGTAAGTTAGCCAGAAAGGTGAACAGAAAAAATCTGCCGAACAGAAGAATGTAACGGAAATATGAAACGAACGAGCGAACGCATTCAACTATTTCTTCTTCCTTTTCGATAACATTACACTAATATTTTATGAAAACGTTGTATTGCTTTGGTTTCGGTGTTTTTCCTTAGTTGAAGAACACGTGTACTTTGCAATCGTTTATATTCGAAATACAAAACGTTTATAATAATTACTGTGACGTCATTTAATTCACATATTTTGTCATCGTTTGACAGTAGAATGATTGATTAGGGCACTTGAGGGTTTTAAAAACCGCGAAAATTAACAATAACGCCACGCCCAATTGATAGGGTTTTTGTTGTAAACAGCGTGATAAATACCAAGAGAGATAGAGTACAACGTTCACTTTAAACTTTATTTGAAATTTACATGAGCGTGTGAAAATAAAACAGAAACCGTTTCCGTATTGTGTTTTGATAATAGCTGTTGATTTGCCAAACAATGATTAAGTTACAATAATGTCGATTATTTAAACCGGCAGAAAATGTAAGTAAGACATGGAAAGAGTGGACAATATGAAATGGAACGTTTTAAAAATAGTGACACCCAAAAGTACTGGAGATCTACGGGTTGGGATACATTTGATTGGTTCCGTCATTGTAGTTGTAGGCTAAGAGAAAGGTAGGAATAAAAAAAATACATGTGCGAAACTCAGGGAGATACCGACAGAATGGAAGCTTTTATTATTGACATATTTGCTGAATATATTAGTGTGAAGATATGTTCACAATATCTTATTTAAATAAATAAATACGTGAACCTAGCTTAGATATTATTTACAGTAGTTGTAGTAAAAGATCAGTTGTTTTACATTAATTCGTATCGATCAGCTGATTTCATTGAACAGCTGACAGGCTATAATAAATTTTAGGTTATGTTATGAAAAATTAGCTGTGTTATAGTAAAAGATCAGTTGTTTTATATGAATTCGTAACGATCAGCTGATTTTATTGAACACGTTCAGGCTATAATATATTTTAGGTTATGTTATGAAAAACTAGCTGTGTTA
The DNA here is from genome assembly GCA_022606455.1 of Callitettix versicolor. Taxonomy (NCBI): domain Eukaryota; kingdom Metazoa; phylum Arthropoda; class Insecta; order Hemiptera; family Cercopidae; genus Callitettix; species Callitettix versicolor. Next base: position 110,509,156 of record CM040186.1, on the reverse strand, counting down.
TAGTAAAAGATAGTTATTTTATATTAATTCGTAACGATCAGCTGATTTAATTGAACAGCTAATAGGCTATAATATATTTTAGGTTATGTTATGAAAAACTAGCTGTGTTATAGTAAAAGATCAGTTATTTTATATTAATTCGTAACAATCAGCTGATTTTATTGAACAGCTAACTGCAGCCTCGGTGGCCTAGTTGATAGCGTACTGGGCTTTCACCCCGAAGATCCGGGTTCGATTCCCGGCCAGGGCTTGGCATTTTCATACGCTTAAATCATCCCATCGTCTGCATTAGCCCAAGTGTGCGCAATAGTGGAACGTTAAAAAAAAATGAACAGCTAACAGGCTATAATACATTTTAGGTTATGTTATGAAAACTAACTGTGTTATAGTAAAAGATGAGTTGTTTTATATGAATTCGTAACGATCAGCTGATTTCATTGAACACGAACAGGCTATAATATATTTTAGGTTATGTTATGAAAAACTAGCTACGTTGTAGCACAAGATTAGTTGTTTTATATTAATTCGTAACGATCAGCTGATTTCATTGAACACGAACAGACTATAAATATATTTTAGGTTATGCTATGAAAAACTAACTGTGTTATAGTAAAAGATGAGTTGTTTTATATGAATTCGTAACGATCAGCTGATTTCATTGAACACGAACAGGCTATAATATATTTTAGGTTATGTTATGAAAAACTAGCTACGTTGTAGCACAAGATTAGTTGTTTTATATTAATTCGTAACGATCAGCTGATTTCATTGAACACGAACAGACTATAAATATATTTTAGGTTATGCTATGAAAAACTAGCTGTGTTATAGTAAAAGATCAGTAATTTTATATTAATTCGTAACAATCAACTGATTTCATTGAACAACTAACTGCAGCTTCGGTGGCCTAGTTGATAGCGTACTGGGCTTTCACCCCGAGGATCCGGGTTCGATTCCCAGCCAGGGCTTGGCATTTTCATACGCTTAAATCATCCCATCGTCTGCATTAGCCCAAGTGTGCACAATAGTCGAACGATTTAAAAGAAATTTACAGCTAACAGGCTATAATACATTTTAGGTTATGTTACGAAAACTAGCTGTGTTATAGTAAAAGATCAGTTATTTTATATTAATTCGTAACGATCAGCTGATTTCATTGAACAGCTGACAGGCTATAATATATTTTAGCTTATGTTATGAAAAAGTAGCTGTGTTGTAGTACAAGATCAGCTGATTCCATTCAACAGCTGTAATACATTTTAGGTTATGTTGTTAAAAACTATGTTAATTTCTCGTGTTTTCGAACAAATTATCGTTATAAAAATAAAAAGGAAGAGAAAACATAATTTTAAAACTTTACGTGTAGGCCCATTTATTGAAATTTACAAATCAAAAACAATTTTACGTAAATTAATGATTTTTTTTTTACTTTGAATTTCTCACCTGTATATGAATTCCATTCGCCTCTCCTTCTCTGTGAATTTATTAGTTACGTCTTTATAAAATGTTTCTTCCGACCAAGTCTTCATATCCAGAAGAATGTTTTTTTCAATAGATAAAATCGCCAAATTGCTCGGTCGAAGTTGTCCTTGTGTAGCTCTAAGATGAGCCTTAATCCTCTTCAAAGCAGAGACGTCTCTTCCTACCGTTTCGGTTGTGGAAGGAAATGTTAAAATCAGTTCTGCCAGTTTGTACACCTCGCTGAACACTACGTCCAATTTATTTAGTTTCAAGACGTTTGCTATATCGTTAACGGTTTTCGCCCTATACTCCTCCTGAGAGTACAGCACGTTCAGTTCGTTTTTAAGCCGAACGATATCAAAGTACGAAAGATACGGTTCTTTCAACTCCGCTATCAAATTATTAGGAAACGCTTTTGAATATATACAAAAATTACTGGAATCTAATAAAGATACGAACTTCAGATCCTTTTGGGATTCGAATCTGAATTTTATCTGATCCATTAGCGTGTCTAAAATGTCGTTAAAAACACGCTGCAATCTACAGTAGTCATCAAGTCTCTGCCTCTTGGGTTTTGATTCACCCGTACTTTCATCTTCGGAATAATACGCAGCTTCTGTCCATGTGCGATCAAAGCCGTCTTGTTTAATTTTCTGCAAAGCCTCGTAGAGTTCGTTCACTTTGGTGTTGCGGTACGAGATGTCCGTGCAATTATTTTGTAATACGTCGAACAAAATATCACAACGCGAGAAAATGTCGTCGAACGCGAGAAGAAGGAATATTGTGTCGAATTTGCGCAGAAAATGTACAAAACCCGAAGCAAGATTTACTTCATCGCTCGTCCAGTCACCGGGTTCGTCTTCTATCGATGAAAAAAGTTCACAAGATGATTTCGATATTCTCTGATGGTATTTACAAGCCTCGATGTAAAATCCCATCCTGTCGGAGCTACTCCCGGTAATTTTTTCTCCGTAAAATTTTTCAGAGCGTCAGTACGAGTTGTCGAGTGCGAGAAAAATGAAGACAGTCCCGATAAAGACGTGAAAAATCTCTTACATTCGATTATGAAATTTGTTGATTTCGATAGGACTGAATTTAATCTGTGATTACAGCAGTGGATAAAGGTTGCCGCTGGATATTTACGTTTAACTAACGCCTGTAGTAAGGCTACATTGTCGGCCATTACAGCGGCACCGTCAAATGTTTGTGCTACCAGTTTTTTTGAACAATCTAAATCTTCTATCACCTTGGTAACGTGGTCGAACAACCCTTGTGCGCTTCGGTCAGCACTCACATCGGTGAAACATAAAAATCGCTCCTGGCAGTTCCTTCGCCGTCAACAAATCGTATAACCGTTGACAGCTGACTTTTATTTGTCACACCGGCTGTTTCGTCGAGCAATATTGCAACGAATCTTGCATCTGAAATTTCCGATTTGATTTTGTCTCTTACTACGCCAGCCACTGCGTCAAGTAGATCGTTCTGAATTGCAGGTGACGTTCCTCGAAACACTGCGGCAGTTTTTAAATGGTTGGATATTCTTAAATCGTAAGCTGCTAAAAATTCCAAAAGTTCTACGTACATGCCTTTATTCGTCGTATCTTCCGTCTCATTACGACCCCTAAACGCGCACTCTTGTTGCCCAAGAAATATCACCACATCGATTAGTCTTTTTAAAATAAGCCTATTTTCTGTAACTTCCTCGTTGTGTTGAGCGTCCGCCATCTTTTTCTGTAAATTCATAGAACGATCGGTTCTAACACGGCCGAAAGTCTGCAGTACGCTGAACGCCCGAATATGGCCGATAGATTTTTGATGTTTGTCACAAGCGGTTACCAAGTAATTCAAATTATTAAACCCTGCCTTATTCCACGGGCCTACATCGGTGGAAAAAAGCAGACACGCCCAACAAAACAATTTATTCGACTTACTCGAACCGGTTAACCAAGGATACTTGTTGTAGTTGGCTTCATTAAAAGATCGAGTATAAACTCTGTTTTTCTCTCTGTGTTCACTTTTCAGTTCCGGCAGGGACGGCTGCGGCCTTCCTTTCTTTACTATTTGCAATTTTTCTTCGTATGGAAGTCGAGAAAATGAAATATTTTCTAATAAATCGTTAACTATATCGCTCATTTCAATTTATTACACGAAAAAGTGACAGTAAAACAACAACGAATGAGCGATTTTAAGAATCCACTCTACAGATGACACTAAACAAAGTTTTCTAAAAAATACTGTTCATTAATTAAAAGAACAATTCAATAAAGTACACATAACTGATCACGTGTACCACCACAAAATATTTAAGATTATTAAATCGTTGTTTTTTAAAAAAATAAAATATATAAACTACAATAAAATTAAAAATTGTAAACAATATACCACCGTGACACTAAGTTCATCAGCGCGGCACACCGAGGTAAACTACACGCACAAACATGAACAATTAACGTGTACTTTTATACTAGCCAAGCTATTCACAAAGCGAAGACTTGCTGTGTTAAAATAACCCCCTCACTCGCTCGCTGTTGCTGCAGTTATGACGTCAGTTAATAGTGGGGGAAGTCTTCCCTTCTCTCTGCGAAGACGTGTAAAGCAGACTGCGGTGAAATAGGAACTATAATTCTGCAATGAATAACTCGTAAAATATTTTTACATTGAAAATAACGTCTTAGGCACGCCTAGAAAATACGCCACTGCTACCTATATATACTGTTCATATAGTACAGCGGGTAAAAAATTCGCATGAGTAATTTACGATTTTTTTCATGATCACCACACTTTCTTAATGCTGTAAGTACTTGGTAAAGTGAAACAGTAAACGAATCAAGTTGCGACCTAAGTCTAAAATAACCATCCTTGTTAAAGCGTGACAAGTGTAACAAAAATTGTTTACTTTACTTTAATGTAGAAATATTAAACGTAGTCATAAATATATTACCTAACCTAACCTAAACGTTTTTTGAAATCTATAAACTTATTTTACAACCTTTAAAACATGATTTTTTTCATATCTATGTTCGCCCATTTGAATTAATATATAACCTAGAAATTTATTATAAACAAATTGATTTAATACTTTGAAAGTTTAAAAAAAACTAATGACAAAAATGAATAAGCCCTGCAGCCGGAAATAAGCACTGGAAAAACGAACATTTAAATTCCGTTCTGTAGGTTATGTCACGTTTTGTTGAAGGGTAGTTTGTAGGTTATAGCCCTGTTGTATTATTGTTACGTACAGTAATAGTAAAAGCTAAAGGTAAAAATGTATTTCAAAAAATGCAAAAAGTTATTAAATTTTCACTTTTTACACTCCTACAAGTTTCAGAAAAATAATTACACTAAATTCGTGTACGAATTCATTACAAATACTGTACAAGATCAACATTGAACTGCACAACCTGACTCCCCTTTGCGTACACAACAACAAATGAAATGGACTCGCCCATCTAGAGAGGGGAATCAGTCGAGACGCTCAGACTATGACGTTTTGTACCAGTTGGACAATCTTAAATACATCATGACTTGTGGTTTTATAACTGTTGCTTCATTGTGATGGGTATCAAGTGTTGTTGGTAATTAACGTGAATGTTATTCCAGGTTTAAATATTAATTGTGATTGTGTCAAAATAAAGTTATCAGATTGATTTGTGCGTACGGATATCAGTACGGTTTGTGAAGTAAAAATGCCATGTGAATTAAAAATGTATCGATTCCTTACTTAGTTGAGTGTAATAATTAAGAAAAACTTCTCGTCTTTATTTAGGTTATGTTTACTTAATAAAATAGTAATATCATCATTATGCCCATAGGTTGTGACGCTATTTATTGGTAACCTATAAATTAAGTTAACAGTACGTAACAATTAAAACCTATTTATTAACTTTCGCATCAAGCTTAAGTTTAATTACGATAATAAACCAATATATATAATAATTATAATATGGTAAGTATTAGCCTACTGTTTAATTCAGTATCGACTCGTGTACATGATTGCGGGAAAGGGTAGTTCATTGTTGCTATCGAGATTTTTGTCTAAAAAATACAGAATTTCTTTTTAATTGAAAGGCACTGAAAACAGCTGATTTACTTCTGAACTAGCTGTACCCGCACGGCGTTGCCCGTAAAATTTAAACATCTTCACCGTGAATATTCCAACAATTACAAAACACAAAAAAAATCCCTGAACATGACATAATACGTTACAATGGGTATGTTTTTGTTTCTAAATTAAAGTAATTTTTAAAAAAAGGCGTTATTGTCAGGCGTATTATTTCAGCTAAATATTTAATTTAGAACGAAAATCGAGGTTTTTCATCTAGTTTTTGTGGTAGCACATAGTTCTGCCATCTACATTAAAAATTAATGACAGCTAAAGTTATAGAAAAAATATTTTAGGTCTTTATTAAAGGAATATGTTATTTATTGATTTTCCCCCTTTCTTTGCTGAAAACAAGCTTCTTGATTACTTTTTAATTAAATTAAAATATAAATGTATTAATATTTGTTTTCCACAACTTATCGCGTTAAAAAAACAGATAGGCATTGTTCAGTTAAAAGTACTTGGAATTTCTTTATTCTATTTATAGTTAAAAGGCATCATATCATCAGTGGTTATATGAGTAAAAACGCTTCAATAAATGCACCACAAATTCTACTATCTATTATAAACTGATATTTTTTGGAAAGCCTAGCATCACTCCAAAACTCACTTTTGTCTTATCCCATAGATAGTTCAGTTTTTAATGGTCTTCATTGAGAAAAGGATAGGGTTTTGTAGTTTGTTCTTGTTTTTGGAGGAAATTTGTCCTTTGGTCAATGTTCTGAAAACAATGTAGCTACTGAAATGTTCAAAAGAAACTCTTTTCTGTCTCCCACCCAAATTGTATCCCATTCTTTCTTAGCAGAAATAGTTAATGTTCTTTTTTCCCTTTTCTTTACTTGTAAGAGTTGACGATAATTCATCAAGTTAAAATTTGTAACATTTTAACCTTTATTTATAAATGGCTCCTTCAAAAATTTGTTACCTTTTGAACCAACATTATTCAACAGTGAAAGGTAAAGAGTCCCAAATTTTTTTGTCATGAAACTTCTTTAAGGCCTTATAAATACTAGAATTAGTGTTACAACTTTGCAAATGAGCATGTTATATCAATATGAGGCGTTAGAAAATGAAAAAAGAACCAAAGTCAAAATGATAGCAATCAATCTAAGAAGCCCGAAAGATGCCGACTGTATTGTATTTTGTGATTTTTTTCTTCGCTGCATTTCTATGAAACATTCTTTGAACATTTTTTAAATTTTAAAATACACTGTTGGATTATTGATATTCCATTTTGTATTTGATTCTTGATCCATGAAAAACATTGTCCAAAACAGCTAACCTTGGCGTTGACTTTGAAAAAACGGGTATGCTGTTAACGTAGCTGAAAAATATTTGTAAACGTGTATTTTGATAAACAGCTTTTTCTATCGTTAGATTTAACTGATGAACTTAACAATTTACAATATTTACAGAATATTCGGAAGGATTTCCTTCAAAGTTTTTTGTACTCATTTTTTTCTCCATTTATATAATACTTTGACCTGTTTTACCATCCTGAAAATTTAACCACAACACAATAACGTGTGTGTGTGTGTGCGTGTGCGCGCGCGCGCTCCAAAATATCTGTTTATAAACTTAACGTCTTTAATAATGTGATATTATTTCATCCCGTGTCACTTCCAAAATTGATTCCTCATTTTTCTGTAATTATCTACTGCCTAAGTGTATATTTAATAAAACTACAAATTCGTAAACACTTATGTAACCTATGCCTTTGTGTCCAGCAATTAAATTACGAAAGCACAACGAAATAATACTTACATAAGGTTTAGAAGATAGGATGTTGTGATAACGTTCAGATTCATAAAAGTTGAGGAGACCGAGATTTATCAAAATCTCCTTCACTTCTTTTCCCTTAACTAATTATATTTTATAAAATGATGTATGTATGTTCCGTTGTATAATAATTAATATTGCTTTGAATAAAATCAGCCTACTTAAATCTATTACGTGGCTGGAAGCCTAAGGTTTTGGAAAAAATTATATTCTCATTTCTAATAGCCACAGTGTATTGGTTTTATACAATCGATTGGCTTATAAAACTTACACGAAAATGAGCATTCGTAGTTTATTTTATAAAAATGCGTACTTTTTTCGACCTTAGGTGTATCGCATACAGGTCTGATTTAAGGATCCAATCCTTTAACAATAAGAGTCCATATCTTTAAATACATTCTAAGCTGACAAACTGAACGATGATGAAAAAACTACTATTAGCAGACTGTACAGTAACGCCAGTTCCGACTGTACTATAACGAATGGCCCCTCCATATTCTGAACCAAACACCACAGCCATTCCGATAAAAAAACCCTCCTCGCGCATTGGCCGCCGCTTACAACGAATGATATAGCAGGCATTGTCTTCCCACAAGATATGGAAATTTTATGCAGATGGCAGAGCGAGAGAGGAGAAAACGAAAAAAGAGGAAAAGAAATTAAACTAGGAGTGGGGGGATTCGTATAGGTGGGGGGAATAAAAGTATTAAAATGTAAATAGTAACCCAATCAAATTGAGAGGTCAATAGCTGTACGGCAGGAGGGGAAGCTGGAGTTATTTGTCCAGTTCCCACAGGGTATACGAGTTCCGATTCCAGAAAACTTTTTTACACGGAAATGAGAGAAAAAAAACATTTCAGCTGCCTTGTGTAACTTAATTTTTTATTATTTTCTCGCGAGATTTATAACCCATTGTTTCGGATAAAATAGTCGCCCTTTCAAAGTCGGTTGCCTGCTTCTATCCTACATTCTCTTCAGTTTTGGACATAAAACGGCAACGGAATTTCTATTTTTTCTCTCGTTTCCTTGAAACTAGAGATAAATTATCCAAGACGTGTTCATAGAAAAGTCGTAAACGTCAGTTTATTGAATTTATTACTCGGGCACATCGCAGCCGAGCTCTTGAGAGATAGGTTTTATCTGGGACAGGATGACTTCAGATTTCAGAATGAAGGCGGAGCTAGATATCATTTCGCTAACAAAAAATCTAAACGTCCCGACGAATCGTGAACCGGTTCTTATGTTCCTGGCAACGTGTTTTATTTCGTCATGTCAGTTTTAATAGATGCCTTACACCTGCAATGTTACTGTCATTACTTTGTGTCAGTTTGAAGTATACATCCGCGGTGGTAAAGTAATGAAGCATATATAGGACCCACAACGTTGCTCTGTCGGAGTTTGAACCTGATATTTTTGATGTTACCACCTTCATGTAGTTAGACTTCATTCTCTTCCGGATATCCTTTTGATGCTAAGGTTTGATTTTCTAACTGATTTAGCAGCCTTTTATTTCTGTTTATGGATATTCTCTGGACAACGGGTGCCTGTAATTCCAGTTCCATAAATTTCGATATCTTGGAAATTATCAGAATTGATTTTTCCGTTTTATATAGCACTGCCTGTATGATTAACAAAATTGTTCTCTTTCCGTGTATATTTTATTGCTGAGTTAAGGTAAGTGACGATAATACCGATGATCATCGCTTACTGTCAGCATTACCGTCAGCTTTTTACACCACCTCATGATTACATCAGTAATACTGCTGACTTAAAATGATACTATCTTTGCAGCAAATTGGCTACAACCCAGTTCTACTATCTGTGAAACATTGTTATATGTGAAAACTGCTACTGCTACTTTTCAATATCTGTTAAATTAAACTGTGAAATAATGTCTTGGCTGATCTGTTATGTAGCTATTGCTTCTTCATATAGGCTAATAATATAAATCAGAAGAAAACAAACAAACAAAATCAGGTATTTTATCTACACAATTCTTTTATACAACAAATTTCACAGTTCACAGTTAGTGTGTAGATAGGTAGGACCAAACTGCTAACTCATTACGCATGCGCAGGGCAAACCGACGCGATCTTAGCGGAAATAAAAGAAACTAGAGGCACGAATCGGTTGTAACAGATTTCGGAGATTTCAGTTCACAGTAACAGTTGAACTCAGCCATTCATTATTAGATAAATGTGAAATTTGTGAAAAAGTAGCAGTTCTGCGACTTCCTTACCCATCTCTACTAGTTGCTGACATTGGCTTTTCCATCGATTCCCAGTCTTCATTAATCTAACTGGTATAAAGTAGATTTTATACTGGCATTTAAAAAAACGCGGTTTTTTTTAGCTGATGTGACATTTTCACGAATGGAGATAGTAGTTATTCACCAGATCTTTATCATTTTAAATTTACACTGACATTTTAATTCCAAACGGATCTTTTAGAATCTGTAAATATGCACAGATTAGTGTGAAATTTGTGTTCGCGCCGCCATTGGTGTATCTGTTCAGTCGGAACGGCATTCAGAGATATGATAATTCATGAACCAACACCTGTTAGGCCCGTTTTACGAAATTGGGTTGCCTATTTTTAGGTTCTAACTGTTATAATTCAGCTCTTTTTGGGCTATATTTGTGCTAATCGTTCCAGAACAATAATTTCTTTTTTATGGAGAAATGGCATAAACCAGTGTCGGTTTTTTTAAATTAAAAATTGGCAAACCTGGTCATAAAGTCCTAATGCTCAAACAGTGAAGTCAGAAATCCCGCAAGAAAAAATCCCGAGTCAAAAACATATCGTGTTTGGTATCATTAGATTTACGCTTCATCGGATAAGAAGGCAGTGCGTTTTTTAAATATAAAGTAATAGTTTCAAGATTAACATTATTCTAATTAGAGATGATACTGTCTGTGAAATATTGTTATATGTGAAAACTGATACTGCTACTTTTCAATATCTGTTAAATCAAACTGTGAAATAATGTCTTGGCCGATCTGTTATGTAGCTGTTGCTTCTTCATATAGGAGCCGCCTCGGTGGCCTAGTTGATAGCGTACTAGGCTTTCACCCCGAGGACCCGGGTTCGATTCCCGGCCAGGGCTTGGCATTTTTATACGCTATAAATCATCCCATCGTCTGAATTAGCCCAAGTGTGCACAATAGTCGGACGTTAAACACCAAAAACAAAAACAAAATTCATATATATATATATATATATATATATATATATATATATATATATATATATATATATATAGGCTAATGTAAATTTTTAAAAACAACAAATCAGGTATTTTATCTACACAATTCTTCTACACAACACTACTTGTGCAAAAAACATTCGCTACCAACAACTAATAAATAAATTGTACTAAATAAATAATACCAACAACAAGCTAAATCTGGCGGGAAACAACTGCGCGCGCAGTTAGCAATATCAATATTTATCTCGTCTCAGTAATTCCGCACTAACAAAAGTGTGAACTGTGAAAATTTCACAGTTCATTTTAGTGTGTAGATAGGTAGGACCAAACTGTGAACTCATTACGCATGCGCAGGGCAAAGCGACGCGATCTTAGCGGAAATAAAAAAACTAGAGGCACGGATTGGTTGAACAGATTTCGGAGATTTCAGTTCACAGTAACAGTTGAACTCAGCCATTCACTATTAGATAAATATGTGAAATCTGACTATCTGTGAAAAAGTAGCAGTTCTGTTATATCGTCACCATCTCTAATTCTAATGGCATATCAACCTAATGGTTGGGTTGGTGACATCTTTATTAACGACTTATAACTTCAGTTATAATTTTTAAACCGATAATTTTATAAATTTTCCTTCCAATACAGAGTAGTAACATTAAGCAGTAATAATGACGCTGGCAAAAGTAATGATGAACTCGGCCGTTAACTTGCAACGCACAGACCAAACAATTACTTAAAAACAAGGGTGCCCTTTCTTAACTTTACGACCAATATCTTCCTCCGAAAATTCCCCTACGGCTTGATATAAATCTACCCTTCCCCTCCTCAGCCCTCCCACCATTCCACGCCAGGTTAGAAATGTTTGTTCTCTTGTAGACTCGACGAAATGACAAGGTACAAATAAGTGCCCACATTGTTTCTTCTCCTGTTGCTGATATCTTTTTTTCTATTTTTTGTTTAACTTTATGCCGGGTAGACAAATGAACTGAAAAGGTGTATCTACTACTTAACTCATTAGATCTGAACTTACAGATCATAGGTGTAGTAAACTGTCCGCTACCTTACCGACCGAGCCAAGATGCTACTCGTGTTCCTTAAAAATAGGCTGTTGTGAAATAAAATAATTACGTGACACGTAGCATATTTTTCTAGTTTACAAGTAGATTCTATATATAGCCTATTCGTAACTCAAGTATTCTAAATGTAAAATAATCGTGGCACGCGACTGTCTTAACGTGATAGAAGCTAATTTTCAGAAAGTAAAAATTAAATATAATTAATAATTTTTTAATCACACGTTTTATTTATTTATTTATTCTGTTTAACGTCCAACTATTGTGCACACTTGGGCTAATGCAGACGATGGGATAATGTATAGCGTATGAAAATGCCAAGCCCTGGCCAGGAATCGAACCCGGGTCCTCGTGGTGAAAGCCCAGTACGCTATCAACTAGGCCACCGGGGCGGTATAGTTTTCACACGTTTTAGAAAATGTGATATCACAATCAGCGTTAAAATCTGCATAAATTAGCATTTGAAATATTCAGACTACTTTTGAAAATACGGAAATGAACCAGAGTACATTCGTCAGTCAGATTAATTTTTTATAATGTTTTTATTAAGCCACTATGGGTTTTGTACGGGTGGAATTTTGCAATCGATTTTAAAATAACTTCCCGATGAGCTGGAGGTTTGAAATTTTGTATACAGCTCTAAACTCGATGACAATACAATAATATTGGCTTATTTATAAATATTGAACTGTGCCAAGGACACTACTACTGAAATTGTTTGGCCATTATTTCGGCGTGATCAAATGTACAATATATGATCTAAATCACAGAAACAGTTTGTTTCGTGGGCGAAGCCGCGACGGGTAATGCTAGTCATTCTATATAATATCTAAGTGAACCTTCCAGAAATTTAGTCGAGATTTTCATTTTGCTTTATAGTTCTCGTATTTTTCGGAACAATATCCTTTCGTAATTCCAATTATTGATTAATTTTATAATTCTTTTAACTATGTTTGTGTCGACCTAAATTATAATTTTATTTTTTAATTGTATGAAGCTGTGTTTCATCTATGATCTGCATTATATAATTCGCTTTGCAAAATGATTTTTTTTTTTTTTTAATAGACTAATAATAATTGTAATAAATCAGCCCCTGACCTCTGTCAAAACATTTGTTTAAACTTCAACAGATTGAGAAAATTCAAAATGCTGATTTAAGCTGTTTTAATGGTGATTAAAGATGGTGAAACTGGATTTTTTAAAAATGAAGGCAAAAAGGTTATAAATTTGTAAACATTTAAAACAGTCGCCATTTTGAAACTGTTGAAAAAGAATTTTGCCGGATAACGAACTTGTTGTCCAAGCTATTACCATAATCGATTTTTGTATCAAGTTTGAATCAGATCGGTCCAAAATTGTGAACGCGAGCGCATATATATATATATATTTTTTTTTTTTTTTTTTTTTTAAACGTCTGCCTATTGTGCACACTTGGGCTAATGCGGACGATGGGATGATTTATAGCGTATGAAAATGCCAAGCCCTGGCCGGGAATCGAACCCGGCTCTTCAGGGTGAAAGCCCAGTACGCTATCAACTAGGCCACCGAGACTGCATGTGTGTGTGTGTGTGTGTGTGTGTGTGTGTGTGTGTGTGTGTGTGTGTGTGTGTGTGTGTGTGTGTGTGTGTGTGTGTGTGTGTGTGTGTGTGTGTGTGTGTGTGTGTGCGCGCGTGCGTGTGTGTGCGTGCGTGCGCGCGCGCGCGCGTGTGCATTGACGCCCCTCAAAACTTGGTCAAGGTTCCGTGATGGCCGCTCCAATAACTCATTTTTGTTTGCATGCAGGCCTATAAGAAAATTGTAACTTAAATTGCTGTACCAAATTTGAAACAGAAGGAAAAATAAAAACAAAATCGAAAAACAACGACGCCGTCAAAAATTTATTTTCTTTAAAAACATTTGTTTCACTATCCCAAACTTTAACTTTCTCCTTAGAGTTTTTGGCGAAAATACATTTTTACTACAAAATAACTTGTCGCACAACAGTATGAAGCCCTAAGACGTATCTGATAGAAATTACGCACTATTTTCACTATTTTACCCCAGCATGTACTGTAAAAATTATTCGGACCTGAAAACTAATATTTGCATAACGACAATACTTTCTCTACAGCATAATATGTTACAATAATAGAACAATTAATTGTCCTACATAACAGAATTTTAACCTTTCTTCGGAGCTTGCAATAAGCAGCAAGTGTCTACAGTCTAGGCGTAGACTTGGAACAGCTGTTAGAGGCCATTGACCGCTAGATTCTCCCTTCCGTCCTACACTCCATAATATAACCTCTCATCTCAGATAATTTGGTAGACAAAATGCCTTTTAAATATTAAAATCAAAAAAAAACGATTATATGTTTGAAATCATAAAGGCCAATTAGCTTTTTTTTGTACTTGAGAGTATGGCATATACCCAAGTAAGGGAATAAAATTTTGAAAAATTATAAAAATATCTTTAGGATTTATGAAAACCTGAGCTAACCTTTGCTCGGAATAATTTCCGAAGTAGGCCTGCAAGAGATAATCTACTGATAAATTTAAAGATGTCTAATAACGATTAGGAGAAAATATTTTAATTGTATGTCGAGGGCGTTAACTGTTAAAATAAATGTACAAAAACATTGCACAATCTTTCTAACTTTAAAAAATGTGTTTAATATACTGAAAAAGATTAAAAATAATTCATTAATTATTCGGCTACTTTAAGTAACAGAAATTGATCTGCAATAGAAATTTATCACAAATTACTTATTACTTATTGAATTCTCATAAATATCACACAAAAACTATATTAACATTATTTTTACTTTCGAATTAAACTAGTTAACGTATGCTGTAAAACTATCACCATCACTATAAAATTATACCCTGTCCTCAAAGGAAAAGGTAATAATATAATCTTGGAAGCCAGAAAAGATTGATATCGCACTAAATAACTGCGGGCAGTTTCAAGAAACCGTTTGTGTATCTGTTATTTTTAGCTGCTAATTTTAAAATACTATAGCGTACAGTAACTGCTAAATAATACAAATAGTGTTCTTTTAAATTAGAAAAAGAAAAAGGTAATGATGTAATATTAGAAACCAGAAAAAGATTGATATCGCACTGAATAATTTTATTCAGTTATTATTCAGAGTTATTTTTGAATAACAGTCAAAAATTAGCAGTTAACAGTTGTATCTGTTATTTTTATGCACTAATTTTAAGGAACAATTTTAAAGCAGCATATAACAACTGCTAATACAATTTTTTTCTCAGCACACACTATTCGTACAGCCATAAATGAGGAATCTGTAGAAAGATTTTTTTAACCGGCTTCTGACATTGCAAAACGATTTTGCGCTAAAACTTACTGTTTGTGGAAAATGTAACATAAAAAGCACTTTTAACTCTCATAGGCAAAACGGCATCGAGGATGCGCATGCGCGGCATCACAAATCAGACAATATTTTGTATATTTTATGAAGCCGACTTATTAATCACGAATAGACAGTCCCATTAAAAATGCACCTTTTTTGCATAACGTGCTTGCACAATTTCAATATTTACTTAAAAGTCGTTAAACTTATAGGTTATGTGGTCCTACTGACAGTCCCCTATCAGTCGTACAAGCCGGGACAAGCATTTCGAATACCAAACACATGTTTTGAACACTGTTTTTACACAAATATATTTGTGATTTCTCTATCCATCTCGCATTTATCTATTGTTAATACAGACATCATAAAATACGAAATACAATAAAAATGTCAAAGTACAGTTAGAGGTTATTGTGCACTTTGCGAAGTAGGCCTACCCTTTGAGGTTATTGTGGACTTTGTAAAGTACAGTTAGAGGTTATTGTGCACTTTGCGAAGTAGGCCTACCCTTTGAGGTTATTGTGGACTTTGTAAAGTACAGTTAGAGGTTATTGTGCACTTTGCGAAGTAGGCCTACACTTTGAGGTTATTGTGGACTTTGTAAAGTACAGTTAGAGGTTATTGTGCACTTTGCGAAGTAGGCCTACCCTTTGAGGTTATTGTGGACTTTGTAAAGTACAGTTAGAGGTTATTGTGCACTTTGCGAAGTAGGCCTACACTTTGAGGTTATTGTGGACTTTGTAAAGTACAGTTAAGAGGTTATTGTGCACTTTGCGAAGTAGGCCTACATTTTGAGGTTATTGTGGACTTTGTAAAGTACAGTTAGAGGTTATTGTGCACTTTGCGAAGTAGGCCTACACTTTGAGGTTATTGTGGACTTTGTAAAGTACAGTTAGAGGTTATTGTGCACTTTGCGAAGTAGGCCTACACTTTGAGGTTATTGTGGACTTTGTAAAGTACAGTTAAGAGGTTATTGTGCACTTTGCGAAGTAGGCCTACACTTTGAGGTTATTGTGGACTTTGTAAAGTACAGTTAGAGGTTATTGTGCACTTTGCGAAGTAGGCCTACACTTTGAGGTTATTGTGGACTTTGTAAAGTACAGTTAGAGGTTATTGTGCACTTTGCGAAGTAGGCCTACACTTTGAGGTTATTGTGGACTTTGTAAAGTACTGTTAGAGGTGGACTTTGAGATATACCAGGTAAGAAGCAAACATAATGTGCTAACATTTGGCATTTAGCCTATTTGCTTATTTGTAATGGAATATTACGATTTCCCATTACGCCTCTCTTTAACAACAGGTTAATGTAAATGTTATGGTCGATGACAGTCATAAATTTGTGATTATTATTTCAAACCGATCGCTTTTCTATTTATTTTTTAAACATATTTCCCCTTCCTTTCAACTACCGCCCCCCAAAGACTACTCTTATTCAAAAGGGTGTGTTTACTTTCATAGTGCGAAATTTCGGCACGGGCCCTCTGGTATTGATTTATTCACAATTGTTTTTGCCACAATTAATTCAGTAAACTGTTTTACCTGTTCGGAAGACTTTTTAAGAAATACGTTGTAACAAGCTAAGGCAGTCGTCACAGGAAGTTTTCACCTCACTCTGACAGAGAGGATACAACAAAGTTAGGCCTGTAAACTTGTTTGAAGACAGTAACAAGCAACAACTCAATGTTCCATTTCAATTGACGCAAAGTTCGTGAAACATGATTGCTTTATTCGTTTCAAAGTTAGATTACCAAGGAGGGCGGCAAGACATTACTTATCTAGAAGTTTCTATGAAGACATTAAGTAGGCAAGACCCTACGTGATAAGTCACATGTCCACAATTGTTTATCGTATAAAGAGATACAAGGTTAATCAGTAACTATTTTACGTTTGCGAGAAAATTTGTTACTGAAGGCATTTAAAATAATTTGTGAAAAACATTACATATCTTTCTCACGTTTCCCTGGAAAATCCAGCTTCTGGAGATTAACCAAAGTTTGATTTTTTACCGACTATTGTGCACGCTTGGGTTAATGCAGACGATGGGAGATTTATAGCGTATGAAAATTCCAAGCCCTGGCCGGGAATCGAATCCGGGTCCTCGGGATGAAAGCCTAGTACGCTATCAACTAGGCCACCAATCAAAGTTGGATATGAAGGATAACTCAAGACTGAGTAAAACAATACAAACCCCCATTTTGAGCAAAATTTAGAGTACCCAATTCGTTTTTCATTTAGAGTAAAATTTGATGAACAGATTT
This sequence comes from Callitettix versicolor, assembly GCA_022606455.1. Lineage (NCBI taxonomy): Eukaryota > Metazoa > Arthropoda > Insecta > Hemiptera > Cercopidae > Callitettix > Callitettix versicolor. The sequence goes on along the minus strand of CM040186.1, from coordinate 110,491,919 downwards.
TGACAACCGTTTGCCGATCGTTAATTTTGGAAGACCACTTAGACATAACTACTTTGAGCAAACTGGTCAATTTTTTTATATTTTTTTTTAACGTCCGAATATTGTGCACACTTTTGGCTAATGCAGACGATGGGATGATTTATAGCGTATGAAAATGCCTAGCCCTGGCCGGGAAACAAACCCGGGTCCTCGGGGTGAAAGCCCAGTTCAAAAAGTTTGGTAAAAATCATTTATTTAAATATATATATAATTTTTGTATATACCGCTCAACCGCCTCACTCAATACTCACACAACTGATGCTAGAAATCCATGTATTCATTGCTAAGAACACAAAATACCAAAATATATCTAAATAAGTATTCCTGATCTAACTTCATGAAAGCCTCTCTGTGGCCTATATGATAGCGTACTGGGCTTTCACCCCGAGAACCCGGGTTCGATTCCCGGCCAGGGCTTGGCATTTTCATACGCTATAAATCATCCCATCGTCTGCATTAGCCCAAGTGTGCACAATAGTCGGACGTTAAACACAAAAGGAAAAACAATCTAGAGATCATTTCATAATCTCGAGTTTGAGTCTTATCGTGATGCTGATCGCATGAATTCCGTTAATAAGCGTCCACGAAGATGTTCGTTTTTACATTAACATTTTGTGCTATGGTAATTAACATGAAATCTCAACTATAGGCATCCATTTTTTTTGTAAAATTGTTAAAACATGTGTCTAAATAACATTTTAGATGATATTCAACCGGAATAAGAACTGTATTCTATATATTTTAGTGGTCATGCTCGTGCGTCACTGGTGGCACACTGTTATTGATTCGTACGCACAAAAAGTTACAAGTAATAGACTCCATACGTTATATGATTTCTTCTTTGATGTCTTAGTGTTATAACTGTCAATAAATAGATATTTTAAATGTATTTTCACTTTAGTTTACCAATGAAGGTCACCAAAATAAAGAAAAAACCATTAGGCCAAAAAAACTACGTCATTATATTTCAAAAAAAAATTAATTAAAATTATGCTTATAACATTTTTATGGAATTTAAATTAGATATACTTTTCAATTACCTTTAAGGTGTGCCAGGCACAAAAATACAACAGACCAAAATCTAATCCAAAATAGACTAAGGTTAATCTAGTCTTAAAAATGGTCGTACAACACAATTCTAGGCTTCAAACATGGGCGTTATTGTAAATAAGCCCATATGAAGTAAGAAAGGGAGTGCGTCACTCGTGGCACACACCACAAGCATAAAGTAGATGCGTGCGTCGCTGGTGACGCACCTTCGTCTTGCATATGGTTGCAGCATGCATCACTGGTGACGCACGTCGTCGTGAGCGCGTAAAGGAATATGAATTACTCATATGCCGATGAGTTTTGGTTTAAAAGTCGAAAAAATTATCAGCCGCCTCGGTGGCCTAGTGGATAGAGTACTAGGCTTTCACCCCGAGGACCCGGGTTCGATTCCCGGCCAGGGCTTGGCATTTTCATACATTATAAATCATCCCATCGTCTGCATTAGCCCAAGTGTGCACAATAGTCGGACGTTAAAAAAAAAAAGTCGAAAAAAATTTGTCCCATTAGTGATTTTTGCAAAAAAAATATCTTACGCGGAACGTACATTAGAATCTTTGCGAACTGTACTACGTTATTCTTGATTGGACGAGGAATTTCGTTCATACACTGACTGGCCAGAATACCGTGAAGATCGGCCGTATCTTCGGTCGGAGACCCATTGAACCGTGGCCCAATATCTGGAGCGGAAATATTTTCTAATCCCTTTTTTGTTTGCTTTCTGATGTTTTAGCTTTACTGGATCGGGTGGATCAGCTGAGTTAGAAATACTTCGGTTACAGAAGCTTCACTCGGTATTCTTTGCCACAGCCTTACTAATAACATATTTTAATAGGCCTATTCGCTAAAAACGATAGAATCAGCTGATTATTTAAAACACTCTGAAAAACGAATGTAATTTTTTACCTTCCGATTTTGTATAAAACTAATTTTTTCCCAAACCTATACGGGACAAGATAATCTTGTTCTTAAAGTCCTAGATTTTCGCCAATATTGACGTGTCAGCTCTACACGATAACGCAGCTCAGACACGTTTGAATTTCGAAGAGAAGACATTTCTTTCAGTTTATTCTTAAACATTTTTCTAGTCGTTTATCGCCGACGAATAACTGAAAGTCCACTGCTTGATATAAACTGGAAAGTATATGATACGGAAAGCGAATAAAAAGCAATTGTATCTCGAACACGCTAGGCGTTACGCGACCTGTGGCAGGCATCCCTTACCGTGTAAATAAATAAAAAGCAAGGAAGCACAAAAGCGTTTCAATATTTCATTGCTCGGAAGTGTTCACGCTATACTTTACTGGATATGTGATTCAATAATAGAAGACATTCTGGGAATGTGGAGCATAACTGCTTGCCGTGCAGAGTGGGATGCGACCGAGGGCAAAAGCGCTATTTGTATTATTTATTAGTTGCTATATGCTAATGTTACTTTAAAATTAGCAGCTAAAAATAACAGAGAAACAACTGTTAATTTTTGAAACTGTTCACAGTAAGGCTTCTGACAATAAATCATTTATCTTTTCTTCCTAGTTGAAAAAAAGCGCATTTGTATTATTTAGCAGTTGTTATATGCTATGGTTACTTTCAAATTAGCAGCTAAAAATAACAGATTCAACTGTTAATTTTTTAACTGTTCGCAGTTATTTAGTTTTATATCAATCTTTTCTGGCTTCTGACAATACATCATCCTTTTCTTCCTAGTTTAAAAAAGCGCTATTTGTATTATTTAGCAGTTATTATATGCTACTGTTACATAAAATTAGCAACTAAAAATAACAGTTACAACTGTTAATTTTTTAACTGTTCGCAGTTATTCAGTGTGATGTCAGTATTTTATGGCTTCTGACAATACATCATTTATCATTTCTTCCTAATTTAAAAAGCGCTATTTGTAGGCTAATATTTATCAGTTGCTATATGCTAATGTTACTTTAAATAAACAACTAAAAATAGCAGATACAACTGCTAATTTTTGAAACTATTCGCAGTAAGGCTTCTGAAAATACATCATTTATCTTTTTTTCCTAGTTCAAAAATGTGCTATTTGTATTATTTAGCAGTTGCTATATGCTACTGTTACTTTCAAATTAGCAGCTAAAAATAACAGATTCAACTGTTAATTTTTTAAACTGTTTGCAGTTATTCAGTTTTATATCAATCTTTTCTGGCTTCTGACAATACATCATCTTTTTCTTCCTAGTTTAAAAAAGCGCTATTTGTATTATTTAGCAGTTACTGTATGCTCTTACTTTAAATTAGCAATTAAAAATAACAGTTACAACTGTTAATTTTTTTAAATGTTCGCAGTTATTCAGTGTGATATCAATCTTTTATGGCTTCTGACAATACATCATTTATCTTTTCTTCCTAGTTTAAAAAGCGCTATTTGTAGGCTATTATTTAGCAGTTGCTATATGCTACTGTTACTTTAAAATTAGCAGCTAAAAATAACACATACAACTGTTAATTTTTGAAACTGTTCGCAGTAAGGCTTCTGACAATACATCATTTATCTGTTTCTTCCTAGTTCAAAAATGTGCTATTTGTATTATTTAGCAGTTATTATATGCTAATGTTACATAAAATTAGCAACTAAAAATAACAGTTACAACTGTTAATTTTTTTAACTGTTCGCAGTTATTCAGTGTGATATCAGTATTTTATGGCTTCTGACATCATTTATCATTTCTTCCTAATTTAAAAAGCGCTATTTGTAGGCTAATATTTATCAGTTGCTATATGCTAATGTTACTTTAAATAAACAACTAAAAATAGCAGATACAACTGCTAATTTTTGAAACTGTTCGCAGTAAGGCTTCTGACAATACATCATTTATCTTTTTCTTCCTAGTTTAAAAATGTGCTATTTGTATTATTTAGCAGTTGCTATATGCTACTGTTACTTTCAAATTAGCAGCTAAAAATAACAGATTCGACTTTTTTAACTTTCGCAGTTATTCCGTTTTATATCAATCTTTTCTGACAATACAATACATTTATCTTTTTCTTCCTAGTTTAAAAAGCGCTATTTGTATTATGTAGCAGTTACTATATGCTCTGTTACTTTAAATTAGCAATTAAAAATAACAGTTACAACTGTTAATTTTTTTAAATGTTCGCAGTTATTCAGTGTGATATCAATCTTTTATGGCTTCAATCATTTATCTTTTCTTCCTAGTTTAAAAATGCGCTATTTGTATCTATTATTTAGCAGTTGCTATATGCTATTGTTACTTTCAAATTAGCAGCTAAAAATAACAGAAACAACTGTTTAATTTTTGAAACTGTCACAGTAAGACTTCTGACAATACATCATTTATCTTTTTCTTCCTAGTTTAAAAAAGCGCTATTTGCAGGCTATTATTTAGCAGTTGCTATATGCTACTGTTACTTAAAAATTAACAACTAAAAATAACAGTTACAACTGCTAATTTTTTTAACTGTTCGCAGTTATTCAGTGTGATATGGCTTTTATGGCTTCTGACAATACATCATTTATCATTTCTTCCTAGTTTAAAAAAAGCGCTATTTGCAGGCTATTATTTAGCAGTTGCTATATGCTACTGTTACTTTATAATTAGCAACTAAAAATAACAGATACAACTGCTAATTTTTGAAACTATTCGCAGTAAGGCTTCTGACAATACATCATTTATCTTTTTCTTCCTAGTTTAAAAAAGCGCTATTTGTATTATTTAGCAGTTGCTATATGCTACTGTTACTTTATAATTAGGAACTAAAAATAACAGATACAACTGTTAATTTTTGAAACTGTTCGCAGTAATGCTTCTGTCAATACATCATTTTACTGTTTCTTCCTAGTTTAAAAATGTGCTATTTGTATTATTTAGCAGTTGCTATATGCTAATGTTACTTTATAATTAGGAACTAAAAATAACAGATACAACTGTTAATTTTCTTAAATGTTCACAGTTATTCAGTGTGATATCAATCTTTTGTCAATACAATACATCATTTTACTGTTTCTTCCTAGTTTAAAAATGTGCTATTTGTATTATTTAGCAGTTGCTATATGCTGTTACTTTAAAAATAACAGTTACAACTGTTAATTTTTTAACTGTTCGCAGTTATTCAGTGTGATATCAATCTTTTATGGCTTCTGACAATACATCATTTATCATTTCTTCCTACTTTATGTAGCCTATGTATGACCTAAGCAACAGCGCTACTCAAAACTTTTCAATTCTTTTTAAACAGTTTATATCGTTGCTGTTTTAAATGACCCGAACCCTTTTTCACGGTTTGAAGCATCTGAGATCTTAATTATGCTTGCTGAGGATTCCTACCAATCAGGCGCCAGCGTTAAACAGTTAAAACCGACCACAAAATAGGAGCCTAATAAAATGAATTGGTCATCACCAAAAATCGTAAACTTGGCATTACGTTGTTCGAAAGAAGAAAAAACATCCGGCAATCAGTGTTAAAATTTTTAATTGGCCTGCAGGAATAGGCATTACTAAATTACTTTTATGAATACACAATTTCAAGAGCCAATAACCAAATCACCTATCAAAATACTCAGCCGCCTCGGTGGCCTAGTTGATAGCGTACTGGGCTTTCACCCCGAGGACCCGGGTTCGATTCCCGGCGAGGGTTTGGCATTTTCATACGCTATAAATCATCCCATCGTCTGCATTAGCCCAAGTGTGCACAATAGTCGGACGTTAAAAAAAAAAATCAAAATACTCAACCATATATAAGGTTGTCTTGCTAACGACATTGAAACGAATTTTCAAAAAGTAAACATATGTATTTATTTAAATTTGTATCTTTAAATAGCATTTTTTTAAATCTTACTTTTTCAAATTTAAAATTCTAATTTATATGCAAATAAAAACATGTATTTATTTAAATCTTTTATCTTTAAATCGCATTTTTTAAATCTTACTTTTTCAAATTTAAAATGCTAATTTATGCAAATAAAAACATGTATTTATTTAAATTTGTATCTTTAAATCACATTTTTTTAATCTTAATTTTTCAAATTTGTATCTTTAAATCGCATTTTTTAATCTTACTTTTTCAAATTTAAAATGCTAATTTATATGCAAATAAAAACATGTATTTATTAAAATTTTTATCTTTAAATCGCATTTTTAATCTTACTTTTTCAAATTTAAAATGCTAATTTATGCAAATTTTAACACCGATTACGTTGATGAAATCAAATTTTCAAAACGATTCTCCCAAAACTACAGCGGTACTATGAATTTAATGGGATCTTAAGGCGTATGAGCCAATAAACATCTAGTAAAATATTCATTGTTAACAATAATAATTACGGCACGCAGCTGTCTCGCTTAAGAGATTAATACGAATTTAAAAAAAAATAATGTAAATGGATGTAGGTTTTGCCATAGTGATCTGGAATGCGTTCCAATTGAAATTCACAAATAATAAAGACACAGACTATAATGTCTAATATATGGGAATTATGAAAAGGAAACAAAAATTACGCTGAAATAGTGCACAAAAAATGGATATCTTAGTTAAATAAAAAAAAACACAAATGTAAAGGAGAAGATAACTATTGCAGACAGGGCAAGGAAGATGGAAATTGCGTTCAGATTGTGCCAGAACACGTACAAATCAAAAGCCCTGTCTTATCAAGCAAAATTTAGGCACTACACCACAGTAGTTCAACCTGAATGTCTGTATGCGGCAGAGACACTATCTGGAAGAGGACTGTCAGAGATCGAAAAGAAGGAAAGACAATTTTTTAGGAAGATTTTGGAACCGAGATGAGTGAGTGATGGCGAGTTCCATACGCGATCAAAGAGCTTTATGAAAGGTTTCAAAAAAATCACTATTACAATGAAGAAGAGGCGACTGATGTTTTATGGGCACATCAGCAGGATGAAACCAGAAAGAATAGCGAAAAGAGTGCTGACTTTCCAGGAAAACACAAATTCCATGGCTCAAGGAAGTCCGTCAGGATCTGACTAGATGTGGAATGAGCGCTGAAGAGGTACAAAATAGGGGAGGAAGATAGCTGCTGCTGAGTTGAAAGATCTCTGAAGAGAATCCAAGAGGAAGGAGGCGAGCGGTTTCGGAGGCGGAACGTCATAGAATGGGCCAGAGAATGAAGGAATACTGGCGTAGGAGGAAACAGGGGAAGAAAGTTGTGTAATTGTAGTCCATAGATGGCTGTATAAAATAATAATAAAAAAAACACAAGCTATGAAAAAGTTTAAGATGCTATTTTAACATTCGCTAATCGATTTTCGATTCCTATTTTGAAAATCTCATTTCACCATCATAATCAGCATTAACATTTTCAACTTTTAAATTATATTGAAAATACTTTTAAAATGAACGAAATATTAACACGTTTGTATATTTCCACAACCTTTTGAGTCTTGCCAACCAAGGTTTCACTCGTTATAACATTGTCAAGGCCACTTGATTGTTAAATGGCCTTGATAATGCAATAACGAGTGAAACCTTGGTTGGCAAGACAACGAATTTGTGGAAATATATAGACTTCATTAATGGCTTAAGTATAAATAAACTGAAGCGAATCTGACCCGATTTTTAACGCTGATTACGATGGTGAAATCAGATTTTGAAAAAGTTTAAATACTAAAAAGTTACGATTTGAAATGGGCGCTGTTTCTAAAACTGTTGAACCGATTTTACTGGGTAACGCAAACACAAATTTAAAAATCCCTCGAACCCAGCGGCTTAGGATTCATGTCTCGCCCAAGAAAACTTATTCTCTCATCTCTACTTACGACGGCTGAAGCGTTTTAACGGTTGCTTTGACGATATCGAGCGGTTAGGGGCGGAAGTAAACGATACGATTGTAACAAAAACTAAGGGCGCAGAGGGTGTGTACGTGCGACAGCTTGCCGATTGGAAACGACCGAATTCCTCCTGAAGTCTTCCGCGACGATATTCATGGCTTAGCCTGCATGAAAATTAATCAACATAGAATCTTAATACAATATTGTTGAAAAGTGAGTTACCGGAGCAGGGCGTCACGGTCAAATACCTCTAGACATCGTAGAATTATTGTATTCCTATTTGATTTAAACTCGACATCAAAACCGATTTCCACAACACAGGTTTGAACGAGTCCGTTATCTAGAAAAGCCTCGGTGGCCTAGTTGATAGCGTACTGGACTTTCATCCCGAGGACCTGGGTTCGATTCCCGGCGAGGGCTTGACATTTTCATACGCTATAAATCATCCCATCGTCTGCATTAGTCCAAATGTGCACAATAGTCGGACTTTAAAGTCCGTTTAACATTTCCAAAATGGCGGCCATCTGATACTTTTTGAACATCTAGTTTCACCCAACTTAACGTTAAAATAAGCTTAAATCAGCATTTTCAATTTTAAAATTTAATTAAAAATGAACCTAACGGCGGTTAGGGTTTATTTTTTGAATTCTCCCCCCCCCAGGGGTGCAGACTAGCTGCACTATTGAGAGAATTTAGACGTCCCTCGCGGTACCCGAGTCTAACACACACATTTACGACTTTAACACTTTACATTCACATTTAGGGAGGCGATAATAGCCTCAATGTGCTTTTCGCCTTAAAATAACAAAAAATTAAATTTTGATTGTAGTTTGAATGAATACGCAAATATATGCATATTTCAATGCTGTGATGGTGAAATCAAATTGCTAAAGTGTAAGATTAAAAAATTATTTTTGGAAATTTGTTTCGTTAATCAGCGTTATGGAAACCAATTTCCCAAACAAATATCTCATAAGAACATTTCAATACGCGAAAATCAAAATTAGCACAAATTTAATAGCTTGTACTAGTTCGTTATCGAGCGGAACCGTTTCAAAATGGCGGCAATTTCATTAAAAAGGTGTACCACTGTACGGATCACGCTGTGTGAAAGCACCTAATATGAAGATATATTAGCCCAAAACGTAAGAGACCTTACAAAAGACTTTAATGATAAACAGAACGATCTAAAGTGAAAGAATCGAACTAGACGCGTTTTTAATACACCTGAACCAATTACGTCGTCACGAAATTCCCTACATTATCTGCAACTGAAATCTTATTGCGGCATTTCATCAAGCGTGTCTCGCGTAGGCTTCTACTTCATAAAGTAACAAGAGATATTATAAAGTCACCCCCAACTCCCCTTACTTCCTTCCTTCCCACCCCCCATCGCAGCCTCACTCAGTTCCCGACAGTCTTCGCATCATTAGTGTTATCCTTTCGACGACGTTACCGTCGTGTTTTTACAACTAACAACCTCATCCCTTACTAATCTGTTCAGCCATCCTTACAGACAATCTGACAACTTCACGGACTAAAAAAATTGCATTTATTTTCAAGAAGAGCTACAGGAGATACAATTTTTTACATTGTACTTCAGTAAGTTGTAACAACTTAGTTTTTTAGTTTTTAATCATCACACATCCCTGTTTTGATACGATACGTGTCAGCTGTTGTGTGGTTTTCCGTTTTCTTGGTGGTCAGCTGTGATCACGTGCAAGCTTTAAGTTTTACTTCTTATTTGTTAGCCTAATATTTTAACACAAGCCCAGGCATTTAGGTTTACATACTTGTTAAGTTTGTTTTTGTTAGGCGTAAACGTAAACGAAGTTGATCTATACTTAGGCTACACTTTTTTAAAAAAGAAAGTTCATTTCTGGCGGATTTAGGGAGGTGCCCTCCTCCTCTTTGGAATTGAAAACAAATTGAATCTTCTTTTTACATTCTTCTTCTTTTCTGCTAGGATTATTATCACTATGTTCAGTATAATGATCTGCCTTCCCTAGCTTCGTCAATTCTGCTTTCGTTTACGCGTTTCGGAGAACCTCCATCTTCAAAAACTACGTCTATACTGGTCACCAATATTATGGCTCGTCCTATTTATAATTTTCTAGCTCCATCTCGTACCCCTCCTCTATTCAACTCGTGTACATATAAATTTGCCCGCAGTTATTTTAGTGCGATATCAGTCTTTTTTAAACAAAAAAATATTAGCCAAAAATTCAAGTAGGCTTCGAAAAAACGTAATTTTAAGGTTATCATATACCGTCTAGTGGAACTGGTATGTACGATGCCGCTAATGTCGAAGAAATTCATGGTCCCATGTTTTTATAATATATGTCCCCAAAAAGTCCCTGATTTTTGCCTAAGGGAGCTGGTAGACACCCTGATATATGCCAAACTATTGGAAATTATAATAATATTTTATAAATTACCCGGGTTATCCTTGAGTTCAGCCCGTCCATGGAGTCGACTCGAAACGTGCGGTAATGTTTCCATATACACAAATGACGGCAATATGCGAACAAACCACAATGATAACATGAATAACACCATACAAGTCACAGTTAACAGTTCCATTTCCGGTTTCATTCAATAAACTTCTGATCCTGAATGTTCAGGGACACGTATTCTGTATGGTTAAGGCTGTGCGAGAAAGTTATTGCGGTTTGCCTTACCAATAATAGTCTAACGAAAGTGGAAAGCGGCAACTAACGCATACACCTTCACTATTTATAAACGTGATAATAGGTACGTGTCAGGCTATCGTTATGGCTTATTCGGACATTTGTGTATATGGAAACAATACACGACTTTTCGAGTATGTATCGACTCGTTCTCAAGTGCGTAATTTAAAATATGAACTTGGCAACTAGAACACAAGCCTAGTTACCCTGACTGGCCTAAAAAACCTGCAATGTTCGTTTTGTTTTTATTGTAAATTTTGTTATTGACTTTGTCTCTGTTACCGTTGAAATCCGTTTATCTCAGAAAGTGTGATAACACATAAATGTTATCATTATTGTTTATTCGGACCTCTGTCATCATTTGTGTATGTGGAAACAATACACGACTTTTCGAGAGTATGTATCGACTCGTTCTCAAGTGTATAACTTAAAATATGTTTTTTTGTGTTTAACGTCCGACTATTGTGCACACTTGGGCTAATGCAGACGATGGGATGATTTATAGCGCATGAAAATCCCAAACTCTGGCCGGGAATCGAACCCGGATCCTCGGGGTGAAAGCCTAGTACGCTATGAACTAGGCCACCGAAGCGGCTACTTAAAATATGAACTTGGCAACTAGAACACAAGCTAAATACCCCTAGGTCAATTTTCGTCTTGTTTTTATTGTACATTTGGTTTAAGTCAATGAAATTTTTCTCTATTACAGCTGAAATCTGTTTTTATCTCGGAACGTATGATAACAGATAACTGTTATCATTATTGTTTATTCCGACCACTGTCATCATTTGTGTATGTGAAAACAATACACGACTTTTCAAGAGAATATGTATCAATTCGTTCTCAAGAAAACTTAAAATATGAACTTGGCAACTAGAACACAAGCTGAATACCCCTCAGCAAAAATCCTGCAATTTTCGTTTGTTTTATTGTAAATTTAGTTTTAAGTCAATGAAATTTGTCTCGATTATCGTTGAAATCCGTTTATCTCACGAAAGAGTGATAACAGATAACTGTTATTATTGTTTATTCGGACCCCTGTCATCATTTGTGTATTTGGAAATAATACACGGCGTTTCGAGAGTATAAGTCAACTCGTTCTCAAGAAAACTTAAAATATTAACTTGGCAACTAGAACACAAGCTGAATACCCTGACTGGCCTAAAAAACCTGCAATGTTCGTTTTGTTTTTATTGTAAATTTGGTTATTGACTTTGTCTCTGTTACCGTTGAAATCCGTTTATCTCAGAAAGTGTGATAACACATAAATGTTATCATTATTGTTTATTCGGACCCCTGTCATCATTTGTGTATATGGAAACAATACACGACTTTTCGAGAGTATGTATCGACTCGTTCTCAAGTGCGTAATTTAAAATATAAACTTGGCAACTAGAACACAAGCCTAGTTACCCTGACTGGCCAAAAAAACCTGCAATGTTCGTTTTGTTTTTATTGTAAATTTGGTTATTGACTTTGTCTCTGTTACCGTTTAAATCCGTTTATCTCAGAAAGTGTGATAACACATAAATGTTATCATTATTGTTTATTCGGACCTCTGTCATCATTTGTGTATATGGAAACAATACACGACTTTTCGAGAGTATGTATCGACTCGTTCTCAAGTGCCTAATTTAAAATTTGTTTTTTTGTGTTTAACGTCCGACTATTGTGCACACTTGGACTAATGCAGACGATGGGATGATTTATAGCGTATGAAAATGCCAAGTCCTGGCCGGGAATCGAACTTGGGTCCTCGGGGTGAAAGCCCATTACGCTATCCACTAGGCCACCGAAGTGGCTACTTAAAATATGAACTTGGCAACTAGAACACAAGCTAAATACCCCTATGGCAATTTTCGTCTTGTTTTTATTGTACATTTGGTTTAAGTCAATGAAATTTTTCTCTATTACAGCTGAAATCTGTTTTTATCTCGGAACGTATGATAACAGATAACTGTTATCATTATTGTTTATTCGGACCACTGTCATCATTTGTGTATGTGAAAACAATACACGACTTTTCAAGAGAATATGTATCAATTCGTTCTCAAGTAAACATAAAATATGAACTTGGCAACTAGAACACAAGCTGAATACCCCTCAGCAAAAATCCTGCAATTTTCGTTTGTTTTATTGTAAATTTAGTTTTAAGTCAATGAAATTTGTCTCGATTATCGTTGAAATCCGTTTATCTCACGAAAGAGTGATAACAGATAACTGTTATCATTATTGTTTATTCGGACCACTGTCATAATTTGTGTATGTGGAAATAATACACGGCGTTTCGAGAGTATAAGTCAACTCGTTCTCAAGTAAACTTAAAATATTAACTTGGCAACTAGAACACAAGCTGAATACCCTGACTGGCCTAAAAAACCTGCAATGTTCGTTTTGTTTTATTGTAAATTTGGTTTTAAGTCAATGAAATTTGACTCGATTACCGTTGAAATCCCTTTAACGGGGTTCCTATACCAATTATCGATCTAACCTAAAATTACAATAGCAGTTTAACGAACTAAATAAGCGATCCAGCCGCCTCGGTGGCCTAGTTGATAACGTACTGGGCTTTCACCCCGAGGACCCGGGTTTGATTCCCTGTCAGGGCTTGGCATTTTCATACGCTATAAATCATACCATCGTCTGCATTAGCCCAAGTGTGCACAATAGTCGGACGTTAAACACAAAAAAAAAAAATAAATAAAATAAAAATAAAAGTGGTCATAAAATTCAAAGGATCATTACTACTATTTATGTATAAGCTTTAAAATTCTCTAGTTGTCATGCCCTGAAAAAGAATCAGTCCTATTTTTTTTCACAGCCATAAGGTTAGCAATGTCTACCAACGTACACTAGAGGTACGATACTGTACGTCTAGGTGGGATTCTACACATCATAATTGTCCTAGCAAGTTTTGTTAACTATGAAATTGCTTAAACGTAGTTTAAAGTTATTAGATTTCAGTAAAGTGCCCAACTTTATTATTGTGGGTACGGAAATTATTGCAAGTCCCACTAAAATAAGTGACAACATTAATAAGTTAGCTGATGATAGATTAGTAGTAAAATCTAATAATTTACTTTAATTTCTGCAATAAAAAGTGATTTCAAGACTGGCACTCATTTTAAGGTTTTGTTCCTGGGTCTTACTACGATGAGTGACACACACACACACACACACACACACACACACACACACACACACACACACACACACACACATATATACACACACACATACACACACACACACACACACACACACATACACACACACACACACATATTTATATATATACCAACCGCCTCGGTGGCCTAGTTGATTGCGTACTGGGCTTTCACCCTAGGACCCGGGTTCGATTCCCGGCCAGGGTTTGGCATTTTCATACGCTATAAATCATCCCATCGTCTGCATTAGTCCAAGTGTGCATAATAGTCGGACGTTAAACACAAAAAAATATTTAAAAAAATAAAATAAAAAATAAACGATCGTCCATTTTACTTTAACACACAACTGCGGTTAAGGCGGTAAATAAATTAGTTGAGCTAAAGTCCGACAGATTGAGCCGAGCACAACGTGAGAAATGGACGTGTGCGGTCGTACAGATAAGGAAACCCATTCCCCACATGTGATGCTGGAATATTGGCGCTCCTACTACAGAGTTTATGGTTCGGAAGTATCAATACGACATTTGCACCGAGTTGTGTGGGCTGTGGGTGTTTTTTGGTGAAACGCACCTGCAGTAGCCGGACAGAGTGAAAACATCGCTTCGTGTGCAGTGTTTTTGTGGGATTTTAATTTAGCGTGCCATAGTAAGTAGTAGTTTTTAGCAGGATTTCGTTTAAAAATAAAAATTCAGTGAAGGCGAACATTTGAAAGCTGTATGTAGCGAAGATCGAACCGTTGTTGGCAGGCCTATATATATATATATCTAGGCCACCGAGGCAGTCATTCAGTCAGGACATTACTGTTTATATATATATATATATATATATATATGTGTTTAACGTCCGACTATTGTGCACACTTGGGCTAATGCAGACGATAGGATGATTTATAGCGTATGAAAATGCCAAGCCCTGGCCTGGAATCGAACCCGGGTCCTCGGGGTGAAAGCCCAGTACGCTATCAACTAGGCCACCGAGGCAGTCATTCAGTCAGGACATTACTGTTTATATATATATATATATATATATATATATATATATATATATCATATATATAGGACATATATATATCTATATATATATACCGTACTGGGCTTTCACCCCGAGGTTCGATTCCCGGCCAGGGCTTGGCATTTTCATACGCTGTAAATCATCCCATCGTCTGCATTAGCCCAAGTATATATATTTGTAACTATTTTAAGGCGAAAAGCACATCGAGCTATTAACGCCTTTCTAAATGTAAGTGTGAGTGTAAAGTGTTACAGTCGTAAGTGTAAGTGTGTGTTAAGACACGGGTACCGCGATTGACGTCTAAATCCTCTCAATATACCTCAGTTGTAATAATGTAAAAAAATCTAAATTATTTTGGATATAGAAGTAGAATGCTCTCTAGCGATTCCGTAAACGTTCCTCTACCGATCTCGACACCGGAATAACTACGGGAAGTACCCTAGTAATACTACTACAACCACGTGACCATTCCCACTCGTAATCCAGAAGCCGGACATAACTTTAAAAAACAACAAATAGCAACACATAAAAACATACGGTAGGCTTTTTTTAGCCCTCCCAATAAAATACCTTTAACTGATTTGGAAATTGAAAATAAAAACAGCTAATCTAAAAACTGTCACGCAATCCACCTTGGCGGTTTTAATTGCAATATTTTAACGATGCAATACGAACCCTTTCAACCACATCGCGCAATTACTGTTTCCTCCGCGCTAAAACATCAGTATAAGCCATCTACCAATAATTCCTGTATACGAGGTGTGGCTATTAAATAACGAGACTGACGCTGCGGCGGAACAAGCGCGCATGCGCCAACCGCTATTGACCGACAGCTGTTTAGTGTGAAGCTTATCTCTTCAGAATGCGGTTAGTCTCGTTTGTGAAACCAACACCGTTTAGTCATAACCTTCATTTCCGTTAGTGTTCTTATTTTTTTTTGCCGGGGAAAATGGTTAGTGTAATAATAGAGCAACGAATTGTTGTTAAATTTCACTTCAAACTTGGAAAAACCGCTACTGAAACTTATAATTTACTGAAAGAAGTGTATGGCAGTGAATGTTTATCGCGGGCACGTGTTTTTGAATGGTTTAAGCGTTTTCAAGATGGCCGACAAGACGTTGAAGATGATTTGCGGCCAGGTCGCCCTTCAACGTCAAAAACGGATGACAATGTCGAAAAAGTTGCTAATTTGATTCGGTCTGACCGTCGATTAAGTACTCGTGCAATTGGTGAAACTGTAGGCATTGATAAAGAATATGTACGGCAAATTTTACGTGACAATTTGAACATGCGAAAAGTGTGTGCCAAAATGGTGCCAAAAATTCTCACGTTTGAACAACAAAAATGTTTGTACTGACACTTTGGATGCCATTGAAAATGACCCAGATTTATTGGAAAGGATAATAACATGTGATGAATCGCGGTTTTTTACGTATGATCCGGAAACAAAGCGCCAATCCATACATTGGAAAACCCCAACTTCACCGAGAGTCAAAAAAGCAAGAATCAGCAAGTCAAAATTTAAAGCAATGATGTTTTTTTTCGATATTCATAGGATTGTGTACCTTCACTGGGTTCCTGGAGGTCAAACAATTAATCAACATTACTACCTTGAGGTACTTCGTAAACTACGTGAAAGAGTAAGGAAAAAACGACCCGAAATGTGGAAGGACAAATAATGGGTTTTCCACCAAGACAATGCGCCAGCTCATTCCGTGTTATCTGTCAAGAGATTCCTGGCCAAGTACAGCATCCCAGTGTTAGAACATCCACCTTACTCACCAGACCTTGCACTATGTGACTTCTATCTGTTCCCTAAGGTGAAATCTGCATTAAAAGGGACGAGATTTGAGTCCGTGGAAGCTGTAAAAGTGAAAGCGGCAAGAGTCCTGAAGGAGTTGACAGAAGATGACTTCCAGCACTGTTTCCAATGGAAAATTCGCATGGAGCGTTGTAGTGATAGAGAAGGGATGTATATTGAAGGTGATAATAAGTAATTATGTATACATTTTTTACAACGTCAGTCTCGTTATTTAATAGCCACACCTCGTATATTTCTATACTAAATACGATATGATTTACGATGTGAATTAAGGTCTGCTTTACTGTCTCAATAAATATTTGTTTCAATTGTCTTTGCTATTGGATGTATGTAATTGACCGCTATTGTTAAAACTGTCACTATTGTATGCAGAACAGCCCAGGCTCTGTAGGAGGGGAAGTAGAAAGGCCGAACAATGAAATGCATATTAATTAAATTTAATACAAAAACAACTTAAAATGTCCGAGCTGTTACCGACTTCCTTCGCGTTGGCCTACTTTGGCCGAGCTTACGGTAAAAAAGGGTCTTTTCGGTTATACCCTACCACCCGCTACCACCAGTCGTGTTCATTATTTTCTACAGAATCAGCTGACAATTGTGAATGTAGATGATAAATATTCGCACAACTGATGCTAGAAATCCATGTGTTCATTGCTGAGAACACAAAATACCAACATACGAGGTGTGTTCAGAAAGTAACGAGAATTTTAATTTTTGAACAAAATATTTATTTATTCTTCTACATTGATGTCGCCTTCAAAATATCCCCCATTGGCGATTATGCACTTGTGCCAGCGCTTCTTCCAATCCTCGAAACACTTCTCAAACTCGATCTTTGAGATAGCCTTTAGTTCTTTCAGCGATGCGCTTTTAATGTCATCTACGGCTGTAAAACGACGGCCCTTTAAGGTTCTCTTTATTTTTGGAAATAGGAAAAAGTCACACGAAGCCATGTCTGGCGAATATGGAGGCTGGGGCATCGTTACAGTACTGTTTTTGGCCAAAAATTCACGAACAAGCAATGAAGTGTGAGCTGGTGCATTATCGTGGTGCAAAAGCCATGAATTGTTTTTCCAAAGATCCGGGCGTTTTTTCGGATTGCTTCACGCAAACGGCGTTGAACTTGTAGGTAGTACTCATTATTGACCGTTTCACCTGGTGGCAGGAATTCATGATGCACTATGCCATTAATATCGAAGAACACGGTGAGCATAACCTTCACGTTCGACCGCACTTGTCGAGCCTTTTTCGGTCTTGGCGAGCCAGAATGCTTCCACTGGGATGATTGAGCATTAGTTTCGACATCATATCCGTAAACCCATGTTTCGTCACCTGTTATAATACGTTTCAGTAATTCTGCATCGTCGTTGACTTCATTTAGTGACTCCTGAGCAACTTCCATTCGCCGCTGTTTTTGTTCAAAATTCAACAATTTTGGAACGAATTTTGCTGCCACGAGTTTCATACACAAAACACTGGAAACAATGTAATGACATGATCCAATCGACATGCCAACATCATCAGCGACCTCTCTAATTGTGATTCGGCGATTGTTCATAACCGTTCTTTTCACTTTTTCCACGTTTTCATCGGTTGTTGATATGCTGGGGCGTCCAGGGCGTTCGTCATCTTCAACGTCTTCACGGCCTTCTTGGAAACGCTTATACCACTCGTAAACTCTTGCTTTACTCATAGCAGACTCACCATAGGCCTTTGTTAACATTTCACACACTTTGTTACACTTTATTCCATTTTTTAAGCGAAATTTGTTACAAATTCTTTGATCCATTTCTTTTAACAAACGAAAATCGCCGACTCAGAAAAACACGTCTAACCTTAGTGGCTGTCACAGACAAAGTCAACAATGAAAACAGCTGAAAGTTTTATCATACTTCAAGGGCATGTATACCAACATAATTTTAAAAAATTGACAATCGGACTTTCCAAGCCCGCGAAATAAAAAATTCTCGTTACTTTTTGAACACACCTCGTATATCTAAATAAACATACCTGATCTAACTTCATGAACATATAATGTTCTAAAACACATCCTTTTTTTCAATCACACAATACTGCTTCGTGCATCACCGTCATCTACAGTTTTTCTCAATAAAACGTAACTAGAGCCTTCTCACTTAGGCCTATAATTTTATGCAAAGAAATATTGTTACATACGAGTATTTAGAAATTCAATGTAGGCTAATTAGGACCTAAAAAATTATGATTTTTCTACCAAAAAAGTACACGTGTGGAACTCGGGGAGTTACCGACAGAAGCGAAGCTTTTGTTAATGATATACTGAATATGCAATTAGTTTGAAGATATGTTTACAAATACTTTACGTTTAAATAAATAAATACGTGAACCTAGCTTAGATATTATTTAATGCAGTTATAGTAAAAGGTCAGTGGTTTTATATTAGGCTAATTCGTAACAATCAGCTGAGTTCATTGAACAACTGATAGGCTATAAGTTGAAGGAACCGCCTCGGGTCGCCTAGTTGATAGCGTATTGGTCTTTTACCCCGAGGACCCGGGTTCGATTCCCGACCAGGGCTTGGTATTTTCATACGCTATAAATCGTCCCATCGTCTGCATTAGCCCAAGTGTGCACAATAGTCAGACGTAAAAAAAAATATATTTTTAGAATTCGTTTAAAAAAACCGAATTCTTCTGTACAAAATTAAATAGTCAAGAACTAAACACAAAATATGGTAAGATAAACAGAGTCAAGCACTTCAAATATCTGGGAGAAATTCTTGAACCCACAGGTGGCGAGAAGGCTGCGTAAAAGGTTCGGCTACTGAGAATGAAGAGGGCTCTTGGTATAACGCGTGATATCTACAATAAGAGATGTATGTCGACGCACACAAAAATCAGACACTACAACACAGTCATAAAACCGGAGGTATTATATGCAAGCGAGACGCTAGCACTCCACACAAAAGCTACCATGGAGGATATTTTAAAGGAAGAACGCAAAACTTGAGGAAGATCCTTGGCCCGAGATTAACAGAAGATGGATACAGGTTGCACTCGCGGAAGACCACAGAGAAGATATCGAACCTGGCAGCAGATATCAGAAGAAGGAGGCTTCGGTTCTATGGACACATCAGTAGACTCCCAACAACGAGACTTGCCAACAGAATCCTTAAGTATATACAAGGAGTAAAATCAACAACGTCGTGGATCGCACAAGTCAGAATAGACCTACATGACGCAGAAATAGACTCAACAGACGTTGAAGACAGGCACGCATACAGGAGAAAGATGCTCGGTTGGAAGGTCCCAGAGAATGAAATCCCAAAGAGAGCAGGGGTAAAATGGACGGAGGAGCGGAAGAGGATCCATGGGGACAGGATGAGGGAGGTGTGGAGGATTAGAAGGAACAAGACATGCGTTGGAGTGCTTTGCGTGATCTAATAGGGTCTATACGCAAATAATAATAATAATAATAATAATAATATATATATATATATATATATATATATATATATATATATATATATATATATACATAAGTTTAAGGTTATGCTGTTAAAAGCAAGCAATATTAACAACAATAATTATAAACGATTATAACGTTCACATATTGTACAACGCGCCGTAAGACATCGGCCGCGAAAAAATTGTTGGCGCATTTTTAATTTCGCCTTAGGCGACAATTTCACTAGAGCGGTTTCTGTAATGATTTATAAATTTTGGTTGCTAACTTGAACCAAACAAAAACTATAATAAAATCGACAAGCGCCGGGCCTCGCACTATTTCTAGTGCCCTAAGGGGCTCGATAAACTATTTCTATTATACATGCTTAGTAGTACAGTAAGAATGGCATTAGAGGTGGGTAAGAAAACACCAAACTGTTAAAACAAACTGTTTTTTCTATATACGAAAAACAAACTGCTTTTCCAAACGGTAACAAGCAGTTTGATTTGGACTGGATCGTGATTTGTTAAACAAGGACAGCTGTTTGGACTTCCCCACCACCAACGTTCTATTCGAACGTTGCCGCAAGCGCTAAAACTGTTTTCTGCTAACTGTTTTCCTGCTAATTTCTTTTCTTTAACCTGCTATTGCTTTTTCCCTTTATTTCAAAGTTTCTTGTTGCAACGTAGTGAAGTAAGAACTGTTTGGGCGTTGTCAACGTTTATCTCTATTTTGTTGCGAGTTATTTGAAAGTTTTAAATGTAAAATTTGTTGTTCAAACATTTTTTAAACTGGAAAAACAGCCATAATTGTGTTTTATTAGTTTTTCTCCGTAGTTTACTCTGTGTTTAGAAATTTATAAATATTTAGTGAAAAATTTTGAAAGTTTTCTTTTACTTTTTTTATGTTTTTAGAATTAAGTGCATAGTTTTTAATTATTTATTGGATGTGTGGACTTTTTAAAATTCACAATATCTACTCTTGTGTATATCTTGAATAATTTTAGGTTATTTTAGTACTTTTTCTAAACTAATTTTATTTATACGTATGTTTTATATTTATTATCAATCATCAATATATTTTAATCAACTAAAAATATTCTAAATCGTTTGCATTTCGGTAAATATGCAAAGGCTATTTAATTTTTAAGTAAAAAAAAAAGAATGCTTCTATTAGAAATTCATCGCATTTTGTAAATATAAAATGGCATACATAATTATTACGTTTTGAGAATGTAATTTAATTATTACTACACTTGTAAGGATTATTTTTTTGTAAATGCTTTACACCCAAAAACAGTTTAGGACATGGTTGTAATGGGAATGAAAAAGTAGTCTTAGAAAACTGATCGTTTGTGCTTATGTTTTAGCTGCTAATACAACTTCGAGTTTCATTTTTCTAAACTTGTTTTTTTCCAACTGTTTTTAAAAACAGTTGTTTTTTTCAACAAACTCTTGATATTTTGTAAAAACAGCAGAAACGCCCATCTCTAAATGGCATCAAGAATGTCTACTCGTGTATTAGTTGGACAACAGTCTGATTACCGGTAAGATAAAGAGTCCAGAACGAGAATATCTGGTTGAGTCAAGTTTGACGCGACGGGTGGTATAACAGGAAAACCCAAAAGTAAATACCACTGGCATCGACAACTTTCTTGATAAAAACAAATCAAGGGTATAGTCGTAATACAACCGCTTCGATCTGATTTAACGGCATTAAATACATACAGACTTTTTTTAGTTAAAACTGGATGTTATCGAGTTCAAAGAAAATCACTTTTAAGGTAATAGTTTCACATTGTAAGGTTTTTTTACAGAAACCTTCACTCTGGTACTCCATTAGATTTTTTACTATCTTACTTTTTCTTTTTTTTTAGGCGAAAAGCACATTGAGGCTATTCAGTTGCTAAGTTATATTTAAATGGGCACTTTAGATCAAGAGTTGACCCGTACTTTCGAAACGCCATATTGTTTTTGTGTAAAGAAATATCAGAAGAAGAAATGACATGAATTAGTGACAATTTAAAAACAGAAAATTTGTAAGGTTTATTATTGTTAAAGCCATTCATTCTCGGGCACGAAATTAATTGTCGTAGACGTGACGAAGGCAATGATTTCTAATTAAATGCAAGAAAGCCTGAAAGTGTGGAAGCAATTTACAGTATTTCGAAGTCATTACTCCAGTGTTGTCAATTAAAACCAACACTGGACTATGGACTCCGGACGTGGAGCGAAGCAAACGACCCGGGCGCCGCCTCTGTTCGTGACCCAGCCTTGGCGCCTGATGCCAGCTGATTTTGTGTTTATACGCTTATATACCGTGTAATTGGTACTTTTTTATCGTGTTTTTATTGTCACTATGGGTTTTGTCCGGGTGGAATTTTGCAATCGATTTTAAAATAACTTCCCGATGAGCTAGAGGTTTGAAATTTTGTATACAGCTCTAAACTCGATGACAATACAATAATATTGGCTTATTTATAAATATTGAACTGTGCCAAGGGCACTATTACTGGAATTGTTTGGCCATTATTTCGGCATGATCAAATGTACAATATCGACATTCCGTCTGTTTTCTTGCTATAGGTAGTAATACTGTCATTGCCACCTCGGTGGTCTAGTGGATAGCGTACTAGGCTTTCACCCCGAGGACCCGGGTTCGATTCCCGGCGAGGGCTTGGCATTTTCATACGCTATAAATCATCCCATCGTCTGCATTAGCCCAAGTGTGCACAACAGTCAGACGTTAAACACCAAAAAAAAAAAAAAACTCTTTGTTTAGTATAAGCCAGGATGGCCGAGTGGTCCAAGGTGCCAGCTTTAAGCTCTGGTTCCCGGTTGGGAGCGTGGGTTCGAACCCAACACGTGACCAATTTTTTTTTTTATAGTGTATTGGCAAGTTTATTTGTTTATTTTTTACAAAACTTATGTTTTAAAAAGTATTTAAAGTTGCATCGACTTGTCAACGATTTGGCAGTACGCTAATTTTACCTTTGCAAATTCAAAGTTTACAGTGAATAACAAAAATATACGATAACGACATTCCGTTTTTTTTTTTTTGGTATTTTAAAAATAATTGACAAGACTAAAAAGTAAAAACTAAAAATGAAAAAAAAAATTCTCATAAATCCATCAATCTATCGAGATTTATAAACCTATACAGATTCATAATCACACACAGATTGTCTTAAAAATTTGTGACAGTGAATTTCTATAGATATTAAAATATTTGTACAATTAAAAACACAAAACATGGGGCGCTTATAGGCTAATAGACAGTAGTAGTTACATAATTCCAAGCGTCCCACGTTTTTTGTTTTTAATTGTACAAGTATTTTAATATCTATAGAAATTCACTGTCACAAATTTTAAGACAATCTGTGTGTGATTACGAAACTGTATAGGTTTATAAATCTCGGTGGCATAGTGGATATCATACTAGGCTTCCACCCCGAGGACCCGGGTTCGATTCCCGGCCAGGGCTTGGCATTTTCATACGCTATAAATTATCCCATCGTTTGCATTAGCCAAAGTGTGCACAATAGTCGGACGTTAAAAATATATATATATATATAAATCTCGATAAATTGATGGATTTATAAGAATTTATTTTATACTTTTTAGTCCATTTTAAAAACGTTATTTTCTTTAAAATGTTTTTCTTATTTATATAATTATTTTATTTCATAATTTCCAGTTTGATCTATTAGTTGTCACCAGATAAATACGCTCTAATACCTACAATCACATTCTTACGCAACGGCTACGGGTGAACGTATTCAACAAACAGCTGATTTCGGGCAGCAGTTGTCTCTTCGATAATACTGTGTAAACTGGAACTATGTACCATGTCATATCGTAGTTCTGTTCCGGCTAGGAAGCTACCGACAGATAACTGGGGAAGTAGGCCTAACTCCACAAAATGGTACTTTTAACTAAAAATTTATTTTTGGAATTCAAATAAGTTTATGACCTTAATTTCACCAAAATCTGCTTCATCCAGGTCGGAAAGTCGGCAAAAGTTTTCAAAATTGCTTTTCTTTAACCACAAATTTATTTTATTTCAAATTTCGTATACCATCTTCAGTTACGTATCCTGATGTACGGTCAGGAGTTTCAGTAAAATCTGATGGTGTTAGTAAGCGCCCGATTTTTCTCAAATTTCTATTGAAAAATGAGCTCTTGCAACCGCCATTATGGTAAGACCCAGAGAAGTGGACCTTGAAATGAGCGCCGATCCTGACCTCTAGATAATTGGGGGGGGAGTAATTAAATTTAATGTATATTGTGTGTGTGTGTGTGTGTGTGCGCGTGCGCGCGTTACGTTCGGAATTTTAGTCCGGTTTGTTTCAAATTTGGCCCAAAAATCGATTATGACAACTCGAACAAGTTAACCCGCAAACTTCGATCAACAGAGTGTAAAGTGTTGAAGTCGTAAGTGTAGTGTTGTAAGTGTAAGTGTTTGTTAGAATCGGGTACCACGAGGGACGTCTAAATCCTCTCAATAGGTGCATTGAGTGTGTGTGTTTTTTTTGTGTTAAACGTCCGACTATTGTGCACACTTGGGCTAATGCAGACGATGGGATGATTTATAGCGTATGAAAATGCCAAGCCCTCGCCGGGAATCGAACCCGGGTCCTCGGGGTGAAAGCCTAGTACGCTATCCACTAGACCACCGAGGCGACTCTGTGTGTGTGTGTGTGTGTGTGTGTGTGTGTGTGTGCGCGCGCGCGTGTGTGTGTGCGTGCGTGCGTGTGTGTGCGTGTTTTTTATCGTTTTAGCCATCAAAAACACGTTACCTGTGTAACTAGTTTAATTAAATAGCTTTTTCACTGAACAACCGTGTCAGGTTACTATATTTTTTTTAATAATGGTGTTTTTATCACGCAAAAACCGTGTTAGGTTCACCACCCAACAACCGTGTAAGTTAAGTTACTGAGTACTTTTTTTAAAAAAATAAAGTTCTTTTATCGTTTTAACGATCAAAAACACGTTACCTACGTTCGCGCTGACAATTTTGAGGTTATGCGGGTCACTTTTATTTTCCATTTTTATCGTACTTCCCGCGCTTTTATATTTTGGGTTATTGCTTTTGGGCGTGTAATAAAGCTTTTTAGCAAAAAAACGAAAACACCCTACACTGCGTGTTTACCGTTACAAAGTCAACGGGACAACTATTAGGCCTACGCATTATCGAGTTGATCGCCTGAAAGACGTACAATATCAGGCTAAACTTAGGGACCCACTGTAAGGGAAAGTTGCCTACCCCTTACTAAACTTTCTGGTCGTATCTAACCACAAACTGCGGTTTTATGTTCCAAGTCGTTAGCACACATGATCTAACTGAGATAGGCCAATAATTAAGTTACATATCTTATTGATTACTAAATAATGGTGTGAATTCATTCCATAAGTATGATCAATTATTAGCTCGTTTCCACTGGAAAATGGGATATTTAGAGCGGTCATCACGGCAAGTTGTCCGGTCCTATTCGAACTCGGCACAAAAATCTATTTTGGTAACGTTCGATTTTGGACACTTAGTTTCAAAATGGTCATTTAAAATTTTAATCAATTTGTATCTTTTTTGTTTGAAATATTTCTGAACAACTGATTTCATCATCGAAAACTGCATAAATTAGCATTTGGAATTTTCAAAATCCGTTGAAATTAAGACATTTAAGGTTCATTTTCGTAGGCCTAATTTCACTGCAATGCGGAAGTTTTTTTTTTGTGGTGTTTAACGTCCGACTATCGTGCACACTTGGGCTAATGCAGACGATGGGAAATAAATGCCAAGCCCTGGCCGGGAATCGAACCCGGGTCCTCGAGGTGAAAGCCCAGTACGCTATCAACTAGGCCACCGAGGCGGCTATGTTCAAGTTTAAAACCCCAATGTTTGCAGGTTTTAATGCTGTTTATGACGGTGCAGTCAGAGTTTCAAAAACAGGATAAGATTAAAAAAATAACTTCGGAAATTTTGCTTCCATCACGTCAACAAGACAACTGCCTACCGCTGTTTAAAGTTGAATTCAAAGAGGAATAATCCTTTTGCATGCACAAACTTTCTCGTACCCAATATTTCCCAAAGTAACTAGTGCGGAAGATTTAGGACGAAAAGCCAGACAATCTGTATACATTCTCAAAAACGGTTCTTCAGGTTTTGTAAAGTTTTGTTTTTAAAAATGTTACTTAAGGTTGGAGTATTAAAGCTATTACAGTTTATTCGTATGTTTGTCATCATTTGTGCATATAGAAACAATACACGACGTTTGTCATCATTTGTGCATTTAGAAACAATACAGACTTTTTGTTATCATTTGTGCTTATGAAACAATACACGACGTTTGTCATCATTTGTGTATTTAGAAACAATACAGACTTTTTGTTATCATTTGTGCTTATGAAACAATACACGACGTTTGTCATCATTTGTGTATTTAGAAACAATACAGACTTTTTGTTATCATTTGTGCATATAGAAACAATACACGACGTTTGTCATCATTTGTGCATTTAGAAACAATACAGACTTTTTGTTATCATTTGTGCTTATGAAACAATACACGACGTTTGTCATCATTCGTGCATATAGAAACAATACACGTTTTGTCATCATTTGTCATACACGACGTTTGCATTGCATAGAAAGCCGCCTCGGTGGCCTAGTTAGCGTACTGGGCTTTCACCCCGAGGACCCGGGTTCTATTCCCGGCCATGGCTTGGCATTTTCATACGCTATAAATCATCCCATCGTCTGCATTAGACTAAGTGTGCACAATAGTCGGACGTTAAACACCGGGAAAAAAATGTGCATATAGAAATAATACACGACGTTTTGTCATCATTTGTAATACACGACGTTTTGTTATCATTTGTAATACACGACGTTTTGTCATCATTTGTGCATATAGAAACAATACGCGACGTTTCGTGTGTATCAACTCGTTTTCAAACGCTAATTTTAAAACAAACATAGAACTATTGTATTAGCCTAACATGTTGAAACATCGCAAAATTAAGCCGAACTGTAAGAATTGTTTATCTTCAAAAAACACTGCCCAGTTTTCTTTTTAAAGTCTATACTTCGTAATTCTTCGTAATTTTATTTTTATTTTATTTCTAAAATTTCGGCAGATAAATAATCCGTTTTATGGCAACACGATGACGTCACCACTATATTATTCTTCATTGCGTAGGCATCTGTAAGAACGCGCTGTTATCGATAAAACGCATTTCTAAGAACAACAACCGGATTTATTATATTTCTGAATAAACGAATCTGTTCCTTTTTCCCGCGTAATTATGTATAATCGCCAAAGTTTGACCCGACAGTCATACAGAATAACGATCAGTATAGATGAAAGTCTTGCCTAAAATTTTACAGAAGGGTTATTTTTTCAGGTATTTCAGGACGCAATTAAGGATATTTTCAGGATTGCTAGACACCCGGTAGTTTCTTTATTACTGTATTTATAAATGACTACAGCTTAGAAGCTAAATTTGCGATAACAGAATAACGCATCCTTAGGAAGTTACCGGTCGCTCAACAAAAGCTACCGGAAAGACGGGACCTGGAGAATAGCCACCAATGAATCAGTATACAAATATATCGACCCAGTTCTAAGTGTAATGAAAAAACGAAGAATTTCCCACTTCTTTCACACATTAAGAATGCCGGAGGACAGAATCCAGACAACTAGTCATTACTTCTCATTAGAAGCATCAACAGGAAAACACAGGGAATATACATTACACAAGTCCTCAGAGACCTCGGTGAAATAGGATTGAAGATGGATGATGCAACAGACAAATGTAAAATAACACGCATTCTTAAGACTAATAAATTTAAAGTGGATAAACCGAAGAGACACAAGAAGGTAGTGATCACTGATGCCGTCAGGAAGCAACGATCTGATCGAATGAGGGAATCGAAAAAAAACGACAGCTTAGAAGCTAAATTTGCGATAACAAACAGAATAACGCATCCTTAGGAAGTTACGGAGCTGGTTGGTTGAGTTCGCGGATTATAAAACAGAAACCTTGGCCCAGTTTCGGCAGTGGGCTACTACAGACTCCGCACATAAAGGCGAAACAGTGCCGAGACACAAAGGAAAGAAATACGGAGCGAGAGCGGGAGGACGTGGGGTAGGGAGGAGGGATCCTATTTCCTACCCCTCTTCTTTGTCAAGAACGAGGGTCAGAATTGATGGAGGGGAATGTGATTGCTTTTAAGAGGGAGGGTGCGCAGAGAAGGGTCGGATAACGAGAGAGGGGCTGCTCCTAACTCCGCACTCCCACCCTCCGTATTTCTCTCTCCCGTAGAAGCATTTCATTTCGTTATCTACTGACTTCATTTTTTTCTCCGTACGTGCGGGTAGGAGGAGAGCAGACGGTATTTAATCATCTCGGGAGCACGTGGAAAAGTTGACTGACAAGCCTGACCGGGGCGATTCCATCCGCGTACAAAATACCTTCGAAATCTTCAGGAATGCGGTGAAATTAGTTCCGAAATACAGTAACACAACCAACGCGGGGAACAAACAAATACGGTTATAATATTATTATTTATTTGGACTTTTGCCATCAGTTGTGTAAATACGACGTTTCAAGAGTGTAAATCAACTCTTGTTCTTTGTTTTAAATCAACTTCAGGTCTTAGTTTTACTTTTTGGACGTTTGCCATCGTGTGTGTACGCGAAATTTCGGGAGAACGAATCAACTCTCATTTTTGTCTGTTTTTTTAATCAGTTGAATTTGTTTCTTGTTTCGAGCGTTTGATAGCGTACTGGGCTTTCACCCCGAGGACCCGGGTTCGATTCCCGGCCAGGGCTTGGCATTTTCATACGTTATAAATCATCTCATCGTCTGCATTAGCCCAAGTGTGCACAATAGTCGGAAGTTAAACACAAAAAAAAATCGAGCGTTTGTTTTCTGAATTAATATAGTTCCGAGCATCAATGATTTAAATTAGGCGCTCGAAAACGAGAGAGTTGATTCACACTAGAAACGTTCTAGATTATTTCACGCTACACATAATAACACGCACTACACATATTCCAATAAAAGATAATAATTTGTATACTCCATCGTTAAGTAATCCTTTATGGGCTATTAAATATCAAGTACATTTATGTTAAAATCATTTCGTAATTGCTAAAAAAACTATAAAATTAATTATTCACAGTACAGTACTTGCTTATATTAGGATAATCGAATACAGTATTTAAGCCTGCTCTTCTCTAATTAACCGATCAGCTGTTTCCAGGCTATTAAATACGTTTAACAGTTAACTGAACAGCTGATAACTAATAACTATACATATATTTTTGGCGTGGCTAATAATGTCATTACCGTTATGTATGGTTTACTAATTCACCACTGAACATTTGAACCCCCCCCCAAATAGGCCAATTAAAATTTCCGTTAAATAATCAGCCTAAATTCACCACTGAACATTTGAACCCCCCCCCCCAAATAGACCAACTAAAATTTCCGTTAACTAATCAACCTAAATTCATCACTGAACATTTGAACCCCTCCCTCCCAAATAGGCCAATTAAAATTTTGATTAACTAAGCCTAAATTCACCACTGAACATTTGAACCCCTCCCTCCCAAATAGGCCAATTAAAATTTTGATTAACTAAACCTAAATTCACCACTGAACATTTGAACCCCTCCCTCCCAAATAGGCCAATTAAAATTTTGATTAACTAAACCTAAATTCACCACTGAACATTTGAACCCCTCCCTCCCAAATAGGCCAATTAAAATGTCCATTAATTAATCAGCCTAAATTCACCACTGAACATTTGAACCCCTCCCTCCCAAATAGGCCAATTAAAATTTTGATTAACTAAACCTAAATTCACCACTGAACATTTGAACCCCTCCTCCCAAATAGGCCAATTAAAATTTTGATTAACTAAACCTAAATTCACCACTGAACATTTGAACCCCTCCTCCCAAATAGGCCAATTAAAATGTCCATTAATTAATCAGCCTAAATTCACCACTGAACATTTGAACCCCTCCCTCCCAAATAGGCCAATTAAAATTTTGATTAACTAAACCTAAATTCACCACTGAACATTTGAACCCCTCCCTCCCAAATAGGCCAATTAAAATTTTGATTAACTAAGCCTAAATTCACCACTGAACATTTGAACCCCCCTCCCAAATAGGCCAATTAAAATGTCCATTAACTAATCAGCCTACATTCACCACTGAACATTTGAACCCCCCCCCCCAAATAGGCGAACTAAAATTTCCGTTTAACTAATCAACCTAACCAGTGCTTTTATGGAACACGTATTGTTTACATAAATTTATTAATATAAATTTATATAAAATTATCGAATGTTTTTTTTTAACAAAGTTGGTAAAGATTTTAAAAAACCGTATTTTTATTCAGGCTAATTATGTTGGTGTTAGACGCGCAGAGGGCATAGATCACTGTAAGGTCTGTTCGATAAGGCAACCCGCGTAATGGACTAACGTTAAAATAATACTGTTATCTTTGTTTCTTGTGGGATAGGATTGTCCAAAAAGTGTAAAATTGTGAAAGCTGGGAAAAGGAGGAAAAGGTACTTAACATTCAATTAATAATTAGTACATGTGACACACATAGGCTAGATTACAGCCTGTCGGGTTAGGTTAGGCCAGTGGTCGGCAAACGTGTCGTCCAATAGAGCCATTAAAAAATTGAAGTTTATTCAAAGAGACATTTTTTAAAACTTAAGCTTTGTTTTAGTGGAGACATTTTTATAGAAATAATTAGAATTAAAAGTACACGCGAGCTTGCCTTTGCTAAATATGTATTAGTTTAACTAACGGTACATTAAATAAAACTTGGTACCATATTTATATAAAGATAATATTTATTCAAAAATATAACAAATTAAATAATATAAAAGGTTTCCTTTAAAAATACTACAAATACTCCACTAATGTGAACAATGGCCTTGCATTTCCTTGGAAAGTGAGGGCGTCAGGTTTGTATGTTGTCTCTAAATCGGTGTAAAGACGCTCGAATTTTGAGCTCCACAATTCTTTATTTTTTAAATCCAGCAACTGCATTTCAAAGCTACCAATAGCAATATTAAAGGGCGAAAACTTTATTTCTGTTGCCGCGGCGTTCAGAGGTTTTTTAACAAAGACTAACGTCGCGTTGCTGTTTTTAAAGTTTTTGATCCTGACGAGAAAAGCTTCCTTCATATTTAACAGTGTTCTGAAGTAGCAAATGTCAATATTGGACTTATTTTCTCGACAATATTTCAATAGGCATGGAAGTGTATTAGAGTTTCTCTTTCAAAATCTTCGGCAAGAGGCAACAATTTGTTTTCGAATAAAATTACTTCTTCTAACGTCGAAAAAAATGTCTGTAGGCTTGCGTTTCAAAAAGTTTACTCGTCTCTTACAAGGCAAGTTAATACATAATATTCCGTGCCTGCACTAAAGATTTCGTGGAACAGCCGCAGCCAAGGAGTCAAAGAGCCGCGGTTTGCCGACCACTGGGTTTGTCAGTTAGGCATGTAGTATTTTTTAATCTAAAGAAAAGTGATTTGCAATAACATTGAAATCAATAGTGATCGCTGTTGCAATAGTGAGGCTGTTGTGATAGTGATTGCTGTTGCAACAGTGATTGCTGGAACAATACTGAGGCTGTTGTAATAGTGATTTCTGTTGCAACAGTGATTGCTGGAACAATAGTAAGGCTGTTGTGATAGTGATTTCTGTTGCAACAGTGATTGCTGGAACAATAGTAAGGCTGTTGTGATAGTGATCGCTGGTACAGTATTGAGGCTGTTGTGTAGTAATCGCTGGTACAAAAATGAGGCTGTTGTGATAATGATTTCTGTTGCAACAGTGATTGCTGGTACAATAGTGAGGCTATTTCGATAGTGATATCTGTTGCAACAGTGATCGCTGGTACAACAGTGAGGCTATTTCGATAGTGATATCTGTTGCAACAGTGATCGCTGGTACAATAGTGAGGCTGTTGTGATAGTGATCGCTGGTACAAAAGTGAGGCTGTTGTGATAATGATTTCTGTTGCAACAGTGATTGCTGGTACAATAGTGAGGCTATTTCGATAGTGATATCTGTTGCAACAGTGATTGCTGGAACAATAGTAAGGCTGTTGTGATAGTGATCGCTGGTACAATAGTGAGGCTGTTGTGATAGTGATCACTGGTACAAAAGTGAGGCTGTTGTGTAGTAATCGCTGGTACAATAGTGAGGCTGTTGTGATAGTGATATCTGTTGCAACAGTGATTGCTGGTACAATAGTGAGGCTATTTCGATAGTGATATCTGTTGCAACAGTGATCGCTGGTACAACAGTGAGGCTATTTCGATAGTGATATCTGTTGCAACAGTGATCGCTGGTACAATAGTGAGGCTGTTGTGATAGTGATCGCTGGTACAAAAGTGAGGCTGTTGTGTAGTAATCGCTGGTACAATAGTGAGGCTGTTGTGATAGTGATATCTGTTGCAACAGTGATTGCTGGTACAATAGTGAGGCTATTTCGATAGTGATATCTGTTGCAACAGTGATCGCTGGTACAACAGTGAGGCTATTTCGATAGTGATATCTGTTGCAACAGTGATCGCTGGTACAATAGTGAGGCTGTTGTGATTGTGATCGCTGGTACAAAAGTGAGGCTGTTGTGATAATGATTTCTGTTGCAACAGTGATTGCTGGTATAATAGTGAGGCTATTTCGATAGTGATATCTGTTGCAACAGTGATTGCTGGAACAATAGTAAGGCTGTTGTGATAGTGATCGCTGGTACAGTATTGAGGCTGTTGTGTAGTAATCGCTGGTACAAAAGTGAGGCTGTTGTGATAATGATTTCTGTTGCAACAGTGATTGGTGGTACAATAGTGAGGCTATTTCGATAGTGATATCTGTTGCAACAGTGATCGCTGGTACAACAGTGAGGCTATTTCGATAGTGATATCTGTTGCAACAGTGATCGCTGGTACAATAGTGAGGCTGTTGTGATAGTGATCGCTGGTACAAAAGTGAGGCTGTTGTGATAATGATTTCTGTTGCAACAGTGATTGCTGGTACAATAGTGAGGCTATTTCGATAGTGATATCTGTTGCAACAGTGATTGCTGGAACAATAGTAAGGCTGTTGTGATAGTGATCGCTGGTACAATAGTGAGGCTGTTGTGATAGTGATATCTGTTGCAACAGTGATTGCTGGTACAATAGTGAGGCTATTTCGATAGTGATATCTGTTGCAACAGTGATTGCTGGAACAATAGTAAGGCTGTTGTGATAGTGATCGCTGGTACAGTATTGAGGCTGTTGTGTAGTAATCGCTGGTACAATAGTGAGGCTGTTGTGATAGTGATTTCTGTTGCAACAGTGATTGCTGGTACAATAGTGAGGCTATTTCGATAGTGATATCTGTTGCAACAGTGATCGCTGGTACAATAGTGAGGCTGTTGTGATAGTGATCGCTGGTACAAAAGTGAGGCTGTTGTGATAATGATTTCTGTTGCAACAGTGATTGCTGGTACAATAGTGAGGCTATTTCGATAGTGATATCTGTTGCAACAGTGATCGCTGGTACAATAGTGAGGCTGTTGTGATAGTGATCGCTGGTACAAAAGTGAGGCTGTTGTGATAATGATTTCTGTTGCAACAGTGATTGCTGGTACAATAGTGAGGCTATTTCGATAGTGATATCTGTTGCAACAGTGATCGCTGGTACAAAAGTGAGGCTGTTGTGATAATGATTTCTGTTGCAACAGTGATTGCTGGTACAATAGTGAGGCTATTTCGATAGTGATATCTGTTGCAACAGTGATCGCTGGTACAGTAGTGAGGCTGTTGCAATAGTGATCGCTGGTACAGTAGTGAGGCTGTTGCAATAGTGATCGCGGGTACAATAGTGATGCTGTTGCAATAGTGATGGTGTTACAGTAGTGATCGCTGTTATAACAGTAATGCTATAACAATAGTAACAGTATGAACTATGAGGTAGTCTAAAAAAATTCAAAAGAGAAAGTTTTAAATTTAAATTGAACACAAAGTGCCCCTAGTAAAAGAAAGTGATGTATACAATGAAGTACTAAAGTCCTAAATACAACTAATTGTAAAATAAACTCATCTCATCTCCAGATACATAACTTTCTCACATTCAGGAGCTATCGACGAAATATTCTCATATCGGACTTTTAAGTTCTTATAATCGGATTTTGGTCATAAAATCTAAATAATCACACTGAAGTCAGAATTCCAAATTTAAAATAAAATTTACTGTCGAAAACTAATTTATTGGTTTTCCTTTTCGACTTTACTCCCGAACTGTAAATGGGGGGGGGGGTCGATGTGGTAAAAGCACCGGTTAGTCTGCTGAATCTCTAAACTGCGCACCTTAAGGTTCATAGTTCTAGCCGCAGTTACTCCCGTTGCTGTTCCCTTACCGTTAACGCTGATCACTCGTAGCACTCATTAGTCTAACTGGCATACAGTTAGGCTATAGACGTTACGAAAAATTAAAAAAAAAAGCTCTGTAAATTTCTTCTATTTCTAATTTAGTTGGCTACACTGATTCACCATTTTTCATATATGACCATTCAACAGAACATGATAGGCTAAACCGGCTGTCGATGTTTTCTCCATAGCTCTTACAGCTTATGTTTTACTATAGAGAGCCGCCTCGGTGGTCTAGTGGATAGCGTACTAGGCTTTCACCCCGAGGACCCGGGTTCGATTCCCGGCGAGGGCTTGGCATTTTCATACGGTATAAATCATCCCCACCGTCTGCATTAGTCCAAGTGTGCACAACAGTCGGACGTTAAACTCTAAAATATATATATATATATATATATATATATATATATATATATATATATATATATATATAGAGAGAGAGAGAGAGAGAGAGAGAGAGAGAGAGAGAGAGAGACTAGTACGTTTTTTTCAACAAGAAAATTGCGACTATAGCTACATAATTATATGTGATAGACACGTACTTGATGAAAGCAATGCTAAACCAAACCGGTTTGTTTTACAGGCTACATCAATATTACCGCAGACTCCCAACCGTGGTTACTGAATTTTGACAGATTTACAGCAGATATCAACGCTACCCATCTTCCTCACACTTGTACGATTGAGGTCAGCTCCGTGCTACAGCGAAGCGACCCAGTGTAGCAACTTCTCCCCCCCCCCAAACACTCCAGCCCCGTAATCTCTTCTCCCCTCCATCCTTCGTTTTATGCATTTCTCGTTATACAGTCACAACGTAGGAAATGTGAGTTATAGACAAAACTCGCTGAGAGGGGGGGGGGAGGTTATCGCGCAGGTCCACTCAGAACAATCTAAAAATAGATTTCCAGTCTCGTGCTGCATACTAGGGAAATCAGGCCAAGAAATTAGTAACCGCATTTTCCTTGCCGGCTGGAAAACGTAAGGAATTTTCCAATATAATCAAGATATAAAATGTTTTGGTACAAGAAGGAGATGTTAAATTATATTTACGGCAGTCTTGTCGAACAGAAGTCATGTTTTGGATCCGTTTTTCCAAAGGATAAGCCCGTGTTTTGGTTGAATGACAAATATTAGTACAAATCTATCGAATTAGAATGATATTACAAGGGGTAGGGAATTTACTCTTGTTTATAACAGAATTTTTGTATATATGAAACAATGTTTCGATATTAAATCAACTTTTTTAAGAATCTAACAAAAAACACTCGTAATGTAGTGTTTTTGTTAGTTTTGCACGCTTGGGCTAATGCAGACGATGGGATGATTTATAGCGAATGAAAATGCCAAGCCCTGGCCGGGAATCGAACCCGAGTCTTCGGAGTGAAAGCCCAGTACGCTATCAACTAGGCCTCGGAGGTGGCTGTGTTTCACCGAGAGGTTTTTTACCACTCGGGATATCATCAGATTTTTGTACTTTAATTAACACAGGCCTAAATATCTAGGCTTGCTTTCTAGTTGCTAAGTTTAGATTTTAAGTTAGGCAGTTGAGAACTCTCGAAACGTCATGTATTGTTCCGTATACACAAATGTGCGAATAACAAAATAATAATAAAAAATATTCCGGTAATAATAAAAATTCTTGTTTGTGGCTGGCATTTAGGCCTATTGGTTCTAAAATCAACAGTAGGTAGGTTCTAAATGTAAAACACAAATGTAGGCTTGTGTTTATTTGTCGTTCGCGGTTTATTTAAAAAATAAACACTTTTTTTGTGTTGTTTAACGTCCGACTGTTGTGCACACTTGGGCTAATGCAGACGATGGGATGATTTATAGCTATGAAAATACCAAGCCCTTGCCGGGAATCGAACCCGGGTCCTCGGAGTGAAAGCCTAGTACGCTATCAACTAGGCCACCGAGGCGGCCAAAATAAAAATAAAAAAAAACTACCAGTAGGTCACAATACAAAGTGGGTCATCATTAACAAAAATGTATACATAAATTGGTTCACTATCATAGTACATTAGAGTATGCTAAAGTATCGTCTGCATTAGCCCAAGTGTGCACAAGAGTACGCTAAAAACTATAAACTGAAATAAGTATGGAGCCTGAAATACCGGAGCTTGCACCTGTAAGGTCTACACACTTGTCTCCCGGCTTCTCTAGGCCATTACTCTTCCAAGATACACAATTTCACGCACATTGTAGGTTATAAAACCGGTTTCTCGGCTCTAAAAGACCGACCGGTTGTAAAAAGCTCTTTATAGAGGTTCTTTTATAGCATTTCCAGCGATATATCCAATTAGGAAGGCCGATTGGCCTAACTAGCGACCAATATCATTTTGACCTCAGAAACTATTTTTATTATTATTGCACTGTGCTTGAGTTAAAATCTGAAATGAGGTCGGTTGTAATAATGTAGTTAGCTTATTTGATTTGACTTCGACACCATAAACAGTTAACTTAAGGAGAATAATATTAATTATAATTTTGGTGTTTAATACATTACATTTACACAAAATGTATTAGTAATATTTTTATTTTCCAAATTCACTTTTTGTCAATCCGTATTTTTTCATCTTAAAACTATTACGTTACGGCAATTTTTTGACCAATTTTATATGGTAATGTATTTTTTGGTTTTTCTTAATTAATATTAAATAAAATAGAATAGCAACTTACGTAATGATTCCAAAAAGAAATATTTGTTGACCAAACTTCCTCACTAGCACCTGTCCAGTCTTGCCACAACACGAAATTCACTGCACAAAAAAAACGAAGTTTTTAAAAATACGCAAGAACATACACCAGCCTTAACAATCACCAACTCAGACTCGCCAGCACTTCCCTTTGCCTGACATAACGGGTCTCCGTGAAAAGATTAAAGTTGTAACTAAACAGACCAATGAGAATACAGTATTTCATGAGCTACTCGTCTGCCGATTGGTGGTCGATACTGCACCGTGGGGGGAACGGCAGCGCATGCCTAACACCGTAGGGGGAAGTGGAATCACTCTGAAGGCGGCTTAATTTACAAAGCTGTTTTTTTCCTTCTCGTCTCCAACGTTGTGTGCGACGGAGAGAAACAGCTGTGCTTTCCGTCTTTGTCACGCCCATGGCGTTTAAACCTCGACTGTTCGAACCGGTTCGCAGAGGAAGGGAATGAAAAACTATAATAAAAGGAGTGGGGAGCGGGGTTTTGAACTTTCTACTAGCCGTACTAAAAACATTTTGAATAATCAACAATTAATTCTGATGTTATTAATTTCTGTTGTAGAAAATATTGTTAAATTCGCGAAAAAAGTAGTTTGCTTCAAAAATTGTTTCGAAACAAATCAGTTACAAAAGTGTTTTTATGTTAAGTCTAGAAAATTTGGTATATTTTTTATGATAATAATTGCAAACTCGTTAATCAAAATTCATAAAAACATAAGACAGGCAGTAGCCAGTATCGAAATGTTGACACTTTCGAATGTTTCTAAATTCTTATACACATTCTTGTAGTTTATACTAAGTATAATGTAGGCTACTCATTTTATGGCCGCCTCGGTAGCCTAGTTGATAGCGTACTGGGCTTTCACCCCGAGGACCCGGGTTCGATTCCCGGCCAGGGCTTGGCATTTTCATACGCTATAAATCATCCCATCGTCTGCATTAGCCCAAGTGTGTACAATAGTCGGACGTTTAACACACACAAAAAATATTTTATGCATCATGGTCACCGACTGAATAATGCAAATGAGATTCATCAAGTGTTTTTTTTTCTTTCACTCGTTTCGGGAGTAAGCTACTGTTCCATCATCAGAAATATATCATTGGCCTTAGCTCTTTAACAAATATTACCTCTCTTTTTTCATTAGGCCCTACTGTAAAACGCATCACTTATCAAAACACAGTAATAAAGCAAAATTTCCCTTCTTTGCGATGTTTTCGTAGCCTAGGCTTATCTTTTCCTGTAATACCAGTATATAATACTAAGAAGAGGACCCTGTCCGTTAAATCTTCAGTTTCGCTGAGGATAGCCTATCCCCACCCTACTTCGTGCAAGAAAACGATCTTGCATCAAAGTGACGTCCCATATAACGTCTAACCTACACAACTAATCAGAGGTTCTGCACTTAAAATTATTTTAATAAATAGGACGACCTATTTTTTCCGTCAAGTGATCTATTTACTCACCTCGTAAAGGCTATCGCGGTTTCGAAACCTTATTGTTTCATCTTCAGGCCGTAATACAAAATGTCAAATCGTTCTGTCAGGTCGTCACAAAGTTAAACAAAACCATCGTTGCAAGTATCGTAAAATGTAAATTTTACATAAATTTTTCCAAAAAAAATTGCAAAAATTAACAGGAAAGACGACCGTTGAAGAGAAAGTTTGAAAGGAGCCAATCAGAAGCGAGCACGTCAGGTTTACTGTACACGTGTTGAATAGAGGAGGGGTACGAGTTGGAGATAGAAAATTATAAATAGGACGGGCCATAATATTGGTGACCAGCATAGGTATAGTTTTTGAAGATGGAGTTTCTCCGAAACGCGTCAAGAAAGTAGAATTGACGAAGCTATGGA
This sequence comes from Callitettix versicolor, assembly GCA_022606455.1. Taxonomy (NCBI): domain Eukaryota; kingdom Metazoa; phylum Arthropoda; class Insecta; order Hemiptera; family Cercopidae; genus Callitettix; species Callitettix versicolor. The sequence continues at coordinate 110,452,925 of CM040186.1, read as the reverse complement.
AGGCAGATCACTAGACTGAACATAGTGATAATAATCCTAGCAGAAAAGAAGAAGAATATAAAAAGAGTTTGATCGTAAAACGTGTTTAGTTTTATGACGTGTGTTTTCGATGTTTTCTTTAACTGTGATGACCTCAAGAGAAGGATTTGACATTTGTATTACGGCCTGAAGATGAAACAGTAAGGTTTCGAAACCGTGATAGTCTATATGGAATAAATAGACCACTAGACGAGAAAACTAATTATTTAACTATGTGGTTCGGTGATTATGTGGCAAAATTGTTTTCATAATGGAATAATAGGCCCTACACAACGTTTCTAGAGTGTAAATCACTCTGGAAGTCAATTGCCAAACTTCTCGAAACGTTGCATTATCCCACATGCGCAAATGATGATGCCCGACTAAAAATAATAACAAACAATGACTGTTATAAACAGAACTCCATAGATAATTAGCCTGAGACGATTATTATTGTCAGAAATTCAACAGTGTAAGCAGAAAACTCGCTTCTTAATTAAGTTTTGATACAATATAGGCACTATTAGTCTACAATAGGAAATGGGACACGGTGGTCGATGTGGCAAAGCACTGGTTAGTCTGCTGCGTCTTTTAACTGCGCACCTTAAGGTTCTTAGTACTAGCCGCAGTTACTCCCATTGCTTTTTCCTTACCGTTAACGCTGATCTCTCGTCCTCATTAAAGTATGAACGTTAACGGGGGGGGGGATACAATAATAGGAAAATGTAGTTATTCTACTTATCTAAAAATGTAATTTCCTAACAACAAACAACCCATTATTAAAAGTATGTTATTATTATTATTGGACAATTGTAACTGCGACAGTAACAGGAAAACGTTTACCGACGATATATTGACACTTATCTTATCCTGATACGGTGGTGTAGTCTGTCGTGTAAAGATAAGATCACGTAAGATTTTATCACTGAAACCGCAGCGTAACAAACCACGTCAGTAGGCCTATTAATATGGTAAAGCCCTTCCAATTATTGTTTATTGACCCAAATGAAAAGTAAATTTAATTTATACTTTCCTGGTTCCATCTTGTGACCTCTTCTTTCTTATGATGCGTTTTGAACTACGAGGTGCAGGAGTATCATTTATCTGGATTCCTGGTCACTGTGGAATATTTGGAAACACTGTAGCAGATAATGCGGCAAAGGAAGCAACTTTTCTGCCGCCATACACTCAACGTGTAATCTTGTCTGACTTTCTTTGTCACGTAAAAATTCATCTACAGTGGGAAAATGAATGGGCAGCTACAAGCAGTAACAAATTGAGGGTAATTAAAAATACTGTTCGTCCTTGGGGGTCGTCAATACGTGCAAGTCGTAGAGAAGAGGTGGTGATCACCCGCCTTCGCAATGGTCACTTCATGTTAACGCATGGATTTCTGATGGAACGCGGGGACCCACCTGAATGCGAGTTCTGTAGGGAAACCATCACAATAAAACATATATTGCTCGATTGTGATGGTTTCCAAAATGTGCGTGTTATGTGTGGTCTGAGCAACTGTTTGCAGACGATGTTGGGAGATGGTGCCTCGGCCGTTGACCGGGTTCTAAACTTCCTTCATCGTCTGAATGTTTTAAATAAAATTTAATTTATTATATTTGTAATTTCTTGTGTTATTTTATTTATTTATTTTATCTAAAAACTTTATTTATGTTATATTTATTATGCATACTTTTACGTATTGTTATTAAATTTTATTCATTATTTATTGTTATTTAGTTCTTAAGTATAATATAGCTATACCTGTTATCTAAATTTTTAATGTATTTTTACTGTTACAGTTTGTTGTTTTTGTTGTTGTTTTCTTCTTAAGTAAAATTTTGTTTAATTTTTTTTTATATATTTTCATTTTTCGTGACGGCGATGATAACCTGAACGGTTTTTCGCCGGAAAAAAAATCGAGGCTCTGTACTTTTTTTTGTGTTTAACGTCCGACTATTGTGCACACTTGGGCTAATGCAGACGACGAGATGATTTATAGCGTATGAAAATGCCAAGCCCTGGCCGGGAATCGAACCCGGGTCCTCGGGGTGAAAGCCCAATACGCTATCAACTAGGCCACCGAGGCGGCCTCTCTACTATTATCAAATATTAAAACAATAAGTAAATAATTGCATCACGCAACTGTCTCGCGACGTGATGAAAGCAAATGCACTAAAATATTTTTTCGTCGTGTCCTTCTTAAACCCTGACTTCCTCAGGCTAATTGCTTTAATCAAACGTATTTTTAAAAATTCAAAATGCTAATTATGCAGTTTTTTCAAAGCAGTTCACGACGGCGAAATCAGATTTAAAAAAATTTACACAAGTATGAATTTTTAGAAGATTTGAAATGATTGAAACAGTTTTACTGGTTAAAGAACTTGTCCAAGCTGTTGCTGAAAATCGATTTCTGCGCTTAGTTTCAATCAAATCGGCGTATTAAATTTACAAATTGCCTTCACTGAAAATACAAATTTGAACCCTGACCGCCGTCCGGTTCATTTTAATATTTGTAACGGAATTTTAAAATTCAACCCCTCAAAAAAGTGATACAGAGGTCAAAGATCGGCGCTCGGTTCAAGGTCGCCAGGCTGGGTCGTACGATGATGGCCGTTTTAGTGGAAACTCTTGATGACTTTCGGTAGTAGTAAGCTTCGCAACAAAACCCTACTGTATTCCGTTATTTTTGTGTGTTAATGTCTGACCATCGAATAAAATCTAAAAACTCAGTAATAAAAAAATGAAAGAACAGGCCACGAGACGGAACTAGGTAATCAAAAATTTATTTTAATAAATCTACGACTTGAATAGTAAAAAATGAATCCATTAGCTAGAGGAATAGTTCTTTTAGTGAATTAAAAGCAATATACAGTAGGCTATATGTAAAATAACAACTCTTCGACTACGTTAGAAAGTACTGTATCTACTTATATATACGCACGCACACACGTGCGCGCACACACACACACACAGAGACGCACAAGCACGCGCGCGCACGCACCCCACACACCCAGATACACGCGCGCACACACACAGGCTTACACACACGCGCGCGCGAGCACACACGCGCACGCACAGAGAGAGAGAGAGAGAGAGAGAGAGAGAGAGAGAGAGAGAGAGAGAGACGTACAAGCACGCACACGCGCGCACCCCACACACACAGATACAAGCGCGCGCACACAGGCATACACACGCGCGCGCGCGAGTACACAGAGAGAGACGCACAAACACGCGCACGCGCGCGCGCACCCCACACACACACAGATACAAGCGCGCGCACACAGGCATACACACGCATGCACGCACGCGCGCACACACACACACACACACACACACAGACAGACACGCGCACGCACCCAACGCACACAGATACAAGCGCGCGCGCACACAGGATTACATACGCGCGCGCACAGAGAGAGAAACACGCACGCGAGCACGCGCACGCACACACACACACACACAGACAGATAGAGAGAGAGAGAGAGGGGGGAGAGAGAGAGAGATAGAGAGAGACACACAGACACGCGCACGCACCCCACACACACAGATACAAGCACGCGCGCATACACAGGCATACATACGCGCGCGCGCACAGAGAGAGAGAGAGAGAGAGCGACGCACAAGCACGCGCGCTCGCGAAGGTATATATATATATATATATATATATATATATATATATATATATATATATACACCTTCGGTTGGAAGGTCCCAGAGAATGAAATCCCAAAGAGAGCAGGGGTAAAATGGACGGAGGAGCGGAAGAGGATCCATGGGGACAGGATGAGGGAGGTGTGGAGGATTAGAAGGAACAAGACATGAGTCGGAATGCTTTGCGTGATGCAACAGGGTCTATACACAGATAATAATAATAATAATATATATATAGCCTATATATATATATATATATATATATATATATATATATATATTGGTATATATATATATATATATATATATATATATATATATATATATATATATATATATATATATATATATTGGTGTGTGTATATATATATATATATATATATATATATATATATATATATAAACAACACAAGTACTTTAAATATTGTTGTACCAAAGCCAGCTACCACCATTGGTCGCTGATAATAAATTGGACCATGTTTATAATTTGCACGTAGCTTATAGGCCTACATCGAATACAACATATTGGTCATATATTTCCATGATCATCTAATTCTCCAGACTCGTGAATATGAAAACATCATATCCGGAATATGATATGCTTTGTTGACTTCATACATGTTGCATACGAATTAGAATGTCCAAAAAACTCATGATAACTAATACAAAGTATGATTATTTTTTCCATTGCAAACCTTTATATCTCCTTTTTACCCTTTTTGGAGAGGGGGTGAATTCTGAAAAAAATGCTGAAATTATTTTTCACTTTTTTACCTGTTAGGATAGAGTAATTAAGGTTAGTTTAAAATAAATCCGGATTTCCCCCCCCCCAATGCATTTTTTTCATTTTAGGGGATGGGTTATGGAAAATGTTGAAATATGTGTTTCATAATTTGTGTTTTAGGATGTTTTTGTTGAATTTTAAGAATTTCCAATGCAATAATATTTTAAGGGGGAGCAGACTAGCTACAGCTATTGAGAGGATTTAGACGTCCCTCGCGGTATCCGAGTCTAATACACACTTACACTTGCAATACTACACTGACACTAACATTTAGGGAGGCGATATTAGCCTTAATGTGCTTTTCGCCTCAAAATAATAAAATAAAAAAAAAATATGCAAACATACCTCTTTTTTACATTTTTATTATTTTGGGGGATGAATCCCGAAAAATGCTGAAAGATATATTTCATTGTTTGTGTTTCAGAGTGAAGTCCTACATGATCCAAAAAATACTTTTTCTAATACAAAATTTGATACCTCTTTTTAATCCCATTAAGGAATGAATTACGGAAAAATTTATTTCATTACTTGTGCTTTACAATAGTTAGGCTATGTTAAGTTTCAGAAGTTCGAGTCAAAAACATATTTTCCCCAATAAAAACTGCTGCACCCATTTTTACCCCTTTAAAGGCTGAATATTGGAAAAATCGTTTCGTAGTGCATCTCAGTTATGGTGGTATCAAGGTACCCTAAAAATGTCAAGTCTCTGTAGCTAATATAGTTTTGGCTGTGCGTGGATTATGAACCAGTCATTAATTTTTTTTTTTTTTTTTTTAACGTCCGACTATTGTGCACACTTGGGCTAATGCAGACGATGGGATGATTTATAGCGTATGTAAATGCCAAGACCTGGCCGAGAATCGAACCCGGGTCCTCGGGGTGAAAGCCTAGTACGCTATCAACTAGGCCACCGAGGCAGTCAGGACATTACTGTATGTATATATATATATATATATATATATATATATATATATATATATATATATATATATGCCGCCTCGGTGGCCTAGTGGATAGCTTACTAGGCTTTCACGGCGAGGGCTTGGCATTTTCATACGCTATAAATCATCACATAGTCTGCATTAGCCCAAGTGTGCACAATAGTCGGACGTTAAACACAAAAAAAAAAAGCCAACAAAGTTCTTGCTTAGACCTCGTATACGTAAACGACTTTAAACACTGCAGCTAAAAGATCTCTCTCCCTCTCCTCTCTCTCTCTCTCTCTCTCTCTCTCTCTCTCTCTCTCTCTCTCTCTCTCTCTCTCTCTCTCTCTCTCTCTCATAAAGATATATATATATATATATATATATATATATATATGCCCCTCGGTGGCCTAGTGGATAGCGTACTAGGCTTTCACGGCGAGGGCTTGGCATTTGCATACGATATAAATCATCCCATCGTTCTGCATTAGCCCAAGTGTGCACAATAGTCGGACGTTAAACACACAAAAAACATGTTTATATGTACAGAAATGCCGGTCAGGTTAGGTTAGGCATATTGTATAGTTTTTAATAGAGACAAAAATAAAATAATAATTAAAATTTGTAGTTGTATAAAGTGTGATAACAGAATTTTGTCAAAGGTCAGCTGTGCACTCACTGAGCTACAGATTAATCCTGTGCATTGAATTAATCTGTTCGAACACGACACACCTCCTCTGTCAACACAAGCTTTGGAATTTATTAACACAAAAATATGTTTTGTTTTTTTGAAACGTCTAAAGTTGTCCGTTGATATTATCGGACCAGAAAATGTAAAAATCTAAATGCACGCATGTGTACAGTTTAAATCAGTAGGGCTAATTTACACGACAAGGTTTACAGGCTAGGTTAAAGCTACTCCCAGGTAAGTTAAAAAGATCAAAGTTAGATCAGGTCTTTGTTCCCGTAAGTGAACACTCCGGAAAGTTGGCAACAGTTAACCTGCTACTGCCACAGTCACATAGGGATGGGCATTTCTGCTATTTTTACAAAACGTCAACAAACTGTTTGTTGAGGGAAAAAAGCTGCTTTTTAAAACAGTTGGAAAAAAATAGGTTTAGAAAACTGAAACTCGAAGTTGTATTAGCAGCTAAAACATAAAGCACAAACGACGTGTGTAAGATTTAGAGGTGGGCGTTTCTGCTATTTTTACAAAACGTCAACAAACTGTTTGTTGAGGGAAAAAAGCTGCTTTTTAAAACAGTTGGAAAAAATAGGTTTAGAAAACTGAAACTCGAAGTTGTATTAGCAGCTAAAACATAAAGCACAAACGACGCGTGTAAGATTTAGAGGTGGGCGTTTCTGCTATTTTTACAAAACGCCAACAAACTGTTTCTTGAGGAAAAAAGCTGCTTTTTAAAACAGTTGGAAAAAAACAGTTTTAAAAACTGAAACTCGAAGTTGTATTAGCAGCTAAAACATAAAGCACAAACGTTCAGTTTTCTAAGACTACTTTTTCATTCCCATTACCACCATGTCCTTAACTGTTTTTGGGTATAAAGCATTTAGAAAGGATAAAAATAATCCTTATAAGTGTAGTAATAATTAAATTACATTCTCAAAACGTAATAATTATGTATGCCATTTTATATTTACAAAATGCAGTGAATTTCAAATAGAAGCATTCTTTTTTTACTTAAAAATTAGTCCTTTGCATATTTACTGAAATGCAAACAATTTAGAATATTTTTAGTTTATTAAAAAATACTGATGATTATAATAAATATAAAAAAATACGTTTAAATAAAATTAAGTTATGTAATACAAAATGTGAGACGTTACTGTCATATTTTTATTGGGGAGAAAGTAGGTTTTCACTTTTCAACACTGAAAAAAGTAACCTTAATAAGTACAATATAGTAATAAGAACATAGTAATAAAAAAAGTAAAAGAAAACGTTCAAAATTGTCCACTAAATATTTTTGAGTTTCTAAACACAAAGTTAACTACGGATAAAAACTAATATAAAACACAATTATGGCTGATTTTACAGTTTAAAAAATGTTTGAACAACAAATTTTACATTTAAAACTTTCAAACAACTCGCAACAAAATAGAGATAAACGTTGACAACGACCAAACAGTTCTTACTTCACTACAAGCAAGAAGCAACTTTGAAATAAAGGGGAAAAGCCTAAAAGCAGGTTGAAGAAAAGCAGTTAGCAGGAAAAAAGTTTTAGCGCTTGCGGCAACGTTTGAATAGAACGTGGGTGCTGGGGAAGTCCCAACAGCTGTTCCTTGTTTAACAAATCAAACTGCTTGTTACCGTTTGAAAAAGCAGTTTGTTTGTCGTATATAGAAAAGCTATTTTTTTAACAGTTTGGTGTTTTCTGACCCATTACTAAGTCATATCCCCACCCAGCACACAGGAAAACAAAAGTACATGTCTTGTCCCTTTTTTGTTTGTTGTAACGGAAGGAGACAAGGTCTTTGTTCCCGTAAGTGAACACTTCGGAAAGTTGGCAACAGTTAACCTGCTGCTGCCACAATCACATCCCCATCCAGCACATAGGAAAACAAAAAGTACATGTCTTGTTCCTTTTTTGTTTGTTGGAACGGAAGGAGACAAGGTCTTTGTTTCTGTAAGTGAGCACTTCGGAAAGTTGGCAACAGTTAACCTGCTATTGTAAGTCACTTCCCATCCCAACATATAGGAAAACAAAAATTAAACGTTTGAAAATTCAAAGTGTCTTTATAAGCTCAGATCTTAGCTGAATCCACTACCACAAATTGAACCTTTGAAAAATTGATAAAATAAATAATTTATAAAAAACTTAGTTTTATTTATATTTCCTTATCTCCTTTGAAGATGATAAAAATATCCTCATTTCCCTAATCCGTAAGTACCAGAAACAAAATTATTTGTCACATCCTGTCTTCGCCAAAAATCGGGCTGGAGATCACCGGGAGAAATTGGAGAAATAACGACGCCCAGGTAAGGCGGAGGGATCCAAGGTGAGACCAGTTCTTTGTTCCTGCAGGTCAGCGCTTTGGAAAGTTGGCAACAGTTCAGAAGAATAACAGTTACTTCGCAACCCAACATAGAAAAACTAATCTTCAAAAAGCTACTGAACAAAGTTCATTTCTTATTAAAAATCCACCTACAAGAAACTTAATAAACTTTCCATTTATTTCCTTATCTACCCTGAGGATGATAGATGAAGAGCTTATTTCCACTGCTCATAAATACCAAAACAGAACTTACGGGTTACCACTCTGTCCTCCCAAAAATAAAGGGTTCGAGACTGTCGTGTGAGTTAGGTACGCCAGGTAAGTTGCAGAGATCAAAGTGAGATCAGATCTTAGTTTTGGAAAGTTGGCAACAGTACAGAAGAATAACAGTTACTTCGCAACCCAACATAGAAAAACAGAAGGTAATCTTCAAAAAGCTACTGAACAAAGTTCATTTCTTATTAAAAATCCACCTACAAGAAACTTAATAAACTTTCCATTTATTTCCTTATCTATCCTGAGGATGATAGATAAAGAGCTTATTTCCACTGCTCATAAATACCAAAACAGAACTTACGGGTTACCACTCTGTCCTCCCAAAAATAAAGGGTTCGAGACTGTCGTGTGAGTTAGCTACGCCAGGTAAGTTGCAGAGATCAAGGTGAGATCAGATCTTAGTTTTGGAAAGTTGGCAACAGTTCAGAAGAATAACAGTTACTTCGCAACCCAACATAGAAAAACAGAAGGTAATCTTCAAAAAGCTACTGAACAAAGTTCATTTCTTATTAAAAATCCACCTACAAGAAACTTAATAAACTTTGCATTTATTTCCTTATCTACCCTGAGGATGATAGATAAAGAGCTTATTTCCACTGCTCATAAATACCAAAACAGAACTTACGGGTTACCACTCTGTCCCCCCAAAAATAAAGGGTTCGAGACTGTCGTGTGAGTTAGGTACGCCAGGTAAGTTGCAGAGATCAAGGTGAGATCAGATCTTAGTTTTGGAAAGTTGACAACAGTTCAGAACAGTCAACTCCCCAATTTTAAATCACCTACCCAACAAAACAGTACAGTGTCGAATGTTAGAAAAATCATTGAACACAGTGCAAATCTCAGTAAAAATCCACTACTACAATCTGCAATGAACCGACGGATCTCACAAAATTAGAAAATCTGGGAAACAATGACTGGCTTCATTATTTAAATCGCTTCATGGCTCTACCACGAAAATAATTAAAAAGCCACAATCATAAAAGTTAGCAAAATAAACCAAACAGCTGTTCTTAAAAATCATAAACTTTGTTGATAAAATAAGACAGTAAAATAAAACATTTACAAATAAAACTAAGATTCTTTTTATATTCTTCTTCTTTTCTGCTAGGATTATTGTCACTGTGTTGAGTATAATAATCTGCCTTCCCTAGCTTTGTCTATTCTTCTTTCGTTAACGCGTTTCGGAGAACCTCCATCTTCAAAAACTATTTCTATACGCTATAGATATAAAGAGTATATATTTCTTACTCTATAGAAATAAAGAATATAGAAATAGTTTTTGAAGATGGAGGTTCTCCAAAACGCGTCAACGAAAGAAGAATTGACGAAGCTAGGGAAGGCAGATTATTATACTGAACATAGTACACTAAGATGAATGATAGAAATTACCTTATTTTCCAGCCCGTAAATTTTAAAACAAAACATGATTCACTACCTCCAAAAGTAAGGTTCTAAAACATTATTTATATATAGCAATCTAGTGCAACACCAATAAGCTATTTGTTTTGGACCTAAATAACATGAAAATTATACTAAGTTCCATCCACTGACAGTAACCTAGTTCAGAACTAATAGTCTCTTATATAGTGAGACTTAAAAACTACACAGTTCAAATGGTTTTACTCTTTTCAATCTTCTAACCGTGCCGTCGTTGTTGAGTAGCTGAAGGGCCTCGACATTAATGTGCTGATGTAGTCTTTGTTTGTGACTTTGAGCAGATTTTCTAACTGCACTATCGATAGTCGGAACTGCTAGGTCTTTATGCAAGTTGTCATTTCGGATGTACCAAGGAGCATCAACGATACCCCGAAGCACCCTATTTTGAAATCTTTGAATAAAATTTCTGTTACTTTGACTGGCACAACCACAAAATTTAATGCAGTAAGTCCATACTGGTTTAAGGACTTGTTGATACAGCAGCTTGTTGTACACTAATAGGGAAGAATAACGACCCAATAACCAATACGTTTTTCTGAATTTTAATTTTAACTCTAGTTTTTTCTTCACATGTGGCTTCCACCTAAGTTTGGTATCTAATGTCATGCCAAGATATTTAGCTGTATTCTTGTATGGAACCACTTGTTGATAAATAAAGACAGGTCTGTGCTCGATATGTCTATTGGTGAAATCAACATGCACAGACTTGGCCTCATTAAGTTTGATTCTCCACTTAGTCCAATTTTGAATACCTTCTATAGCTGAAGTTTTCTGGTGGACTCAATGTTATTTTCACTAACAGCTAAAATAGCTGTGTCGTCAGCAAAAGTAGCGACAAAAAGTAGATTACGCACTTGTGCCAGCGCTTCTTCCAATCCTCGAAACACTTCTCAAACTTTATCTTTGAGATAGCCTTTAGTTCTTTCAGCGATGCGCTTTTAATGTCTTCTACGGCTGTAAAACGACGGCCCTTTAAGATTCTCTTTATTTTTGGAAATAGGAAAAAGTCACACGGAGCCGTGTCTGGCGAATATGGAGGCTGGGGCATCGTTACAGTACTGGTTTTGGCCAGAAATTCACGAACAAGCAATGAAGTGTGAGCTCGTGCATTACCGTGGTGCAAAAGCCATGAATTGTTTTTCCACAGATCCGGGCGTGTTTTTTTTTTTTTGGATTGCTTCACGCAAATGGCGTTGAACTTGTAGGTAGTACTCCTTATTGACCGTTTCACCTGGTGGCAGGAATTCGTGATGCACTGTGCCGTTAATATCGAAGAACACGGTGAGCATAACCTAACAAATTCTCGTTACCGCACTTGTCGAGCCTTTTTCGGTCTTGGCGAGCCAGAATGCCTCCACTGGGATGATTGAGCCTTAGTTTCGACGTCATATCCATAAACCAATGTTTCGTCACCTGTTATAATACGATTCATTAATTCTGCAACGTTGTTGACTTCATTTAGTGACTCCTGAGCAACTTCCATTCGTCGCTGTTTTTGTTCAAAATTCTACAATTTTGGAACGAATTTTGCAGCCACGCGTTTCATACACAAAACACTGGAAACAATGTCATGATATGATTCAATCGATATGCCAACATCACCAGCGACCTCTGTAATTGTGATTCGGTGATTGTTCATAACCATTTCTTACACTTTTTCTACGTTTCAATCGGTTGTTGATGTGCTGGGGTGTCCAGGACGTTCGTCTTCACGGCCTTCTTGGAAACGCTACGAGTGGTGACTCGTAAACTTTTGCCTTACTCATAGCAGATTCACCATAGGCCTTTGTTAACATTTCACACACTTTGTTACACTTTATTCCATTTTTTACGCAAAATTTGATACAAATTCTTCGATCCATTTCTTTTAACAAAAGAAAATCGCCGAGCTCATAAAAACACGTCTAACCTTAGTGGCTGTCACAGACAAAGTGAACAATAAAAACAGCTGAAAGTTTTATACTGTAAGGGCATGTATAACATAATAAGGGCCAACATAATAAAAAAAGTTTGACAATCGGACTCTCCAAGCCCGCAAAATTAAAAAAATTCTCGTTACTTTCTGAACACACCTCGTACATGAAAGCAAACAATATACAGTACCTGGGGGCCCGTGCGAAATTTCGCACTATGAAAGTTTTAAGTAAACACAGCCTTTTGATTAAGAGTATTCGTTGGGGTGAGGGCGGTAGTTGGAAGAAAGGGAAAACATGTTTAAAAATAAATCGAAAAGCGATCGATTTGAAATAATAATTACAAATTTATGAGTCATTGTAGTATGTACTTATCAATACAGATAATTGTTTTTAATAGACATTTTTTACAGAGTATTACAATACCTCGTTGTAAACGATATTATATAGGCCACGTAACCTATAATTTTTATAACTTTTAAGTAAATATTGAAATTGTTTTAAACACGTTATGAAAAAAGAAGCATTTTTAATGGTATTGTCTATTCGTGATTAATAAGTTAGCTTCGTAAAATATACAAAATATCGTCTGATTGGTGATGCCGCGCATGCGCATCCAAGATGCCGTTTTGCCTGTGACAGTTAAAAGTGTCTTATGTTATAATTTTCCACAAACAGTAAGTTTTAGCGCAAAATCGTTTTGCAATGTCAGAAACCGGATAAAAAATCTTTCTAAAGACCTCATTTTTACCTGTACGAATAGTATGTGCTGAGAAAAAGGGATGTTGACTCGAGAAATATCGATATGATTAGTTGTCAATAAACTCTGTGCCAATCTGGCAGCAACCAAAACATCCCATCCTGATCAACAAAAAGCCGACAAATCTGTACATGTAGAGCAAGGAACTTGAGGCAATAACTTTGGATATGTCCATGTTTGTTCCTTTATGACACACAAACATTTCGTGTCCATGATTAATGAGGTTTCAGGTATCCGGTTAGGCCTAACTGCCCAGCGTATCTGATCTTGTCACAGTCTCATTCAGATAAAAAAAAAACTAGATATGTCTCAAAACCTCATCTCATCGTTCAAAGCGCACAGCGAGGTGTCCACACTACTTAGCTATCAGTTGCTTAAGCATCGCTCTTCGTATCGTACACACGAAGGTCAAGGTCAATTGTGTCTTCAGCGTTTGCACAGACTTGTAGAAGACAATAATATAAACTTTTCTGTACAGGCCCTCTACACAAAATATATACCCCTTAAAGTCCATACTTATGCCAGTTAGACTAATGAGGACGATGGATCAGCGTTAACAGCGAGAGTAACTGCGGCTAGAACTAAGAATCTTGAGTTGCGCAGTTCAGAAACGTAGCAGACTGACAGGTGCTTTAGCCACAACGACCACCGATGTCCTGAGCAAAATAAAATGAATCAGACGGCCATCACAGTTTGGTTCTTCAGGTTGTGCCTAAATGTTGGTAAATCATGAAAATACATAATGAAGTCGGTGCCAGAGTAGTCGCGAAAAATAAACCCTGACAGCCTTCGGTTTTCCCAGTCTTATTTCATATTCAGTAGACAACTGAATTATAATTCTTCATATGACCAATACCTGAACGAAATCTTATCAACAGATTGCATACGAACCGGATTCTACTGAATGCGATACAGTCTGTGTTAGGTTTTGCAGCATTATTAAACTTCTTCCGTTTTCACTGTGTTCAGTATAATGATCTGCTTTCCCTAGCTTCGTCAATTCTATTTTTGTTGACGCGTTTCGGAGAACCTCCATCTTCAAAAACTATATACTCTGTATATATATATATATATATATATATATATATATATATATATATATATATATATAGATATATCTATATATATATATATATATATATATATATATATATATATATATATATATATATATATATATATATATATATATATATAAGCAAGACATGAGTCAGGAGAGCTTTGCGTGGTCCAACAGGGTCTATACGCAGATAATAATAATTATATAACACACACACACACACACACATATATATATATATATATATATATATATATATACACACACACACACACACTATATCTATATAGAGTGAACGAGAATTTTAATTTTTTGAACAAAATATTTATTTATTCTTCTACATTGATGTTGCCTTCAAAATAGTCCCCATTGGAGATTATGCACTTGTGCCACCGCTTCTTCCAATCCTCGAGCCGCCTCGGTGGTCTAGTGGATAGCGTACTAGGCTTTCACCCCGAGGATCCGGGTTCGATTCCCGGCGAGGGCTTGGCATTTTCATACGCTATAAATCATCCCATCGTCTGCATTAGCCCAAGCGTGCACAATAGTCGGACGTTAAATAATAATAATAATAATAAAAAAATTCAATCCTCGGAAACACTTTTCAAACTCGATCTTTGAGATAGCCTTTAGTTCTTACAGCGATGCGCTTTTAATGTCATCTACGGCTGTAAAACGACGGCCCTTTAAGGCTCTCCTTATTTTGGAAATAGGAAAAAGTCACACGGAGCCATGTCTGGCGAATATGAATGCTGGGGCATCGTTACAGTGCTGTTTTTGGCCAAAAATTCACGAACAAGCAATGAAGTGTAAGCTGGTGCATTATCGTGGTGCAAAAGCCATGAATTATTTTTCCACAGATCCGGGCGTTTTTTTCGGATTGCTTCACGCAACCGGCGTTGAACTTGTAGGTAGTATCCTTATTGACCGTTTCACCTGGTGGCCGGAATTCATGATGCACTATGCCATTAATATCGAAGAACACAGTGAGGTTAACCTTCGCGTTCGACCGTACTTGTCGAGCCTTTTTCGATCTTGGCGAGCCAGAATGCCTCCACTGGGATGATTGAGCCTTAGTTTCGACGTCATATCCATAAACCCATGTTTCGTCACCTGTTATAATACGTTTCAGTAATTCTGCATCGTCGTTGACTTCATTTAGTGACTCCTGAGCAACTTCCATTCGCCGCTGTTTTTGTTTAAAATTCAACAATTTTGAAACGAATTTTTCTGCCACGCGTTTCATACACAAAACACTGGAAACAATGTCATGACATGATCCAGTTGATATGCCAACATCATCATCGACCTCTCTAATTATGATTCGGCGATTGTTCATAACCATTTCTTTCACTTTTTCCACGTTTTCATCGGTTGTTGATGTGCTGCGGTGTCCAAGGCGTTCGTCATCTTCAACGTCTTCACGGCCTTCTTGGAAACGCTTAACCATTCGTAAAGTCTTGCTTTACTCATATCAAACTAACATTTCACACGCTTTGTTACACTTTATTCCATTTTTTACGCAAAATGTTATACAAATTCTTTGATCCATTTCTTTTAACAAACGAAAATCGCCGAGCTCATAAAAACACGTCTAACCTTAGTGGCTGTCACAGACAAAGTCAACAATGAAAACAGCTGAAAGTTTTATCATACTTCAAGGGCATATATACCAACATAATACAAAAAAATGTTTGACAATTGGACTCTCCAAGCCCGTTACCTTCTGAACACACCTCGTATGAACATGAAGTAACATTCCGGACAATAACGTGGCCGAGGTGACTAGACGCCGGATCAATGCTGCGTTTATGATCTTACACACCTCAAGGTCGTAGGTTAGAGACTGCAATTACTGCGTTAGCTTTACCATTCTCTTGTTCTCATTAGTCTAGCTGGCATACAGTGTTGACGTTACGCGACAAAAACCCGCACAGGCAATCGCCATATTGGATTTTCAAAATATTCAATATTTTCGAATATTCAAAATAGCAAACTTGTGTGAAAAATGTCTTGCCCCATTTCCCTTCTAAACTGTCGTAGATACGTAGGTCTAATGAGAAGTACTCTACGAGATTTGTCCACGCGCGTGCACTCCCCTCTTCACCCCACCCCTACCTACAACAAGCAATTAGCACAACCACGCTTCTCGCCACTAATGCCGCCCTATCTAACTGTGTTCTGGGACACAACCACACCGCCGTGATCCCGCTATGTAGAAATAATCACATTAAAATTTAACAACGAAATTGCTGATGTTAAAAACTCGTACATTTTGTAACAATCGCTGCACGCAGCTGTGTCGCTCACGTAATCAGCATTAAAATCTGGAGGATGTGTAATAGCTTAGAGATAACTTAGAGAATCGTATTTCCTTCGACGGTACCGTGTTATAAGTTAGAGATCGACCTGTGTAATAAGATAGAGGTTCCGTACTGTGTATTAACTTAGAGACTACAGTTCCATCAAGTGTGTTGCACCGTGTGTATATGTTGCTGACGCCGCTCTTTGCAGGCGCTTCAGTATCTTTACAGTTTATAGTTGAATACATTCTCAATACTATGGTCAACAATATATCTAAATGTTTATTTTTGACAATTATCTGTATAGAAAAATGGAAATGTTGGTGTTTTATCGAAAAAAAACAATGTAAGTTCACATGAATTCATTAATTTAGGGCTGTTTTCTTAATTTAATTCGGATATGGTTTGAATAAAGCAGCCTTCAAACAATATTTTTATATTATTATTTCTATTACTACTACATATGTAAATTAGTATACATTTACAGCATTGCACATAAGCCTTTAAGAACAAAACTTATCCAAATGAACTTTATATTTTAATAATATATCTTTCTTTAACTAAGCGAGTTCTACTTGTTAGATAAAAGATACTGAAGCGCCTGCAAGCAGCGGCGTCGGCAACATATACACAGGTGCAACACACTTGACGGAACTGTAGTCTCTAAGTTAATACACAATACGGAACCTCTATCTTATTACATAGGTCGATCTCTAACTTATAACACGGTACCGTCGAAGGAAAAACGATTCTTTAAGTTAATATATCTCTAAGCTATATTACACCTTCCCAAAATCTGCGTAATTCGTATTTTAAACTTTCAATTAACACTGATAATTTGATAAGCGAACCCTGGACCGCCATCAAATGAAATTCTTAATTTCAACGGATTTTTAAAAACCGATAATACTACTAATTTATGGAATTTTATCGTTGATTACAATACATACATATATATATATATATATATATATATATATATATATATATATATATATATATATATATATATATATATATATATATATATATATATATATATATATATATATATATATATATATATATATAGGCGAAAAGTACATTGAGGCTATTATCGCCTCCCTAAATGTAACTGTGAGTGTAAAGTGTTAAAGTCGTAAGTGTAGTGTTGTAAGTGTAAGTGTGTGTTAGACTCGGGTACCGCGAGGGACGTCTAAATCCTCTCAATAAGTGCAGCTAGTCTTCACCCCTGCGGGAAGTATATATATATATATATACATACATACACACAAACACACACAATAAAGTAAATTTGTTCATTTAATTCCGTTTCAAGATGGCGGTCTCTAATTTATCTAAGACCAATGCATGCAGTTTTAATCGAACGCATTGGCCGAATTGTTTTGAAATGTTCGAAGGCACGAAAGCCCGAACAACGTATGTGTAAATTTTTCCCCATTCACTTCCGTTTCAAAATGGCGGCCTCTGGTTTAACGATGACTTGTGTAGTTGCTGGTCATTTCCTGTAATTTGCTTAACGGCAAAAACGATCGTAATTTTTACCGTTTCGTGGAAAAAGAGCATAAACTTCCCAATACACATGGTCCGGTAACATTTTTCCGTAAATATTACGGTTACCGGTTAGATTGGCGGAAATTGTTACGAGCGCTGTCGCGGAGCGTTTTGTATATTAATTAAGAATATACTGCGAAGTCTGCTGTTCTTTGAACTACCGCCTTTATTGCTTTGATTAGACAAGTGAATTTGCAAAAACACCTGACTCAGTATTTAAAGTATGCAATAGTTTTTTTTTTACTTTTTAGGCCACATGGAACCACTTTAAGTCAAAATTTCGGTCTCTTCTTCTTATCCGTGTTAGTGCACTGTGAGGATTCCAACTGTTTCTTCCTGTAATACTCCTTCATCCTATCCGATCTCCGCCTCCTGACCTCGTCTGACACCTCCATCGACCCTCATCGTTCCAGCAAACCTGATGTTTTTCAGAATGCTTCTGATTCTCGTTCTGTCCGGTGCATCCTCGATCCGCAAACCGATCTCTTGCAGATCTTTCAGAGTCTGCGAGACGTAGTGTCCTTGGGTCTTCGTAATAATATTTCTCATGACGAACTGTTGGGCATCCTAAGGATGTGGAAGAGACGGGCAATTCTTCGTTTTTTCATAACACTTGTAATTGGGTCTACCTTTTAAACACCATATCGTTGGTAGCGACTCTCCAGAAACCTTCTTTCTGGTAACTTTTATTTAAACAGGTCCTAATCATTCTGCTCTCGATCTTAAATAACTGGTCAGTGCTAGCATTATTCTTGATCTAGAAAAGGGTCTCGCAGGCGTAGAGTGCTTCCGGGAGAACCACAGAACTGTAGTGTCTTACAGCCTCCTCGATGGTTTAGTGGATAGCGTACTAGGCTTTCACCCCAAGGACCCGGGTTCGATTCCCGGCGAGGGCTTGGCATTTTCGTACGCTATAAAATCATCCCACCGTCTGCATTAGCCCAAGAGTGCACAATAGTCGGACGTTAAAAAAAAAAAAAAAAAAAAAAAAAAAAAAAAAAATGTAGTGCCTTCCCTTTGGACTTTATAGAGACTTTTTTTGTTATAAGTTGACCACGTTAAAAATTGCGCTTTCTTGAGCTTCGCTATTCTATTCAATATTGCAGGTTTTCCGTCCTAGTTATGGCAGATAATTTCTCCTAAATATTTAAATTGTTTTACTAGTTTTATGCTGCCACCGTTGATGTTAAGTTTTTTAAAAGCGGGTGGCTTCGTAGCCATAATTTCCGTCTTCTCATAGGAGATCTTCAATCCAATTTTCCTGGCTATATTGTCCAAACTTATGATCCGTGTTCCGTCTTCGCCATATCCAATGCCAGAATCGCCAAATCATCGGCAAATCCCAAAATTGTTCCCGATAAAGTTCCTATTTTGGTTTTAATGGGATTTTCTTTCTTCCAGATGTTAATTATAAAATCCAAGACGTTGTTGAACAGCAGTGGGGAGAGCCCAGCTCCTTATACAATAGTTTAGATGTTTATTACGGAGAAACATATAGCTATAGGCCGAAGATAACATTGACATATAGGTAACTTGGATTGCGTTAGTGTAGCAAATTAAAACAAATTTAATATTTGGAAAAACAAAGGAATTAAAGGTAAAAAAATTATTCATGTCTTTCGGAGTATTCATTATTTACTCTCAAACCAAAAATGTTACCAGTTTTAAAATTGGAATACCGACTTGGATTTTGAATCCTCAAACAGATTGAACCGATTCAAAACCCGATGAATCGATTTTAAGAAGTAAAAACTGTTCTTATATCTCACTTTATCACTATAAGTAGTGTAAGCCGCCTCGGTGGCCTAGTTGATAGCGTGTTAGGCTTTCTCCCCGAGGACCCGAGTTCGATTCCCGGCCAGGGCTTGGCATTTTCATACGGTATAAATCATCCCATCGACTGCATTAGCCCAAGTGTGCACAATAACCGGATGTTAAAAAAAAAAAAAAAAAAAAAAATATAAGAAGTGTAAGAAAATGGTTTTGGGATTTTTATGGGTCTTAAAGTTTTCAGTTTTCGAAGTAAAAAAGTGATCTTTGAATGTTTGTCCGTCTGTATGAACACACCGCTGGAAATTAAACCAATTGACCGATTTGTATGAAATTTTGCATTCTTGAAATCCTCTTTCCGCTTAAAAAAATTGAAAAATAGTATTTTCTTAAAATCGGAAGTAACGGTTTTGATAAAAATGTGTGCATGCGTGCGTCTGCTCGCGTATACACTCACGCGCTCTCGCACAGAGAGAGAGAGAGAGAGAGAGAGAGAGAGAGAGAGAGAGAGAGAGAGAGAGAGAGAGAGAATATGTACACACAGGTAGGTGACTAAACAAATCTTTTAGCCTCTGTGTGCAGATTAATAACTTCCACTCGAGAATACACAAAATTAAATTCAGCCTTACCAAGGCTGAATATGTTTGATTCGCTACAGGGGTGTATTCATTTTGCCTAACCTGCGCCCTGTTTTGGTAACGTGATCTGCATTAGTAGTTTATTAAAACAAATGTTAACGGTGCATTGTTGCCATTGTTAAATATTACAAAACTAGCTGAATACCCATGTTTCGCTACGGTATTTTAAGATGTATCGTTAACGTCAATTAAAAATATTGTGTAAAGGTTATGTTAAAACAGAACAAACAATGTATTATCGAGTGATCTGTGAATAACCATAGATCGATCGATAATCTAGTAATAGAGGCAGACCATATAGGGCATTATAAGCTTCTACCGGCCTGTCCATATATATCTGCATTGCGAAGCAATATTCAAGCAATTATTTCTATTTTGCTCCTTTCACTAGGATTTTTTTCCCCTTTAAGGTTATCATCGCCGAGGCGCGACATTAATTAATACAATTTTTGAAAACAAAGAAACAAGTCAGATAAAAATTTAAGATATAAAAACAACAAACAAAACAATAATCCTTTCACTAGGAAGAGGACTACCCCGGGCGTAAACTCTTTGGGAAGACGATCCTTGTTGCGAACCAGATGAAGTATCTAGGCTATGCTGGGCACCAAATTAACCTGAAATGTTCACTTTGGGCGTTATGATGGGGAAAGCCAACAAGTCTTTGATGGCAGTTAGAAGAATGGTTGATAAAACTTACAGATTGAGATCAGGCATGATGAAGTACATCTATACTGGGATCATTAGACCCATGGTGTGGTGGACTAAGGCCAGAGGAACTCTGACTAAAATCTAGAGGTTGGCTTGCCTGTTTATAAACGGCTCTATAAACACGACACCAATGGCGGTTCTAGAGACCGTTTTTGGGTCCCTCCATTGACCTTTATTTCATGGGGGGAGGCACGCAAAGCAGCCGACTGCAGAATAGTGGAGTCTGACTATCCTCAACTTCGGAGCAAGGTAGAATCACAAAAAAGATTACAAGCCCGATTATAATAATGGGGACTGATCAGATGGCCAAACGACACATGGTTTCTAGACCCTTTTGACACATGGTCGAGGACTTTTGAGAAGACATATCGTGTGTGGGGAAACTCTAGAGACTTAGTATGGTATACAGATGGCTCCAAGAGAAAGACAAGCACTGGTGCGGGGGGGGTACTGCTTGAGACCAAAGACAAAGGAAGCTGTTGCCATGGGATAGTATCCAACAGTATTCCAGGCTGTAGTAATGTTATGTAATGACTGTGTTCGGGAGAATTTGAAAAGGGCCTTCAAGAAGACTAGCATTCATATTTATACCGATAGTCACGCAGCAATCAAAGTACTTGTGGGTTCTATAAAGCTGGTCTGGAAGTGTTGGGAGAACCTCAGTGCTCTGTCCCTGGATAACCGGGTTGTTCTTCTGGGTTCTGGGGCAAAAGATGGTTGAGGGTAATAAGGAGGCAGCCAACTGGCTGACCTGGAATCTGCTTCTGGATTTATCTACTCCGGTACGCTCTAAGGATCTCTATTACTTGGCGGTTCTGCTATCAACAGGTGGATTAACAAGCAACACCAGGCAAGATGGGAAAACCTCCATGGGCATTCCCACAGCAAGTTTCCTTTAGGTAAGGTTCCTTATGGAGGACTTAGAAGGACGGTAGACATCTTGAACGGAGCATATCTCACGAAAATAATAGGGCTCATTATATCGCACTGCGGTCTGTGGGTGCACGTGAACAGGATAGGTATGCACCACGGAGAAACTGTGTGTAGGTTATGCATTAAAGAAACCGTGTGTAGGTTATGCATTAAAGAAACTGTGTGCAGGTTATACATTAAAGAAACTGTATGTTGGTTATGCATTAAAGAACCGTGTGTAGGTTATGCATTAAAGAAACCGTGTGTAGGTTATGCATTAAAGAAACCGTGTGTAGGTTATGCATTAAAGAAACCGTGCGTAGGTTATGCATTAAAGAAACCGTGTGTAGGTTATGCATTAAAGAAACCGTGTGTAGGTTATGCATTAAAGAAACCGTGTGTAGGTTATGCATTAAAAAACCGTGTGTAGGTTATGCATTAAAGAAACCGTGTGTAGGTTATGCATTAACCGTGTGTAGGTTATGCATTAAAGAAACCGTGTGTAGGTTATGCATTAAAGAAACCGTGTGTAGGTTATGCATTAAAGAAACCGTGTGTAGGTTATGCATTAAAGAAACTGTGTGTAGGTTATGCATTAAAGAGGAGGAAACTGAAGGACACATAATTCATGATGAGTTCTTCCTAGAAGGAGGTTAAGGATTTTTGGTTTCCAGGACCCTACAGACTTCCACCAGGATCAGCTAGTCAGTGGATTATTGCAACTTACTAAGGGCACCAATCTGCTGAACCAGTACTTAAGAGGTTTAGTTGCACAATAGGTCCGTCGATCGCAGTACCTGGGATTGTATTATCCTTTCCTCTAGTTTCTAATATAATCTACTTTTATTTTACTACAAAAATTTAAAAAAACTTGGCTCAGTACTTAAGCCTGCCAGATTTTGTTTCTATATTCCCACATAGCCTATACAGATCTACACAAGCGTACTTCTTTTATAGATATGGTTATGGTTTATTTACAGATGGTTATAGTCAGAAAATAACCACGCCACGCGTCTGTCTCGCTAACGTATTAGAAGCTAATTTTAAACAATAATTTCTTTGTCTTAAAAAAAAGCCGATTCCACAATCACAATCAGTATGAAAATCTACAAAACATTTAAATTTTTCTAATTAGCCTATAGTGACAATGAAAAATGCTAATTTATGCAGATTTTAACGCTGATTACGACGATGAAATCAGATTTTCAAAAAAAAAATGTAATATTTGAATGGACCGCCATGTTGAAACTGTTGGACGGATTTTCTAGGTAAAGAACATGTCAAAGGTAATACCAAAATCAGTTTTTAGGCCAAGTTTTAACCGAATAGGACCAGAATTGCGAAAGTAATAGTACCAAAATACACGCGCGCGCGCGCACTGTGTGCGTGTGTGTATATACACGCACGCGCGCGCACACACACACACACACACACACACAGTGCGCGCGTATACACTGTATTTCTAATCAAATCAGTTTTAACCAAATAGGACCAGAATTGCAAAAGTAATAGTACCAATATACGCGTGCGCGCGCGCGTACACACACACACACACACACAGACACACACACAGACACAGACACACACACAGACACAGACACACACACAGACACAGACACACACACACACACACACACACACACACACACACACACACACACACACACACAGACAGACAGACAGACAGGCGCGCACACACACACACACACACACACACACACACACACACACACACACACACAGACACAGACACACACACACACACACACACACACACACACACACACACACACACACACACACACAGACAGACACACACACACACACACACACACACACACACACACACACACAGACACACACACACACACACACACACACACACACACACACACACACAGACAGACAGACAGACAGACACACACACACACACACACACACACACACACACACACACACACACACACACACACACACACACACACAGACAGACAGACAGACACACACACACACACACACACACACACACACACACACACACACACACACACACACACACACACACACACACACACACACACACACACAGACAGACACACACACACACACACACACACACAGACAGACACACACACACACACACACACACACACACACACACACACACACACACACACACACACACACACACACACACACACACACACACACACACACACACACACACACACACACACACACACACACACACACACACACACACACACACACACACACACACACACACAGACAGACAGACAGACACACACACACACACACACACACACACACACACACACACACACACACACACACACACACACACACACACACACACACACACACACACACACACACACACACACACACACACACCTATATTTTTAACGACCACTCGAGAAGTGCATTTATTACTGTGTATTTTTTTCTCTTCAGAACAATGTGACGCAGTACATTTTAAAGGAATTTTATTAAACGAACAGCGTTTGAAATGAATTCTAAAGACGAAAGTGGCTGTAAACAAATCGATTTGACTTCGTTTATTTCCGTGAAATCGCCGAACAAGCTGACGATGCTTCGGCAGGCTTCTTGTTTTGTCCGAACAGAGAGCAGTGGGCATTGCCAGCTAGAGGTGGGCGTTTCTGCTATTTTTACAAAACGTCAACAAACTGTTTGTTGACGGAAAATGCTGCTCTAATTGAAGAAAAAAAATGTTGAAATTTTTCTAAGAATGTTACGCAAAAAAGTGGCATTTGTAATGGAATTCGTGATTAAAAGTTAGCTTCTTAAAATATACGATTGTGATGCCGCGCATGCGCATCCAAGATGCCGTTTTGCCTGTGACAGTTAAAATTTTACACAAACAGTAAGTTTTAGCGCAAAATCGTTTTGCTATGTCAGAAGCCGGTTAAAAAATCTTTCTAAAGATACCTCATTTATGCCTGTACGAATTTATGCCTGTGCTGAGAAAAATTCATGCCTGTGCATGAATTTATGACTGTGCTGTGTACGAATTCATTTATGCCTGTGCTGAGAAAAAGGGATGTTGACTCGAGCAATCTTACAACAATATCGATATGCATTGAGAAAATATTTTGTAAAAAAATTGATTTTAACTCCATTAAACTCCAACTTTAATAATCAACGTACTATTATAGCTACTATTATAGCCGAGACTATTATAGCTAGAGACGTGAAATTTTAGGGTACCTTTCTTAAAACAATGTAGAGGTGCAATAAGAAAGGATTTTGCAAAAATTTGGTTTAAACGCCATTAAACTACTACCCAGTCCAAATTTAATAATAAACGTATAGCCGAGACTATAATAGCCAATTTGAAATTTTCAGGGTTACCACCACATGTAGCGGTGCACTGAAAAACGATTTTCCAATATTTAACCCTTAAAGAGGTAAAAATGAGGTAAAACAATTTTTAATGGAAAAATATGTTTTTCGTCTGACCTTCTTAAAACGTAACATAGTCACTCTTAAATGTAAGTAATGAAATATATTTTTCACCATTTCCAAAAACTCGTCCCCTAAAGAGATCGAAAGGGGATAGAAAATGTAGAAAGTAGTATACAATTTTGCATTGAAAAAAATATTTGTTTTGGATCGAATATTCTAGAAATATGCTATGAAACACATATTTCAACATTTTTTCGAACTCATTCCCTAAAAGAATAAAAATGTAAAAAAGAGGTATAGTTGGAGAAAAAGAATGTTTTCATTGGAGAAAAATATTTTTATCGGCTTTTCTTAAAAGTAAACAAAATATTCTAAAACACAAATTATGATACACTAAAATTCATCACTCCCTAAAAGGGCAAAAATATAAATAAGGTATAAATGTTTGTATTGGACAAAAATATTCTTTATCAGATTTTCTTAAATTCGAACGGAACACGTTTGAAGACAACAAAACAACATATTCAGGTTATAATATTTTTTCATATTCACTGTAAAATAATCACGAGTTTAGATGATCACGCTTTTATTAATATATTTTTTTATGTTTCTGAATTATTATATTACTGAAAAAGTTTAAGTTTCGTGGGCGAAGCCGCGACGAGTAATGCTTTAATATTTATGATACATAACCCATAAATCTCTGCACTGCATAAGAACGATATTGCCGTATGATTTATCGGTTTAATCAAACTTTAAAAGGCGAATCTTAAAACATCAACAATGACGCTTGGGATTCATTCGATACATTTCAATGTCGCTCGCTGATATCAATTTTGGTGAGAAGGGGAACAACCAAATAAACTTTTAAGTTTTGTACTTTTATGCTTTAGGATTATATACCTATTCTTCCCGTCAGTGGTCTATCAACTCACTTCATAAAGGCTACCGCGGTTTCGAAACTCTATAGTTTCATCTTCAGGTCGTTATACAAAATGTTAAATCCCTCTGTCGAGGTCGTCACAAAAATTAAAACACATCACAAACACTGAGCACAATTACACGTTTAAAATATTCGTCATGAAATTCGGCTTGGCCAAGCTACACACGCGCGACTCGTACGTCGTTACATTCCGGACTACAGAGTCTTCATCATTACGGCGCGCCCGTCACTGTTATCAGTTACGCACCGTAACTGTTGGTTTTTGTTACTCAAATCACTTATCCTTAGAGCCATGTCATATATTAAGTTTGATTTGAATGTAAGAACTTCATTGAGGATGTTCTGTGGGTCTGAATTTTTGCTCTTGTAAATCTCAAACTCTTCAATCGCATCCATATAACTACTTTTATTACATAAATGTAATATTTCCATGTTGGTATTGATGTCTTCAAATTTATGGTTTTTGTCCATAAGATGTTCTGCGAAAGCCGAGTTTGTCGTTAATGCACTTCTGTTCGTTAATGTGCTCTTTAAATCTTTTCTTAAAAGAGCGAGTTGTCTGACCGATATAGAAGCTTAGGCAATCACTTCTTTTCATTTTGTATATGCCAGTTTTTTCAGAATTATTCCCACTTCTTTAATAATGTTGACAACTTATTACTTGTTCTGAAAGAGACATTTATATTTTCTTTGGCTAATTCTTTTTTTAGGGTGTGGCTTAAAGTTGAACCATATTCTGTGGAGATGTATGTTTTTTTATCACGAACGATTTTTTTATTTTTGTTTTTATGTTTGGCAATAAGCCTATCAACAATTGAGCTTTTATATCCATTAGAAACAGCCATTATATCCATTATATGCGTTGCTAAAAACCTCAAATAACACTTACAGGCTTGTGATGCCTCATTTTAAACGCTTCTGTAAAACAATAAAAATTACGCAAACAAAACTGAAATATGACTACCCCTAAATACAGTACCGGCCTTTAGAGGGGGGGCTCCCGAGGGCGCTAGCTCAGTTAGGGCGCCGCTGTCTACGTTTTTAAAGTTTTCTTATTATTTTTTTTTTAATTTAATTTTATTTTTTTTAACGTCCGACTATTGTGCACACTTGGGCTAATGCAGATGATGGGATGATGGCGTATGAAAATGCCAAGCCCTCGCCGGGAATCGAACCCGGGTCCTCGGGGTGAAAGCCTAGTACGCTATCCACTAGACCACCGAGGCGGCTAAAGTTTTCTTAAATGCGAAAATAAAATTTTTTTCGGCACTACTCCAAGTGTCACACATTGAAATACGCTCACCCCGCAGGGGATGCAGACTAGCTATTGAGAGGATTTAGACGTACCTCGCGGTACCCGAGTCTAACACTCTTACACATACACACTTACGACTTTAACACTTTACACTCACACTTACATTAAGGGAGGCGATAATAGCCTCAATGTGCTTTTCACCTTAAAAAAAAAAAAAAATACGCTCCCATCACGTCAACGTGTATCTATTACTTCCCCTGTACACATTGTGGAAGCATAATTAGCATATTATTAGTAAGATAAAGCCAGGATGTCTTGTCAGACGCGATTTCAGTGAGCTATCAAGACAGTAGCCTATCCGAAACTGGTTACAAACTGTCTTGAATGATACACCGCCTGGACGTAACAAGTATTCAATAGGCCCTGCTCAGTAAACAGTAACATTGTTGATTGTTTCTGTGCAGCGAGCGAGAGGAATGTTTGAATGGACGGCGAAACTTCAAAGGCAGCGGTGCTTCTTGATCTCACCACGGCCAGTGCCATCTTCATTTGCATCGGCTTGCTTCGCTCTGCTATCAACGTGTCACTATTCTCGATACGTTTAATTGGGTCTAATTTCTGTTTTGTTTATTTTTCGGTACGGCGATTACAAACAAGCTTCCTCTTCTGGACTGCGATGCTTCCAGATAAATGCCTCTGTGCAGACAATGTTAGCGGACACTGGATGCTTGCCTTCTTACAGCGTCTGGGTCTTTGTAATACAATTTCATATTCTATTTCTTTTTGTATATAGTATCTTTACACCCTCTTACTGTATATTGTTTACTGTGGAAGAAGGGATCGGCGATCGAGATGGCTGACACTGGTTAGTCTACTGAGTCTCTGAACTGCGCACCTCAAGGTCGTAGGTTCGGAACGCAGTTACTGCCATAAGCTTTATTCTTTCCGTTAAAGCCGATCCATTGACCTCGAAATTCTAACTGACACAAAGTATGGCTCTGCTGCATCTCTGAACTGCCTACCTCAAGGTCGTAGGTTCGAAACGCAGTTACTGAAATAAGCTTTATTCTTTTCGTTAAAGCCGATCCCTCGATCTAGTTATTTTAACTGACGTAAAGTATGGCTTTGCTGCATCTCTGAACTGTCCACCTCAAGGTCGTAGTTTCGGAACGCAGTTACTGCCATTAACTTTATTTTTTCCGTTAAAGCCGATCCCTCGACCTGGTTATTTTAACTGACGTAAAGTATGGCTTTGCTGCATCTCTGAACTGTCCACCTGAAGGTCGTAGGTTCGGAAAGCAGTTACTGCCATAAGCTTTATTCTTTCCGTTAAAGCCGATCCCTCGACCTCGAAATATGGCTTTGCTGCATCTCTGAACTGCCTACCTCAAGGTCATAGGTTCGAAACGCAGTTACTGCCATAAGCTTTATTCTTTTCGTTAAAGCCGATCCCTCGACCTCGTTATTCTAACTGACTCAAAGTATGGCTCTGCTGCATCTCGGAACTGCCTACCTCAAGGTCGTAGGTTTGAAAAGCAGTTGCTTCCATAACCTTTATTCTTTTCGTTAAAGCCGATCCCTCGACCTCGTTATTCTAACTGACTCAAAGTATGGCTCTGCTGCATCTCGGAACTGCTTACCTCAAGGTCGTAGGTTCGAAACCCAGTTACTGCCATAAGTTTTATCCTTTCCCTTAAAGCCGGTCCCTCGACCTCGTTATTCTAACAGGCATAAAATATGATTTTGTTGCGTCTCTTAACTGCCCACCTCAAGATAATAGTTTCGGAACTCAGTTACTGCCGTAAGACTTTCGTTGAAGCCAATCCCTCATCCTCGATGTCCTAACAGCCATAAAGTAGGCCTATAGCTTTTTTACGTCTCTGGACTACTCTTCAAGGTCGTAAGTTCGAAACGCAGTTACTGCTGTAAGACTTGCGTTAAAGACGATCCCTCATCCTCGATGGTCTAACATGCATAAAGTGTAGCTTTGCTGCGTCTCTGAACTATTCTTCAAGGTCGTAAGTTCGAAACGCAGTTACTACTGTAAGACTTGCGTTAAAGACGATCCCTCATCCTCGATGGTCTAACATGCATAAAGTGTAGCTTTGCTGCGTCTCTGAACTATTCTTCAAGGTCGTAAGTTCGAAACGCAGTTACTGCTGTAAGACTTGCGTTAAAGACGATCCCTCACCCTCGATGGTCTAACAGGCATAAAGTGTAGCTTTGCTGCGTCTCTGAACTATTCTTCAAGGTCGTAAGTTCGAAACGCAGTTACTGCTGTAAGACTTGCGTTAAAGACGATCCCTCACCCTCGATGGTCTAACAGGCATAAAGTGTAGCTTTGCTGCGTCTCTGAACTATTCTTTAAGGTCGTAAGTTCGAAACGCAGTTACTGCTGTAAGACTTGCGTTAAAGACGATCCCTCATCCTCGATGGTCTAACATGCATAAAGTGTAGCTTTGCTGCGTCTCTGAACTATTCTTCAAGGTCGTAAGTTCGAAACGCAGTTACTGCTGTAAGACTTGCGTTAAAGACGATCCCTCATCCTCGATGGTCTAACATGCATAAGTGTAGCTTTGCTGCGTCTCTGAACTATTCTTCAAGGTCGTAAGTTCGAAACGCAGTTACTGCTGTAAGACTTGCGTTAAAGACGATCCCTCACCCTCGATGGTCTAACAGGCATAAAGTGTAGCTTTGCTGCGTCTCTGAACTATTCTTTAAGGTCGTAAGTTCGAAACGCAGTTACTGCTGTAAGACTTGCGTTAAAGACGATCCTTCATCCTTGATGGTCTACCAGGCTTTGCTGCGTCTCTGAACCACTCTTCAAGTTCGTAAGTTCGGAACGCAGTTACTACCGACTCCTCATCCTCCATAGTGTAACAGGCACAAAGAACGGCCGTAATGTTAATGTCATTAGCAAACTGCATTAATAAACAAACTACTAATGGATTGGTAGCTATGGTAATACCCAAATCCGGGACCTTAGGCGAGTTGCTATCCTTATCTATAGATTACTTTTTTGAGGGTTCGATAAAATTTTCGCGCGCACTACCGTCAGCAATATTGGTTCCATTTGATACAAACTTGGCAAAAAAACCGATTTTGGCAATAACTATGAAAGTTCAAGTTCGCAACTTTTTAGAAAATCTGATTTCACCGTCGTAATCAGCGTTAAAATTCGGATGCCAGCATTAAACAAAAATGCTAACTGCGATCGGGGATTATTTTCGTAGACTATTCCAATGTAGGCCTAATTTAAATTGCTAATTTACACAGTTTTTAACGCTGCTTATGATGGTGAAAACAAAATTTCAAAAGTAATAAAATATTTGTTTTTTTTTTAGAAATTCGCTTCCATCCCGTTAGCGTGTCAGCTGTTTGCAGCAATTATTTTTTATTTACTTTGAAAATGTTTTATGTCGTTTTATTACCATTAATAATAGAATACATGGTATAGTAGCATATCATAAGAGTGCAGTTTCTTTTAAAATGCGAGTTGATTAAAAAAACCGATTTGATGTGAGAAATAATAGGTGAAAAAATAAGATAATAGGTGAAAAAAGTAAAATAATAGGTGAAGAAATAAAATAATAGGTGACAAAATAAAAAATTAGGTGAAAAAAGTAAAATAATAGGTGAAAAAATAAAATAATAGGTGAAAAAAATAAAATAATAGGTGACAAAATAAAAAAATAGGTGAAAAAAGTAAAATAATAGGTGAAAAAATAAAATAATAGGTGAAAAAATAAAATAATAGGTGAAAAAATAAAATAATAGGTGAAAAAAATAAAATAATAGGTGAAAAAATAAAATAATAGGTGAAAAAATAAAATAATAGGTGAAAAAATAAAATAATAGGTGAAAAAATAAAATAATAGGTGAAAAAATAAAATAATAGGTGAAAAAAGTAAAATAATACGTGAAAAAATAAAATAAAACATTAAGCCTACTAACTTACTTTCAAATCCAAAACTCTGTCTCATTACTAGCCAAATCCTTAAAAATGTCTCAAAAACTCAGCAACTATTTTTATTCTTTTTCTTTTTAGTACATACGTCTGCCTTTTCTAGCTTCAAACATTTTATATTTGTTGACGCGTTTCGGAATACGTACTTCCATTATTAAAACGTTTTGCTGTACTACAGTAGAATAAAGCAAACGTTTTTGGAATTACAGCGGGGCCTCAACTTACGAATGACCTTGCTAACGAAAATTCCAACTTACGAAACGTGCCTCAACTAACGAAACGGCGCGAAAAAACACATCGAAACTGTTTTACGAATAGGGCAGCCGCACATTAGCCTGACGCGTTTCAGAGCGTTCTTAAAAGTCGGCAAAAACAATCGTTGCTGGGCCGTTATTTCACCAAACGCCAGACGAAACTGGGGTAGGTGAAAGTGAAGCCAAAAAGGCAAAAGGAAGTGACGATAATGAAAAATTAAGGTAAATTACCGCCTCCCACGAACTTCGCTACGTCCCAAATCTTTAGACGTAAGAAACTATATTACGCACATTATTTCGTATTAGCATTATGTACATGTAAGCTAATGCAGTACAGAAGTTGTCTTCATTTTGTCGGCATGTTTAACGACAAATTATGAATGTAATTTCCGCTAGGAATATTGTTATTTTGTTTCTGAATTCTTCCGTTACTACAGTGGGGCCTCCATCTTCATCATCATCATCTTCTTCTTCTTCTACTTCTTTTTCTTCTTTTTCTATTCTTCTTCTTCTTCTTTTTCTTATTTTTCTACTTCTTCTTTTCCTTCTTCTTCTACTTCTTTTCTTCTCCTTTCTTTTTCTTCTCCTTTTTCTCC
This sequence comes from Callitettix versicolor, assembly GCA_022606455.1. NCBI lineage: Eukaryota > Metazoa > Arthropoda > Insecta > Hemiptera > Cercopidae > Callitettix > Callitettix versicolor. The sequence goes on along the minus strand of CM040186.1, from coordinate 110,420,744 downwards.
TTCTTCTTCTTTTTTTTCTTCTTCTTCTTTTTCTTTTTCTTCTTTTTCTACTTCTTCTTTTCTACTTCTTCTTCTTTTTCTACTTCTTCTTTTCTACTTCTTCTTCTTTTTCTTCTTCTTTTTTTTCTACTTCTTTTCTACTTCTTCTTCTTTTTCTTCTTCTTTTTTTTCTACTTCTTTTCTTCTACTTTTTCTTTTTTCTTCTTGTTTTCTACTTCTTCTCCTTTTTCTTCTTCTTTTTTCTTCTTTTTCTTCTTCTTCTTTTCCTACAACTTCTTATACTTCTTTTTTTCTACGTCTTCTTCTTTTTCTTCTTCTTCTTCTTTTTCTACTTCTTCTTCTTTTTCTACTTCTTTTCTTCTCCTTTTTCTTTTTCTTCTTGTTTTCTACTTCTTCTTCTCCTTCTTCTTATATTTCTTTTCTTCTTCTTTTTCTTTTTCTTCTTCTTTTTCTACTTCTCTTACACATCTTCTTTTTCTACTACTACTAGTACTACGAGAAAAAGAAAAAGAAGTAGAAAAGAAGTAGAAGAAGAAGACGATGAAGTAGTAGAAGAAGAAGAAGAGGAGGAAAAAAAGATTTTTTTTTTTAACGTCCGACTTGTGCACACTTTGGCTAATGCAGACGATGGGATGATTTATAACGTATAAAAATGCCAAGCCCTGGCTGGGAATCGAACCCGTGTCCTCGGGGTGAAAGCCCAGTACGCTATCAACTAGGCCACCGAAGCGGAGTAGAAAAAGAAGAAGTAGAAAAAGAAGAAGTAGAAGAAGAAGGAGAAGAAGAAGTAGAAGAAGATGAAGAAGGAGGCCCAACTGTACTAACAGAAGAATTCAGAAACAAAATAACAACATTCCTAGCGGAAATTATTTTCATAATTTGTCGGTAACCAAGCCGAAGTGAGCTAGTTTCTCGTCCAGGACAAATATTGCAGAACTAGGCCCACATCACTTAAACTTTCTCCACGGCACTGAAAGCACGTAATACACATTACTTACGCATATTTCGTTGAGGGAAATTCATCACTAACCTATGACAATGAAAGCACTTCCATTTAGGCCAATGGTGTGTAAATGCAAAACGAATAAGGGTGGAGCGTCCCTAAGGCAATTATTATTGAAACCTCGCCTTCGCCCTCAGAGAGAAGGGTGGAAAAAAGGGTTCGAATCTTGTGTGGCAGTGGTATCGATCGAAATTCAGTGAAGCGCGAACGCTCTAGGCCCACAATATTATAATGGCTAGATAATATCTGCCACCTTGTTCTGGGTAATTCTACAACCACTTATTGATGTGATAAAGGCAAATCCATGCGTAATAAACTGTACCGTATCCTCGCAGTTTCTCTAAAATTAATGTTAGCCTACTCTAGGCAAGGCCATAACTCACTGTAAGGTTGTCTGATAAAGGCGACAATGTCGATTTACGTTAGTATATACTAGAGGTGGGCGTTTCTGCTATTTTTACAAAACGTCAACAATCTGTTTGTTGAGTGAAAAAGCTGCTTTTTAAAACAGTTGGAAAAAAACAGGTTTAGAAAACTGAAACTCGAAGTTGTATTAGCAGCTAAAACATAAAGCACATACGTTCAGTTTTTTAGGACTACTTTTTCATTCCACTGCCACCATGTCCTTAACTGTGTATAAAGCATTTAGATAGGATGAAAATAATCCTTATAAGTGTAGTAATAATTAAATTACATTCTCAAAACGTAATAATTATGTATGCCATTTTATGTACAAAATGCAATGAATTTCTAATAGAAACATTCTTTTTTTTACTTAAAAATTAAATAGTCCTTTGCGTATTTACCAAAATTCAAACGATTTAGAATATTTTTAGTCGATTAAAAAATATTTATGATTGATAATAAATATAAAAAATATGTTTACATAAAATTAGGCTCTGTATCTACAAAATGTGAGAGGTTGTTACTACAACTCGCAACAAAATAGAGATAAACGTTGACATTGACCAAACAGTTCTTACTTCACTACAAGCAACAAGCAACTTTGGAATAATGGGATAAAGCATAAAAGCAGGTTGAAGAAAAGCAGTTAGCAGGAAAACAGTTTTAGCGCTTGCGGCAACGTTCAAATAGAACAGTCCGTTCCTTGTTTAACAAATCATAAACCAGTCCAAATAAAACTGCTTGTTTCCGTTTGAAAAAGAGGTTTGTTTGACGTTTATAGAAAAGCAGTTTTTTTAACAGTTTGGTGTTTTCTGCCCCACCACTAGTATATATATGGGGCTCGGTGGCCGATATGACTGAAGCACCGGTCAGTCTGCTGCGCCTCTGAACTGCGTAACTCAAGGTTCTTAGTTCTAGAACTAATTAGAGCACCGCAGTTACTCCCGTTGCTTTACCCTTATCGTTAACGCTGATCCCTCCTCACTAACTGGCATAAAACACGGACGTAAAACATTTAAAAAATCACTATTAGGTCGGTTGGTCTCCAAACGCGGAGCGGAGTTGTGCTGAGCGAAGCGTATTACGCATTGAAAACCTACCCTATTGTATTTAGCGTAACAGAACTGAGCGGAATCAAAATACGTCGCTCGGATCAGCTCCGCGTAGCTTCGACTCTGTCTAGGTTCGGTTTTGAAGCTGACTGTTCCCCTCACCGTGCTGACCACGCCTCCAAATGGAGCTGAGTTGTGCTGAGCGAAACGTATTACACATTGAAAACCTACCCTATTGTTTTTAACGTAAGCGCGGCCACTGAAAGCGTAACAGAACTGAGTGGAATCAAAATACGTCGCTCGGATCAGCTCCGCGTAGCTTCGACTCTGTCTAGGTTCGGTTTTGAAGCTGACTGTTCCCCTCACCGTGCTGACCACGCCTCCAAATGTATTATTTCTCGTTACCTACGTTACGGTTTTTAAACATAGTATTTTCCTAGAATCCGTTAGAGTAGGCCTAATTTTACAAATAGTGAAAAGTAAATTTTGTTTGTCTTACCTTTCCCATTTTCGTTTTTAAAACGCTCGATGTCTTCCTTCAGTACAATCCTACAGACAGACAACGTTAATTATTAACAGTGAAAAATCCAAGCTAAGTTAGACGTAAAACTAATTAACCTTAAAATTAGTTCTGAAGGTAGACCAAGTGATAAGAAATTAGTCCATTGTATGATACACAGATGGCTCCAAAACAATGGAGAGTACTGGTGCTGGGGTGTATGGTTTAAGTCACGAGGGGTTGAATGATAATCCTTATGGGAGGTAAGTGAGCGCTTGCGGCAAACGTCTCCACCCCTGTCTTTGCAGTTTGGGCAGTTAGTCCAATTATTTGGATTTTAGGCTCTGATATCGAGCACGCTGTTTATGAAGGAGCCGGGCCGCCTCAGTGGCCTAGTTGATAGCGTATTAGGCTTTCACCCCGAGGACCCAGGTTCGATTCCCGGCCAGGGCTTGGCATTTTCATACGCTATAAATCATCCCATAGTCTGTATTAGCCCAAGTGTGGACAATAGTCGGATGTTAAATAATAATAATAAAAATAGATCACAACGAATGAAGCAATACTAGGATACGAGGAAGGCACTAAACATTAAAAAGTGATTGATTTAGTGTACTCCAAGGTTGGGTGAAACAAATAAAAAGAATAATAAAAATAATAAATACTTTTGATTTATGAAGTACTTACAAATAAAAATATTTGACTACTTTCGCAGTAGAAGAGCCAAACCACTTTGGTTTAGAGAAACAGAGAAAGACATAACAGAACTACAAATCACTGACACTATGCTCATGGACAAAACAGCCAAAACAATAACCAAGGACAAGAAACAACGGTTCCAAGGCAAAGTCAAATCCAAGCGAACGATCCAAATCTCTGACAAAGAAAGAAAAGCAAGATCACTACGAATGAAGCAATACTGGGCTACGAGGAAGGCACAGAACATTGAAAAGTGATTGATTTAGTATACCCCAAAGTTGGGTGAAACAAATAAAGAGAAAAATAATAAAAATAAATAAATAAAAATATAAAGGTGCCTGTACGTTAAGTCCGTTTATATGCAATGCTCTGGGACAATACGCAATATTCCAGGCAGACCATTAATGACTGTGTATGGGAGAATTTAAAGCAGGCTTTTAAGAAGGCACGAATCCACATTTATAGTGACAGTCAGGCAGCACTTACGGGTCCAACAATCTGGTCTAGGAGTGTAGTGAGAACATCAATGCTCAGTCCCTGAAAAACCAGGTTTCTCTACTTGGTAATGAGGAGGTGGAGAGGCTGGCTGGACTGGTATCTGCATCCGGCAGTAGATATTTGTCTGTGGCTGGCTGGTAGATTAATAAACAACACCAGTAAAGATGGGACAACCTTAGAGGGCGTTCCTATAGCAAACGTCTTTTAAAAAAGAACTCTAAGGTTTCGAAGAACAGTAGGAATCTTTGGCGAAGGAAAACCACGAAACTCATTACAGGACACTGTACCACGGAGAAACCGTGAACAGTTTACGCAGGATGGAAGAGGAAACTGCAGGAACATAATCTACGATGGTAAGATTCTTGCCAGCAGGACGCAACATTGTGAATACGTGGCATTGTGAATACGTGGCATTGTGAATACGTGACATTGTGAATACGTGGCATTGTGAATACGTGACATTGTGAATACGTGGCATTGTGAATACGTGGCATTATGAATATGCAACATTGTGAATACGTGGCATTGTGAATACGCGACATTGTGAATACGCAACATTCTGAATACGTGGCATTGTGAATATGCAACATTGTGAATACGTGGCATTGTGAATACACGGCATTGGGAATACACGACATTGTAAATACGTGGCATTGTGAATATGCAACATTGTGAATACGTGGCATTGTGAATACGTGGCATTGTGAATACGCAACATCGTGAATACGTGGCATTGTGAATACGCGGCATTGTGAATACGCAACATTGTGAATATGTGGCATTGTGAATACACGGCATTGTGAATACATGACATTGTGAATACGTTGCATTGTGAATATGCAACATTGTGAATACGTGATTGCCTCAAGTATGATTAATGGCTTCCAGGATCCTGAGGACTTCAAGGCACCAGTCCGAGATGCTTGAATGTCCTTTGATGGAGTGCTACAGGCCACACAACCCCGTAAGCTGTATTATTAAATCTAAGTTATAGCAATTTACTTATAATACCTATTGTATGTTATATGTGAAACAATAAATAAATTACTAAAATATTTAGTATTCCTAAAGAGGTCTAACGTGTATAACGATAATAAACTCTATCACTCTATAAACTCTATAATGATAATGTATATCACTCTATTACATAATGATCTAATAAAACATTTACTATCGCTTTTCAATTTATTTCTTCCTTTAGGCTATTAATTGATTCAAAGTTTAATTACGCCTAACCGTGATTTTATTACGTACTTTTTTTTAACTAACTAATTTTATTGCACTTAAAATCACTTTTCGTCATGGAACTGTGACAGGCATCTCATTTTTATTTTATTTTATTTTTTTGTTAATTTAAGGCGAAAAGCACATTGAGGCTATTATCGCCTTCCTAAATGTAATAGTGAGTGTAAAGTGTTAAAGTCGTAAGTGCAGTGTTGTAAATGTAGGCCTAAGTGTGTGTTAGACTCGGGTACCGCGAGAGACGTTTAAATCATCTCAATAGGTGCTGCTAGTCTGCACTCCCTGCAGGGTAACACTTCATTTTAAAGATATATCTATATATCTATATATATATATATATATATATATATATATATACACACACACACACACACATTCATCCCCTGAAAAAATGATCTATAGGTCAGGACCGGTGCTCATTTCAAAATCCCGGGTTTGGATCTTACTATGATGGTTGCTCCGATAGTTCACTTTCCAATGCTAATAATGTTGGTAGCCTAATTAATCATACTTGAGGCAATCACGTATTCACAATGTCACGTATTCACAATGCCACGTATTCACAATGTCACGTATTCACAATGCCACGTATTCACAATGTCACGTATTCACAATGCCCCGTATTCACAATGTTGTGTATTCACAATGTTGCGTATTCACAATGCCACGTATTCACAATGTTGCGCATTTACAATGCCACGTATTCACAATGCCACGTATTCACAATGCCGCGTATTCACAATGCCACGTATTCACAATGTTGCGCATTTACAATGCCACGTATTCACAATGCCACGTATTCACAATGCCGCGTATTACCAATGTCGTGTATTCACAATGCCACGTATTCACAATGTTGTGTATTCACAATGCCACGTATTCACAATGTTGCGTATTCACAATGCCACGTATTCACAATGCCACGTATTCACAATGTCGCGTATTCACAATGCCACGTATTCACAATGTTGCGTATTCACAATGCCACGTATTACCAATGTCGTGTATTCACAATGTCACGTATGCTACGCGTTTCACGCGCCGTCAAATCCGATTTATTTCAAACCACTGCCCTCAGGAAGCAAGTTCTTCATCGTGATTATTTCACCGCAAAACTAACGCAGTGGATTTCCGTGTTCCATCGACGTGTCAGCAGGGAATGACCGATGAGAAGTACAACCCCGCTTCTTGTCGCTTCAATGAAGCATGTCACAAAATATAGGCAGCAGAGCGCGTGCAATACAGGCCTTGTACAGACCGGAATACAAAGACGCGGGAGGGAGGCGTGCAACTGTGCAACCGCTGGCGGGCGACTGCCGATAAACTAACGAGTTGAAATTTAAATAATAATAATTGTCTCGCTGAAGTGATGCAAAGTTCCAAAAACAATATTTTTAAACTCCTAATTCACCCATCATAAACAGCATTAAAATTTGCACACATTGGCATTTTAAACTTAGGCTAAATTTTTTTTTTAACGTCCGACTATTGTGCACTCTTGGGCTAATGCAGACGATTGGATGATTTATATCGTATGAAAATGCCAAGCCCTGGCCGGGAATCGAACCCGGTTCCTCGGGGTGAAAGCCTAGTACACTATCAACTAGGCCACCGAGTTTAAACTTTAAAACTGCATTGAAATACGAAAATGATCCCTGACCGCTGTCTAATTTAAATTCATAATTTCAAAGGATTCTGAATATTCAAAATGCGGTTATATGGTTTTTAACGCTGATTTAAAAGGTGAAATCACTTCCCCAAAATTACTTAAGAGAACAAGGTGATGCATTTTTTTTTAATGGCCGCCATTTTGAAACTGTTGAATGACGTTACTAGGTATAAATTAAGTCATTTTTAAAGATTTGAAATATATAATAGTATATTTTGCGCGTCACAAATCTCATATTAAATTAATTATAACTAAAAATTATCGCATTTTCGCCGGGATAGAACCGCGCACTTTGCGCACGTGAGGCGCACGCGATAACCACTACACTACAGAAACTACGAAGACGTTTGACCGATTTAAGTATACGAAATGAATCGTTAATTTAATTTTAGTAGCTATATTAAAAGATCAGTTGTTTTATATAATTCGAAGAGATCAGCTGATTTCATTGAACAGCTGATAGGCTATAATAAGTTTCAGGTTGTGTTTTTAAAAACGATTACAAAATAAATTAAAACGAAAACAAATGAAATTAACGATGAAAATGTTACAATTAATAAAAGAGTTATGACTGAAGAGCAACATTGACTAATTAAAAACAAAAACCAGGAGTCGATTTTTTTTGGTTTTCTTTTTATTTTAAGGCGAAAAGCACATTAAGGCTATTATCGCCTCCTTAAATGTAAGTGTGAGTGTAAAGTGTTAAAGTAGTAAGTGTAAGTGTGTGACTCGGTTACCGCGAGGGACGTCTAAATCCCTGCGGGGTCGAGGAGTCGAGATAAACATGATACATGATAAACACCTCTACTGTAAGAGAAAAGCAAAGGAAGCAACTGCGGCTCGAACTAAAAACCATTAAGTGCGCAGTTGAGTAACGCAGTAGACTGACCGGTACTTTACCACTTCGACCACCGATCTCCAGTTCCGCTGACACCTACAAAACACTAAAAATCCCGCACTTCTCTCTCGGCTTGGAAACAGCTGAAGCCTGCGAAACCTAATTCACTCAAGTCAACCAACACTCACTTCCGATTGGTCCGCCGTGAACGCGTATCTCGCGTCAATACTACGCCAGATTAATTATATCACCATTTTTGATTTCACCATCATAATCAGCATTCAAATTTGCATACACCAGCACTTTAAACTTTCAAAACGGGAATGAATCCTGACCGCCGTCAAAAAAATTCAAAATGTTGATTTTAACACTGATCAGTACGGTGGATTTTCAAAATTTAACACGAAGTTACGAATTTAAAAAAAATATGAAATGGCCGCCATTTTGAAACTATTGAACGAATTTTGCTGGCTAACGTACGTCTAAGCTATTATCATTGTCATAATCTAGGCCAGGGGTCTCCAAACTTTCCAGCCTTACGGCCATACTGATTACTCCAGTAAGTTCCGAGGGCCAAAACCTTATTAATAATTATTAATATAAATAATTAATATTAATAATTATTTAATAATGTCATATAATAATTATTTAATAATAGTGTCATATTAATAATTATTCAACATAAAATTAGAATACATCAGTAAACTAAATTTAATTTGCTATAAAAAATATGTTCTCTAAAAGGAGTTTTCAAGTATGCTAGCTCTCCGCGGGCCGGATGTGGCCCTCGGACCGTAGTTTGGAGACCCCTGGAGGTCATTATTTTTGTGCCAGGTTTTGAATATATACTTTAACGATCCATTTAAAAAGCGATTTAGAGGTGAGCACCGGTGCTCATGTCAGGGTCTTTCCATCACGGCCGCACCAATAGCTCATTTTTCCAGTGACAATTCGCTAATAACATGTTTAATGTTTATACTGCGACTGTCGTGCCACAAACAAGGCAGTCCTGCAGCTGAGCCAGACGTCGCGTCATCACTTTATAAGTGTTGTTTATCTAAGCAATAAACAACAAGCCCTTGTTTACCACTAACATCTTGTTTATGTATTGTCTGGACATAACGTGCTGTAATCAAAAACCCTGTTCCAAAGGTCGGAAACCAGTTAATTATACTTAACAATGGTTTACTTTCCTTATTCACACACACACACACGCGCGCGCGCGCGCGCGCGCACATTCACACACGCGCACGCACGCAAGCACGCACACACACGCGTGCGCGCGCGCACACACACACACACACACAAATTTTTATCAACAGTTTAAAGTAGGGATGGGAACTTCTATTTTTAAAAAATATCAACGAATTTTTTTTGGAAAAAAATAACTGTTTGGAAAAACAGTTTGAAAAAACAGGTTTAGAAAAATGAAACTCGAAGTTGTATTAGCAGCTAAAACATAAGCACAAACGATCAGTTTTCTAAGACTACTTTTTCATTTCCATTACCACCATGTCCTTAAATGTTTTTGGGTGTAAAACACTTAGAAAAAAATAATTAAATGTAGTAATAATTTAATTACATTCTCAAAACGTAATATATATGTATGCCATTTTATATTTACAAAATGCAATGAATTTCTAATAGAAGCATTATTTTTTTGACTTAAAAATTAAATAGCCTTTGCATATTTACTGAAATGCAAACAATTTAGAATATTTTTAGTTGATTAAAAAATATTGATGATTGATAATAAATATAAAAAATACGTTTAAATAAAATTAGGTTATGTATTAAAATTAGGTTATGTGAGATGTTACTGTCATATTTTTATATGGGAGAAAGTAGGTTTTCATTTTTCAACACTGAAAAAAGTAACGTTAATAAGTAAAATGTAGTAATAAGAACATAGGCCAAATATGTTTAAATAAAATTAGCTCTATATAGTTACAAAATTATAGGTTATTACAGGTTAATGATAGGTTATTAACCTAAAATTATTCAAGATATAGGCTATACAAGAGTAGATAATGTGAATTTTAAAAAGTCCACACATCCAATAAATAATTAAAAACTATGCACTTAATTCTAAAAACATAAAAAAAGTAAAAGAAAACTTTCAAAATTGTTCACTACATATTTTTAAATTTCTAAACACAAAGTAAACTACAGAGAAAAACTAATATATAACACAATTATGGCTGTTTTTACAGTTTAAAAATATGTTTGAACAACAAATTTTACATTTAAAACTTTCAAACAACTCGCAACAAAATAGAGATAAACTTTGACAACGCCCAAACAGTTCTTACTTCACTACGTTGCAACAAGAAATAGAGGGAAAAAGTATAACAGGTTAAAGAAAAGGTGTTTGCACTGTTTGCAGGAAAACAGTTAGCGGGAAAATAGCAGAAAAAAAGTTTTAGCGCTTGCGGCAACGTTAGAATAGAACGTAGGTGGTGGGGAAGTCCAAACTGTTGTTCCTTGTTTGGCAAAGCAGTTTGTTTTTCGTATATAGAAAAACAGTTTGTTTTAACAGTTTGGAGTTTTCTTACCCATCTCTAGTTTAAAGTGATCAGTCACATAGACAGACATATTGGGCAAATTATACTGAATGCCAGTTATTTCTATCTGGATTTCGTTGAAGAGAAATTGAAAAAAGATCATTTTATAAATTCTTTTTATATTCTTCTCCTTTTCTGCTAGGGTTATTGTCATTATGTTCAGTATAATAATCTGCCTTCGCTAGCTTCGTCAATTCTATTTTCGTTGACGCGTACTTTCAAAAACTGTATCTATACTGAAGATGGAAGTTCTTCGAAACGCGTCAACGTAAGTAGAATTGACGAAGCTAGGGAAGCCAGATCATTATACTGAACATAGTGACATTTTATAACACAATATTTCGAGTTTTCCTGTAAACTAGCAAATCGCACGACAGTGTGTGCCACGTCATGCAACTCCCAGTGGACTTCGGTCAGTGATGAAATAAATACTGAATGCCAGTTATTTCTATCTGGATTTCGTTGAAGAGAAATTGAAAAAAGATCATTTCAATGACATTTTTTATAAATTCTTTTTATATTCTTCTCCTTTTCTGCTAGGATTATTGTCACTATGTTCAGTATAATAATCTGCCTTCGCTAGCATCGTCAATTCTATTTTCGTTGACGCGTACTTTCAAAAACTGTATCTATACTGAAGATGGAAGTTCTTCGAAACGCGTCAACGTAAGTAGAATTGACGAAGCTAGGGAAGCCAGATCATTATACTGAACATAGTGACATTTTATAACACAATATTTCGAGTTTTCCTGTAAACTAGCAAATCGCACGACAGTGTGTGCCACGTCATGCAACTCCCAGTGGACTTCGGTCAGTGATGAAATAAATACTGAATGCCAGTTATTTCTATCTGGATTTCGTTGAAGAGAAATTGAAAAAAGATCATTTCAATGACATTTTTTATAAATTCTTTTTATATTCTTCTTCTTTTCTGCTAGGGTTATTGTCACTATGTTCAGTATAATAATCTGCCTTCGCTAGCTTCGTCAATTCTATTTTCGTTGACGCGTACTTTCAAAAACTGTATCTATACTGAAGATGGAAGTTCTCCGAAACGCGTCAACGTAAGTAGAATTGACGAAGCTAGGGAAGCCAGATCATTATACTGAACATAGTGACATTTTATAACACAATATTTCGAGTTTTCCTGTAAACTAGCAAATCGCACGACAGTGTGTGCCACGTCATGCAACTCCCAGTGGACTTCGGTCAGTGATGAAATAAATACTGAATGCCAGTTATTTCTATCTGGATTTCGTTGAAGAGAAATTGAAAAAAGATCATTTCAATGACAATTTTTTATAAATTCTTTTTATATTCTTCTCCTTTTCTGCTAGGGTTATTGTCACTATGTTCAGTATAATAATCTGCCTTCGCTAGCTTCGTCAATTCTACTTTCGTTGACGCGTACTTTCAAAAACTGTATCTATACTGAAGATGGAAGTTCTCCGAAACGCGTCAACGAAAGTAGAATTGACGAAGCTAGGGAAGGCTATTATACTGAACATAGTGACATTTTATAACACAATATTTCGAGTTTTCCTGTAAACTAGCAAATCGCACGACAGTGTGTGCCACGTCATGCAACTCCCAGTGGACTTCGGTCAGTGATGAAATAAATACTGAATGCCAGTTATTTCTATCTGGATTTCGTTGAAGAGAAATTGAAAAAAGATCATTTCAATGACAATTTTTTATAAATTCTTTTTATATTCTTCTCCTTTTCTGCTAGGGTTATTGTCACTATGTTCAGTATAATAATCTGCCTTCGCTAGCTTCGTCAATTCTATTTTCGTTGACGCGTACTTTCAAAAACTGTGTCTATACTGAAGATGGAAGTTCTCCGAAACGCGTCAACGAAAGTAGAATTGACGAAGCTAGGGAAGGCAGATCATTATACTGAACATAGTGACATTTTATAACACAATATTTCGAGTTTTCCTGTAAACTAGCAAATCGCACGACAGTGTGTGCCACGTCATGCAACTCCCAGTGGATTTCGGTCACTGATGAAATAAAGGCTTACAGACAATCAAAAACTTGTTTATAAACAGTTTGGAACAAGTTGCAGAACATTTTCTATACTGGCACGAGTAGGCCTACAGTATTTCAGTCAACCAGTAGAACATTCTAGTCGTCTGCTAGCCGCCTCGGTGGTCTAGTGCAGGGGTCTCCAAACTACGGCCCGAGGGCCACATCCGGCCCGCGGACAGATTTTGTCCGGCCCGCGGAGAGCTAGCATACTTGAAAACTCCTTTTAGAGAACATATTTTTTATAGCAAATTAAATTTAGTTTACTGAAGTATTCTAATTTTATGTTGAATAATTATTAATATGACATCTACATTGATATGGTCATGGGCTAACTACTCATAACATTGTTGTTGGCTTATTGTTATTGTTTTTGTGATAAGTTGGATAAAGAAACACAGAATTGTAATGAGTAAAGACATGTATAATATGCAGAAAATTTAACTTCAGTATATAATAACTAACAAATTATTTAAAAGAATCCAACTAACATTTTATACATTTTAAATAAAAACATAACTTATAACAAGCATAATGACATATGAAATACTAATGAGATTTATGTAATTGAGATTTTCCACTGACAATAGTTTGTAGTTGTGGACTAATTTTACTTGTACCAATTATTAAAAGAGAATTAAGATGCTTATCAGTTAATTTAGATCTGTAAACATTTTTTGTGTACTTCATTTTGGAGAAGGTCTTCTCACACAAATAAGTAGTATTAAAAACAGAAAACAGCCCACGAGCAAATTTATGCAAATTATCAAATTGTATCAGTGGAAGACTTATAAAATTCCAACAAAGATGAGTTTTGATATTTGTTCTTAATTATATCACTGCACTGTAGATCAATCATTTCCATTTGAAGTTCTGTTTTGCGGACTTTAGTCCGATTTGCAGCCTTTTTTAAACGTTGCGTACTATTTAGGACTTTTTTTTCATCAGTGGACTATTTCACTTTTTACCACAGGCAACAATGATAATATTATTTTGGCCCTCGGAACTTACTGGAGTAATCAGTATGGCCCTAAGGCTGGAAAGTTTGGAGACCCCTGGTCTAGTGGTTAGCGTACTAGGCTTTCATCCCGAGGATCCGGGTTCGATTCCCGGTGAGGGCTTGGCATTTTCATACGCTATACATCATCCCATCGTCTGCATTAGCCCAAGTGTGCACAACAGTCGGACGTTAAACACCAAAAAAAAAAAAAAAAAAAAAATAGTCGTCTGCTAGTGAATTTACAGGATTAAGATTGAGTTTTTAAATTGTGGGTTCTCCACCTAGACAACCGATCAATCAAGTTTTTGGGCAATGTTATTCAATGCTACTTTTAGATCAGTCACGTCCTGTAAAACGACGTATTAAAGTAGTTTACATTTAAAAAGAGTTACATAGTGATATTAGTTGACTCTAAATCGGCATTACAAGCAATTGCTGACAACACATCTGCAGGCTCTATGATAGAATCGATCCAGAAGAAATACAAAATAGTTAAACACATTACCAAGGAATTGGTTCTGCAGTGGATCCCGTCACATGTAGGCATACAAGGGAATGAGCGGGCAGACAAACTGGCCAAACAAGGAACCCTTATAGTGCAGAAACCAAAAAGAATGCTCACACTGGAGGCTAGGATTTGTGCACTGAAGAGAACATCTTGTCTTGAATTTACAAACAAAGTCAAGGAAGACATAAAGAACAAGCCTTATGAGAATGTATTCGACTTGTATGGGAAGGTCAAGGATCTCCAGAGGAGGACATCTGTCGCGGTCTTTCGGCTGACAACTGGACACGACTGTCTGAATGAACACCTGAAGAAAATTAAGATATTAAACTATGACAACTGCACATTGTGTGAATGCCCAGACACCATCATGAACAAGGACCACCTCCTGGTCTGCAGAAAATTAGATGAAGAGAAGCAGAGAAGAGGAGACCTCTCTGGCCTCTACTGGGAAGCAAGATCAAAGATGGCGTGAACCAGCGGAAGCCATTGAAAAACAACAACAACAACATTTAAAAAGAAAAAAACCTATAATATTAAACGAGCAATTTCTGTATGTTCAGCGTATCTCGAAAGCAGCTCTAACGAATTTCACAAAACTTCGTGCATAATGGTTTTGAAGGGTGCAGATTCGATCGCGCTGGGTCTCATGCCCGTAAAAAAATCGCAAAACGGCGAATTTCTAGCCTTAAATTTACATGGAATGTATACCTATATACATTGCCGGTTTTCAGGTAGAAGTTCATATTCTTAGAATGACATTAGGTTCAAACGAAAGTAAACTTAAATGCACAATGCAAAGCATCAATTTCCCGTTAGGCCAGCTTTTGCTATGACAATACATAAGGCCCAAGGGCACACATTTGTATCAGCTGGGATATTCCTACTAACAGCAGTTTTTATGTGTGGAATGTTATACGTAGCTTTCTCCATAGTTAAAAGGCGAAATGGACTGACAATTCTTTTGCCTCCAGAAAACACTCAACACACAAGAAGTATTGTTTGGAATACAAGAACATTCGAATAATTATGTTCCGACAACAAATATGCGGATCGATGAAAATGTGGAGACTTGGAATTTCTCTGACAACTTTGAAGGTTTTAATATTTGATCATTTGCACAGTTATTGAAGATACATTTTTCTTATTTCATTTGCAGAGTTTTATAATGCTTCAAATATCAATCTTTGTATATTAATTTATTATTGATTTTTATCAGAAGAGGATATATTAGATAATTTTTTAAAACATGTTCATTTTTGATTGAACGTATGCGCGTGTATGTACGATAATATGTGCATATATACGATTTCTTAGGGGTGCACTAAGAAAGGATTTTGCAAACTTTTAATTTTGACGCCATTAAACTACTTACCCAGTCCAACTTTAATAATCAACGTATAGCCGAAACTATAATAGCTAAAGATTTGAAATTTTCAGGGTCACCGCCACATGTAGGGGTGCACTGAAAAATGATTTTCCAGTATTCAACCCCTAAAGAGGTAAAAATAAGGTACAACAATTTTTATTGGAAAAATGTGTTTCATCTGACCTTCGTAAAACGTAACATAGTTACTCTTAAATGTAAGTAATGAAATATATTTTTCACCATAAGAGATTGAAAGGGGGTAGAAAATGTAAAAAAGTGGTATACAATTTTTCATTGAAAAAATATTTGTTTTGGATCGTATATTCTAGAAATATGCTACGAAACACATATTTTTATTATTTACAGACAAATAAAAATATTTTTTATCGGCTTTTCTTAAAAGTAAACAAAATATTATAAAACACAAAGTATGATACACTAAATTCAGAATCCCCACCCCGAATTCATCCCCTAAAAGGATAAAAATATAAAAGAGGTATAAATGTTTGTATTGGAGAAAAGTATTTTTTATCAGATTTTCTTAAATTCGAATGGAACACATTTGAAGGCAATAAAACAACATATTCAGGTTATAATATTTTTTCATATTCCCTGTAAAATAATCACGAGTTTAGATGATCACGCTTTTATTAATATATTTTTTTATGTTTCTAAATTATTACATTACTGACAAAGTTAAAGTTTCGTGGGCGAAGCCGCGACGGGTAATGCTAGTATTCTATACATTCTGAAAACTGTATGCTCGTACAACAGTTAGTGAGCTCTAATACTTCTGTTACACCGAGTACCTTTAAGAACTGACGCCAAAGTATTCATTATTTCTTTATTTGTATTCTTTTCACATTTGTCACGTGTAACGACATTGAAAAGTAGCAGTATCACTTTTCACATATAACAATATTTCACAAATAGTATCATTTCTAATGCCAAGTAAACGTAGCCGCCTCGGTGGCCTAGTTGATAGCATACTAGGCTTTCACCCCGAGGACCCGGGTTCGATTCCCGGCTAGGCCTTGGCATTTTCATACGCTATAAATCATCCCATCGTCTGCATTAGCCCAAGTGTGCACAATAGTCGGACGTTAAACACAAAAAAAGACATTGCTCCCATATTTTAATAAAATAATCAATAATTTACTTAACCACTCACAAAACGTAAACGCAAATACTATTTTGTAAATACCACAAAATATACCGTTACTCGCAATGGTTTTTATCCTACTGACGCATTGAAATAGGAGTTTCAAAAAAAAGGTAAGATAAAAAAAATACTTTTGGAGATTGGCTTCTATCACGTCAGCGAGGCAGTTTGTATTCACTTATTTCAACTACTTGAATACCCCTGCTTCGTTTCGGTTAAAAAATTTATATATAACGATACGTTCTAAATGTATCTCTAATGAGAAATGAATAAGTTATACGAGGTGTGTTCAGAAAGTAACGAGAATTTTAATTTTTTTAACAAAATATTTATTTATTCTTCTACACTGATCTTGTCGCCTTCAAAATAGTCCCCATTGGAGATTATGCACTTGTGCTAGTGCTTCTTCCAATCCTCGAAACACTTCTCAAACTCGATCTTTGAGATAGCCTTTAGTTCTTTCAGCGATGCGCTTTTAATGTCATCTACGGCTGTAAAGCGACAGCCCTTTAAGGTTTTCTTTATTTCTGGAAATAAGAAAAAGTCACACGGAGCCATGTCTGGCGAATATGGAGGCTGGGGCATCGTTACAGTACTGTTTTTGGCCAAAAATTCACGAACAAGCGATGAAGTGTGAGCTGGTGCATTATCGTGGTGCAAAAGCCATGAATTGTTTTTCCACAGATCCGGACGTTTTTTTTCGGATTGCTTCACGCAAACGGCGTTGAACTTGTAGGTAGTACTCCTTATTGACAATTTCACCTGGTGGCAGGAATTCATGATGCACTATGCCATTAATATCGAAGAACACAGTGAACACAACCTTCACATTCGATCGCACTTGTCGAGCCTTTTTCGGTCTTGGCGAGCCAGAATGCCTCCACAGGGATGATTGAGCATTAGTTTCGACGTCATATCCGTAAACCCATATTTCGTCACCAGTTATAATACGTTTCAGTAATTTTGCATCGTCGTTGACTTCATTTAGTGACTCCTGAACAACTTCCATTCGCATCTGTTTTTGTTCAAAATTCAACAATTTTGGAACAAATTTTGCTAAAACGCGTTTCATAAAAAAAAAAAATTGGAAACAATGTCATGACATGATCCAATCGATATGCCAATCATCAGCGACCTCTCTAATTATGATTCGGAGATTCTTCATAACCATTTCTTTCACTTTTTCCACGTTTTCATCGGTTGTTGATGGGCTGGGACGTCCAGGGCGTTCGTCACCTTCAACTTCTTCACGGCCTTCTTGGGAACGCTTATACAACTCGTAAACTCTTGCTTTACTCATAGCAGATTCACCATAGGCCTTTGTTAACTTTTCACACACATTTTATTCCATTATTTTACGCAAAATTTAATACAAATTCTTTGATCCATTTCTTTTAACAAACGAAAATCGCCGAGCTCTTAAAAACACGTCTAACCTTAGTGGCTGTCACAGACAAAGTCAACAATAAAAACGAAAGTTTTATCATACTTCAAGGGCATGTATAGCAACATAATAAAAAAATATTTCACAATCGGGCTCTCCAAAACTACGAAATTTAAAAATAATCCTTATTTTCTGAACACACCTCGTATAAGAGAATGTTAATTAATATCACAGATCGATCGATAACATAATTCAGTAAGGCAAACCACTGAGGACATCAGCCGGCTTGCCCGTATAGCCTACAGAAACACCGCAATAATTAATGCGGTAATCAATTACTACATCGATCTGACCACGATAGTTGATTTGACGCCTCATACTGCAAATAATACACGATTCTGTATCTAATCTGTATGTACAATGTCATGAGAACCCGTATATATTTGCCGGAGTCGGATGTTGTAAAAAACTATAAACTGAAAATTATAATAGCCGTGACATTTTGAAAACTGTTTTTTTTTTTTTTTTTTTTTTTTGACGTCTGACTATTGTGCGCACTTGGCTAATGCAGACGATGAGATGATTTATAGCGTATGAAAATGCCAAGTCCTGGCCTGGAATCGAACCCAGGTCCTCGGAGTGAAAGCCCAGTATGCTATCAACTAGGTGAAACCGTGACAAACAAATACACCAACGAGCTTTTGCCTTTTTCCTATTGTTAACACTTTTCAATTTAATAAACAAGGAGTGTTTAAAATATAGGCAGCCTCGGTGGCCTAGTTGATAGCGTACTGGGCTTTCACCCCGAGGACCCGGTTCGATTCCCAGCCAGGGCTTGGCATTTCCATACGCTATAAATCATCCCATCGTCTGCATTAGCCCAAGTGTGCACAATAGTCGGACGTTAAACAAAAAAAAACGTACTGACGCATTAACACATGCTATGCGTTCTAATGCTTGCGTTAGGGCTAACGGGGAGAGAAGGTTTTTTTTTGGTGTTTAACGTCCGACTATTGTGCACACTTGGGCTAATGCAGACGATGGTATGATTTATAGCGTATGAAAATGTCAAGTCCTGGCCGGAAATCGAACCCGGGTCCTCGGGGTGAAAGCCTAGTACGCTATCAACTAGGCCACCGAGGCGGCCCAAGGGAGAAAAAGGGAAGGCCCACTAGGGCCAACACAGCAACTAGCAAAATAGTTTTTTGTTATTTGGTATCTCAGGTATAACAATCTGTAATTATACAGACTAACAAAAATAATAATTGTAAAAATTTCAATCATCGATTATTTATATTTCGCTCATATATTTACATTTGTTTCTAATTAAATAATATTTATAAACAAAATATGTTTATTGTATTTAAAATTTCTACCGTGACGTCATTTAACAACCTATCATTATTTTAAATTGCTAAAAAACCAACTATTGTCATAAAAATAATCATTAAAGTAGCTCCAAAACATGTGCTCAATGCTATGGAGGGGGGAGGGGTTATAAAAAAATTGGACCAATATTGTTTCTGGCAACATCCGAAATAATCTACAAGCTTTTCTGACCATACAAGGTGTGTTTCAGAAAGTAACGAGAATTTTTAAGTTTCGCGGGCTTGGAGTGGTGCCATTGTCAATTTTTTTAAAATTATGTTGGTATACATGCCCTTGAAGTATGATAAAACTTTCAACTGTTTTCACTGTTCACTTTGTCTGTGACAGCCACTAAGGTTAGACGTGTTTTTATGAGCTCGGCGATTTTCGTTTGTTAAAAGAAATGGATCAAAGAATTTGTATCAAATTTTGCGTAAAAAATGGAATAAAGTGTAACAAAGTGTGTGAAATGTTAACAAAGGTCTATGGTGAGTCTGCTATGAGTAAAGCAAGAGTTTACGAGTGGTATAAGCGTTTCCAAAAAGGTCGTGAAGACGTTGAAGATGACGAACTCCCTGGACGCCCCAGCACATCAACAAACGATGAAAACGTGGAAAAACAAAACAATCGCCGAATCACAATTAGAGAGATCGCTGATGATGTTGGCATATCGATTGGATCATGTCATGACATTGTTTCCAGTGTTTTGTGTATGAAACGCGTGGCAGCAAAATTCGTTCCAAAATTGTTGAATTTTGAACAAAAACAGTGGCGAATGGAAGTTGCTCAGGAATCACTAAATGAAGTCAACGACGATGCAGAATTACTGAAACGTATTATAACAGGTGACGAAACATGGGTTTACGGATATGACGTCGAAACTAAGGCTCAATCATCCCAGTGGAGGAATTCTGGCTCGCCAAGACCGAAAAAGGCTCGACAAGTGCGGTCGAACGTGAAGGTTATGCTCACTGTGTTCTTCGATATTAATGGCATAGTGCATCATGAATTCCTGCCACCAGGTGAAACGGTCAATAAGGAGTACTACCTACAAGTTCAACGCCGTTTGCGTGAAGCAATCCGAAAAAAACGTCCGGATATGTGGAAAAACAATTCATGGCTTTTGCACCACGATAATGCACCAGCTCACACTTCATCGCTTGTTCGTGAATTTTTGGCCAAAAACAGTACTGCAACGATGAACAAGTGCCTCCATATTCGCCAAACATGGCTCCGTGTGACTTTTTCCTATTTCGAAAAATAAAGAGAACCTTAAAGGGCCGTCGTTTTACAGCCGTGGATGACATTAAAAGCGCATCGCTGAAAGAACTAAAGGCTATCTCAAAGATCGAGTTTGAGAAGTGTTTCGAGGATTGGAAGAAGCGCTGGCACAAGTTCATAATGTCTAATGGGGACTATTTTGAAGGCGACAACATCAATGTAGAAGAATACATAAATATTTTGTTCAAAAAATTAAAATACTCGTTACTTTCTGAAGACACCTCGTAAGTTACGCTAGCCGGTTCTTGTACTGGTTGATGGGAGTCCAATATGACAGAACAAGTGCTAGTAGTGATGGAGCCCTATATGACAAAACGAGTGCTTGTAGAGGCTACTGCTCACGTAGTCGCTCTTTAAGTAGCGGATAGTGATGGAGCACAATATGACAGAACGAGTGCTTGTAGAGGCTACTGCTAACGTAGTCGCTCTTTAAGTAGCGGATAGTGATGGAGCACAATATGACAGAACGAGTGCTTGTAGCAGCTACTGCTCACGTAGTCGCTCTTTAAGTAGCGGATAGTGATGGAGCCCTATATGACAGAACGAGTGCTTGTAGCAGCTACTGCTCACGTAGTCGCTCTTTTAGCAGCGGATAGTGATGGAGCACAATATGACAGAACGAGTGCTTGTAGCAGCTACTGCTCACGTAGTCGCTCTTTTAGCAGCGGATAGTGATGGAGCACAATATGACAGAACGAGTGCTTGTAGCAGCTACTGCTCACGTAGTCGCTCTTTTAGCAGCGGATAGTGATGGAGCCCAATATGACAGAACGAGTGCTTGTAGCCGCTACTGCTTACGTAGTCGCTCTTTAAGTAGCGGATAGTGATGGAGCCCACTAAGTTATGACAGAACGAGTGCTACTAGCAGCTACTGCTATTATATAGTCGCTCTTTAAGTAGCGGATAGTGATGGAGCTCAATATGACAGAACGAGTGCTTGTAGCAGCTACTGCTCACGTAGTCGCTCTTTTAGCAGCGGATAGTGATGGAGCCCTATATGACAGAACGAGTGCTTGTAGCAGCTACTGCTTACGTAGTCGCTCTTTAAATAGCGGATAGTGATGGAGCCCTATATGACAGAACGAGTGCTTGTAGCAGCTACTGCTTACGTAGTCGCTCTTTAAGTAGCGGATAGTGATGGAGCCCAATAAGTTACAACAGAACGAGTGCTACTAGCAGCTACTGCTTACGTAGTCGCTCTTTAAGTAGCGGATAGTGATGGAGCCCAATAAGTTACAACAGAACGAGTGCTACTAGCAGCTACTGCTTACGTAGTCGCTCTTTAAATAGCAGATAGTGATGGAGCCCAATAAGTTACAACAGAACGAGTGCTACTAGCAGCTACTGCTTACGTAAGTCGCTCTTTAAGTAGCGGATAGTGATGGAGCCCAATAAGTTACAACAGAACGAGTGCTACTAGCAGCTACTGCTTACGTAGTCGCTCTTTAAATAGCAGATAGTGATGGAGCCCAATAAGTTACAACAGAACGAGTGCTACTAGCAGCTACTGCTTACGTAAGTCGCTCTTTAAGTAGCGGATAGTGATGGAGCCCAATAAGTTACAACAGAACGAGTGCTACTAGCAGCTACTGCTTACGTAAGTCGCTCTTTAAGTAGCGGATAGTGATGGAGCCCAATAAGTTACAACAGAACGAGTGCTACTAGCAGCTTGTGCTTACGTTAGTCGCTCTTTAAGTAGCGAATAGTGATGGAGCCCAATATGACAGAACGAGTACTAGTAGCAGCTACTGCTTACGTAGTCGCTCTTTAAATAGCAGATAGTGATGGAGCCCAATAAGTTACAACAGAACGAGTGCTACTAGCAGCTACTGCTTACGTAGTCGCTCTTTAAGTAGCGGATAGTGATGGAGCCCAATAAGTTACAACAGAACGAGTGCTACTAGCAGCTACTGCTTACGTAGTCGTTGTTTAAATAGCGGATAGTGATGGAGTCCAATATGACAGAACTAGTGCTACTAGCAGCTACTGCTTACGTAGTCGCTCTTAAGTAGCGGATAGTGATGGAGCCCAATATGGCAGAACCAGTGCTAATAGCAGGTACTGCTTACGTTGTCACTCTTTAAATAGCGGTTAGTAACATAGCCTAATGCGACAGCCTAAGACGGTTTGCCCTTCTCTTTCGCAGCTACACACTATTATAATATTCAGCGAGTTCAGGATTTCTTTTACATCCGGTTTTTCGTTTCTAAATTTCAATCGACATTTTTTACAACTTGTATTTTTAATTTGGTTAGGTTCACATGTACATTTTCTACCAGTTGTTTGTTTTCTAAGCATCGAAATAATGAAACTATTAACAAATTGTATTACATCAATCTGTTATATGTATAACCTAAAAAAAAAAAAAAAAAAAAAAAAATCAGAATATAAAGAAGTGGGATGTTGCTCTTTAGGAAAGTTATCCATCAGGAAAACATATTACTAAGTTTTTTTTGTATTTAACGTCCGACTATTGTGCACACTTGGGCTAATGCAAACGATGGGATGATAATTTCCACTACTTAAGAGCGACTACGTAAGCAGTAGCTACTACTAGTACTCGTTCTGTCATATAGGGCTCCATCAATATCCGCTACTTAAAGAGCGACTACGTAAGCAGTAGCTGCTATTAGTACTCGTTTTGTCATATTGTACTCCATCACTATCTGCTACTTAAAGAGCGACTACGTAAGCAGTAGCTGCTATTAGCACTCGCTCTGTCATAACTTATTGGGCTCCATCACTATCTGCTACTTAAAGAGCGACTACGTAAGCAGTAGCTGCTATTAGCACTCGCTCTGTCATAACTTATTGGGCTCCATCACTATCTCCTACTTAAAGAGCGACTACGTAAGCAGTAGCTGCTACTAGTACTCGTTCTGTCATATTGGGCTCCATCACTATTCGCTACTTAAAGAGCGACTACGTGAGCAGTAGCTGATATTACCACTCGTTTTGTCATATTGTGCTCCATCACTATTCGCTACTTAAAGAGCGACTACGTGAGCAGTAGCTGCTACTAGCACTCGTTTTGTCATATTATGCTCCATCACTATTCGCTACTTAAAGAGCGACTATATAATAGCAGTAGCTGCTAGTAGCACTCGCTCTGTCATAACTTATTGGTCTCCATCACTATCCGCTACTTAAAGAGCGACTACTTGAGCAGTAGCTGATATTACCACTCGTTTTGTCATATTGTGCTCCATCACTATTCGCTACTTAAAGAGCGACTACGTTAGCAGTAGCTGCTACTAGTACTCGTTCTGTCATATTGGGCTCCATCACTATCCGCTACTTAAAGAGCGACTACGTGAACAGTACCTGATATTACCACTCGTTTTGTCATATTGTGCTCCATCACTATTCGCTACTTAAAGAAAGACTACGTTAGCAGTAGCTGCTACTAGTACTCGTTCTGTCATATTGGGCTCCATCACTATCCGCTACTTAAAGAGCGACTACGTAAGCAGTAGCTGCTACTAGTACTCGTT
This sequence comes from Callitettix versicolor, assembly GCA_022606455.1. Taxonomy (NCBI): domain Eukaryota; kingdom Metazoa; phylum Arthropoda; class Insecta; order Hemiptera; family Cercopidae; genus Callitettix; species Callitettix versicolor. The sequence goes on along the minus strand of CM040186.1, from coordinate 110,396,681 downwards.
CTGTCATATTGTGCTCCATCACTATCCGCTACTTAAAGAGCGACTACGTAAGCAGTAGCTGCTACTAGTACTCGTTCTGTCATATTGTGCTCCATCACTATTCGCTACTTAAAGAGCGACTACGTTAGCAGTAGCTGCTACTAGTACTCGTTCTGTCATATTGTGCCCCATCACTATCCGCTACTTAAAGAGCGACTACGTGAGCAGTACCTGATATTACCACTCGTTTTGTCATATTGTGCTCCATCACTATCCGCTACTTAAAGAGCGACTACGTTAGCAGTAGCTGCTACTAGTACTCGTTCTGTCATATTGGGCTCCATCACTATTCGCTACTTAAAGATCGACTACATAAGCAGTAGCTGCTACTAGTACTCGTTCTGTCATATTGTGCTCCATCACTATCCGCTACTTAAAGAGCGACTACGTTAGCAGTAGCTGCTACTAGTACTCGTTCTGTCATATTGTGCCCCATCACTATCCGCTACTTAAAGAGCGACTACGTGAGCAGTACCTGATATTACCACTCGTTTTGTCATATTGTGCTCCATCACTATCCGCTACTTAAAGAGCGACTACGTTAGCAGTAGCTGCTACTAGTACTCGTTCTGTCATATTGTGCTCCATCACTATTCACTACTTAAAGAGCGACTATATAATAGCAGTAGCTGCTAGTAGCACTCGCTCTGTCATAACTTATTGGGCTCCATCACTATCCGCTACTTAAAGAGCGACTACGTGAGCAGTAGCTGCTACTAGTACTCGTTCTGTCATATTGGGCTCCATCACTATTCGCTACTTAAAGAGCGACAACGTGAGCAGTACCTGATATAACACCTCGTTTTGTCATATTATGCTCCATCACTATTCGCTACTTAAAGAGCGACTACGTTAGCAGTACCTGATATTACCACTCGTTTTGTCATATTATGCTCCATCACTATTCGCTACTTAAAGAGCGACTACGTTAGCAGTAGCTGCTACTAGTACTCGTTCTGTCATATTGGGCTCCATCACTATCCGCTACTTAAAGAGCGACTACGTGAGCAGTACCTGAAATTACCACTCGTTTTGTCATATTATGCTCCATCACTATTCGCTACTTAAAGAGCGACTACGTTAGCAGTAGCTGCTACTAGTACTCGTTCTGTCATATTGGGCTCCATCACTATTCGCTACTTAAAGAGCGACTACGTTAGCAGTACCTGATATTACCACTCGTTTTGTCATATTATGCTCCATCACTATTCGCTACTTAAAGAGCGACTACGTTAGCAGTACCTGATATTACCACTCGTTTTGTCATATTATGCTCCATCACTATTCGCTACTTAAAGAGCGACTACGTTAGCAGTACCTGATATTACCACTCGTTTTGTCATATTATGCTCCATCACTATTCGCTACTTAAAGAGCGACTACGTTAGCAGTACCTGATATTACCACTCGTTTTGTCATATTATGCTCCATCACTATTCGCTACTTAAAGAGCGACTACGTTAGCAGTAGCTGCTACTAGTACTCGTTCTGTCATATTGGGCTCCATCACTATCCGCTACTTAAAGAGCGACTACGTGAGCAGTACCTGATATTACCACTCGTTTTGTCATATTATGCTCCATCACTATTCGCTACTTAAAGAGCGACTACGTTAGCAGTAGCTGCTGCTACAGTTCTCGTTCTGTCATATTGGGCTCCATCACTATTCGCTACTTAAAGAGCGACTACGTTAGCAGTACCTGATATTACCACTCGTTTTGTCATATTATGCTCCATCACTATTCGCTACTTAAAGAGCGACTACGTTAGCAGTAGCTGCTACTAGTACTCGTTCTGTTGTAACTTATTGGGCTCCATCACTATTCGCTACTTAAAGAGCGACTACGTTAGCAGTACCTGATATTACCACTCGTTTTGTCATATTATGCTCCATCACTATTCGCTACTTAAAGAGCGACTACGTTAGCAGTAGCTGCTACTAGTACTCGTTCTGTCATATTGGGCTCCATCACTATCCGCTACTTAAAGAGCGACTACGTGAGCAGTACCTGATATTACCACTCGTTTTGTCATATTATGCTCCATCACTATTCGCTACTTAAAGAGCGACTACGTTAGCAGTAGTTGTTACTAGTACTCGTTCTGTCATATTGTGCTCCATCACTATTCGCTACTTAAAGAGCGACTACGTTAGCAGTAGCTGCTACTAGTACTCGTTCTGTCATATTGTGCTCCATCACTATTCGCTACTTAAAGAGCGACTACGTTAGCAGTAGCTGCTACTAGTACTCGTTCTGTCATATTGGGCTCCATCACTATTCGCTACTTAAAGACGACTACGTAAGCAGTAGCTGCTGCTAGTACTCGTTCTGTCATATTGGGCTCCATCACTATCCGCTACTTAAAGAGCGACTACGTAAGCAGTAGCTGCTGCTAGTACTCGTTTTGTCATATTGGGCTCCATCACTATCCGCTACTTAAAGAGCGACTACGTAAGCAGTAGCTGCTACTAGTACTAGTTCTGTCATATTGGGCTCCATCACTATCCGCTACTTAAAGAGCGACTACGTAAGCAGTAGCTGCTACAAGCACTCGTTCTGTCAGATTGTGCTCCATCACTATTCGCTACTTAAAGAGCGACTACGTAAGCAGTAGCTGCTACTAGTACTCGTTCTGTCATATTGGTCTCCATCACTATCCGCTACTTAAAGAGCGACTACGTTAGCAGTAGCTGCTACTAGTACTCGTTCTGTCATATTGGGCTCCATCACTATTCGCTACTTAAAGACGACTACGTAAGCAGTAGCTGCTGCTAGTACTCGTTCTGTCATATTGGGCTCCATCACTATCCGCTACTTAAAGAGCGACTACGTAAGCAGTAGCTGCTGCTAGTACTCGTTTTGTCATATTGTGCTCCATCACTATCCGCTACTTAAAGAACGACTACGTTAGCAGTAGCTGCTACTAGTACTCGTTCTGTCATATTGGTCTCCATCACTATCCGCTGCCTTTGATTTATCACTATACGCTACTTAAAGAGCGATTGCATAAAAGCAGTAGCTACTACAAGTACTCGTTCTGTCATATTGGGCTCCATCACTATCCGCTACTTAATGAGTGACTACGTGTGCAGTAGCTCCTACTAGCACTCGTTCTGCCATATAGGGTTCCATCACTATCCGCTAATTAAAGAGCAGTAGCTCCTACTAGCACTATTTCTACCATATAGGGCTCCATCACTATCCGCTACTTAAAGAGCGACTACGTGAGAAGTAGCTGCTACTAGCACTCGTTCTGTCATATAGGGCTCCATCACTATCCGCTATTTAAAGAGCAGTAGCTCCTACTAGCACTATTTTTACCATATAGGGCTCCATCACTATCCGCTACTTAAAGAGCGACTACGTGAGAAGTAGCTGCTACTAGCACTCGTTCTGTCATATAGGGCTTCATCACTATCCGCTACTTAAAGAGTAACTATTTTAGCGGTAGCTGCTACTAGCACTCGTTCTGTCATAAAGGCTCCATCACTACTCGCTGCCTGAAGCTCCATCACTATCCGCTTCTTAAAAGCGACTACATAAGCAGCATTTGCTATTAGCACTCGTTCTGTCATATAGGGCTCCATCACTACCCGCTGCCTGGGCTTCATCACGATCCGCTACTTAATTTTTTTTTAACGTCCGACTATTGTGCACACTTGGGCTAATGCAGACGATGGGATGATTTATAGCGCATGAAAATGCAAAGCCCTGGCCGGGAATCGAACCCGGGTCCTCGGGGTGAAAGCCTAGTACGCTATCAACTAGGCCACCGAGGCGGCTCATATTACTAAGAGGATTAATTTACTTGTGGAAAGTTGGATCCGTACAAAGAAGTATGATTGATGAGGATGATGATGGTACGAAGACGTGCTATAGGAAAAAGTCGAAGATAGTATTCAAAACTCATGGTTTAAGGTCAGTGATTATAGAACAACTTAAGTGGACGAACACGGCGTTGAAACGATCTCATTTCGCAACTTTGTTTACAAGAAATTAAGCGCTATTTCTTGTTTTATATTGTTTTGTTCTTCACAAAACAATGAATACATTACTGAAAAACAACCTTCCGATGTCCAAGTGTTTCGCGTTTCACACGTAAATGCATTACCGATGACGTAATCATGATATAAACATAACCTAAAATAACGATCTCGTGCGTTTCCCAACTACTCAACAATGCATTCCAGGTGTTCCCAAACATTTAATATCCCCCATCGTATGACGTCACAGCGATTGCGTACAGTGAACCAATCCTGTCCTAGCACGGGGTGAATGGGAATCAATGGCAGAAGCTTGATTTGCGCGCGCATTCAAGGAGGTAAAGAGAATAGAGGGCCTGGTACAACCAAATAGTATAACGTAATAAGGGGCAATTTCATTGGCGTAACCCCCTCCAAATAACTGATTTACTTCGACACCAATCAAAATAAATAATTTACACAAAAGGTGAATTCAAAATAAAATTCACATGTAGTAGGTTACAGCTTAAAACGCGAAAGAGGGCTTGAAATATTACCACTTTATTATCAAACTTAAAAGTCTTCAATATAGTCACGTGCAGACTCTTTAGTTATTACCTGCTTAGTCACACGTACATTATACATTATTCTATTCTCATAATCACTGTTCACATATTGCATAGGGGCCTACTTATGCAAATATACAGTAGTCTATGATAACTTTATCAAATATGCCTACAATGTTTAAACGTTTCAGACACGCAGCTGTCTCGTTGACAAAAGAAACGAATTCCTCAAAACTAACAACACTTAACTTTATGTAAACGAAGATTTTTATAAGTAAAATATTCGATTTTTCACAAAAATATGAAAATAATTCCCGACCAAGATAGGCTAACTGTACGATGAGACTACAATTTTCAAAATAAGCGTTAAAATCAGCATAAATCAATAGCAACCCTGCAACAACACTTAACTTTATGTAAACGAAGATTTTTATAAGTAAAATATTCGATTTTTCACAAAAAATATGAAAATAATTCCCCGACCAAGATAGGCTAACTGTACGATGAGACTACAATTTTCAAAACAAGCGTTAAAATCAGCATAAATCAATAGCAACCCTGCAACAACACTTAACTTTATGTAAACGAAGATTTTTATAAGTAAAATATTCGATTTTGCACAAAAAATATGAAAATAATTCCCGACCAAGATAGGCTAACTGTACGATGAGACTACAATTTTCAAAATAAGCGTTAAAATCAGCATAAATCAGTAGCAACTATGCAACAACACTTAACTTTATGTAAACGAAAATTTTTATAAGTAAAATATTCGATTTTGCACAAAAAATATGAAAATAATTCCCGACCAAGATAGGCTAACTGTACGATGAGACTACAATTTTCAAAACAAGCGTTAAAATCAGCATAAATCAGTAGCAACTATGCAACAACACTTAACTTTATGTAAACGAAGATTTTTATAAGTAAAATATTCGATTTTGCACAAAAAATATGAAAATAATTCCCCGACCAAGATAGGCTAACTGTACGATGAGACTACAATTTTCAAAACAAGCGTTAAAATCAGGATAAATCAGTAGCAACCCTGCAACAACACTTAACTTTATGTAAACGAAAATTTTTATAAATAAAATATTCGATTTTTCACAAAAAATATGAAAATAATTCCCCGAACAAGATAGGCTAACTACGATGAGACTACAATTTTCAAAACGAGCGTTAAAATCAGCATAAATCAATAGCAACCCTGAATACGATGGTGAAATTCTATTAAAACAAACTTTAGTTTGAACATAGCCTCCATTTTGAACATGATTGTGTTGTAAGCTACAAAATTTTGTTGTTGTTGTTATTTTTTAAGGCGAAAACCACATTGAGGCTATTTTTTTTTTTGTGTTTAACGTCCGACTATTGTGCACACTTGGGCTAATGCAGACGGTGGGGATGATTTATAGCGTATGAAAATGCCAAGCCCTCGCCGGGAATCGAACCCGGGTCCTCGGGGTGAAAGCCTAGTACGCTATCCACTAGACCACCGAGGCGGCTAAAATAAATAAATATATATTATTAATATGTATATATGTATGTATATATATATATATGTGTGTGTGTGTGTGTGTGTGTGTGTGTGTGTGTGTGTGTGTGTGTGTGTGTGTGTGTGTGTGTGTGTGTGTGTGTGTGTGTGTGTGTGTGTGTGTGTGTGTGTGTGTGTGTGTGTGTGTGTGTGTGTGTGTGTGTGTGTGTGTGTGTGTGTGTGTGTGTGTGTGTGTGTGTGTGTGTGTGTGTGTGTGTGGATTTACACGCCTAACAACGCAGCGAGTTGAAGACGCAGCTAAAACATCCATATTTTCTTTGCAGTAGAACATAATGGACACCAGCACTGTCTACCGTCTAAATAATGTAATTAATTAACTCCACACTGCGACCATTATAAGTGCACGCTTTTGACTTGATAAAAAAAGTGCATTTTGTTTCAGTGCACACATAATTGGCCTCGTTAAGTGACATTATCATTAGTTAACGAAGTAACTGCGCTCGGCGCGGGTCGTTATTACTGGAAAAGTTCTTGTTTCATTTTGCACTGGAAAATCATACGGTAAGACAGTTCCACGAGTACGGATACTGAATAACCGGATTGGGTAGTGTAGTAAATTGACTGGTATACTACTGTATTAGGTTTTAATGTGAGAATTGTTTGTTTACAGATAGGATATCGATTTGACCGATCCGGAGACTGAAAAAGCGGCAACAAAAATCCAAGCGGCCTTCAGAGGACACAAATCCAGAAAAGAGATGAATAATGAAGACCAGGAAACCCAAAACTTCGAGGCGGAATTCAGTCCTGAAGATGAAGGTAGGTCGAAACCAAGCAAATTTTTTACAAGTTATAAAATTTATATGAAGTTATCCTATTGTAGAATTTGATCGAAAAGAAAATAGCGACAGCGCTGAGTTCTTTTTGGCATGATAGAAGCTCTTTTCCGAAAATATTTTTTTTTCATTTTACACTTTTAAAATTAACATTTTAAATTCTAAAAGTTCATTTTAGTGTAAAGTGTTAAAGTCGTAAGTGTAATATTGTAAGTGTAAGTGTGTGTTAGACTCGGGTACCGCGAGGGACGTCTAAATCCTCTCAATAGGTGCAGCTAGTCTGCACCCCCCTGCGGGGGTAAGCTACAGAAACTGATATGTAAGCTACACATTATAATCAATAATTTGCTTGCCAAGTTTGATTTTCACGTAATGATAATTTCTCAATGTTATTATTTTTTTGGAAATTAGTTTCCATCACGTCAGCGATACTATTGTCCGAGCGAAGCGAAGTCTACCGTTCGGTATTTGGTTCGTGTTTGTTAAGCAGTTTTGACCAAACGCATAGACCGATTGTTTTGAAATTTGGTAAGGCGGTACCTTGTATAAAGCCCGAACGACACGTGTAATATTTTTCCTCACTCAGCTCCGTTTCAAAATGGCGGCTTGTACGCAATCTTACCGACTGAGCTACGACACTCTCCAGTTTTCAGTAAAGCTGGATAGTTATAAAACCCTGTGTAACATCAAAAAATCGAGCCTTTTACCCAAACAATTTTTCAAAAAAGTTGTAACTTTTCAAAATATGTTAAAGTATGTTTGCAACTAGTAATTCAAAGAACAGTAGTATATATTTAATTAAAATAATTATATTTAATTAATTATAATTAATATAATTAATAATAATTAATATTCTTAATTAATATATATTAATTAATAGGCCTACAATTAATACGCCTAATTAATTAAAAACGTTCGTAACGTTTTCGGTAAATTTAACCGATAACGTTAATAATCACAAAAAATGTTACTGGACCAAATTTATTGGAAATTTTATGCTTTTTCTCCACGAAACGGTCAAAATTATGACAGGTCTTGCCGTTCAGCCAGTATTACAGGAAAAAGCGAACAACTACACTCTGAAAGTTGAATCAGAGCCCGCCGTCTTGAAACAGAAGTAAACGGAGAAAAGTCTTACACATTCGGGCTTTATACAAAGTATCATCGTTAAGTCAGATGCCGCCATCTTGAAACGGAAGTAAAAGAAATATTACGCATACGTCATTTAAGCTTCATACAAGGTATGTTTGAATCAAATTTCAAAGCAATCGGACAATGCATTTGGCTAAAACTGTGTACAATTGTCATCGTTAAGTCAGATGCCGCCATCTTGAAACGGAAGTAAAAGAAATATTACGCATACGTCATTTAAGCTTCATACAAGGTATGTTTGAATCAAATTTCAAAGCAATCGGACAATGCGTTTGGCTAAAACTGAGTACAATCGTCATCGTTAAGACAGATGCCGCCATCTTGAAACGGAAGTAAGAGAAATATTACGCATACGTCATTTAAGCTTCATACAACGTATGTTTGAATCAAATTTCAAAACAATCGGACAATGCATTTGGCTAAAACTGTGTACAATTGTCATCGTTAAGTCAGATGCCGCCATCTTGAAACGGAAGTAAGAGAAATAATACGCATACGTCATTTAAGCTTCATACAAGGTATGTTTGAATCAAATTTCAAAGCAATCGGACAATGCGTTTGGCTAAAACTGCGTACAATCGTCATCGTTAAGTCAGATGCCGCCATCTTGAAACGGAAGTAAGAGAAATATTACGCATACGTCATTTAAGCTTCATACAACGTATGTTTGAATCAAATTTCAAAACAATCGGACAATGCATTTGGCTAAAACTGTGTACAATTGTCATCGTTAAGTCAGATGCCGCCATCTTGAAACGGATGTAAGAGAAATAATACGCATACGTCATTTAAGCTTCATACAAGTTATGTTTGAATCAAATTTCAAAGCAATCGGACAATGCGTTTGGCTAAAACTGCGTACAATCGTCATCGTTAAGTCAGATGCCGCCATCTTGAAACGGAAGTAAGAGAAATATTACGCATATGTCATTTAAGCTTCATAAAGGTATGTTTGAATCAAATTTCAAAGCAATCGGACAATGCGTTTGGCTAAAACTGCGTACAATCGTCATCGTTAAGTCAGATGCCGCCATCTTGAAACGGAGGTAAGAGAAATATTACGCATACGTCATTTAAGCTTCATTCAAGGTATGTTTGAATCAAATTTCAAAGCAATCGGACAATGCGTTTGGCTAAAACTGCGTACAATCGTCATCGTTAAGTCAGGTGCCGCCATTTTGAAACGGAAGTAAGAGAAATATTACTCATATGTCATTTAAGCTTCATTCAAGGTATGTTTGAATCAAATTTCAAAGCAATCGTACAATGCATTTGGCTAAAACTGCGTACAATCGTCATCGTTAAGACAGATGCCGCCATATTGAAACGGAAGTAAGAGAAATATTACTCATATGTCATTTAAGCTTCATTCAAGGTATGTTTGAATCAAATTTCAAAGCAATCGTACAATGCATTTGGCTAAAACTGCGTACAATCGTCATAGTTAAGTCAGATGCCGCCATCTTGAAACGGAAGTAAGAGAAATATTACGCATACGTCATTTAAGCTTCATACAAGCTTCATACAGATGCCGCCATCTTGAAACGGAAGTGAAGGGGAAAATATTTTACCCATACGTCGTTCCGGCTTTGTACAAGGTACCTCCGTACAAAATTACAAAACAATCTGTCAGTGAGTTTGGCCAAAACTGCCTAACAAACAAACACACAAACCAAATGTCGAATGGACGAGTTGAAACAAAGACTTCGCTACACTCGGTCATTTAAACAGAACTAAAATGTTCAGGATGAAATTGACCTGCAAACAGGCCACAGTTTGCTGAAGAAAGGCGGAAGTTCTTTGTAAGTCCGGTGCCTAGGGTGTTTTATAGGGGAAAAGAATGTGCCCGTATGTGGGGCGCACATCAAAATTGATTGAAAGACTAAAACCTTGCATGACGAAAAATAAATAGTATAAAATTTCAATTATTTCCCCATCAAAACCGGGCAAAAAGTCGCAAATATCGAGGGGTTTTCTCAAAATCGTAACAAAATGTTGGACACGCCCGATGCTTCATAACTGAAGCCAGTGTACGTACAAAATATTAAATAAAAGATTTTTTTTTAATTTACATAATATTATATCTGATACTATTAACTTATCTAGTCATTTAAATATAAGATAAACACTTTGAGGGATACCAGAGGCCCGTGGAAATTTCGCACTATGAAAATTTTAAGTGAACACAGCCTTTTGAATAAGTAGTCGTTGGGGCGAGGGCGGTAGTTGGAAGGAAGGGAATACATTGAAATTCTTTTTATATTCTTCTTCTTTTCTGCTAGGATTATTGTCACTGTGTTGAGTATATTCTGTTTCCTAACTCAATGGTTTGTTGACGTTTCGAGAACCTGATCTTCAAAAACTATATATATATATATAGGGCGTTGGTCCTATACTGGACCAGTATAGATATAGTTTTTGAAGATGGAGGTTCTCCGAAACGCGTCAACAAAAGTAGACTTGACGAAGCTAGGGAAGGCAGATCATTATACTCAACATAAGGGAAAACTTGTTTAACAAATAAATCAAAAAGCGACCGGTTTGAAATAATATTTTTTTTTGCTTATTTTAAAGCGAAAAGCACATTGAGGCTATTATCGTCTCCCTAAATGTAAGTGTGAGTGTAAATAGTTAGTCGTAAGTGTAAGTGTGTGTTAGACTCGGGTACAGCGAGGGACGTCTAAATCCTCTCAATAGGTGCAGCTAGTCCGCAACCCCCTGCGGGTAGTTTGAATTAATAATCACAAATGTATGAGTCATTGTAGTATATACATTTCAATACAGATAATTGTATTTTATAGCAATTTTTACAGGGCATTACAATACCTCTTTGTAAACGATATTTGATTTAAGAATGTAATCTTCTTGTGCTTTTTGCTTTTTCTTTTCTTTAATGGATACAAACATGTTAGTTGATTTTGTTAGTTTAGAAAAGGCTACATACAAAGTCCTTGAGTAAAGACGGCATTTGGTAAATACAATCCTGCTCTTTGAAGTGTTTGTCCCTGCGGCTTGTTTATAGTGATAGCAAACGCAATTTTATTAAGTAACTTTCTTCTAGTCAATTGAAAAGACATGCTAGATAACCTCTAACTGTATTTTGACATTTTTATTGTACTTCGTATTTTATGATATCCGTATTAACAATAGATAAATGCACGCTGGAAGGAGAAATCACAAATATATTTGTGTAAAAACAGTGTCCAACATGTGTTTGGTATTCGAAATGCTTGTCCCGGCTTGTACGACGGGCAGGGATAGGGGACTGTCAGTAGGGCCACATAACCTGTAAGTTTAATGGCTTAAGTAAATATTGAAATTGTTCTAAGCACGTTATGCAAAAAAGGGGAATTTGTAATGGAATTGTCTATTCGTGATTAATAAGTTAATTTCGTAAAATATACAAAATATTGTCCGTTTTGTGATGCCGCGCATGCGCATCCGAGATGCCGTTTTCTATGGATGCGCACAGCATCTGCAAAGCTTCACTGATATGATTAACATTATTTAGTGTGGACATTAGTATTTCGTTATGTAGAGATATTTATAAATACTAACCAACCACGATGTTATCGAAAGATAAACTTTCTTTTATTTCTTCTTCTTTCGATGAGGCCTGCTAGGGACCACGTGACAATTTCAATTCTTCACACTCAGCTGTTTTCTCTTCCGTTCCCTCCGATATTCCCTCGTCCTTTCACTATGCAGCTTCTTTCTGTCTTCGGACCACTTCGCACCAGGTTTCTTCTGCAATCTTCCTTGGAATCCCTCCGTACTCAATATCCTCTTTCTAAAAATCTCTCTGTTCATCGTTTCTTCTTCTTTAATATCATTTCTTTCTAAATCTTTCCTTACCTCTTGAATCCAACTAGTTGTTGACTTTTTATCCCACAGGTACTTGAGTATCCTTTTCGCTAGTCTTGAATCATTCATCCTGTACATATGTCCAAAAAATTGCAGTCTTCTCTTCCTTATAGTCTCTGTCATGTCCTCTATGTTCCTGTATATTTCATCATTAGATCATAGTTTCCATGTTTATTTAGTTTTCACTGGGCCTAAAATTTTTCTCATGATTCTCCTTTCTAGTATTTTCAGTTTATCTAAACTATAATTTAGTACCAAGCATTCACTTACGTACAGGCATTCCGGTTTCACTACTGTAGTGTAGTGCCTTATTTTAAGATTTTTAGATAGGCACTTTTTGCTATAATAACTTTTAGTGATACCATATGCTCTTTCCATTTTGCGTACCCTTTCTTCAACAGCAGACTTCTCCAAGCCATTGTCTTTGATCACTTCTCCCAAATATTTGAATTTCTATACTTTTTCCCCAACACCAATATCCGTAACCAACAAATTTGGAGTGTTTTTGATGTTTGTAATAAATTTAGTTTTTTCTACGGAGATTCTCAAACCTGTTTTATTAGCTATTTCATTTAAGAGATTGATTTGTATTGTTGCATTTCTTAGGGTGTCCGACAATATAGCAAAATCGTCTGCAAATGCCAGGCAACTCACTTCAATGCCTTTATAAACTTTCTTCTTTATTATTATTAATATACTTACTTTACTTGTCACGCATCTGAATGCATGCCTATTACTAAATATTTTAACAAAATGTTGCAAAAATTGTACAAACATTGCAAATACTAGGCCTAGACTGTAATGCCATAATTATATACCCCTTATAAATATGCCATAGACGTAAAAATTAACAACCCTTAATAAATAAAACATCTTTATTGGATTGAAGATCTCCTAAGAGAAGACGGAAATTATGGATACGAAGCCACCTGCTTTTAAAAAACTTAACATCAACGGGAGCAGCATAAAACTAGTAAAACAATTTAAATATCTAGGAGAAATTATCTGCCATAACTTGGATGGAAAACCTGCAATATTGAATAGAATAGCGAAGCTCAAGAAAGCGTAATTTTTAACGTGGTCAACTTATAACAAAAAAAGTCTCTATAAAGTCCAAAGTAAGGCACTACAGTTCTGTGGTTCTTCCGGAAGCACTCTACGCCTGCGAGACCCTTTTCCAGATCAAGAATAATGCTGGCCGACCAGTTACTTAAGATCGAGAGAATCATAAGGAACTGTTTAAATAAAAGTTACCAGAAAGAAGGTTTCTGGAGAGTCGCTACCAACGAGACACGTGTATAAATAAACAGGTAGACCCAATTACAAGTGTTATGAAAAAACGAAGAATTGTCCATTTCTTCCTCATCCTTAGGATTCCCAACAGCAGGATTCTGAAACAGCTGGTCATGAGAAATATTAATAGGAAGACCCAAGGACACTACGTCTGCAAAGAGATCGGTTTGCGGATCGAGGATGCACCGGACAGAACGAGAATCAGAAGCATCTGAAAAACATCAGGTTTGACGCAGGAAAGCCGGAACGACGAGGGACGGTGGAGGTGTCAGATGAGGTCAGGAGGCGGAGATCGGATAGGATGAAGAGTATTGGAGGAAGTTGGAATCCTCACAGTGCACTAACACGGATAAGAAGAAGAGACCGAAATATTGACTCAAAGTGGTTCCATTTGGCCTAAAAAATCTTTATAATTCAATAACTGAAATTTGATTTTCTTACAACTTCTGGTAAAAAAACTATCGACAAAGAATCCCGGAAAATAGGTCTAATTACTCAAAATCGTTGAAAAGATATTGTTAAAATGTTGGTAATAGGCCTATGTATAAATCCATGACACAAGTCAAATATTAAGAAACACAAAAGAAAGTTAATCTTTCGATAACACCAGTGATAAGTGTAGTTAGTATTTGTAAATATCTCTACATAACGAAATAGGCCTACTAATGTCCACACTATGCCCTAAATAATGTTATTCGTATCAGCGAAGCTTTGCACTTCCACTACTAGATTGCACCACAGTAGCAACACACTAGTGGTGGGGCAGAAAACACCAAACTGTTAAAGGACTGCTTGATTTATGATTTGTTAAACAAGGAACGGACTGTTCTATTCGAACGTTGCCGCAAGCGCTAAAACTGTTTTCCTGCTGTTTGCCTGCTAACTGATTTTCTTCTACCTGCTTTTATACTTTTTCCCTTTATTTCAAAGTTGCTTGTTGCTTGTAGTAAAGTAAGAACTGTTTGGTCAATGTCAACGTTTATCTCTATTTTGTTGCAAGTTGTAGTAACAACCTCTCACATTTTGTAGATACAGAGCCTAATTTTATTTAAACATATTTTTTATATTCATTATCGATCATCAATATTTTTTAATCAACTAAAAATATTCTAAAACGTTTGCATTTTGGTAAATATGCAAAGGACTATTTAATTTTTAAGTAAAAAAAGGAATGCTTCTTCTACTAGAAATTCATTGCATTTTGTAAATATAAAATGGCATACATAATTATTACGTGTTGATAATGTAATTTAATTATTAGACCCTACTACACTTGTAAAGATTATTTTTATCTTTTATACCCCAAAACAGTTAAGGACATGGTGGCAATGGGAATGAAAAAGTAGTCTTAGAAAACTGAACGTATGTACTTTATGTTTTAGCTGCTAATACAACTTGGAGTTTCAGTTTTCTAAACCTGTTTTTTCAAACTGTTTTAAAAAGCAGCTGTTTTCCCTCAACAAACAATTTGTTGACCTTTTGTAAAAATAGCAGAAACGCCCACCTCTACACACTGTGTGTTGTAACACGCTGAACAGTATTGTCAAGTTGCCTACTATCCACATCTAACAGTAAAGTGGTTGCTGGGAGAAAGGTAGCATTCACCAATTGTCAACTACGCACCAACAAATCAGCATATAAAGTACAATGCGCTATCTTCAGTTTTAAATTTCAATTATAAACAGCTCCTCGATGCCAATGAACCTTCCGTACGTATTCACTTTTCTGTGATATAAGATTGCGACCACACTGATCTCAAGCTCGCTTCCTCTACTCGCGCATACTTTTGAACTGCCAGTTTCGTTGAAGTTTTCACAATGATGGAGTCGTCATTATCAGATAAAGAACAATTTGTAATGAAAATTAATGTTTTGAAAGTGCTACTATAGATTTACAATATTAATAGATTTATTTAGAACACAAGCTGCAGAGAGAAATCCTGAACAATTTTACAAAATCTTGAAATCGTACCTAGCTGATCGTTACTTTCTTTTGTTTATTATTATTTTAAGGCGAAAAGCACATTTAGGCTATTATCGCCTCCCTAAATGTAAGTGTGAGTGCAAAGTCGTAAGTGTAGTGTTGTAAGTGTAAGTGTGTGTTAGACTCGGGTACCGCGAGGACGTCTAAATCCTCTCAATAGGTGCAGCTAGTCTGCGGGGATCGTTACTTTCGTGTCAGGTGTGAAGAGGAGTATTCAGATCTCAAGAAAATTGTTTTTTTTTTTTAAGGCGAAAAGCACATTAAGGCTATTATCGTCAAGAAAATTGCAGCTGGTGTTCCTCGAGGAAGTGTTTTGGGACCGGTATTGTATCTGATCTCTACAAGAGATATTCCAGTGCCTAACAACGTTAATGTAGCAACGTTTGCGGATGATACCGCTATAATAGCTGTCGGAGATTCTGTAATTTTTTTTTTTTTTTTTTTTTTTTTAATGTCCGACTATTGTGCACACTTGGGCTAATGCAGACGATGGGATGATTTATAGCGTATGAAAATGCCAAGCCTTCGCCGGGAATCGAACCCGGGTCCTCGGAGTGAAAGCCTAGTAAGCTATCCACTAGACCACCGAGGCGGCTGAGATTCTGTAGAAGAAACCACAAACAAATTACAAAGCTCCATCAATGCAGTGAGTAGCTGGATGAAAAGGTGGATCATATTGACTTTACAAATAGAATAATTAATACTTTACCAGTAGTAATTGATTCACAGAAGATTCCTTATGCTAACAGCCAAGTACCTCGGAATGACCCTTGATACTAAATTGAGGTGGAGAGCTCACGTCAAGAAAAAAAGGGATGAACTAAATCTAAGATACAGGAAAATGCGTGCTTACTGGGAAGAAATTCGGAGCTATCCATTCAAAACAAGCTGTTGCTGTACCAAGTGATAAAGCCTGTTTGAACCTATGGTATAGAACTCTGGGGCTGTACCAAGAAGACTAATTCAGACGTTATTCAAAGATTCCAAAATAAAGTACTCCGAAACATAGTAAACGCTCCGTGGTACATAAGAAACGACTTGCACAAGGACTTGAAGGTGGACTTCGTCAGAGAAGTTGCAAAGCACAACGCAGCGAAGCATATCCAACGACTTCAACAACACTCCAACCACGAAGCTAGCAGATTGTTGGAAGACTCAGAATCAATAAGGCTGTTTACATAGAACGAAGCCTGTTGATCTATCGTATAATATTTTGTTGTGATTTATTTTGCTGGAGGTACCCACAGGGCTATAATCCATTATTATTGTCAAACGCTATATTACTTAGTCTATTGTTATAAACAAATATTACTAGATGATGTATTATCAGTTGTAATAAATTTAAAAAAAATACATTTATTAATTCATAAAACTAAACTCAACAGACTCTAAGATTCCAATAGTAAATACATGGAAGGCAAGAACGAGGACTGAATCGAGCAGAGGCCGAGGGCAGATTTTTTTTTTTTTTTTTTTTTTTGGTGTTTAACATCTGACTTTTGTGCACACTTGGGCTAATGCAGACGGCGGGATGATTTATAGCGTATGAAAATGCCAAGCCCTGGCCGAGAATCGAACCCGGGTCCTCGGGATGAAAGCAGAAGAATAACCTACTGTAGTATATTATTTTTTTTGGTGTTTAGCGTCCGACTATTTTGCACACTTGTGCTAATGCAGACGATGAGATGATTTATAGCGTGTGAAAATGCCAAGTCCTGGCCGGGAATCGAACCCGGGTAATCGGTTGAAAACCCAGTACGCTATCAACTAGGCTGTCAAGTACAGATTTTAAACATTTAGGAATTATTAGCGATTTATGTTTGAAAATAAACCATTAGAGCCGCCATCACGGTAAAGTCCAGATCCGGGATCATGAATGAACGAATTAATATACAGGCTACTACTGCAACCATTGTAAATCCATTGTGCACCATTTCTATACCCCTAAGACAGTGGTCGGAAAACTTGTCATCCAAAAGAGCCAAATATAAAAAATAGAAAATTGAAGTTTATTCAAAGAGACATTTTTTTAAAACTTAAGCTTTGCTTTAGTAGAGACATTTTTATAGAAATAATTAGAATTAAAAGTACACTCTCGAGCTTGCCTTTGCTAAATATGTATTAGTTTAACTAACGGTACATTAAATAAAACTTGGTACCATACTTATATAAAGATAATATTTATTTAAAAATATAACAAGTTAAATAATATAAATTGTTTCTTTAAAAAAAACTACAAATACTCCACTAATGTGAACAATGGCCTTGCATTTCCTTGGAAAGTAAGGGTGTCAGGTTTGTATGTTGTCTCTAAATCGGTATAAAGACGCTCGCATTTTGAGCTCCACAATTCTTTATTTTTTAAATCCAGCAACTGCATTTCAATGTTACCAATATCAATATTAAAGGACGAACAATTTATTTCTGTTACCGCGGCGTTCAGAGGTTTTTTAACAAAGACTAACGTCGCGTTGCTGTTAAAGCCTTTGAACCTGATGAGAAAAGCTTCCTTCATATTTAACAGTGTTGTTCTGAAATAGCAAATGTCAATATTGGTCTTATTTTCTCGACAATATTTCAATAGGCATGGAAGTGTATTAGAGTTTCTCTTTCAAAATCTTCGGCAAAAGGCAACAATTTGTTTTCGAATGTTATTACTTCTTCTAACGTCGACAAAAAATGTCTGTAGGCTTGCCTTTCAAAAAGTTTACTCATCTCTTACAAGGCAAGTTAATAAATAATATTCCGTGCCTGCACTAAAGATTTCGTGAAAGAACCGCAGCCAAGGAGTCAAAGAGCCGCGGTTTGCCGACCACTGTCCTAAAGTATTACGATCGTGAATATAGATTTTCGAGTGTCAGACACTGGGTAATGAACTTGTCCGAAACTAGTATTAAATAATTCTTTGTGCCAGGTTTCGACTAAATTGGATAACAATTGCGGTCGAGAGGGTGCCAATACACAAACAGTTTTTTTTAAATTAAGAACTCCTGAAAACGTGCTGTTTAGGTCAGGATAGGCGCTAATTCCATGGTCCCGGATTCCGGCACAGGCAGCTGATGGGCTTAGTGATCCCACTGTACTCTTGCTCATAGTACTCTCATTTATCTACTCAATACACGCACGCGCGAGCAAAAAAAAGAGACACGCGCACACGCACATAGAGAGAGAGAGAGAGAGAGAGAGAGAGAGAGAGAGAGAGAGAGAGAGAGAGAGAGAGAGAGAGAGAGAGAGAGAGAGAGAGAGACGCGCGCGTACACACACACGCACTCGCGCACAGAGAGACGCACGCGCGCGCGCACACACACACACACGCGCGCGCGCGCACAGAGAGAGAGAGAGAGAGACGCACGCTCGCGCGCACAGAGAGAGACGCACGCAACACACACACGTGCGCAGGGACACACAAACGTGCGTGCGCGCACGCACGCGCGTGCACAGAGAGAGAAACGTACGCACGCACGCAACACACACACAGGGACGCACAAACGTGCGCGCACATACAGAGAGAGAGAGAGAGAGAGAGAGAGAGAGACGCACGCGCGCGCGCTAAGAGAGAGAGACGTACGCGTGCGCGCTAAGAGAGAGACGTACGCGCGCGCGCTAAGAGAGACGCACGCGCGCGCGCTAAGAGAGAGACGTACGCGCGCACGCAACATACACACAGGGACGCACAAACGTGCGCGCACATACAGGGAGAGAGAGAGAGAGAGAGAGAGAGAGAGAGAGAGACGCACGCGCGCGCGCGCTAAAAGAGAGACGTACGCGTGCGCGCTAAGAGAGAGACGTACGCGCGCGCGTTAAGAGAGACGTACGCGCGCGCGCTAAGAGAGAGACGTACGCGCGCGCGCTAAGAGAGAGACGTACGCGCGCGCGCTAAGAGAGAGACGTACGCGCGCGCGTTAAGAGAGAGACGTAGGCCTACGCGCGCGCGCTAAGAGAGAGACGTACGCGCGCACGCAATATACACACAGGGACGCACAAACGTGCACGCACATACAGAGAGAGAGAAAAAGAGAGACGCACGCGCGCGCGCTAAGAGAGAGACGTATGCGCGCGCACACACACCGAGAGAGACGCGCGCGCACACACAAACACACACAGAGACGCACGCGCGCGCGCGCACACACACACACACATTCACTACTCTATATAGCTTGGCTAACTCTGTAAAGTGTAAAGCGATCGTTCTTTCCTCAACGTTCATTCTTTATGCTAGTTAGACTAACGAAGACAAGGGATCAGTGTTAACGGGAAAACCAACTGAACCTTTAGATTCGCAGACTGACCGGTGCTTTAGCCGAATCGACCACCGAGTATTTCCTTTCTCGGCCTAATGGTGTAAAAACGGAACTCTTGGATACCTGTGTACTTTAGCTTTACCGATGCATGCAGACCTCAGTATGGGCGGACCCCAATTCCTTAGCTACTTGCGGGTGTTCCCATAAATAAGAATGTAAAATAGAAAGCGGAATCTCACAGCACAGGCTTAGACTTTTGGACAGGTCGGACCCTAAATATAAGTGTGAGCGTAAAGTGTTAAAGTCCTAAGTGTAGTGTTGTAAGTGTAAGTGTGGGTTAAACTCGGGTACCGCGAGGGACGTCTAAATCCTCTCAATAGGTGCAGAAAAATTTACTGTGGCGCCTATGTAAGAAACGCGTTTTTAAGATAACTAATAAAAATGTGTAGCCTATACATATTTGAAATAAATTTGAAAATCATTTATTGATTATAATGATGACGATTATTAATGTAAAAATAACATTTATTTAAATATAATTATTAACAAATAGTAATAGAATTTAAAAACCTAGACAGCGGCGTCCTAACTGAGCTAGCGCCCTCGGGGCATAGCCCGACTTCGCCCCCGCCGGCATTGGTACGGAGCTGAACCACCGTACCTAGGTCAAGAGAAAGAAAAATTGAAAGGGAATTAGCAGACAAGCATTACTTCTATTACTTTACCGACTACAATTATTTCAATTGGAATTAAGGAACTAGGAAGTCCTTAAGGAATAGTAGACAGTTACCCACGTTGAATCCTTTCCAAATCCTAGACTAGGACTGGAGAAGACGCTCTGTAATAGACATCTTGGAATATAGAAATGGTGCTCAATAGATTTACAATGGTCACAGTATATAAATTCATTCGTACATTCAACCACGTGTATTACGTTTACCAGGTTATGTTTAAGTAGTTAAAGGCAAATAAAATGACTGTTCGTTGGAGCGAGGAGATGGCATTTGCACAGTTGTACCGTGACTTATGGAACATGTTTAGTAAAGATCACCGCGATCGGGAGACTAGGAATGCCTCGATGCAAGCCATCGTTGATGACATCGAAGTGCCAAATTTTACAGTGACGGACGTGCTAAACAAAATTCAAGCTTTAGATCTACATTTTAAAGTTGACGAGAACTTTAGAAATGACGCAAGTGGTGCGGGAACAGATTTTATGTATAAGCCATTAGTGCTATGGTTCAATGATACCGACCACATAATAAAGTGAGCTGGCATCCTGTCTCAACTGGCGTGCCAGCCACTGGCAACGTGTAAATGGGCCTTTAGTGACGCCTGGACACTGATGCTTATTATACTCGGGGCTAGAAGGATAAACGAGACGAAAACGGATTATTTGAGAAGAAGCGGCATTACAGGAACTATAGAGTGGACACTAGTGGTGAGGCAGAACACACCAAACTGTTAAAAAAAACTGCTTTTTTATAAACGACAAACAAACTGTTTTTTCAAACGGAACAAACAGTTGGATTTGGACTGGTTTATGATTTGTTAAACAAGGAACGGCTTTCCGCACTACCACACTTAACGTTGCCGCAAGAGCTAAAACTGTTTTCCTGCTAACTGCTTTTCTTCTACCTGCTTTTATACTTTTTCCCTTTATTCCAAAGTTGCTTGTTGCTTGTAGTGAAGTAAGAACTGTTTGGTCAATGCCAACGTTTATCTCTATTTTGTTGCGAGTTGTAGTAACAACCTCTCACGTTTTGTATTTTTAATATTTATTATCAATCTTCAATATCTTTTAATCAACTAAAAATATTCTAAATCGTTTGCATTTTGGTAAATACGCAAAGGACTATTTAATTTTAAAGTAAAAAAAGAATGCTTCTATTAGAAATTCATCGCATTTTGTACATAAAATGGCTTACATAATTATTACGTTTTGAGAATGTAATTTAATTATTACTACACTTGTAAGGATTATTTTTATCCTTTCTAAATGCTTTATACCTAAAAACAGTTAAGGACATGGTGGCAGTGGGAATGAAAAAGTAGTCTTAGAAAACTGAACGTAAGTGCTTTATGTTTTAGCTGCTAATACAACTTTGAGTTTCAGTTTTCTAAACCTGTTTTTTTCCAACTGTTTTAAAAAGCAGCTTTTTTCCTCAACAAACAGTTTGTTGACGTTTTGTAAAAATAGCAGAAACGCCCACCTCTAGTGGACACTAGACAATTTTTTAAAAAACCCTTTAAGTTTCTACAACATATTGGATTTCAGCACCTAGTGACTTTTATAAAATTGTAACAATCTCTCTCTCTCTCTCTCTCTCTCTCTCTCTCTCTCTCTCTCTCTCTCTCTCTCTCTCTCTCTCTCTCACTCTGTAGGGGGATGCAGACTAGCTGCACATATTGAGAGGATTTACACGTCCCTCGCGGTACCCGAGTCTAACACACACTTACACTTACAACACTACACTTACTACTTTTACACTAACACCTACATTTAGAGTGGCGATAATAGCCTCAATGTGCTTTTCGCCTTAAAAAAAATGTAACAATCTCAAGAAAACTAGTAATAACAACAATGACAAATAATTGATTACACAAACAACCTTCGTTCAGGTTCTTCTTTGCATAAATTCCATGATCGATTTTCATAAACTAAGTCGAGTTTTTGAAACCGGATTTTTGGGAAATAATCGAATGTGAGGAAGTTTGTGCAATGTTTTTCGACTATTTATTATTATATTTTTTTTAACGTTATTTGACTTTAATTAATAAGCGAACCGTTCACCAAATTATTCGAGTTTAGCGCGCTGTCTTAGACACTCCAGTAAATACTGTATTAAACGAGTAGATTGTCCCGAACTCTATCGGATCTTTTCCAAACTTACTCCTAGTTAATTTTAGTTAATTCTGCGCAGTATAATGTTTCGGTTCTCTCTTGTTTTTATATTTTGTACAGTTGAAAACTACTTTCATGTATTATTGTTCTATTTTTTTTTTTTTTTTATCATTACGCCTATTTTTTTACAATAATTTTACAATAAATTACATATTTTTTGTATTTTTCTTGATATTTCTTCTAATTTTAAAATTGATTACTGTGTTAGGAATTAAAACTATTATTTTTATTACTCTTTCAAAGATTTGTATTTGAAACATTTTTTAGAAGTTTTGAATCCAAACTAAAGTAAAAACATTTTCGAAATTTAATTAACTGTTAAGTGAGTTTTCAAAGAACTTCTTCAGAGGTTAATTGCAGACCATCACATTTCCTTTAGCGAACAAAAGTACCTTCCTAATTCCCTTACAAGACTGACAGTTTAAAAATATTTGTTATTATGAAACTAGCTCGATAGACCAATTACAGTTTATAACTAAAAATGATGCCAAAGTATTTACATAATCTTGATTTTTTTTCAAACTCAAAAAAACTACAATTAATTGACTGACAAGCAGTCACCATGCAGACAATATTGACAGATATTTTCTTGGTTAAGTTTACAAAACGATGAAATAATATTATACTTCGATTGATTTAAGTGTATACAATTTCTCAAAATTAATATATATTGAATTTTGATCAAATTGATTTAAGTGTATACAATTTCTCAAAATTAATATATATTGAATTTTGATCAAATTTTAAGATTAAGATTAAGATTATATAGTAGAGGATAGTTCAACCCCAGGTACTGCGATCGACTGACCTATTGTGCAACTTCACCTCTTAAAATACCTAGTTCAGCAGATTGGTGCCCCTAATAAGTTCCAACAACCCACTGATTAGCTTACTCTGCTGAACATCCCTAGGGTCTTGGAAACCAAAAACCCCTAGCCTCCTACTAGCAAGAACCTCACAATCATAAATTATGTGACCAGCAGTTTCCTCCTCCTTCCTGCACAATCTACACACAGTTTCTCTATGGTACACACCTATCCTGTTCATGTGCACCCTCAGACCACAGTGCTCTGTTATGAGCCCCATGATCCTCCTGAGTTGTGCTCTGCCCAGGACATCTGCTGCCCCTTCGATTGATTAATAAAATTTTAGTCATAATTTGATATAAAGAAATTTAGAAATATAAAGAATAAATCAAAAAAGCAATTTTTGTTTTCTTGTTTTTTTTTTATGTTTAACGTCCAACTATTGTGTACACTTGGGCTAATGCAGACGATGGGATGATTTATAGCGTATGAAAATGCCAAGCCCTGGCCGGGAATCGAACCCGGGTCCTCAGGGTGAAAGCCTAGTACGCTATCAACTAGGCCACTGAGTCGGCCTAGCCAGCAAAAGTTAGTTGGCCTCCGAAAAAGGCCGACATGGCTGATAGCTGTCAGTGTTTATTTTACCTTATGTACATTTAAATAGGCTATATGAATGCGCATGGTCTCATTATCTGTGATAACGAGAGTTTTATCAGTGCACCCTCTGCTCAGAGGTGCTCTTGTGACCTCAAAAAAATCTTTCCAGAATAAATATTTAATTTGACCGTCCAACAATGTGAATTTTCTGTTAACTGAATGCTAACCTAATACATAATCAATTCTTATAATGAAAGAGCTAGGAAGGCTGTTTTTCAGATCTAGCCATAGAATTATAGGTACTTTTTTTTATAATTACAGAAGACGTTTAAATTTTTAAATGAGTTTTATAATCTTTTTCAGTGAAATGAATGGTTTTGTTTCATCAAAACAACAACCACAAACATATTATGAAGTTGTAAAATGAGCTGAAAATCTATGTTATTGCCTAAACTCGCCCATAAATTTGCGGTTTCTCAAGAACAATATTTTAGTAATCAGATGGGCTTCAAAGGTGTTTTTCAGCATCAAATTTTAAAAATGTACAGTGAGAACACTGTACTACCAAAGGTGCTTTTTTCACACCACTTTCTTGAGGTCGCCAGTTCAACCCTGTATATGATTACAATTGAAGCAGAATGTGATGAACCAATTTTGAGCGATTGAGCTGTTTAAAAAATTTTTTTTTGACTACTTTCTAAGAGGATTTTTTTGGGAGGATATATTGACCAATACGTTTTACTTAACAATGGACTGTTTAATCGAAATTTGATCAAAACTGTTCGAGCCAAATTTGATTTCAAATTTTTTATACTTAGAAAACTTTTAAAAAAATGGTTATGAGATATTGATAAACCTAACCTACACACTGATGGATTAATGCAATTTTGTAGGTGGGAGTGGTTGGTTGGATGATTCAATTTAATTTTTTTTTTTTTTTTTTTGTGTTTGACATCCGACTATTGTGCACACTTGGGCTAATGCAGACGATGGGATGATTTACAGCGTATGAAAATGCCAAGCCTTGGGGCCGGGAATCGAACCCGGGTCCTCAGGATGAAAGCCTAGTACGCTATCAACTAGGCCACCGAGGTATTCAATTTAAAAGAGAGTCACCTAGAGGATGACAATTTTTGAAATAATACCTTAAAAAAACTATCACTATTAATCTGTTTTCAGACTTAAAACGCATATAAAATAAACGTAAAAATTTACTCCACTTTAGACACAAAAATCACCTAATTTTCTTAGATTCCTAATTTTTAAAACTTTTGCAAAACTGGATCCATTTACATAACTTCCCCTCTTCTTGATATACCTATCAATAATTTTTTATACACAGCTGCAGTTATTCCAACTGCTTTACCCTTACTGTTAACACTGATCCCTTGTCCTCATTAGCCTAAGCAAGTCCAGTTGAGCGTCACAACAGTTTCTCAACAAAGTTTCGATCAATTTTAGAGCTGGCAAAGATCTTTCTGTTCTTGCACTTAACGCAGGAAGATAAAAGAGAACCAACATAAAATATCTAATTGATTATCCCCGTTCTCAACTCAGTACAAGCATTTAAAAGTGCACAAACATAAATATGTTCATATGGACAAAACTTCATGTGCATACAAAGTTGAGATCGGGATCATGTGACGGGTTTCGGAACCTTCCCGTCTCTTTGATCTTTTTCTCGAAGCTGTGATACTTTCACTTTAAGGAAGTCAAACGGGATCTTTTATATTTTTTGTTATTTCTTTTGTCTCGGGAAAGGTGGTCGCCCCATCACCCCCCTTTAATCCGTCCTTGGACCTACATGTCAAATTTAATGAAAATCGGTCAATTAGTTTATTATCCAACGATGTGCATTTGTACATAGACAGACGGACAGATAAGTGAATCTGAAAATAGATAGACCAATTAAAATATTAAGATCAATTTATTTATGATCACCATTTTCCCTTTTATATACTTTGTGTAATTAGAAAGTAAATTAAAATACAACTAGAAAAATCACAAGAAATACTGTTGCTTTTTTGGTTTACGATTCAGTGCATGTGGTCATTTGGTTTGCGGGGGGGCATTTCTTAAGTATCCAATACCCTATGTAAATGAACAAATTGGCCTATAATTTTGGCTGTAACTACTGTATTGTAGTTAACAATATCATAGACAAGTTTTCTAAATGGCATTATATATTTTTTAAAATAAGATAACTTTTAAATTACATGTTGTATCTATGGTCGCCAATACTTAGTCTTCATCTGTTTCATGGTCTTTAAATAAAATAAAAAATCACTTCTACATTCAAAATGTTTACTCTTAAACAACTCATAATGCAATCTAGGCCATATAATTATATTAATCATACTAAGTAAAACAGAATTAATTATAATAATCACTTTAACTGTTTATGATTATTAAACATAACTTGACTTGAAATTATGCATTTGAAAACAATGGTAAAAAACATAACCTCATTTGAAATAGTATTATCGAAGAAATACTTGTGGTGTGAAAGCAGTGTTTAAGTGAACATCACCATAAAATAATTTTCCATTACTACTTATTAGACCTTTTGATTCTGGCTGAGGCAGCTGAAGTAAGCAGCTTTTGGACTTAGCAATAGACACACATTCTCTATTCTACGTAGCGTAACTAACTTGAAAGTGTAAAGCAAGTGTGATGGAGTGATTGACACTTGGCCTGATGGTATATCAAACGGAGCTCTGGGAGACTTGGCGACCTCACAGTGCATCTTAGCCCTACCAATGCATGTGGGGCTCTGCATTTCTTACTTGTGTGAAATAACGTCATTCTTACTCAGGTGTTCCCGTAATTAAGAATGTAAAATAGAATGAGTGGAATCTCACCGCACAACAAAAAGGATGGCCAAAACATCCATAATATGGGTTAAGAGAAAGAAAAAAAAGGGAAGAGAATTAATAGAACAAGCATCTGCAAGCACCTCAATAAAAGACTGTGAAGTCACCGATTAAAAGTGGGAGAGCGAACCACCTTCTCCAAATCCTACATGTTATGAAGAGACTAGAACTGCAGAAGATGTTATAACTGAGTATCTCAAAAATATAAGAAGGAGGCTTAATAGATCTACAAAGACCACACTGCAATAGTAATGCTATAATTAAACCTGATTTTATATTTACAGAATATATATTTTAGGAGACATAGGTTGTTAATATCATATGTATATATTTTTGTTTTGTTTTTTGGCTTTAAGGCGAAAAGCACATTGAGGCTATTATCGCCTAAAAGTATTCACACACACACACACACACACACACACACACACACACACACACACACACACACAACACAAACACACACACACACACACATGAATACACCCCTTATTAAACAAAGTAGGATTTGAAGTAATGTGAAAAAATAATCTATGCATTATTCACACTTAAGCACTCATCACTCTAAATAATGTTATCCTATTTTCGACAATGAATAACACGCACTATTGATTAAAAATTCTTTCAAAGTAGTTTCAAACTCATTTAAATTTTACGAGTGATAGGCCTTTATTAAATAATTTGATCAAGCGTAACATGACTTCTTTTTGAATGCCCTTTAAAATGCTTGTGCCCTAATAATTTTGTCTCCATACCGTATTTATTCTTTGAACATTGTAGCAACCATTTTGTTGTAGAAAAGTGCTACCGAAGCCCTGCTACGATGTTTTAATTGCTAAAACTTTTAAAAATAATTCAGGGTAATTAGAAATATCAACTTCCATAGGCGTAGCCAGGGATTGTAACTTCCCCTCTAGAAAAAAACTTTAAGATTTTTAACACATTTTCTACTAGTCCAACTATAGTTTAGTTAAGTTTTTACGCCATTATTTCTCGCAACAAACCCCAAACCCACTAATAGAGCAATTAATGAATAACTACACTGTTATAATACTAAATATTATTAACGTTTGGATTGTACATGCTTAGTAAAATGTAGGCTTCTTCATTGTAGACCTAATTATAACATCAGACAAATAAACACATCATAGGACCTGTGCTGAATAATTTAAGTGGAAGATCACTAATAAATGACCTTATAATAATTATTGACTAATAATAATGTATAACTCACAATGCTCAATATCCATAGAAAAATCAGAATTTCCCCAGACAAAGTTCTAGATCAATTGGCTTTTGTGGCATTGACTTAAGTGGCATTGTGTTTGTGGTGGACATTGCCCTTAAATTATTTATTGTTTAAAACTTCTTAACAAATAATTTTTTTTTGTTATTAACTATTAAAAATCATAAAAAATTGTGTACATTAGAGTTTCCTTGTACAATATTATTTTATTCAAAAACTTAAATATAAGTTTTATTTCTTAACATAATATATATATATATTTATATTTTTTTTTTTTTTTGGGTGTTTAACATCCGACTATTGTGCACACTTGAGCTAATGCAGACGATGGGATGATTTATAGCCTATGAAAATTCCAAGCCCTGGCCGGGAATCGAACCCAGGTCCTCGGGGTGCGATAACATAATAACATTAACATAATAAATTAAAATTTCAATCAGAGTTGCAATTAGACTAGTCAGTTCAGTTTTATTTTCACGTAAAGTGTGAACATAATATGTGTAAAAATATAATATTGTAGTATATATAAAAATAATGTTGATATTCAGCAAAATGTTTTTTTTTGCAAACCAAGTTGAAAAGCCAACTCTTAAGACTGAATAACCTAAAAGTATTTTAAAAACATCCTCATGTTTTACTAATTACTCAAATTATAGACATTTTACAACTCAGAATGATTTAAAACTCGCCATTTTGTGTTGTTTGGAAAAGTTTCCAGTGCAGGACCCCTGGTACTGGTAACCCCTCCCCCCAATTAGATCATCCTAGATAAGCCTATGCCAACTTCCTAGTCATATGATCACTGAGGATCTGTTAATAAATTTTATGCCCACACTTTTAAAAAGTTTTGTATTGGTTAACTAACAGTATTATTTTAATAAATTATTTGCTCAATTTTTGATCTATAGAAGGCTGTATAACCATTTATTGATCACGTAACTTGATGAATCATAAACTGTCTGAAATAAAACAATTATGCACCCTTTTGAAACAACTAGTCAGCTTCTGTCTTACTATGTAAACTATTTAATATTGATAAAAAACAATTTTAAAAAGGCTAATTTTGAATGATTATTTTTTTACATAAACATAAATTAATAACTTAGGTACATATTAATCTACTTTTGCATTAATATACCATACTAAACAGTCTAATTTAATTTATAGTGTAATAGTAAAAATTATGATATTGTACCAAAATTTTGAAACCAAAAATAAATGCCAACAGCCTACAGTTAGGGATTATCACTTAAACCAAAATGAGTCAAAATGCAAAAAAAAATTGATTTAGTTCACTCACTTTTACTCTGTGATACATTATAAAAAGTTACATAGCTTACATATTTCCAATATTAGTTCTAAATTCCTATGTATTCAAAATATATTTATTTATATATTTAAATTTATATAATTATATATATATAATAAATGTAATAATTTTATATAAATAAAATTACTATTAAATCCAATTTCAATTAATTAATTACAAAATAAAATCCAAAAAAGAAAAATGTAATCCATGTATAATAAAAATTTCACACAAACTTACCTTTTCGGCGGGCTAACTACCATTTTGGTATCACCTTTTTTGGTTATGTAGGTAATACAACAAAGTAATAGATAAAGAATGTACCTTTGATAAAAACACTGATTTCACTTTCTTTAAAACACATATTTAACGGTTTTTTTATTGAATTTAGATTAACATTTAAACAGACAATGCTTATTTAAACAAACTTCAATTGACTGTTGCGGATTAATTATTGCGGCAACTTATTACTAATACTGTAATTACACAAAAATAGGCCTATTTCAATTTCGCCCGAACTAGACCTTAGCCTTCTTAATCTGAAGTAAAGTAAAAAAAATAAAGTAAATTTAAAAGATTCTGCCTTTACTGAAAGATTGTGCCCATAGATTAACTACAAAATAGCTACACAATTAATTAATATTGTTATTAGTTTGGTTACTGAATTTAGAAATAATAGAAAAAAACGTTTGATTAGAACTAATCCCACAAATTATGATTAAAATTTTTCCATCCTCAAAGAAATACGTATAAACATACACACACACACACCCTTATATATATATATATGAGGGACCTTTAACGCTGTTCCTCGTCCTCATAATTCTAACTGGCATAAAATGTGATCGTTAAGAAAAAATATACACTTTTTTACGGTTTGTAATTATTATTATATTTCATCACGTTTGGATAGAGTAATGAAATAATCAGCTGTTTCCACTGTATATTTGTGATTTCATAATATTTACTCAAATCATTTTGAACAGATACGATTTATTGACCTTGAAAGTTGACATGATAACATTGAAATAATGCAGCTGTTATAAAATACGGTAGTAAAGTAGTGAATCAACATCATGTCATGTAAATAGAGAAAAATAAAAATGTTCACACAACCTTTGTTAACATACTGATAAGATTAGAGTACTGGTATAGTGGGGGAGGGAGTTAAAATGAGGGGTTATTACCGTGTTTTCTTACTTTTGCTCTTTAGATAGGCCTAAACGACTTAGTTTTTAAATTGGTCATATTTCGGTATTTATTCACAATTTTATGTGTATTATAATATTTAATTTGAAAACAAATATAAAATAGGTAATTGTAATAGACAATTTTTTCTAGGTTAGTTTTTGTTGCATTTGGAGGTTAGTTTACATTACTTGTTCTTGTGTGAAATTAATTTTTATTGTACATCTTTATAATTAAACTACCTTGTACAGTGATCGTGATTTAGACAAAAAATTTTCAGAAATATTGTGAGAGATGAGGGTGATTGACTTTTCAAATTATTAAGACATGGTCTTGCTTAAACTGAAGAGCAAAAAAAAAGGGGAAAATAGAATGGTTTGATGTTAGTTAATTGCAACATGACCATGTAAACTCTATTTAGGTTTTGGTAATTAATAACAGTGTGACCATTTGGGTTAAGATGTACAGGCAGTATGTTTTAATACAAAATGCTTGTATACTTATGTTATTAATGTTGAGAGGTGTTTCAAATTTCAGAAAATCCAACAGAAGTTTTGGTACAGTTTTATTAGAAAAAAATGCTTACCATATTTTTAAGGAGAAAATTAGGAAGGGTCAAGGCCTAAATGCTGAGGCACCCAGAGCAAACAGACTGTTAACCTCTCTCCTTTTAATATGCATGAGACTTGGATATCTTAAAAGAGAGAGATAAAAATTCTGTTGAAAGAATTTTTAGATTAGTTTATTATTATAAAGCGTACTATAACAATTGTAACAAATAAAATTGTCATATTGAGCATCTTTTTCATCTTCGTTTTCAGTGTTAAGGATATTCATTACAAGATTTTTAAAGGTGTGTCCATTGTAAAAATATATGTTAGCATGGCTTTAAGACCTTTGGAAAGTACTGGGTAGTGTTAAAGGGAAATGTAAGAGTTACTTACATATATTTTGTAACTCACGATTTATTTTACTGATTTATTTTTAGTGCAGATTTTTCATGCATTATTTTGCTGAAGAAAGAGAATTTTACAATACAGGTTTATATGCCAATATATGATAAATGAGTAATGACTGCACACTGATTTTGCTTTAATGTAAATGAGTAGGTTTTTATGCATTTATTGTTTCATGAATAATATTCATAATGATCACAGATTTTGGAAATCATTCATAATTTTACTACATCAATTGGTGAAGCATTTCTAGGATATAACATCATAGCTATTTGCCTAACTTAACCTGATGATCTAGCAGGTCATGCTGTAGTTCAAAATTAACAAAAATTAGTTATCTGCAGTTACGAGAAACGTTTTTAAATCCAATTATTATTAACAGGTATCATGTTTTCGGGATGCTTTTGATGTTGAATTTTGTGGGATGCGCGTTGTATGAGGAAAATGTTTATATTGATATGTAACAGCATATTTTGCATCTCATATTAAATTAATTATAATTAAAAATTTTTGTTTCCGCCAGAATTGAACTGGGAGCATGTGTAAAGTGGAAACAACGAAGAAATTTGACCAATTTAAGTATATGAAATGAATCGTTATTTGGTAGTTATATTAAAAGGTCAGTTGTTTTATATTAATTCACATAGGTCAGCTGATTTCATTGAACGGCTGATAGGCTATAATAAGTTTAAATGATTAGGATTATGACCTATTCTTCCTGTCAGTGGTCTATCCACTCACCTCATAAAGGCTACTGCGGTTTGAAACTATTGTTTCACCTTCAGGCCGTTATACAAAATGTTAAATCCCTCTGTCGAGGTCATCACAAAGTCAAACAAAACATTAAAACACACATCACAATTACACGTTTAAAATATGCGTTTGAGTCGCGTTTGTAGCTTGGCCAAGTCGAATTTCATGATGAATATTTTAAACGTGTAATTGTGCTCAGTGTTTGTGATGTGTTTTTTAATGTTTTGTTTGACTTTGTGACGACCTCGACAGAGGGATTTAACATTTGTATAACGGCCTGAAGAGAGTTTTGAAACTGCAGTAGTTTTTATGAGGTGAATGGAGAGACCACTGATGGGAAGAATAGGTAATAATCCTAATCATTTGAATATGTGGTCCGGTGGCTATGTTACAATAATGAAAATAAGTTTAAGGTTATGCTGTTAAAACTAGTTATGTTAATTTGTCGTGTTTTCGAATATTTTATTGTAATTAAGATTAAAAAAGGAAGAGAAAACATGATTTTAATTTTTAGTTCAAACTGAAATTTTTTAGAAACAAACATTTTTTTTCATTTAAAAGCATATTTTTTATAAAAACCCTGAAAAATAATAAAAGCGCGAATTTCCTAAAATTGGCTTTAATGATTTTTATAATTAAAAAAAACCAAATTTTATCTTTAAGTTCCCAAACATAACGTACTGATTGCAATCTTTCCGAAAAATTCGGTTTGGTAACTGTTGAATAAAAAATTGAACTAATTTATTAAAATCGTTTTACCAGTTACTATTATTTCCAATTTACCCTTAAACCAGAAGTTTATGCCCACTGTAAAGTAGCTTTTGATTTGATATAAAACTAAGTATAAAAATGTTGAATGCTTATTATAATTTCAGATAATCTTTTACAACATGTTAAGTTGTACCACATTTGCACGTTGTTTTGTACGATCTTTCCAAACATCAGGAAAAGCCTGTGCAGCTGCAGGACAAATACCTTTAACAAAAGATGTTTATGACATTAAGAGAGGGGACTACGCTACAATCACTGATTCCGATGTGCAGTACTTTGAAAGATTGCTTACAAATGATCGAGTGTTAACCGATGTGAACGATGTTCAACCATATAACGTAGATTGGCTAAAAATGGTCCGTGGTAAGCATTGGTAACTAGTTAATAGTTTGACCATCCTAATTATTCATAATTTATTTATAAAGTTTTCAATTAGATCTAAATGTTACTAAACTGTGTGTCAGTTTGATCACTAACCAAAAAATTTGGGTATGTTGAAAATTTTTAGTATGTATCAGCGAAATGAAAAAATATGGTAGTAGTGAAAACCTGAGGAAACCCAACTGCTCAAAGGTTTGACATATTTTGCTTAAATTTTTGACATGTTAAAAATCATAACTCAAGATGATATTCAAAAACTGATATACAAAACGAGCTATAGTTTACAAAAAATTGGCAAAAACAAGTCAATTTACAAAGTTATAAAAATAATAAAATACATAAACATCAGTGCAAAACATTTTATTATAGGCCTAGTGACATACTAGATTATGGACCAAGGAATACACGAGAAAAGTAATTAGAAAAATAATTTTTTATATTTTGACACTCTTCCTGTTTTCTCTCTATTTGTTTCACCCAACTTTGGGGTACACTAAATCAATCACTTTTTAATGTTCTGTGCCTTCCTCGTAGCCCAGTATTGCTTCATTCGTTGTGATCTTGCTTTTCTTTCTTCGTCAGAGATTTGGATCGTTCGCTTGGATTTGACTTTGCCTTGGAACCGTTGCTTCTTGTCCTAGGTTATTGTTTTGGCTGTTCTGTCCATGAGCATAGTGTCAGTGATTTGTAGTTCTGTTATGTCTTTCTCTGTTTCTTTAAACCAAAGTGGTTTGGCTCTTCTATTGCGAAAGTAGTCAAATATTTTTTTGGTTAGTCTATTTTTGTCCATTCGGAGGATGTGCCAATAAAAATCAATTCTCCTTTTTCTTATTGTGTCTGATAGTGTTTCAGTTTTTTGGTAAAGAGTTTCATTACTGACGTGGAGTAATTGGTTGTTACGGAATTTGGGGCCTAAGATTTTTCGTAATATCTTTCTTTTTTTGATCTCCAGCCTTTCAAGTGGGCCCTGGGTTATGAGAGATAATGTTTCAGCTGCATATAAGGCTTCTGGTTTAATTACCGTATGATAATGCCTTATCTTTGTATTCCAGGAGAGGAACTTCGTGTTGTATGTGTCCTTGGTAATTTGGAAGGCTAATTCAACTTCCTATTTTATTAAATAGTTTTATACAAAAATAATGTACTTATTATTACCATTATTGGAATGTTGTTGTTTTCCAATGGCTTCCGCTGGCTCACGCCATCTTTGATCTTGCTTCCCAGTAGAGGCCAGGGAGGTCTCCTCTTCTCTGCTTCTCTTCATCTAATTTTCTGCAGACCAGGAGGTGGTCCTTGTTCATGATGGTGTCTGGGCATTCACACAATGTGCAGTTGTCATAGTTTAATATCTTAATTTTCTTCAGGTGTTCATTCAGATAGTCGTGTCCAGTTGTCAGCCGAAAGACCGCGACAGATGTCCTCCTCTGGAGATCCTTGACCTTCCCATACAAGTCGAATACATTCTCATAAGGCTTGTTCTTTATGTCTTCCTTGACTTTGTTTGTAAATTCAAGATAAGATGTTCGCTTCAGTGCACTAATCCTAGCCTCCAGTGTGAGCATTCTTTTTGGTTTCTGCACTATAAGGGTTCCTTGTTTGGCCATTATTGGAATGTAAAGATAAGGTGTATTGTTGCTTTTTGTCTAATGTTGTTTATGAAAGCTTATCAATTGAAGGAAGTGGGTCCATATTTTTAATTTATCATAAGAGATCAACATAGATGATTGTTAAGTTGTAAGTACTGTACTTAATCCGTAACATTTTGTTTTATTTCAGGTTTCAGCAGCTTGGTATTAAAACCCAAGACAACAGAAGAAGTGTCTGCCATTTTAAAGTATTGTAACAATAGAAAGCTTGCAGTTTGCCCACAAGGAGGAAATACTGGTCTTGTAGGAGGAAGTGTCCCTGTGTTTGACGAAGTTGTGATTTCTACATCTTTAATGAACAGTATATTTCAGATTAATGACATACCAGGTCAGGTAATAACATGTGAAGAGATCTGGAGAAAATGTATAGTTATTGAAACGTACTATATTTTAAAATTCTGATTAAAAGTTCTAAGGTTAAAGGCAAACAAAATAGTGAGACTGCCACAGCGAAAAAAGTTGAAACTGCAGGCAGAAGTTTCTTTAGTCTAGTTCCAGTTTCATTGCCACTAGAATAAAAGTACCATTTCATGAACAAAAGTTAATGTAGAAGATTGATGATGTTATAGCATGCGTCTCAAGCTTGTATATTTGTACGGCATTTGTACCTATTTAGTTTAAACATACTTTGCTAAAAAAACTCCTATAAAAAAAGTAGCATTTGTAGGTTTCAAACAGACTTTGCCAAAAATCTCCAGTCGAAAATGAAAAGCATTTTTAGGTTTAAAGAGAGTTTGCTAAAAACCTCCTTTAAAAAAAAAAAAAAAAAGCATTTATTGCTTTTAAACACTTTGGCCGCCTCGGTGGTCTAGTGGATAGCGTACTAGGCTTTCACCCCGAGGACCCGGGTTCGATTCCTGGCGAGGGCTTGGCATTTTCATACGCTATAAATCAACCCATCGTCTGCATTAGCCCAAGTGTGCACAATAGTCGGACGTTAAAAAAAAAAAAAAAAAATTTAAATACTGTTAAAAACATCCTATCAAAAACTTTACTAAAAATCTTCTGTCAAAAATAAATAGCAATGAACCGCATAAATCCATCAAGTGTATGTGCTAAACATAACAAAAATTTGCAGAATATTAATAGAGACTATACATTAGATTTTTGTGAATTAAGAGTCTTGTTCAATCATGCCTTTACTTGCATACTTACGGCTTTAACAGCAAAAATCAGTTGCTAAAATAATCATTTTATACCATTCAGTTTTTATTTAAAAAAATGTATGTATAGAGCTATTACAAAAAAAGCTTAATATAGGTTTTAGGATCTGTAGCAAAGAACTTTATAAATTCGTACGTCTGTCTGTCTGTCGGTCACACATCTCTTGCTCATAAACAATGTGACTATTACAAAATTTAGTGAAAGTGATCTTTGTAGCAGCCAAAACCTAGGAAAATTATAGGGGTTTATAGTGTGAGGATCATTTGTGGAAGTGATACTGATTCCGAATGTATATAGAATGTAGACAAAATGAGTTTATATAGAGCCACTAGACCTTTTCGACAGTTCATTTTCATGTACCTATGGATCTAATTACAATATATTATCAGAAAAATTAAACAAATTATTAAACCTAGTGTTCATCAAAATAAAACACAGATTAAAATTTTTTTCTCAATATTTTACAAATTTTTGTATTTTTGGATGTAAACAAAAGCCTATTTAAGTAATTCATCAACTTTCTGTACACTGCTTTATTTTTGCAGTGGGGTAAAAGTAAGTTGAATATTAATTCAAACGTTA
Source organism: Callitettix versicolor (assembly GCA_022606455.1). Classification (NCBI taxonomy): domain Eukaryota; kingdom Metazoa; phylum Arthropoda; class Insecta; order Hemiptera; family Cercopidae; genus Callitettix; species Callitettix versicolor. The sequence goes on along the minus strand of CM040186.1, from coordinate 110,360,071 downwards.
TCAATATGTTTGGGCATCAAATACATTTTGAAAATCTAGACCATTTTATTGATTCTTTAAATTAATCATCAATCAATCTCTTTTAATCTAAAACCAACCAATTCCTACTTCGATGTTAAAACAGTAGGAGAATTAACTATAAATTAATAATGCACTAAAAATAAAACGTATACGGAGGATATTTAATGGACGTAAGGCATTTAATATTTAATTGTAGAGGACATAAGAACAAAACAACTGGTTTGGTACGGGCATGTACAAAGAATGCTGGATGAGCGAATTCCCAAAAAAATCATGCAATGGTGAACACCTGGAAGAAGAAAACGAGGAAGGCCGAGACAGAGCTGGAGAGAGGGAGTTGAAAAGGAAATAAAAAAAAGGGATCTAACAGAAGACCTGTGGTGGGACCGCGATCGGTGGAGGTTGGAGATCGGAAGACGTTGAAGAACGTTGTAGACCGAATTATATATAAATAAAACGTCTATTAAAATGTGGGTAGTTATTGTTTTCAAAATAAAATAATGATTTGTAATGGATGCTTTTAGAACTGTATTTATAATTTTTCAGGTAGTATTACCTGTCAAGCAGGTTGCGTGCTTGAAGCGTTGGACACAGCTTTGGCTGAACATGATCTCATGATGCCTTTAGATTTAGGAGCAAAAGGCAGTTGTCAGATTGGTGGGAATATTGCTACTAATGCAGGAGGCTTACGGTTACTGAGATACGGTAGCTTACAGGCAAATACACTCGGTCTGAAGGCAGTGAGTATTGTGTAGTATATTAAATTTTATAATAGGTTTTAACTTTTGAGGCCGCCTCGGTGGCCTAGTTGATAGCGTACTAGGCTTTCACCCCGAGGACCCGAGTTTCTATTCCCGGCCAGGGCTTGGCATTTTCATACGCTATAAATCATCCCATCATCTGCATTAGCCCAATTGTGCATAATAGTCGGACGTTTAAAAAAAAAAAAAAAAAAAAAAAAAAAAAAAAAAAAAAAAAAAAAAAAAATTGAGATTATTTTTCTACATTTCAGAGTAATTTTCAAGATATTAATCCTGATCTATGAACAGTATTTTCAGTTAGGTTTTCATATTACTGATAAATTTGTTGTAGATAATATAATCTAACCCGTCTGAATAGTGCTAAAAATATTGTTGATTTTTGAAGCTCTGTAAGTGCATTTAATGTAATTTTCATTGATATTGGTTTAATTGATCTTGCGAATTCAGACGTTTTGTAAAAAAAAATTTTTAAACTCAGATATTCTGAAAATGAACATTTTTGCTAAAATTTCTTTAGGAGTTTTGTAGAAACACGGTACTTAATAGTTTGCAAAGAAGGAAAATTGAAAGACTTTTATTTCTCATATAGGAACACAAAGTTTTTGATATTTTTGTGTGCTTAATAAAATCTTTTGGAACAGTCATTCTACCTACAACTTAAAATGGAGATGATGATAACCTAAGCTAATCTGTTTTATTATTGTAACTCAGCCACTGGACCACATGTTTAAAATAATTAGGATTAGGATCTATTTTTTACTGTGTAGTAATCTTTAACTCACCTTATATAGGCTGCCGCAGTTTCAAAATGTTACAATTTTATTTTCAGGCCATACAATTGGTCAAATCTCTTTGGCAAGGTCGTAACAAAGTTAACAAAACATTGAAACACATACCACAACACTATACAGTTACATGATTTTATTAAAACGCAAAATGATAACACTGTTGCAGATAAAAACAAACATCACTACCATGCAACTCGTGTGTTGGTACAGTCTAGAGTTGTGTTTTTGTGTAGTGTGTGATATGTGTTTCAATGTTTTGTTAACCTTTAATGACCTCGCCACAGGGATTTGAGTAATTGTGTGATCTGAAGATGGAACTGTAACGTTTCAAAATCGAGGCAGCCTACATCGAAGGAAATGTTAAAAAATAGCTCCTAATCGTAATTATTTAATCTATTTTAAGTTGAGAAGGGGCCTACAATAATTAACTTTTGGTTATTGCAGGTGAAAGCAGATGGACAAATAATTGATTGCATGAACACTTTGAAGAAAGACAACACAGGCTACCATTTAAAACATTTGTTCATAGGTTCTGAAGGCACTTTAGGCATAGTGACAGAAGTAGCTATGCAAACTCCTCCAAAACCAAAGGCTGTTAGTGTAGCATTTTTAGGTTAGAGTATAATTGTTATTTTTTTTTTCCTTTTTGGGGATTAACAGCGGCTCTGTGGCCCCCGACACATCAGCTTAAAAGCTTTTTGTGTACCCCTGTCACTTCACCTTAAACCGACTCCAGTGCCCTTAACGAGCTCCAGAATCTTGTGTAAGGTGTCCTGGTTGAACTCCTGATCTGGTTGCTGAGGTCTAAAGAGTCTCCTTCTTTTGGCCTCCAAGACTTCGTAGTCAAGAAGTATGTGTGCTGCGGTTTCAACACCCTGCCCACACAAACATAATTATTATACATATAGGTTGCATATTTACGTAAAATGTTCTATGCTTCCAAGTTCTAAATTTCTCTTGCTTTTATTATTTCTTCAATTCCATTTTCCAACTCCTTTTTTACCTCCTCTCTCTTTATCCTTGTGATATACATTCTATAACTCATAGAATCTATCATCTACCATCCTCAACACTTGCCTTTATGTTTAAGCTAAATTAATTCTTTGTCTTCATGTCATCAACAATTGCATGCTGAACTCTTGATTTTTACTTTGTTGTAAAGCGCTCTCTTCTGGTCTTGTCTACGAACTGGATTTCTATTAACCTTTAGTTTATATAAATATTAAGAATATTATTATTTTCAACCGTCATATTATTTACAGAATTAACAGTAGTAATTTTGTGTTAAAATATGTACAAACATTTTTTTACAGTGCGGAAAAGTTAATTGGTTTAAGGTTAAAAAAAACGACAAAAATGAAAGAACAGCCCTGTTTATTTGACCTCAGTATTACTACTTTTTAACTCTGTCTGTCTGGCTTAGCTCGATATGTTTTCATAAGAAATTATTAGTCTCATAACCTGTTTGTTTTACTGGTTGTAACCAAATAATCTGTTTGTTTTTCACTTATTAACAATAATTGTATTATTCAAGATATCTGTTTATAAGTGTGTACTTGCACATAAATTGAAATTAAACTGTTCAGTTTTCTTGAACATTGGTAGGTGTATGAAGATTCGTAACTGAAGTTGCAGCACATTTGAAAAAAAAAAATAAAAATTTGGTAGTAAATAAATAAATGAACTCTGACTGTCATTAGGTTTACTTCTTACTTCTTCCTACGGGTTTCCGGCTTCAGGTATAGCCGATGGCCCGGTGTCCATGGTAGGCAAGGAAAGCGAGAGTCCAGAATTTCGTCCCCTTTAAAATCTCTTCCACTCCTGTCACCTTCGTTCTAAGAATGTCTCTATGCAGGACTGGATACCGGCAGCTAAGAAGAATATGCTGCAGGTCTTCCTCACCATTCTCACACAGCCGGCACTCCGGAGAATCTGCAAGGTTGAATCTACACAGGTAGCTCTGCGTAACCAGGTGGCCAGTACATGCTCTAGCACCAAAGGTGGCGATTCTCCTTGGGATGTTCCTGTAAATGTCATACTCAGCCGGAGCCGGCTGGATCCTCTGAAGACTGCGTCCGGTGTTTCCGCTTTTCCATTTATCGATCCAAAACTCTTAAATTTTCTGTCACTTGGGTTTGTTTTGTTTTTTTTGAACTGTAATTTTCTTTTGTTTAAAATTTATCACAGCGACTTGAATTATAATTCAAAATCTCTTTTGTCTTAGTCAAGTCCTCTTCTGATTGTTTAGGACCGATGATTCTTCATTTGTGACCAAAAATTTGACGGACCGGTTTTGAAAAATTAAGCCAATTTTATGGTTTGTTGTCAGTGGCTTCCAAAACTGCTTTTTCAGGAAAGTTTGTACACAGTTTATTTTCATGTCCATCATTAGTGATGGACATGGTTGTAGGTAACTTCAGCTACTAATTTATAACCTGTCTGTTAAATTAAAGCAACTGTAAATTGTAGGATAACGTTAGAATACTTTATTGGTCTTTAAACAACTTTTTCAAATGACACAGACACTTTTGATAATGAAAACTTTCTCGCAGGTGTGGAAGATTTTGAAAAAGTTTTGTCAACGTTTCGCTTAGCTCGAAGCATGTTATCCGAAGTGCTGTCTTCTTGTGAATTAATAGACTCTCACGCCATCTCGCCAGTTATTAATATTTTGGGATTACGTCTGCCAATATCAGAATATCCATTTTATATTTTGATAGAGACGTCGGGCTCAAACTCTGGCCATGACGAAGAAAAGCTAAATGCATTTTTAGAGACAGCCATGGCTAATGGAACAGTGTTAGATGGCACAGTCACTGCAGAGCCTTCTAGGATAAATGTAAGTAATTCGGAAATGGTATACCTCTCAAATATTTTGAAGGGAATTTCGGCATATTAGTTTTAAAATTTAGAAATATTTTTTTAAAAACTTAATACATGCTTTTTGATTCCAGAACATCTGGCAGCTGAGAGAAAGGATACCGGAAGGGTTATTAAAGCATAAATTTGTTTATAAATATGATGTGTCTCTGCCACATAAAAATTTCTACGAACTAATACCATTATTTCAAGAAAAATTAAAAGGAACGAGCGCTGAAATTGTTTGCGGATATGGGCATTTGGGTAAGGAACACAGAGACCCAAAAAGTTCAGCGACTGATTTGGGTTATATTTTCCTAAAATTCAAATATTATTTGTACTGAAAAATAAAATAATTTGCAATTAAAAATTTTCTATATTTTAAAATAATTACAATAAACTAAAAAAGCTTTAATAAACATTTATTAAAATGATGTTCAAGCACCATAACAAATATTTCATTATGTGAGTAATTTGGAAATGGTCCTGTATTCAGTTCCTTTTTAAACAAAACTTAACTTTAAGAAGACTGGGTCTTTCAGACCTATCCACTATCTAGCTAAAATTCCTAGTATCCATGACAAAACTGTACCCCAAAGGTTTCCCTCCTCTCCTTTACAAAGCAACTTTATGATAAAGTGAAACCTATTAACAGCTGTGTAAAATGCAAGAGAAACATTTTTTTTTAAACGCAGCTGCCTTGTATGCTCTACTGTCAGGATTAGATTAAATTAATTGTAATGTCATTAACATTATTGTTCAAATCGACAATTTTGTTACGTAAAACAAAGATCTATGTTATTTTTATTAATACTTTATTATAGCCAAATTAAAACTAATGGCAGCCGCCTCAGTGGCCTAGTTGATAGCGTACTGGGCTTTCACCTCGAGGACCCGGCCAGGGCTTGGCATTTTCATACGCTATAAATCATCCCATCGTCTGCATTAGCCCAAGTGTGCACAATAGTCGGACGTTAAACACAAAAAAAAAATCTAATGGCCTACTTTTTGAAATAATATGATTGCGCATTTTAGGCCTAGTTCTTTATTAAACGATAGTAAATACAGCGTGTGTGAATAAGGTTAAAGAATTGTACTAAATCCAATCCAAAAGTAACGCAATTTTCTGTTTCAGGTGATGGCAATCTGCACTTAAATATAACAACTCCAAAATTTACAACGGAAATATTAAACCAAATAGAACCATTTGTGTTTGAATTTGTTTCAAAACTAGGAGGAAGTATTAGTGCGGAGCATGGTATAGGGTTCAAAAAGACCAAGTTCCTGCACTATGCAAAAACCAAAGAAGCTATAAGAGCGATGCAAGAGATTAAAACAATGTTTGATCCAAAGGGCATTCTTAACCCTTATAAAGTTCTTCCTGCGAAATAGAACAATGAAGGAAACAATTTTTTCTTTAATACATTAATATATAGTGTACCAATATTAATAGTAATTAAAGTGTGACTGTTTACTGCAAAAATCAGCATAATCATAATTACTTAAAATGTATTTTTGTACTGTAAAAATCATGTATATATATATATATACACACATTTATTAACAAGTTATTAAAATAAACAAATTTATATTTTATTGGAGGCGTTATAATGTAATTATATTTTTAAAGTTTTATAAATAAATATATTTTCATAAATTTGTTTAAATAATTCATCTCACAAAATTTTCTTTCTTCCCTGCCTAAATATTTGAAATTTAACTAGACTAGATACTGCCTGTTTAATGAGCCAACTTGGGCTTAGGTTTATTTACAACTGGACTGTATTATTTACAAAGAAAATTTACTACAATTATCACTACCATTGCTCGTTGCTCAAAAATGTGCAAATACTCTAACGAAATTACAAAAACCATTTTCAACTATTAAAATTACAAAATTTGCTGGGTCGATATTGAGTTCAATCAACTGCCTTTTTTTTACTAGGTCTATTTGCTACAAAAAAATGGAAACAGCTGATCATTTAATATAATAAAGAGAACATGCAAAGAAGTAACTGTAATTAAATTAATGAATGAAAACAGCCATTTATAGTGCAGTAAACCAAACATTTGTTTATTGCCACAATGGCAAGTTAATATTGCCGAAAAAAAATACTTTTAAAACCCATTTAGTAAACTTATATTACAAACCCTTTATTAAGAGAAGTTCCAATAAAAAAAGTCCTATTTGGGTATTTAATAATATATATATATATATATATATATATATATATATATATATATATATATATATATATATATATATATATATATGAACCAACCTATATGCAGCAGAGATCAGGATAATATGAAACAAAAGACCAAAAATGAATAGCATAGAAATACAAAACTAGAAAAGGGCTGAAAATAAGACAATTACAGGAGACTGCATTGATATGGATGTATGAAAAGGATGCATTTGGAGAGTTGGCCCAGAAAAGCAATGAGATGGATATAAGAGGCTGTGGACAAACATTTAGAATATCACAAGATGTAAAGGATAATTAGCAATGTAGGAGGCTGAGTGTTGAATGGAAATGTACTAGAACACAGGTAAAATAAAAGCATGTAATCTGATGTACATACATATTTATTTTACAAAACAAGCTATTTTATTTTAAGAGCCATTTAATGTTGTCAAATAAATTATGAATAATCTGAATAACAAAATTATATAAAAAAGTTCACAACTGTAATAAATAGAAATAAAAATTACTTAATTAAATTAGAGAAATCTTATGAAACTAAACTTTTACAGTAGACCCTCTCAGATCTGGCATAATCTCTAATTGTTATTGCATACATTTTTTGATCAATATTATTAGACTGGTTCGTAGTGGCACAAAAAATGGAAGCAGTACATTTTGCAGACATCTGAGCTTTTTAAGTCATATATTTGAAATAATTTTTTTTTACAATTTTAAAGTCTTGTTGAAAAAAATTGCCTTATGTTTCCCGCAGTAGTTGGACTGTGCTTTTCATATACTGAATCATGTAAGAAGAACCAAAACATACTATTTGTAATTTTGTACAGTTACATACAAACATTGCAATTTGCATGGTCAGATTAGAGTGAGAGTTATTAGTTATAAAAGGGAAAAATACGAGGGTTGTCTGTAAAGTAAGGTTTCCAAGGGGCTATAGCCACTGTGAACGTTGTTAAGCGAGATCCGGTGACCTTAGCGTGCAGCTTGGTTCCTCCACTCCCAATCCTAACTCCGTGATCAGTCTGTGACGCTTAGTCTTGGCTTGGTAGCCGTTAATAATGGAGTTGTCCTTTCTGTCTCCCGCCAGGTGTGAATTATGCTCTATGATTTGTTTTTTGTGTGCAAAAACATTGCGCCGGTGGACATTCATATCCAACTGTGTGAAGTATGCGGAGAAAAATGTATGAGCATACAATACGTGTGCAAATGGGGCAGAGAATTCAATGACGGACGTACAAACGTTCATGATGAACAGCGTTTTGGACAAAACGATTGCGAAAGTAGAAAGCAATGCTGAACGATCAAAGGGTGTCTGTTTGGGAGCTCTCTGAGATGATCCCTGATGTCAGCAAGACTTGGATTGATAAAATTTTGACAGACCATTTAGGGTATAGCAAGGTTTGTGCAGAATGGGTCCCAAGACAGCTTATAGCAGATCACAAATGGCAACGGATTGATGCGGCCCGCGAATTTCTTCAGGCCTATGAAACCCATGGTGAGAAATTCTTGGACTGTGAATTTCTTTCCATTGTCACTGGGGACGAGACCTGGGTACACTACACGATACCAGAAACGAAAGAACAATCATGTCAGTGGAAATGTCCAGAGTCGCCGAAGTTCAAACAAACACTGTCTGCCGGCAAAGTCATGGCGAGCGTGTTTTTGGGAAAGGAAGGGGTTATTGTTGTGCGAATTCATGGATATCGGCACAACAATCGATGCTGATCACTACTGTGAAACATTAAAGAATCTTCGCCGCGCGATTCAAAAAAAGAGGAGAAGCATGCTCACGAAGGGAGTTACTTTCTATCAAGACAAAGCTCATCCGCACACCGCCCGTGTAACAAAAGATCTCATCAATCAATTTGGATGGGATATTTTGACACATCCGTCCTACAGCCCGGACTTAGCCCCAAGTGACTACCATCTCTTCCCTAATTTGAAGAAATACTTAGGTGGGACGCATTTCAGTACCGGAGAGGAGCTGAAAGAAGTTTTAAGCTACCTTCGCGGCGCGGCGGGAGAGTTTTTCGACTCATACATAGAAAAGATGGTTCACCATATGCAAAAATGCATATGTGATTATGTTGAAAAATAGAAAAAAGTGTAAGCTTTCCAAAAATGTATTATTCAATACAAATAAACATGTTTTTCATTGTGAAAAATTATTGGGAACCTTATTTTACGGACAACCCAAGTAGATTAATGCTCTCTTTCTCTCTCTCTTAACCAGCAACACACACATGCTCCAAGTGCAATGTTATTCTGTATTTTCAAGTTACAAACTTCTCTACTTTTCTATGTCTGTAGCCAACATATTCAGTTCATAAGTAAGAACTGTAGTTACATAACAGAGTGCCTGCAGAAATCAAGAAATACAATACTTTAACTTCCTATTAACATTAATAAAACCAAGTTCATGGTACTTAGTAAAGAAGCAGTTGGAAGGTACGACTTATGGTCAACAACACACCAATAAAAAGGGTATCACAGATCACCTATCTGGAAACTACAATCAATGAAGATTGGGAGGAGATAAGGTGTAGGACAGAGAAAGCAAAGGCTACTTTCAAACAAATGGCTAAACTGTTCAAAAGTCACAACCTCAACATCGATATCAAATTCAGACTCCTCTGGTGTTATATTGTCTTGATACTTTTCTATAGAATGGAAGCATGGACACTAACTGAGGCAATACAAAGAAGAGTTGAAGCCTTTGAGATAAGGCTCTATAAGAGAATGTTGAGGATAAAAATATATCATGGGTAGACAGAGTACCAACAGAGCAGTGATAGAACAACTGAAGATGTTCCTAGAAAAGAAGACGTGAAAATCTTGGACAAATTACGAGAAATTAAATCAAATACCGCCTTCTGAAATCCGTTCTCCAAGGAAAAGGCTTTCTGTGAAGAAAGAGTGGCTAAGAAGAAGAAGAAGAAAATCATGGCTTAAAAACTTAAGGATCTGGTTCTCAAAAACTATCACCAAACTATTCAAAGCATCTGTGAACAAAGTTATCATATCCAGGATGATCGCCGATATTATGTAACAGAGGTGAATGGAAAAAACCAAACATTAAGAACAAGAAATATTAGCTGATGAAGGGCAAAGAAGGAGCAAGAGGGTGAAGGAATATTGAAAAAAAACTATAACATACTCATAAAAGACTGATTAACCATAAAAAAATAATATTTTTATGGAAATGCAAATTTCAATTAGGCTCTCATGTATTACTGATAAATAAAAATAAGGTATTGTATTTAAAAAAATATATTTAGAAACTTTTAATGTTTAAAACAAACTGATAATCCAAATAATCTTTTTCATAAATTGAATTACTGTTTATTGTTTGTTTACAAAATATTTTTATACATATCTTTTATAGGTTAGGATTCATTAGGGCACAAGCCATTGAAATAAAACATTTGCAACATGTTCCATTGCTGTTGAAGGTATAAGTATATTTTTTTTTTATTCTTAAAGATAACATTTTTAACTTTTAGACAAAATTTGTTGTCCTGCCCTCATCCACTAACGTTTATGGTTCAAACAATATTGTTTAGGTTATTAGCCTACTCCTTTATCTAGACCTGTATAAGGTTTTAAAAAAAATATTTTGTACATCAAACAAATCTGTTAAAAATTTAAAAGATATATTTTTTTGTAAGCTTATTTGATAATTCTGTTATTGCTTACTAAATAGTATACACATCAAAACTGTAACGTTTGTAACAAAATATACAGTACTAAATTAAAAAGAACTTATTTATTGAATTAAAGAACTAGAAGGCAGCTATTACAGGCAAGCTATGACTGCTTCACAAGCGAATGGATTTAATGTAGGAAGAAGTACTGATTATGCACAGGGAGTGGTATGAAATAAAAGATAAAAGACGACAGTTAAAAAATGGTAACAGGGGCTGAAATTTATGAATTATGCAAGTTCATCCTTAAGTCTTTCAGTCCAAAATTATAGTCTTAATGAAATGCGCACAAGAAAAACAAACACTGGGTAGTAAGAAGGAAATATGTATTCACAGCAGTAGTCTGAAAGATTCAGTTTCAAATGGTCAAAACTACCGTATTTTACGAACTGCCAGACGCTACAGACTATAAGACTTCATTTTTTTTTTTTTAAAATAACTTTTTTACGACTTTTATTATTAGATTGCAAGACAAACTAGAAAACAATTCTTAGTTTATTTTTTTTCTACTACGAAACCAGCTACTAACAAAAATATTGTACTGTTACCAATAACACAAATCACTTTCAATTCAGGTTCGCTGGCACCGTAGATTGCAATTATGTACCACAGGCTAGCTTTTCTGGGTTTCTGAGGACAGGGCGGAAGAGAGACAGTGTTAGCAACCTTGTAAATACCCGCAACTCATGTTTGTCGCATTGGTGCTGCTAGTTGAATCCAATGTTGCCAGATAGAGATAGGTTTCCCGCGGCATCAAATGTATGACCACTTTTAAGACTGGTGGGAATTTAAAATTAAACACTGGACATTTTTATATTAATTTCAAGTACAAGATGCACCTGAATTTTAGAGGAAATTTTTCATAGAAAAAAGTGTGTCTTATAGTCCATAAAATTACAGTAGTCTGTGACAACCTAAACAATATTACATTATGTTTTGTGCCAGGAAATGTTTGGATGCTGGATTGGAAATGAGTTGATCAGCAGGACCCAGGACCCGAAGAATTTTCAGGTATATCAAAGAAAGTAGTTATGCAGATCAACAGTATTACAATAGGTTTACATAGGAATAAACTTACTCATCTTGACTTTTGTTTTTTGTGCTAAGACTAATGAGATGATTTGAAAGGTTTAGCACTAACGGCAAAATGAAAAACAAATAGCAGTAACTTCAGTCTATGCTCTCGATGTGCACAAATTTTATTTGTAGACTGATCCTAGTCTTAACATCCCAGACATGTCAGCCGTACTCTTTTTTATCCTTCTAGACAAATTACAGCAAGAATACTTTTGCTGTATAGATACAATATATGATCATAGCATGATTATAAAATAGAAAACACATGCAAAGTATGGATATATTTAACAATTTTAACAAACCACCTCTGTACAGGAAATGTGGCTGCAGAGCAATGCTCCTGAAACGCAAGATCCTACAGAAAAAAGAAAAAGGATCGTTGAAAAGAATAATGACTATTCTTTAACACAACTTCAACAGGAAAATCCAGTTTACAAATCTACTGAGTGACATCTAGAGGTTTAAATATCATCACCAGTAACACAAAAACGCCATGTGGCTGGTGTGCATATAGGAAATAAATCCAACCAGATGTGAAGGAGGATGACTGTATAGTTATTAACATTTATATATAATCAAAGAAATTTAAATTGTACTTTTAATGCCCTACACCACTGCAATAACACTAAACAAGAATCCTGGATAACATTATATATATATATATGAGATGGACTCTCGCCTCTCCTTTTCAATCTGGTGTTGGACAAAGTTATCAGGGAATGGGAGAAAGAATTAAAAATTGAAGGGCACTGGAAACCAGTTTGACTTAGAAGATCTAAGGACAACACAGAAATCGCGTGCCTAGCTTTTGCAGATGACCTAGCCATACTCACAGATAATGAAACAACAGCGATTAAACAGATAGAAGTCCTAAAGAAATGTGCAGAGAGGGTCGGTCTACAGATCTCGTTTAAAAAAACCGAATTCTTCTGTTCAAAATTAAATATTCAAGAACTAAACACAAAATATGGTAAGATAAACAGAGTCAACACTTCAAATATCTGGGAGAAATTCTTGAACCCACGGGTGGCGAGAAGGCTGCGTAAAGGATTCGGCTACTGAGAATGAAGAGGGCTCTTGGTATAACGCGTGATATCTACAATAAGAGATGTATGTTGGCCTTTTACAAAAATCAGACACTACAACACAGTCATAAAACCGGAGGTATTATATGCAAGCGAGACGCTAGCACTCCACACAAAAGCTACCATGGAGGATATTTTGAAGGAGAACGCAAAATCTTGAAGAGGATCCTTGGCCCGAGATTAACAGAAGATGGATACAGGTTGCACTCCCGGAAGACCACAGAAGATATCGAACCTGGCAGCAGATATCAGAAGAAGGAGGCTTCGGTTCTATGGACACATCAGTAGACTCCCAACAACGAGACTTGCCAACAGAATCCTTAAGTATATACAAGGAGTCAAATCAACAACGTCGTGGATCGCACAAGTCAGAATAGACCTACATGATGCAGAAATAGACTCAACAGACGTTGAAGACAGGAACGCATACAGGAGCTTTCTTGCTCCTTTGGAAGGTTCCAGAGAATGAAATCCCAAAGAGAGCAGGGGTAAAATGGACGGAGGAGCGGAAGAGGATCCATGGGGACAGGATGAGGGAGGTGTGGAGGATTAGAAGGAGCAAGACATGAGTCGGAGTGCTTTGCGTGATCCAACAGGGTCTATACGCAGATAATAATAATTATATATATATATAGCTTGAAGCATGAACTTTCTAAATATATATTTATTTTCTGAAGACAATGCGTAACCAAGTTTTAAAAAGCGAAATAAAAAAAATCACCCGTCTGCTAAACATGAATTTCAATTATAATGTAGCATGCCAGCATCTACTGTAGTTCGTCATACTAGCCACAGTATGAATTTTTTAAAAAAAGTAGTAGAAACAATGAAATAAAAAATATAGGGAATAGAAAAGGATGAACAGGGAGTGCAACATGAACAAAATAAAAGGTTCTGTTACAATAATTAACATGACTGTTATTTCCTTGTATTTCAGTTGAAACTACATACACTCTAATTTATTTAAAACACATTGTAACATTCAACACAATTTTACTTCAAAACAAGTTAAAAACTGTTATTTACATTACATTTTTTTCATATTTTATTCGTAAATACAGTACATATAAAAATACTTCAAAATATACACTTTTTTGTATTAGGATCTTTATCCTCAATAATTTTATCCTTATAAATTTAATCAAGGAATTTTATTAACCGGCTATTTGTTAATCTTCTGATTCTAATTGATTGCGATATTCTTTGGCAATTAATTATTGCAAAACATCAACAAAACATTTCATTAAATTTTAACACGTTAAGTGATTTAATATTTCAAATGTTACTGCGTAAAAATTAATAAAGTTTATTTACAATTTCAATCATTACTGTATCGTCATTAAAATCATTCAATAATATTAATCAAAACATAAAACAACATTTTACACTATCACAATGCAAGTTTTAAATTACATTTGCTTTTGTTTGGCGAAACGATGGTCGTCACGTTTCTGAAACAAAACATTTTTTTTATATTCACTGTAAATAAACTCTGAATCATTTTCGTTATTGATTTTTGGAGGATTTTCAAAGGAGTATATCTGCTTTAAAAGTTCTATAAGTTAATTATAATTCACCATAATAATCATTACCGTTAACATTTTCATAGTTACATTGCGTAATATTTCTTGCATTCCTAGATTTTTAAATATACAGTAGAGACTCGATTAACTGTCACCCTTTTAACTGTCAGTTTTTATTAACCATCAGGAAAAATTCTGTTACCTGACATTTTCAAACAATTTTCCATAGTAAATAATTTGATAGAAACACACACATGCACTCTGCAACGGAAACTTTAAGAAGAGATGGTGAGGTGGATGGTCGTTGGATGCCAATTTATTTCTCTATGCAACGGAATTTTGTAAGAGGTGAGGATGTTATTTGTAGTTACTTTGAGCTCTTACACACACACACACACACACACACACACATACACATACGACTAGAGTTAAATGGAAAATTTAAGAATTTCACTACATTTTCCAAAATAACAATGAAACATTCTGCCACTATGAACATAGTATATTATTTTTATCGATTGTCGAAATTATGGATGGTCTATTTCTATACTCCATCTCCCCAATAGTCCCAATAATCATGGTTAATCGAGACTCTACTGAACTTAAGGTGTCCAACTTAAGCATTGTAGAATCAAAACAAACATGAGTCATTTCATCTCGCAAAAATTCTGAGTTGTGAATGATCAACAGTTAAATTTCAGAGGCAGAACTGTGAAATTCTTTTAATTAAAAAGTTATACTGATACAAGATATTAACTTTCAAAATATAGGGATTAAAATCTGATTTTCTGGTCTTTTGTTAACAGCTATGACTAAACGTTTCTGCTGATATAGTGATAGTAAGATTTATTGAGGGTTTTTAAGATAATACAATTTTGTTAATGTTGTAGCATATGCATGGAGCTAGATGGGTCTGCAGCAGTAGGTTCCGAACAAGGCGGCTAGGTAGCGTGCGGTACAGAGAAGCTGTACAGAAAACAGCTGTTGACTGCAAATGATTTATTATTTGGAAAAAGCCCGTGGCGACCAGTAGTCAATCAGAACTGCTTCAGTAAAATTTGCGTATAATCTACTAAATGCAATCAGATCAAATGTGCTAGTATTAAATAAAGTAAAACTTGATCAAGTTTTAACAGTGTAAAGTGTGCCATGTTGCATAAACCCTACTAATTTTAGTCAGCCATTTTAAGCATGTCATCACACAGAAACCAGGAAGGATGATTTCAATTATTCTTTACATTAAAAAATAACCTAAACTAGAGACTGAGTACAAATTCATAAAATATTAATAAAAATATTGATAAAATATCCAGAAAACATTAACGTTTCATATTTTGATAGAATGCATTGTTAATATTAATTAAAATTTTGTAACGCTAGTAAGTCTAATTGTGCTAAAAACCTTTAAGCCTGAATAAATGTAAAACTGCAAATATTCAGAATTGTGACATTTATCAAAACTAACAGTAATGTTATTAGCTTTTGGTTATGGTGGCCTAATTAACAGTGACTTGTAAAAACCTAGCAAACAACCAAGTGCTGAAATACTTTGTAGGCAAACCAAAGTTAAATGGCTGTTGTTTCTTTCGACAGTTCAAATTAGCCCAGGTACAATGACAGAAAAAAAACACTTACCATTTAGATCTGCGAATCGCATATATAACCAGATTACTAGAATTTCAAATCATCTCGGAAAACCTTAGCTGTTTCTTTACCTGGAACTCAACACTTCTTCCATTGTCTGTTACACTCTTAAAATCATTCTCATCCCTGAATTTGAAAATACTGTAACTGGTTATACATGGGATAAGTAATTTAATTAGCTTAATTATAATAACTGTAACCGAATTAAAATTGGGAGGTGTTAAGACATGTCATTTCAGGCTCTGTCCTCCAGGGACAATCGTGGTTTAGTCTTTCCTTTTCCTTGAAATAGAAGTTGACAGACCTACCCTGATTGGCCAATCCGATACAAAACTTATTGTAGATAGCAAATCATACTATTTCTAAAATTTTGAAATGTTTGTGATATAAATTAATTATGTACAAGTAATTATCTAATAAATTATAACATAAAACAGTGTTAAATTTGGAAACACTTAATTTCACACACACACACACACACACACATGGCGGAGGCAGCTGATGGGTTTAGCGATCCCACCATATCTCTAGCTCATACTATTCTCACACATCTATTCGATGTGCGCGCGCGTACGCACACACACACACACTCGCAAAAACACGCACACACGTGAGGGAGTTGCCTTAGAACGAAAGGGAAAAACCTAATGATGAGTGAGACAAAAACCGACAGATTATGTATCCAAGCGAGCATTGATCATGAGCCTAATCTTGTCGGCGATTCCTAACGGGTGAAAGCCCCGGTGGTCGCTGCCGGTCCCAATATCGGATGTGGGTGGGACCAATCTCATGATCACGCTACAACCCAAGTATCATCAGTGGTCAACATGGTGACCATTCCACCAGATCCTATGGTCAATGTAACGGCCGTAATTTCATCATCTGTGGTCAACTTGGCGACCGTAACTACACCATCAGTGGTCAACCTGACAACTTCATTAGGATCTGCTCAGGTCAAGCAGGCGAACACTTGGAGAACTTCAGGAGTCGACACAGTGATTGCATCGCTATCACCGAGTGACAGTCTGGCATCGAAGTTGGTGGCAGCAGGTACTCTGTCATGTAAGGTTACGTCTGACTTGCAGTCAAACGTGGCATTCTTGAGACAGGGAGAGAAAGTGGAAGAACTAGCACAGTTTTTCCAATGTAAACATAATATTCATAATCAAATCTGTAAGCTGGTCGCTGCCATTCAGCAGCAGTACCAAAGAGCGAGTACCTGGCAAGAGAAAGAATCCCAACGCAGGAAGGGTCCTCCCAAGACCAGAGTGCGACTCAATCAAGCCCTTCAGGGATCACAGTAAATGCGGACAACTCCTCTGGTAAGCGGAAAACTGTGCATGAAGAGGAGATTGTAAGGGCTGATAGTGTGAAGAGGCAGAAAGTTGGGAGTCTTGCATGCCCTAAAGTAGTGTGTTGGAGAAACAACCGCAGGAGGACGTTAAAAATGCATTCAACTCAGCGCAATTGAGTAATGTATTGCAGGTTCTAAATAGCATGGGAGTTCCAGTGTATCTCCAGAATGTGGTAGGGAGTTACTCTGAAAAGAGAACTCTCATCTATGACATTCAAGAAGGAGAAAAGAGGTACGAGTAACAGCAGGAGTACCACAAGGCTCTGTGCTTGGACCCCTCCTTTGGAACATCATGTATGATGGGGTCTTACGAGTCAGTGTACCATTAGGCGTAAAAGTCTTTGGATTCGCCGATGACCTTGCGGTGGTTGTTGATGGGAAGTTTTTGGAAGAAGTTGAGGTTCGGGCCAACGAGGCAGTGAAGTCAATCTGGAGATGGTTGACATCTATGGGTCTGCAGCTCGTCGATCAGAAGACGGAGGTCGTGCTTGTAACCAGCAGGAAAAAGAGGGTAACAGTAACTCTTACAGTTGGAAATATGCAGATAAGTTCTGTCCCAGCCCTTCGATACCTTGGCGAGACCCTGCTTCAGGGAACATCTCAAGGCAGTTAGTGAAAAGGCGGCGAAAGTGGCAGGAGCCCTTTGCAGGCTCATGCCGACTCCTGGCTGGGGTAGTAAGCTCAGTGCTCCTTTATGGAGTGCCAATTTGGAGCCAGGCTATGATGATTGCAAGCTTTGTGTGCAAGGTTAATGCACTGCACCGCCTTGCGTTGCTGCATGTCGTGAGTGGTTACCAAACAGTTTCCTACGACGCTGCATGCGTAGTGGCGGGCTAACCACCAATGGAGCTGATGGCTGATGAAAGAGCGAGACTGTACTGGCATAAGCGAAATGCTGAGCCGCAGTAGTCATATAGTCATATATATAGTCATATAGTCATATAGTCCGCATAGTCATACAATGGCAATTACAGAGGAGCGAAATCGGACCCTGGAGACATGGAAGCGACAGTGGGACGAATCAACAAATGGACGATGTATATACCAACTCATAGGTAACATCCAGGATTGGTGCAACAGAAATCATGGAGAGGTGGATTTCTATTTCATACAGATTCTCACTGGGTACGGTTGCTTCCAAGCTTACTTTTTCCGTTTCGGGCTGGAAACAGACTCGGCTTATCCCCTGTCTTCCAGCAGTGGAGGAAGATGCGGAGCATGTGTTTCTTCGGTGTCGGAGATTCGACGAGGAAAGAATGAGGCTGCAAACATATCTGCGAGGCAGCATTGCACCGGAAAGTCTGGTTGTGACCATGATGGTTTCAGAGGCCAACTGGAGAGCCATTGCGGGATTCGCTGCAGTGGTCATGAAGAAGTTGAGGGCTGAGGATCGAGAAAGGAAAGCCAACGCTGTAGAAGAGTAGGCATTCAGCCAGTCCACTTTCCCATGAAGTAATGCATGGCAGCAGTTCCGTGGGGAGGTTTACAGAAGAGGAATGCTTTTGGTGGTTTTTTTAGTGGGTAACAATATATCTTAACTTAAGTTTGAACTTAATTTGAGTCCTACACTCTGGGATCCTACCCCAGGTAGCCTATAAAAGATTTTTTCCACCTTTTTTGGCATCACAAAAAAACACACACACACACACACATCGAATTGTGTTAAAAAAATAAATTTTAAATTAAAAAAATTAAGGTATTAACCCAAATTAATATATATAAAAGTAAAATTGGCTTTATAGGCCTTCTGTATTTTCTCAAAATGTTCTGTTGATACTGCAACCCCTGTATCTTCTAAACTTGCTTGGCAACATCACGCACAATTAGCATCACGTAAACACGTTTTACAATATTTATACAGTTTAAATTAAAATTTCAGAAAACATGTTATTTTTCTGGTTTTACGTATCGCCAATTCATTTAACAGACTATTAGAATTTAAACTGTACACTAATCACACAAACTTGTAACTGCAGTTAAGAACAACAGACTTACATGTTACGACTCACTGCTGGTTTTTGTCAAGCGGTACCATAAATTTCGCTGCTATGCGAGACTTTCGCTGAGTATTTTGTAGCCTGGTCGGTGTAGCCGATGGTGCTGCAGATTGTACACTTCCCTATAAAGTAAATATTTATAAACTGTAATATATTATTAATAAAATCAAGTCCATGTACAATAATTGGTATTTACATATTAGATGCTTGTAGCATCTTTCAACTTCACTGCTGTTGAAAAATATTACCCTTTTCCGTGCAAATAATCGTAACACTTTCAAATTAGCAATTATGAAAGAGCATTTTTTCTAATCTCAATCAATGCTTGTAGTGTGCAGGGGAAATACAAGAAGTCTAGGCGTTTACCAGGCTGTGGTCTGGTGAGGCACTTTTTCAGTTCGGAATCGTGAAATAAATTCGCTTCGTGTTTAGAGTTGGCTGGTTCCCTCTTATTTGCTCCCGAGCAAGTTGTGGTATCTTGTACAGTTGGTCCGGGTGTTGATAGGCTACGAGTAGTTGTACTATAGTGGGTGGTCCTGCTCGATACTCTGTTCAACAACGATTTTCAACCAGCATTTATAGTCGAAATTATGGTGGTAACCATAATTTCTTAGAATTCCACTATTAAAACTAGAAAAAGAATGCACCAATCAGAATAAAGCTGTTGTATACGGGAAATATAAGGTAATGCACCGGCAGTAATGTCTTAATTCTGTGTAGTATAAACCGTAGATAAGCGTGCACTGCAATGCAGTCGGACGTGAGTACTGGTTGACGGGTGTGAATTAGGTTTCGCAGGCTTAAGCTGTTTCCAAGCCAGGAGAGAAGTATGGGGATTTTTAACATGGTTGTTTCGGTATAAACAGAACTAGGTTGTGTAATTCAGTTCCTATGTCGTTTAGGTGATGACACGCTGTTCCTAAATGATTGACTCATTTTATGTAATTTTTTTTCTGATTCAACTAGCAGGACCTTCATTCAATGTGTATTTCTATCCATACCCGTTAAAGTACTTCTTTTCAGTTCTTTGTAGCCACAGATAAACTACAGTAAGATATGTATTGCCAGTGCATGAAGTAATATGGGAAATAGTGTTTCTTGCGTAACATATAACACATCTCAAAGAAAACAAAACTTTTTGTCACTTATCAGTATCAAAACTAACTGCAGTCATGTAGATTTTTTTGTTTTTATTTAGGTGGAAAGCACATAAAGGCTCTCATCACCCGTACAGAGTTTAACTGTTACAAAAGGGGACACTAAAACTAAACACTAACAAACTAGATAACATTGATAAATAAACAAATTAAAACAAAAATAAACAAGAATAAAAGTGTGAAAAACAATAAATAATTCAACAACAAAGTGGGCATAAGGAACAAATCAAAAGTTCATCTAAAATTAGTTAACAAGAATAATAACATCTTATCAAAATAAGGGATATATAAAATAAAATAGTTTAAGTACCTATGGGATAAAAAGTCAACAACTAGTTGGATTCAAGAGGTAAGGAAGGATTTAGAAAGAAATAATATAAAAGAAGAAGAACAGAGAGATTTTTAGAAAGAGGATATTGAGTATGGAGGGATTCCAAGGAGGACTGCAGAGGAAACCTGGTGTGAAGTGGTCCGAAGACAGAAAGAAGCTGCATAGTGAGAGGATGAGGGAATATTGGAGGGAATGGAAGAGAAAGCAGCTGAGTGTGAAGAATTTAAATTGTCACGTGGTCCCTAGCAGGCCTCATCGAAAGAAGAAGAATAGGAAGAAAATAGTTTTAACACTGCACAAAAATACCACAGATAAAGTAGTTCAAATATAGTTAGATGCTGTAAAAAATATTAAAACTCTACCAATGACCAACAAAATTTCCTGCAAATAGGCATCCAATCACACATTTGATGCATGCTTTTCAAACCATCATGATCTAGAAGAAAGTGTTTGGCTGTGATGACATCGCCACACTGACATATGTGTGGGTACATTATTCCCTTGAGAACAACGAACGCTTCCACACGTTAACAAGGAATGTAGAGGACGGGTAACCACCACCTCTTCCTTATGGCCTGTAAGTATTTATGAACCCCCCAAGGATGAACAGTATTCTTAACTACCTTCTATTTGTAACAGCCCAAGGCTGCTCACTCATCTTCCCAGTGCAAATGAAACAGATGCTTTACTTGGCAAAGAAAATCTGAACAAATTGCAAGTTGCGTGCTTGGCAGCAGCGGAGTTGGTCCCTTTGATGCAATATCCGCTCTAGTGTTTCCAACTATTCCACTGTGACCAGGTACTTGTCAAAATGTTACTTTCTGCACTTCTTAGTTTAAGTCTGTGAATGGAACACAAAATATCCTGGATAGGCTGTAGCGCATGTTCAGAATTGGAACACACTAGGTAACGCACAAAACTAGATACAACAGAGGTGTTCAGAGCTTTGAAGATGGCAAACAATTTGGCAGTAAAAACACTACAAACTGAAGGCAGTCCATACTTCTTTGTTTGGCCTATTGTGAACGCATAACTGACGTTAATTCCCAGTTTTAAACAGACTTGTAGAATCATTGAAAATCTTGAAATATCGGAATAGTCTATCACCACAATGCAGTATACGAGGTACGTCCAGAAAGTAAGTTCTGTTTTTTAATAAAATTAAATTGTGTACAGATACAGAAAAATTATTTATTGCACAAAATTCTACAACTCTTAAACTAATTTTCCACTTAAATGTCGAAATTTTGTAGGCATTTGTCATAGCGTGGCACAAGTTTTTGTATACCTTCTTCATAGAAGTTTGCCGCCTGTGTCTTCAAACAGTTGGAAACATTTTCTTTCAGCTCTTCATCATTGTTGAAGTGTTGACCGCCAAGGAAAGACTTGAGATGTAAGAACAGATGAAAGTCGCTAGGAGCAAGGTCAGGGCTGTACGGAGGATGATCAAACACGTCCCAGCCAAATCCCAGTAGGTTTTTTGTCACATTTGCAGTATGTGGTCGTGCGTTGTCGTGAAGAAAAACATCACCTTTTGACAGCAATCCTCGGTGCTTATTCTGTATTGCGTGGCACAATTTCCTAAGTGTCTCGCAATAAACATCTGCTTTGATTGTTTGACCACGCGGTAAGAAATCAATGAATAAGATGCCTTTCCAGTCCCAGAACACTGTGAACATCATTTTTCGAGATGTCAAGATTTGTTTCAGCTTAACCTTTGCTGGGGATGAAGTGTGCCTCCATTCCATTGATTGCCGCTTACTTTCAGGGGTGTCGTACGAAACCTAAGTTTCACCTCCTGTGACTATCTGTGTCAGAAATTCTTCGCCGCCTTCATCATAACGGGTCAAAAACTGAAGTGCACTACCCATCCGGTTTGTTTTGTGTTGCTCAGTAAGAATCTTTGGTACCCAATGAGCAAAGTTAACGAAATTTCAGTTTTTTGGTAACAATTTCATGAATTAGTGATCGTGAGATTTGGGGAAATTCCATAGCGAGAGCACTAATTGTAAACTTGCGGTTTTCCTGAATCTTGTCATCAATCGCATAAACCAGTTCTTCTGTAACCAAAGATGGACGCTCACTTCGTTCTTGATCGTGCACTTCACTACAACCTTCATTGAACTGTTGGACCCATCTTCTCACCATTGAATTACTCATCGCATTTTTTCTGTAAACTTCGCAAATTTGCCGATAAATTTCAATTGGTTTCACTTTCCTAGCATTCAGAAAACGAATCACAGATCTGATTTCACAAGCGGCGGGATTTTCAATCAACACCGACATTGTAAACAAGCACAACAAAGCGTACGTGGCTGACAGCGATCTCAAAATGGCGCACGTTTCTTCTCCTTGATACAGAGCGTCTACCGCGCATGTGTGGAACTACGATCGCAGCGCTGCAGTGTAGAGAAATTGAAATGGAACTTACTTTCTGGACATGTACCTCGTAAAATTGAAACATATATTTTTCTGAAAAATGTGGCTACCTTATATCCGCCTAAATAATTATTGAAAGGTTGGTAGATTACATTAATTTAGTTAGAATATTAGATTGTAATATTTTCAATTTAATGGAAATTAGTGAAATTCATACGTACAACTGAGGTTAGGAAAAATGCTCCTTTTTAATTTCTAATTTATTTGTAATTACATATAATTATTTCCAATAAATAACTTTACCTCTTTATCAGCAGTTTAAAAAGCTCTTTATCTCTTTAAAAAAACTCTATTAAAAATATCTTTTTATCTGTAGCGTAGTAAAAAAAATACAAAAAAATGGCTCCAGCATCTATTATGCATGAATAGCAAATAATTTTGAATAACGTTTAATAATTCATTAATAGTAATTCACTTAAAAAAACTAAAGTAATCAATATAATATATTATCACAGTAAAATATTGTTTTAAACAAGATGTTCAAAAAGTTAAACAACTTTATGGGGAAATAAGAAAGTTACGTATGGAAATACTACTAATACGCAAGTTACTATGAGTCAGTTATAAAAACTGTTGAAAGTGGGCTCCATTATGTGATTCATACAACTGATTACAACATAGCACGGTCTTACACATAGGCACGTGCTACCAACTTTTCTGGTATTAGCACATTAGGTTGACAAATTTTGCATGCCACATTGCCTGTCTCTTCGAACTTGTACTGCTGCATGATGGTGAACGTCTTTAGTGCATCCATACTGTACTCTTCATACCGCCATCGTACTAAGCTGTGTGAATCGTATGATGGTGCCACAAAGTTTTCAACAGTTTTTCGTAACCGACTCATAGAATAAAATAACTTTCTTATTTGTGTCACCTTTTGAAGACCCTGTTCTTATAATAAAGTTGGTGACAAAGACTACGCAACCTAACTTATTAAAGAGATGTTTTAGCCTATTCCTTTACACTTAACTTCTACAAACCAGTTACTGTAATTCTAAACGATTTTGTTATATTTAACATACACAAGTATAAAATTTTAACGAAATAATGTTTTATTTAATTAATTAATGTAGAAGTTTAAAATAAAACATACAGTAGAGTCCCGCTTATCCAACCTAGCCTCAAATAACAAAATTTCAAGCAATTTAAAAGATTTGTAGCGAAACCGAATGTACAATGTCAGGCCTTTTGTATCAGTTCAACATCTACATGTCACTTACGGTGCTCAGCCGATGACCTATATTCTCTTCAAAAGAAAGAGAGGGTCAACCACCCCCAGCAGGTGGTATAAACAGGTATAAACCCGCTCTGTTCGTTCATTTCCGTCTTTTAATATCAATTCAGATTCGTGGAAGAGTTGACGTTTAGAGTGCATTCTGCTTATGTGTGTTTTGTAACATTTCAAGCTTTTTTTATTTGCTGTTTTCTAACAGGTAAAAGACATTTTACTTCTCATGAGATTGTGAGATGTAGCGGCAAGAAAACAGTTGGTAAACAAAAAAACAATTACAAACTTTTCCAGTCAAGTCTGATGATTTGATGTACTGCTCTTTATTACTGTAGTGAGATTCTGTGTGCTGTTACAGTACCTTTAGTAATAATACACATAATTCAAAGTTTTTTAATATATCAAATTCAATACCTTTAAATGTTTTTTTAATGGTTTTCCGTGTATTCCAACTTTCCTCTCTAATTCGATCCGGCCGCACCTGGTCTAGGTTGGATTAGCGAGACTCTACTGTATTTGCTTATTATAAAATTATTAACCTGAATTTGCCTGACTTGAGCTACTGTCGGTTGTTCATTTTTTTGCGGAGTTTGCTTTTGTTTCTCAACACTTTCTCCTCGTGTTTGCCGCATTTTTTTATCAGCCTGCAGCGGTACAAATGGATTTGCGACAGGAATTTGCCTCCAATTGCTGTTTATGGGATTCTGTAACTATAAATACATACTTAATTAATAACCCAGGTTACTTAATAGACATATTATTTTCTTATTACAAAATAAAAGTTACAATTTTTTAAGAGAAAAAAAATTTATATCTGAAATAATTAGAATAAATGAAAACATACAAGAGAAATGTCCAATCACCGATTACAAAGAAGTCAATAAATTTTGATGAACTCTTCAAAATAATATAAAGGGCAGATGATTATACTGGAAACAAAGTAGAAAATCCACAATTTCGGAGGCGCTACCTTCTGCGAGTGACCTCAGAAATTTGTGGAAAAATTTTCTGGAATTTACTGCACACATTACTCATATCATTCAGTGCTTCTGAATTAAAACGTTATGTCAGCGGAAACAAATAATAACAACAGACTGCATGTAATTAATTTATAAATACATTTAACTTAATTTTCATGTATTGTTTTTTTTTTCTCACTGGAGCACATTTAGTCAATTTTGGTTCTTTTGGGCTTTCAACTTTGGTTCTTTTAGGTTTTTGAGATTCTCCCAATACTTTTTTAGTCTTATAGGTCTCTGTAGTCTAACTTCCTCTGAGTAAATGGAAACTCTTTTTGTTCCTTCTTTAAATTTTAATCTAGTGTTTTTAAACATAAGGATTGGTTTTTCCTTCCTTCTTTCAGACGTTCCTCCGTTATCCCTAATTCTTTTAGGTCCTGTTCCACTTCCTTAAGCCACTCATTCTTTACTTTCATCTTGAGTTGGTAATTTAGGAGTTTCTTCGTCAATCTTTCTTTCTGGTAGCCTTATTAGGTGTCCATAGAAAGCCAGTCTCCTCTTTCTATTATTATCTAACAGATGTTCATTATCCTGATAGATGGCTGAACTTGGCAGCAGTCTGTATGTTCCTTCTACCATGTGTTTTTTAATGGTTCTCAATATTTTTCTTTCCACTTTTTGAAGCTCGTCTGTTCTGTTTTGGCTTCTTAGATTAAATAAAGTTTCCGCGGCATAAGTCACTTCCGGTCTTGTGACCGTATTATAATCTCTGATTTTCGACTTTATGGAAAGCGACTTTTTCTTATACGTTCCCCAAGTTAACTTTAGGGCCTTCTTTAATTTGTTTGTTCTATTTTTTATTGCCAGTTTTTCGGCTATGTTTCTAGTGATATTTTCTCCCAAATACTTAAAATTATCCACTATCTTTATTCGTTCGCCTTCTATTTTTATAGATTTTTGTTCCGACTTTTTAGTCGGCATTATTTCCGTCTTTTCGAAGGATATCTGTAAGCCGACCTTTCCTGCTATGTTTTTCAGCGATTTGATTTGCTGTTCCGTTTCTTGCTGTTCTGCCAGATCGTCTGCAAAGGCCAGGCAGTTAAGTCTTGTCCCTACTTTTATCTGTCCAGTACTCTTACTCCATTCGCTGATGATTTTCTCCAACACGCAATTGAAGAGTAAGGGAGAAAGACCGTCTCCTTGCCTTAATCCTGTTTTAACCTCGAAAGGTTCTGAAACTTCTCCTCGGAATTTCACTCTGGATTGAGTGTTTTGAAGTGTAATTTTGATAAGGTTGATTAATTTTGTATGTAGGCCAAATTCTTTCAAAGTTTTTATCAATGACTCCCTGTGGATGCAATCATAAGCTTTCTGTATTGTGTTTACTTCAGTAATTTTTCCATCAATTGTTATCAAATACCTTACAACATTTTTCTTTAAATAAATTGGTGAAAAGGAAACCTCAAAAAATAGGGGAAAATATTGGATCGATCAATTTCGTGTTTTAACCTCGAAACATTAATTAATCTCAAGTTACTCAAGCTCTGCTTTTGGTCATCCACCTTACTCCCCTCACCTTGCACTGGGTGACTTCGAATTTCAGTGTCACAAGCATTACCATGGAATAAAAAAACTGTTTTGCTTAAATTTCCCCGCCTTCTGTTGGTTTGTTGTTCTCCCTTCAATAAATGACTAAAGCCAATGAAAAACCACTGGCCTTGACATAAAGTATTCACTGTACACACTGCACAACTCATGATGAATTTCATTTGCATTTTTATTTTTTGCGGTAAAAAAAAAACAACAGCATGAATTTCACAATCGGTGGTAGGAACACGTGGAGTCTCTATGACTGTTGGCATGAAACTGTATTATAGTGGTGGGGCAGAAAACACCAAACTTTGGTTTATGATTTGTTAAACAAGGAACGACTTTCCGCATTACCGCAATTATAGTTACCGCAAGTGCTAAAACTGTTTTCCTGCTGTTTGCCTGCTAACTGCTTTTCTTCTACCTGCTTTTATGCTTTTTCCCTTTATTTCAAAGTTGCTTGTTGCTTTTAGTGAAGTAAGAACTGTTTGGTCAATGTCAACGTTTATCTCTATTTTGTTGCGCGTTGTAGTAACAACCTGTTACATTTTGTACATACAGAGCCTAATTTTATTTGAACATATTTTTTATATTTATTATCAATCATCAATATTTTTTAATCAACTAAAATATTCTAAATCGTTTGCATTTTGGTAAATATGCAAAGGACTATTTAATTTTTAAATAAAAAAAAGAATGCTTCTATTAGAAATTCATCGCATTTTGTACATAAAATAATTATTAATTATTACGTAATAATAATAATTTGTTATTACTACACTTGTAAGGATTATTTTTATCCTTTCTAAATGCTTTATATCCAAAAACAGTTAAGGACATGGTGGTAATGGGAATGAAAAAGTAGTCTTAGAAAACTAAACATATGTGCTTTATGTTTTAGCTGCTAATACAACTTTGAGTTTCAGTTTTCTAAACCAGTTTTTTTCCAACTGTTTTAAAAAGCAGCTTTTTCCCTCAACAGATTGTTGACGTTTTGTAAAAATAGCAGAAATGCCCACCTCTACACTAAACTTACTTATATACACAATTGAAAAAAAATATATAAAACTAATGTCAGGAGCAGGTTTTGAACTCAGTCCCCTAGTTTTAGAAGCAAAAATCATAGCACCAAGCTAGAATGCACTAGAAACTAACACCTTACTAGTAAGCTTAAATTCACTTCAACAATAGTAATTATATTAATAAGGACAGCCTTATGATTTTTTAAATGTTACCTATTTTTTGTTTTTGTTATATATGAAAAGTACCAAGATCCGTTTATAAAAGTTTTCACTTCAAAAACGTAGCAGATAAAAAATGTTTTTAAAAATATTGTCACTGCTGCCACTTTATACTTCGTTACCTGGCACGTAACGCATCCTCAGCTGATGCAACGATTTGCGTACAACACTTAAATCCGGCTCCGAAGTCTATGTTATTGTCTTAGCAGTTAACATAGACTAATAGAACATTTTTAGTGCTGCCACTACACCCAGGCAAAAGTTCCCTGCAATTCCCAAATTTTTCGTAATGCAGAGATTTAAAAACATACAACTTACTTTTGAGACATCCCTTGTAGAGCTTATAGTTTAATTCAGCATATCATTATCATTTGACCCAATCAGTTTTTTTCAGAACACTTGTGTTTTTGAGTTTAAATTTATTATTTTAGCAAATTTTTTTGCAGACCATAATAGAAATTTGTATTTAAATAAAATCCTGTATTTTAGGCTACAAAAAAAATTAAAGAATAATTGGTATCGATGATCAAGATCCATGTAAGCCGCTAGACATTAGGCAAATTTTTGCAGGGAGATCAATAGTGTACTTATATAGTGAATGACAAGCTGAATTTATAAACAAGCCAGTGATAACCAGATTTAGAAGTGTTCAATTACCAAAACATCAATTGACAATAGGATCGAAAAACTATGTGTATTATGCGAAAAAATACTATAATGAATTGCCGAATTACTTGAAAAATCTAAATGTTAATTCAAAAGCATTAACTAAAAAATTAAAAGATCAAATTAGAAACATCAATATAGTGTAGCTAAAAGTTTACAATTATGAAATATATTCTGTTATATAAATTTACTTTGGTCATGCTCATCACATTATAAGTCACTAATTTTATGATTTTGTTTATATAATCTTAAATTAATAAACTTAAAACTATTGTAATTTCAGGTATACAATGAGATAAATATATAAAATATGAATATTTAGTTATACGACCAACCTATGTACGGACATTTATGTCTTCTATAGGTCCTTTTATACGATATTTTTGTATAAAGGAGTTTTTGGTAAATAAATAATAATTAGTCTTAAAATATAAAAAATAGGCTCATACAGTCAATGTTTTAAGCAACGCTTTGAAACAAGTGTTTAGTAGTCGTAAAAGAATTAACTTTTCATCTTCACCAAACCAATTCTGTGGCAAACAATTCTTTGATAATGTTAACAATAAATATTATACTTCTATTATGTAATATAGTCGACCTTGGTTATAACGACCTCGGTTCATAATGTCCCCATTATTATATATTAAGAGTATGTGTATTTTAGGCTCGGTTACAACACTGTCACGCTGCTGTTAATAGTCCAACCACTTAGTAATGGCCAGCACGAGAATTTCTCGTGCATGTAGGAGAATTCCCCTTCAGCTCCCTCCAACAGTTCAGGGACACAGAGTCTGCCAATCTAAGTCCAGAAACGGTTACTACTCAGCGATAGTGAGGGAAAAGGGAGGAGCTTTGGTGACAGAGTGGGGACACAACCTCTCAATCGCACATTTTTTTCTCTGTCCCACTGGTGCGCTTAGCAGTTTTCTAAGCTGCTGACTTATAGTCACTCTCACTTGAAATATAATTTGTGTTCTTTTTTTGAATGGTTGAGAATAGAAATGGACCTTTTCTTAGAATTTTGTTGCAGGCTAAATAAACAAAGTAAATTGTGTTGTTCCCGTAAAAGCGGTCTCTCTCTCTCTCTCTCACACACACACACACACTGTACGCACTGTGTTGGATGTATACATACTAGAATGTACAGTACATATTTTCTATTAGTTTTAACTAAAATATATTTCAAAATTATGTAATAAATTGTAATAAAATTTATTATGTAGCCATTAACTACGTATACAGTACAAAGTATGCTTTTCTTTCATTACATATAGTATTTCCGTCTTTTACTGTAAACTTGGTTACAATGCTATCTCGTTTACAGCGCTCATATACGTTCCATCCCTTCAACCGCGTTATATCCGAGGTCGACTGTATTATATTTCTATTACCTGAGCAGGTTGTTTAAAAGGTGCCACAAAGTTACTGTGAGGATTCACATTACTTTGCATCCTCATTCCTCCAGATCCCCATTTCGAAGGCACACTTTCTGCAACATATGTTGTAAAAGTTAGAACATGGTTACTGACAAAATTATTTGTTTGTCCACATCAATTTCCTCAAGATGACATCATGTCAACCTAATATGTTTTCGCCGTGCATTTAATTGACTATACTATAATGTAACTGGTTATTTTTATACATGCATACAGTTATTGTTGATAAATAATAAATAAAACTCTTTTCTCTTTCCTGTGTGCGTGGGAAGCAAATTTCTTAATTAATGCGTGCAAATCCACAAATTTCTGATTCATTAGAATTAGAGTAAATTTTTTAACTCTGTCAAGAAAATAATTACTAATCGCTCGGTTTCATGTACGAGACAAACTAATGACAAATTACTAACTTCCCGAAAGAATTAAACGAATATCTATTAACAGGCCTACCACTATGGTATACTGTAAAATACCTTACAGCATTACACCAATTAATTTGACATCAACGAAACCATATTCTCAATAATTTGGGTTATGTAAATAAATGTTTAAAGGCCATACAATTTTTTGTTTATTATATATCTGTTGCGTTTGGCCGATTCCTGTCTAATACGAAGTTAGTATTTGTGATTTGTTAGAGTATTTACACGGTGTTTACTACATATTTACATTTCATTCTGTTAAACAAAAAATTGAATACAAACCTCTGTGACTATCGTAACAAAACAAGAAACATACCCGATAAATGCTGAAATAAACTCTGCTGTTGGTACCACTGTTGTGGAGGAGTGGGCGGTGTTGGAACTCCACTCCACGTTCTGCTTCTTCCTCTGCCCATTATTAATCTAAAAAAATTTTTAAATATGTCACGGACATGTCCAAAAAATGATACACAAAGAGCCAAAAAAAAAAAAAAAAATCATTACATAACTTTCAAACAAAGCAAGTACTGTACAAGCTCTACTACTGGAATCAGCCTGAAAAACACAATGTGTTCTTTACTTTGTTAAATAACAATTCCAGAACTAGCTTTTTAATAAATTATATTTTTATAGCTTTATTTTGGATTTAACTTTACCTCGTAGGCATTGCTTGATTTGGAATTAAGGGTATCAACGGAGGTGGTCGAGGCATTTGGTACGGAAGATTATGGAAGTTTTGTGTTGCGTTTATCTTTCTATAGTTCTCTTCACTTTTGTATACGTCCAGTGCAGCTTTTGCGGCGTTTTCAGCAGCCTGTAAACAATCAGTTGTACGAATAACTAAATGCAGCTCTAACCCTCCACTTTGTGTGTATTGTATTCGACAAATA
The DNA here is from genome assembly GCA_022606455.1 of Callitettix versicolor. Lineage (NCBI taxonomy): Eukaryota > Metazoa > Arthropoda > Insecta > Hemiptera > Cercopidae > Callitettix > Callitettix versicolor. The sequence continues at coordinate 110,328,689 of CM040186.1, read as the reverse complement.
ATGGTGCAATCATTGCCAGTGAAATTCAAACGTTTTCACCGTGAATGTTCTATGTAAAAAAGTGTTAATTTTCAGCTAATATTGAAGCGAGTCCAATATAGAAGTTACTATGTAGACCTAGGCTAATTAAGTAAACATACGATTAAGTGCATATCGTACAAAGCAACAAACACAGCCTAAATCAAAGAAATAAATTTAGCGGCAAAATTCATTATTAAAATTTGTTTGGAAGATGATAAAGGTATTATACATAGTCTAGAATAATTATGTCTTTATAACGCAATAAATCAATCAGCCAAATTTAATTAACATCAAATGAATAATAATAGTTTTATGATAGAGTTTGTTTTAGTGTTTTATAATTTCTCACTCTACAAGAATATTATAAAAATTATGGCATTCATAAAAAAAAAAAAAAAAAATAAACTTGAGATTTTGATGTATGAAACCTTTTACAGGTTCCTTAATTCCAGAAAAGTGGTTATCTCAGATCATCGCTAGAGGACTACCTGACTGATTTCAATGAAACTTTGCATGTAGGTGTGTGTAGTTCTCACGCCTTAATGTTCAACTCGAACTTCACTACTACTTCACAAACAGTCTTAACTAAACTGATCTGCCCTTACACTTGATCAAACTCGGCACTTTCACTTGTTCGGTCAATTATGGTAATTTCTGTGCCAAAATGATTTATTATGTCCAATATTAATAATCCAAAAATTTTAGTGCAGAAAAAACAGGAAGTTAAGAAAAAGAATTAAAAATAACAATGACAAACATAGCATTGCCGATTGCTTGAAACACTGCCTCCTTAATTTCACAATTATCGAAACACTTCAAATACGAATACGAATCTTTAAAAATGTCACGATTCATAAGAAAATTAACAACATGGTTGTAATCCCAACCTAAACTGCACTTAGTTCACAAATAACGGCTGCCATGTTTTAACGAAGTTTTTGCTACAAGAACTATAAAAGTAATGACCTAATAATGTGATAATGCGCATGAGCAATACACTCGCGGGTGATCTTGTTGTAAATCTAGCATGCTACACGCATGTCATTGCAAAACAGCAATGACGTCACAATATAGTTCCATTAAAAATTGCTTAATATCGTAACATCAGAAATTTAATCTTCTGTGGGTAAATATTTCTTAATTCAATAATAAAATACGTAATAAAACAAAAAAGTTTGTAAAAAATCATTAATAAATCAAGTGAAAGTGCACAAATGTTGTTTTTTATTTAACTCTTTGCTGGGCGCATCTAGATGTATCACACAACCAGGCGCGTCGCGGCAATTTGGCCGCAATGCCTAATTCCGCTTTTGTACCCATGTAAACTAATTTTAAGTGGACACATTGCATTATTTTTTATTATTCTTTGTTTCTAATTGATTTATTTTAATTTTCAGTTTTTTTAATAGTTATGTTTATTTAAAAAAGATTTAATATTTTAAACATAGACAATAGTTAATGAATACAAACACTTGTCTGAAAAAGATTTCGTTTTATACAAGAAACATGACAAATATTACGGAAATCTTAGTGATCACACTTATCAAAAAACTAAATTTATAAACAAAAATTTAAAAATTAATATTTACTTAATATTAATTATTAATTAATTAATTAATATTATTTAATATAATTTAAATATTAATTATTTTAATATTTAATATGGAGAAAAAAATTTCTCCATTGATACCTACCGTAAGATGCGAAAATAAAAGATTGCGGCCAATTTGCCACTGGCGCGCCCACTTAAGGGTTAATATCTATAAGACAAAAGAACTCAATTCCACAAAAAAGATTAAAAATTTTTAAACAGTAACTCTGGTATTTTTATTTACAGCAACAGTGCAAATGACAGCGTCCAAGATGGATTCTAACAAACAAGTTTTAATTAAGTTAATTCTGTGGTAAATGTTAAGATAGGGAAAAGCAGTTCCATCTTACCTGTCCTTTGGATAATGCTGGAAGCCCAGAGAAAGTACGTCCATGGCTACAATAAACTTGAGCAACAAACTCATCCAAAGTTCTGTGGTAAACGTATGTTGGTAGTCCCAAACCTGAACAATAATTTATATAAGCCTACATACGCATCTTAACCCTAGCAGTTACAGAATCATAATAGATTCAATTGGATGTTTGGAAAAAGTGTCATTAGCAATTATGTGAGCACATGTGTGTTTGTCCACGAATATATGTATATAAAGGACCAACCTATTCTATGTCCCCTGTAGGTCTTTCTAATGTTACTAAAATGTTTGAAGGAAAATTTGGCAATAAATAAATAAATTATACCAGATTCTCGATCATCCGCAGGATTGGGTGGAGTGGACGATCTGCACGACATTTAAAACAGTGAAGTAAACAATAAAAACTCCTCTAATTATACAGACAAATTTTACTTTAAATTTAAAATAAACTGCAGTATGAAAAAATTAATAAAACACGAGCAATTGTTGATTATGTTAGTTTGAAGAAAAAATTCATAATTTTGAAGAAAAAAATATTCTCAGATTTTTTTTTTTAAATAGTAGTTAAACTACTCCGAAATAATGCAGCAGAGAATGTAATACAGGAGGCACTGGATGTGAGATTTTTTCCAGCAGTAATTTTGTACTAATCCAGCACAAAACTGCTAAACAAGACATCTGCATTGGTTTGCAGGTGTGGTAATTGGTGTACACTGATGTTTGTAACTTCAGAGATGAAAAGTCATGCAGTAGTTGCAAGTATTGTACGCATCTTGATTTTGGAAATGCAAGGGTTTCCCCACACACCCTACACTGTTTTCAATTCTCATGAGCAAAAACACAAACACAGGTCTGCTGTACTGTGTTCTAAAGTATGTAGTAGGCCTACATAAAGAAATTAGATGAGTTTAATGTCATTTACACAAAACAGTGAGTTCAAACTCACAATTTATTTTACTGTATAAATCCTGTAGCAAGATAGGCTAGAACAGAACTTGTTCACTATATTTAATTACCTTTACTCTCAAATGGTATACAAACACAACTACCTCTAACCTACAAAAATAAGTTTAATTCACATATTCTTTGTTTACTACGATTAATTAGCGCATTAATACTGTAAATTAGTTCGTGTAAATGTAATATTTATGAAGATAAAAGATAAATCTTAATGTTCCAAAATCAGGAAGAACTGATTTCCAGATGGGTCCGGTCCCAATTTTTGAACCAGTAAATAAAACAGTTTTCGGTGAATTTTGTTGTTTTATTTTGAAAAGATAAAGTGATATAAAGATAAAGACAACTCACCTTGTTTTTGAAAGAAGGTCATTAACTGTGTGCAATAACTATTCTCCACAGGTTTCTGTAATCAGGCAAATCAACACACCAAGACAAATTAATACATTTATTTAAATATAATCGTCCTTGTTGTAATGATCTAATTGTTGGATGACGATATTTGTTACAATGAAAATCTGTATGGTATTGTAGTATAGGTCAAGATGTTTATGCATAATAGCCAGCAGCATATATGACATCACTAGCACTCACTCTCGCTGACAGCCAGTATTATAGTCTGTTTATCGCTCGTAGCCCCTGAACTAAAAGTGAAGGTGTAATCGGTTCATCTAAAACCTAGACTCCTAGGAACTAACAACGTTAGCTGAAAGTGCTAGACCATTCATAATGCTCTTTTCATTTTGTGCATCAACATTAAAGTAACTTTAATGTAAAACAGCAATATATTAACAAAATTATTTATGATGCACATATACAGTGCTCCGGTTAACGGATTTAATTCGTTCCAGAACTAACACTGTTAGTTCTAAGGAATAGAAGGATAAATGATTTGAGTAAGTAACAAAAACCAACAGACGCAAGGTAACTGATAACAATGACGGGAGCGCTACTAATGATGGAGACACAGCAGTCCGAAATGTAACGACATACGAGTCGTGTGTGTAGCTTGGTCAGGCCGAATTTCATGATGAATATTTTAAATGTGTAATTGTGCTTAGTGTTTGTGATGTGTTTTAATGTTTTGTTTGACTTCGAGATGACCTCGACAGAGGGATTTAACATTTTGTATGGCCTGAAGATGAAACTATAAAGTTTCGAAACCACGGTAGCCTTTATGAGATGAGTTGATAGACCACTGACAGGAAGAATAGGTCATAATTCTATTCATTTGAATATGTGGTCCGGTGGCTATGTTACAATAATAACACTGTTATCCGAGCAGACTGCTGTGCGAGTCTGCGTTTACAATAGAGACTTATGGAAAACATATTAATTTCTTACATAGAAAAAAATAATTGAGTACTCACTATTAATATGTTGAAGATGAAGAATGAAGAAAATTCATGCACTTCTTTTAGGACCCACTTAATTATTATTCACAACAAAAATTGAAAACAGGATTTAAACAATTTGAAACTCGCACACAAAGACACTTAACATTTTGTTAAAATTAAAAATCAAAAGTAAAATGATATTATAACTGTTTAAATTTTTTAAAAGGCTAACAAATTAAACACAGTAAAAGACTTAGGTACACTAAAGAAAATTAGGAACCATGACAGAAAAGGGAATAGGAGTGGGCATTCTGAGAAAGGATAACTAAGAAATATCATGTAAGTTATTGCCCTACAAAAACCAAACGCCCATCAATCAAAGGCTTGTTTCTGTTAACAGCACAATGTTTTCTCCATATTTACACATCTGCTTAGAAATAATTTAACAAAATGAAAACACTCTTATAATATGTTCAGCCCTTTATAGACCTTCGTCCGATATATATGACTCTTGTTCAGGCTGACCATAAGCCAGGTATCACTGTATTATCAAAATTATTGTCAAATCAGGTCTTTAAAATTAACATTATAATTTATTTTTCAACTATTCCGGCTAGGCAAAAAGTCTGAAAAAGACATTTTTTAAATGTAAGACAAATTTTAAGAGAGATATGGAAGCTACTTGTTACAAAACTATTTTAGTATGAGTTAAAAAAATTGGTCCACCATCTTGAAAGTAACATTTTAAAAAATAGGAAAGTGGTACTTGAGTTAAATGCGAAATTTCAAAAGAAAAACACTGGTGAAAATTGCATATAGATACTCAAACTGTTTCAAATATAAAGTATTTGAATTTTAAAAAGTACACTTCACAAAAAAAACAAAAACAGTTGTGAATTTTTTAATTTTAGTTGCACTAATTTTTAGCTACAATATTCTCCAAACAAAAGATTTGCTTGAACTGATCAAAAATTCAAAATATAACAATCAAAGCTTTATTATTTATTTAAAGTTTACACAGTATAATTTTTTATTGCAATAAGCGAAATAGACGACCTAAAAGTATATTCAGTCTACTTTCTTTTCAAGTCTTCGTTACTTGTTAGTTAAAAATTAACGAATCCAGCATATTACTTACTTGGTTTTTCTACTAATTAAAATTTTTAACAATTTTCCGATATATTTAATCTCCTTCTTACACCTGACATGAAAAACACCGGATAATATTTAGATATCTGTGATTGACAGTTACCAAGGAAAATAACATTTCGCAACCATACTTACTTCAACAGGTGCAGCCACCATTATCGGATGCTTAATTTTAGACGAACCATCATCTGCTATTTTCAACATCTTTTTCAACGCTAAAGATGACAGTTCCTACAACAAAACACATATACTGAGCCTGGTAAATTATATTAAAAACTATTTCAACGTTTCCTCTTTAAATAATACATTACAGCACAATTAAAATGTGCCGAATTTTTTTAAATATGTTGAATTGTACAAGGTACGTCCAGAAAGTAAGTTCCATTTGGTAATAAAATTAAATTGTGTACAGATACAGAAAAATTATTTATTGCACAAAACTCTACAACTCTTAAACTACTTTTCCACATAACTGCCGAAATTTTGCAGGCATTTGTCATAGCGTGGCACAAGTTTTTGTATACCTTCTTCATAGAAATTTGCCGCCTGTGTCTTCAACCAGTTGGAAATATTTTTTTTCAGCTCTTCATCACTGTTGAAGTGTTGACCGCCAAGGAAAGACTTGAGTGTAAGAACAGATGAAAGTCGCTAGGAGCGAGGTCAGGGCTGTACGGAGGATATGCAGCCTGCAGCGCTGCAATCGTAGTTCCGCACATGTGCGGTAGATGCTCTGTATCAAGGAGAAGAAACGTGCGCCATTTTGAGATCGCTGTCAGCCACGTACGCTTTGTTGTGCTTGTTTACAATGTCGGTTTTGATTGAAAATCCCACCGCTTGTGAAATCAGATCTGTGATTCGTTTTCTGAATGCTAGGAAAGTGAAACCAATTGAAATTTATCGGCAAATTTGCGACGTTTACGGACAAAATGCGATGAGTGATTCAATGGTGAGAAGATGTGTCCGACAGTTCAATGAAGGACGTAGTGAAGTGCACGATGAAGAACGAAGTGGGCGTCCATCTTTGGTTACAGAAGAACTGGTTCACGCGATTGATGACAAGAACCAGGAAAACTGCAAGTTTACAATTAGTGCTCTCGCTATGGAATTTGCCCAAATGTCACGATCACTCATTTTACCGATCTCAAAATGACTACCGATCTTAAAATAACTATTATTTTAACAACAAATTATAATTTTCTTTAAGGTTCCCCATTTTGTTTATTACTGTGTTTAACTGTTACGTTCCATTTATTTCTGCGTTGACTTTATTAGCAAGTTTCCACTGAAAAGAGAGCTATGGATTGTTCATAGTACGAGCCCAACCCATTCAAAAACGCACCCAAGTTCAGTACAAACACATGTAAACATTCACGCAAAAATTGACAAGTTAGCAGATCTTGTAAGTCATATACAACTATAAAAACAACCACACTACTTACTGGTTGTGGAATAGAAGGAATAGTTCCAGTTTTCGGCATATTGTCATTCTTGTTTTGATTCAGCCCAGCTTTCTGAAAAAAAATTATACCAAATGTATTACCCCGTTATAATATATAAGAGATATAAAAGTGTCATGTAAGCAGAAAAACTGAAAAATGTGGTACCTGTAATTCAGTCCACATAGCCTGGAATTCATTCCTTGCTTCTGACGACTGTGTCGATCGTTGCGACCAACTCTGTCAACAACAACAGTACAATTATTTTTTTTAAACGAACCTCTAAAACTGTCCTAAACCAGAAGTTGTAAAATCTGCAGGAAAAATAGAAGGTGCTCCAAATCCGGTGATTAAGCTGTCATTATGTCATCTTATTAATAATTACGAAAACAATGTTCTACGATGATACAATATACAACAATAAAAGCCTAAATGAGGACTCTAGTTTCAAAACGTCCTACGTCCACTGTTGAAAATTTTAAGGAAATCACAGAAAACATTTCCAGGTGACATTTTTTTTTTTAATATAACGTTAAATAAGTGTTTAAATTATATTTTGTCTCTAGGTAATTTTATACCAAAGGAAAAGGCTTTTACACTTTTAGTTTATTAATAAATAAATAAACCTCTATGGACAAGGGACGTTTTGAATCTGAAGAGTGGACAAGAGACATTTTGAAAATAAAAGTAATGGACAAAGGACAGTTTGTTTAAAAAAAGTTAGCGTTTGGCACTGTAAACAAAAACCACCGTAATATCTCATTTATTTAAACAAATATTATTGAAACAATAATAAAATACAAAAATATAAATTAAAATTTAAAAAAATAATATTTATTTAAGTAAAATGAGTCAGCAAAAATATTTAATTATTGTCAAAATTTAGACCATTGTTTAAGAAAATCAATATTAAATTTACATTTGTTAGAAAAAAATAGTCATAATAAGTTGAAAAAAGCGCGAACGATCCAAATCTCTGACGAAGAAAGAAAAGCAAGATCACAACGAATGAAGCAATACTGAGCTGCAAGGAAGGCACAGAACATTAAAAAGTGATTGATTTGGTGTAACCCAAGGTTGGGTGAAACAAATAAAGAGAAATTGAAAAAAAGCACTGTCCATTTTTTAATGGTAAATTACTAAAATATAAAAAACAATACACGGTACTACGAAAATAATAAAAATAAATAATATATGACACAAAATAATGATCAAAACATACAGAATGTAGATGCCTTAAACATGTAACTTCTACACAACACTTCAACATTATCTATCGTAAAAATCACAAATAAACAATTTCCTGTTTACAAGCAGGGTTACCACTCTTTAAAATACACATGAAACAAAGAGATACAAACAGAATTAATATTATTTTTAGTATTTTTCCAAAGGTTGTAATATTGATATCTCAGTGGACAAAAGACAGTGAAACTAAAGTGAACAAACACCATTCACGTACTAAAGTATTGAAGGCCATTTTGAAAACAAAAACTGAATCCTTCAGTAGCTAATTCTAGTCGGCCATGTTGGTTGGACAAAAGACATTTTGATTCCAAATCACATATTTAAACTCAAATATTTATTATTTATAGGAAGTTTTGGTTAAAAATTCCCTTATATTTTCTATAGATTATGTATAAAGAATATTTATAAATAAAAATCTCAATTTCGTCATCCGGTGGACAAAGGATGTTTAGAAACTAAACTCCTCAAATGTTTCTATTATTATTATTAAAAACGGTAAAACTATGATTTACTGACCCGGATTAAACATGTCAGCAAGTTGCAGACTGGACACGGTGAGCTATTTCAGTGAAAGCTATTTTAGTGTAAAATCAATAATTTATTAAAAAAAATTGAATCACTAAGACAAAATTTGTTAAAAACTGATAATGCCAATAAGAAAATCGCTTTCTATAAAATCTAAACTTAGGCATTATAACACGGTCATACGGGCAAACGTAACTTACGCCTCGGAGACCCTATTTAATCTAAAGAGCCAAAATAGAATGGAGGAGCTCCAGAGAATGGAAAGGAAATTATTAATAAGAAACAATTATTAATAAGAAACATTTGGTGGGGGGACAGTACAGACTATTGCCGAATGCGGTCTTGTATTGGAACAACAAGCAGCTCACTAACATTTTTAGGAAAAGAAGATTGGCCTTCTTTGGACACCTAACTCGATTACCGGAGAGTAGACTTACGAAGAGATTATTGGACTACCAACTGAAGTGTAAAGTTAAGAACAACTGGTTGAAGGAGATGGAATGGGACTTGGAGGAACTAGGAATAACCAGGGAGCAATTGGCAGGAAGAAGGGAAAAAGCGATCTTAAAAGTCAGGAAATCCAATTACAGTTTAGGGAAAAACGTTCAAGAAACGTAGCATATTCGGAAGAACTCAGACTTCAGAGATCAATAAGATTAAAAAAATACTGGGAAGAACGCAGAAAAACCAAAAGACTTAATTAAATTGACTGTGTGTGCTCCAATGTGGGCTTAAAAAAAAGAAGAATTCAAAGCAATGTCAGAATTAAATAAACCTGTGTAAATCTTACCCGAGGATAAAGCTTACACTGGAAGGCAATACATATGAGAGCAAACAAAAAAATTTATATACACGATGGCAATGTTTGATTAAACATAAATAAATAATAATTTTGTATGAACATTTATGCACCCTGTAGGTCCTTTTTTGTATATTTTTATGTGTAAAAGGAATTTGGTAATAAATAATAATATGGATATTCAACATTAATTAATTATACATTAGAAATAAGACTTGACGTCAAAGTACTTAATTTGAAATAAAGGCAAGAAGTTACAAAATACAGGTGGATCACAGTGATCTAAATATTTGTTTGCTAAGCTGGTTCAGACTGTCAAATTATTTGGATCATCAAGGTCCATACAAATATGAAACTTTTAGTGTATGAACTTTATTCATATGAACTTTTCCCTTGTGATACCTATGTACATAAGGTATCATAGGCATCATGATACCTATGGCTTATACATAGTAAAAAAGAAAAAAAAAAAAAAATATATATATATATAAATAATAAATAACAGGAGAAAGATGCTCGGTTGGATCCCAGAGAATGAAATCAAGAGAGCAGGGGTAAAATGGACAGGAGCGGAAGAGGATCCATGGGGACAGGATGAACAAGACATGAGTCGGAGTGCTTTATATCAACAGGGTCTATAGATAATAAAAATAATAATAATAATATTATATATATATATATAAATAAATAATAAATATACACAGTACACATTCAAAAAAGTCTTTCACTATTGAAACTAAAGTCTAGCTACTGAACTTAGATCTAACAAGTTATGTAACAAGACTAAATGGAACACTGAAATGGAAACTGATGCACAATGAATCACAATAGCGATTGTGTTGGGAAAGGGGAAATGTCTGAGTCCGACCTCTGTTCGCACTATAGCAGAATTTGCATTAGCATAGGTCCTAATTTAAGATAGCTTACTTGGCTGTAAATTAAAAAAAATTCCCTAAAATGCTTGAATTTTATTTGCTTTAAATCATCCCATCGTCTGCATTAAAGTTAATAGTGGACGTTACCAATAATTGAATTCTATTGTATATTAATGTATGCTTTTCAAAATTAAAGGATCTTCGAAAATGAAATGATACATAGTCAAGCTCAACTTATAAACTTATGAACACTGTGATGAAAACAAATGTGATTTAAGTATTATTACAATAGACTCGCTCTAGTTAGACCTACGGTAAAAATGGCTTCCTACCTAAGCATAAGTTACATGCTTAACTAAGCCAGCGATATATCATTTTCCTCTCTAGCGCAGGAACAGTACAGTCAGTTCAGTTATGTGAAGTACAGCACTGTACATAGTTTTATTATGCTGTTGTATTTTGGAAAATGAGTGCTAAACGGAAATATAATTTCATAACTAAGGAACACAGATTACAAAGAACTATGGAACTTTTAGAGCATATAAGGTCCTGTTAAGGATGAAAATTTCATTTTGAGTAAACACTATTGACAAAGATTCAGAATACTTATGAAACTGCTGACACATTGCCTGTTACGATAAACAGCATTTTACATAAGTTTGGGGAAGAAGTAGGTCACGGGACACTCGAGAGCTGGGGGCTATTTGGTGGCCAACTCAATGTTGTTGGGAAGTAGTAACTGCTATTCCAGGGAGACATTCCAGCCTGGTGCTGAGGGGCAATGGATCAGTCGAGTAAAACAGTCTTGTGCACACTTTTCCCCTTTCCCCAGTTGAATAAACTGGGGCATAAATCTCCAGTAAGATATTAGAACATTACTTTGGAAAATCTTTAACGTGTGATAATAGAAGTGTTTACTCTCGGGTTGTTATCAACTGTAGAAGTCAAGAAACGGATGTAAGAATATTTTAAAATTATTACAGGTATTTTTTTTTTTTTTGGTGTTTAACGTCCGACTATTGTGCACACTTGGGCTAATGCAGACGATGGGATGATTTATAGCGTATGAAAATGCCAAGCCCTGGCCGGGAATCGAACCCGGGTCCTCGGGGTACCAGAGTATGCTATCAACTAGGCCACCGAGGCGGCTTTACAGGCATTAAAATAGATTCTTGAACTACCAATTGAACAATTCCTTAAAGAATCCCAGTTAGGACAGTTCCGATTACTAACAGTGCCGAAAGATTTTCATGCTAGTAAAATTGATAAATGGACGAGAAAACACTTTATTTCAGTAAGATTTACTATGTAGGCCTAGGTTGTGTTGTGTGTACTGTAAAAAATACTCTAAACATTTTTTATACAGCCTTGTAACAGTTTTTTTTATATAACTCTTTTGTGTACTGGAATAATTCGTCTTACTGGAATATATTCTCTTCATTTGGCCTTGGGTCCAGTGCTGAAGAGATCGAACTATAGTATTAGGAATTAAAAATAGAAATTTTAATTATTAGTTTTAAACACTGCAAAGACGTCGTAGCCAAAGAATGAACACTACTGTGTTTTTTTAATTTACATGCAGGTCGTGTTAATTCAGACCCATGCTAATCCAAATTCTGCTATAGTGCGAACAGAGGTTGGGCTCAGACATCTCCCCTCAATACAATCGCTATTGTGATTCAATGTGCATCAGTTTCCGCTGCAGAGTGTTCTGTTTCAGTCTTGTTACATAACATGTTAGATCTAAGAAAGACCCAGCAAAAATTTCAAAACTGGAGACATACTGCCTGTTGCAATAAACAACACGGTATATAGAACAGCAGTTTAGATAAAAGCTTGGGGAAGATGTAGGTCGTGGTCAGTCGATTCTGGGGGAGATACAAAGTGCGGCTGGTAGGCCACCTGTATGTCAGGAAGTGCTCCAAGAGGACATTTCAGTCAGGCGGTGCTGGAGAGCTATGGATACACAGTCTAGATAAGTAGACAGTTTTTGCGTACACTTCTTTCTCTTTTTGGTTTAAACAAATTGGGGTATGGGTTTCCAGAGAGGATCTTGAAACACTATTTCAGGGGAAACACTTTGATCGAATAATACAATAGTGTTGATTCTTGGGTTGTTACAAACTGTACTTGTAGCTGTGACAACATAAGAATGCTGTACAATAATTATATGTATTAAAAGGCTTTGTTGACCCACCGGTAATACATTCTTTACACCCAGGTTAGGAGAGATCCTAAATTCCTAACAACAGGTATTCTAGTATAACGCAAAATTAAGGGAGATATATTTTTTTAATTGCCCAATTCTTTTATCTAGTAATATTTCATGTTCTGTTAAAAAAATTAATTAAAAAATTGTAAACATAGCTGAATTAAAATGCTCTCATTCACCCAACATTGCTATAATAAACCTTGATATCTATGATAAAAATGAGATAAATATATGTTTATATCATTTTATCATAAGTTCACTATTTAAGCAAAATTATGGGACCAAACTAAATTTTAAATGTCCAATTCTGTAGTCTGATCTTATCCGTTATAGTATGGACTGACTTCATATATCATTACTGTAACATAGCCACCGGACCACATATTCAAATAATTAGGATTATGACCTATACTTCCTGTCAGTGGTCTATCCACTCACCTCGTAAAGACTACTGCGGTTCTGAAACTCTATCGTTTCATCTTGAGGCCGTTATACAAAATGTTAAATCCCTCTGTCGATATCATCACAAAGTCAAACAAAACATTAAAACATACATCACAAACACTGAGCACAATTACACGTTTAAAATATTCACCATGAAATTCGACTTGGCCAAGTTACACACGACTCGTACGTCGTTACCACGGTAGCCTTTACGAGGTGAGTGGATAGACCACTGACTGGAAGAATAGGTCATAATCTTAATTATTTGCATATATCAATTTTAAACATTTAAAGTAGTGTAATGGGTTTGCTATGTATGAAATGATAATCGCATACCAACTGGAGGCCTAATTAACTTTATCTGCGACAAATAACTGTTCAGTTCATAATATGTTAAACTGGTTTTGCTAACCTGAGCTTGGCCTTCCGCGGACTCCCCAGCAGCTTCCAATACTTTCAAGAAGGGTGACGTTATCGTATCTGAAACACATACAGAAACTGGTTAATTCAACCCTTATGTTACAGCCTCTCTTAAATCATTCTTATAAATTTCCCTTGAATATTTAAAAAAAAACTGACTTTCTTAACCTTACGAGCACCACTGGCCGATTAATCAGCTCGTAGCAGTTGATGGAATCAGCTCTGTTGGTCCGTCTGGATAATGCCACGGACTGATATAATCGTTATTGTAACATAGTCACTGGACCACATATTCAAATGATTAGGATTATATACCTATTCTTCCCGTCAGTGGTCTATCAACTCATCTCATAAAGGTTACCGCGGTTTCGAAACTTTACAGTTTCATCTTCAGGCCATACAAAATGTTAAATCTCTCTGTTGAGGTCATCACAAAGTCAAACAAAACATTAAAAACATACATCACAGACACTGAGCACAATTACATGTTTAAAATATCCATCATGAAATTCGTTGGCAGTCCGGAATGTAACGACGTACGAGTCGCATGTGTAGCTTGGCCAAGCCGAATTTCATGACGAATATGTTAAATGTGTAATTGTGCTTAGTGTTTGTGACATATGTTTTTAATGTTTTGTTTGACTTTGTGACGACCTCAACAGAGAGATTTAACATTTTGTATGGCCTGAAGATGAAACTGTAAAGTTTCGAAGGCTTTTATGAGGTGTTTTTATGGCCTTTATGAGGTGAGTTGATAGACCACTGACGGGAAGAATAGGTATATAATCCTAATCATTTGATATAATCGGCTTTCAGAAAATAAATGATTTCAACTTCTTTGCTCTTAACTTTTAAATTTTATATACTTTTAGAAATGAAAGCAACTGTTGTATTTAGATTGCATGTGCATTTTATACTTATATGAACTTGAAAATTAATTTCACTAATGAATTCTGGTTTGCTAAAAATGTGATATGCTAAGTTTGCACATTTGAGACATTTACATTAGTGCTACACTATTGTCTATGAATGTGATATTCATTATAATCACATCGAGCCGTTATTACTTTAAAATACCGCTATGTCAAGTCTTTACTTTTGCTAAAGTATCAACAAACAAACAAATGCAAGGCAATGTTACTATCAGCTGTTGAAACAGTTGTTTTTGTTGGATATGGCACTAGGTAAGTACACTGAAAGAACAAACAGTACTGTCCATCAAATTGCTTTTTCTCAAAGTATAGTTTTAAAGTAAATTGGAAAATAAATTTACATATATGTCAATTTTTATTTATTATTTCTTAATGACATTTACCGGATTTGTTCTCATATAATTGTTAAAAAATGTGCAATTTTCACATACTTGAACAATTTTAAAATTAAAATTGTTTATGAAAAGAAAAACAAAAATTTTATATTTCAGTTAGACACTATCAGAAACAAAATAAATTAAAATTCTGTAAACATAAAATTGTAATCCATTTATTTCTGAAGCAAACAAAATCATTAGTCCTTAATAATAATAATAATAATAATCTTTAATATTAGTAAACTTATGATTGTGTACTTGTGTCAAAACAGCTAAGTAGGCTAAGATACTGGTTAGTGCCGTGCAATAATGTTTAGGCAATGTCTCAAGCGAATAACCTCGGCACCATGCGATACAACTTTCTGAACCGGTAATGGCGGTTAAAGGGTTAATGCCGAGCCAACATTTACGGGATTCTGTTTTATAATGAGTCCAGTTCCTCAAACGTCACAAGTTAACTAATGTTTTACTCCATATTCCAAGCAATCAGAAATGGTGTATGTTTACAGGCCTAAATACAGTAATGTACAACTCACCAGGTTGGGATTTTGAAGGTTCCGGTTTGTTTCTCCAGGAAGCAAAAGCTGAATTATGACCTGTTTTACCCCAAGACGGGCCTTCATCCACAGTGGAACCTAGAACAAGTAAAACATTAAATACAAGTTACAAACACTAGTAAAAAAAATGTATTAAAGGTATTAAATGTATATTTCTAAAAAGATTTTTAATTTGTTGACAAACTTGTTTAACGGTTTTGAATTTTTGTTGTAACTTGCCAAAATCTATTTAATAGAATTCTACGATATGTTTTGTATCTGTAGATAGTCGCCTTGGTGGTCTAGTTGATAGTGTACTAGGCTTTCACCCTGAGGACCCGGGTTCGATTCCCAACCAGAGATTGGCATTTTCATGACAACTATAAATAGTAGTATAATTGCATCCCATCGTCCTCGTAGTGCATTAGCCCCCATCGTCTGCAGTACGTTAAACACACAAAATAGTCGGACGTTAAAAAAAAAAAAATCCAAATTATAATAGATTCAATAAGATCGTAAGATAAAGTATTCATGGAGTCTCATTATATGACATTTTGTGTTTCAAATTTTGAGCGTTCAATAATTTGAAAAGTCGTATTTCAAATTAGTCCTCTTAAGATATTTCATTTTTTAAGGATATTTATTACCTTCCAGTCTTCGTGTTGTGTAAAGGAGTTAGTCCACGCAATAAAATCAGTTCTGAAACCTAAAAAAATCCGCTACTTTTTAGCAGTTACAAAGTCCAGGAGATCTGGCAGCTAGCCAGATTGCATCCACGAAAAGCGGTGCGCAGTAATCAATATTTAGGCTTACGTTTATAGTGATGCTTAACTGTTTGCTAACGAACTTTGGGTATTTATATCTACCCAAATATTGTAGATTTGTAAATATTTTGCCGATAACCTTTTGTTGTCTGTTGTTTACAATTTAAGTATTTAATGTCTGCATAACTGGATAAACCCTAAATAAAGGACAACACAAACTGAATGATTGATCATTAACTGAAATTGATAAACTTAAATAATCAAATGCCTTGATTCAAGTGGGAGAACAATACATTGAGATAGTCAAAGAATTCAAATATCTTGGGGAATGGATCAGCTGGAACGCCCTAGAGAAAAAAGCTATGGAATCTAGGAGAAATACAGTTGAATTAGCCTTCCAACTTACCAAAGACACATACAAGAAGAAGTCCCTCTCCTGGAATACAAAGATAAGGCATTATCATACGGTAATTAAACCAGAAGCCTTATACACAGCTGAAACATTATCTCTCACAACCCAGGGCCCACTTGAAAGGCTGGAGATCAAAGAAAGAAAGATATTACGAAAAATCTTAGGCCTCAAATTCCGTAACAACCAATTACTCCACATCAGGAATGAAACTCTTTACCAAAAAACTGAAACACTATCAGACACAATAAGAAAAAGGAGAATTGATTTTTATGGGCACATCCTCCGAATGGACAAAAATAGACTAACCAAAAAAATATTTGCCTACTTTCACAGTAAAAGAGCCAAACCACTTTGGTTTAGAGAAACAGAGAAAGACATAACAGAACTACAAATCACTGACACTATGCTCATGGACAAAACAACCAAAACTATTGTTGTTTTGTGATTGATTTAGTGTCCCCAAAGTTGTGTAAACCACCATTTATTCCTTTAGGCATTCCACCACTTCCTCCACTGTTGATTGTCCCTGAGGAGAGATCAACAGATCCCTGTTCAGGAGATGTGAGCCACATAATTAAACCATACCAACTGTCAATATTTGCCAGACTACCAATGAATAAATACTATAAGACTGACCTTGAAAAGATTGCAAAATCTGTGTCGAGTTTACTGCAAAAGTTTAAAAAAGTAATGAGGCTTCAAGAATTCAGCACTATGAAAGAACGGGTATTAAGTTTGGAACAGATGATACTGCAGGCGATAGATACAATGACAAAAATTGCACAATCAAGCAAGAAAATCCAGACCCAGCAGATATGTTGCAAAATGGCTAACACCTTGATCAGACACCACCAGTGAGACATCCAAGAAACAAAATATCCAATCTGGGTGGACCAAACTTGATAAACTTAAATAATCAAATTCCTTCTGCTGAATGTAACATTTCATTAAAATGAAGTTAACCACGGTAGGAGCCATGGTGGGTATGCACAACAGACTACCGAGCGTGTGACGTCACTGGATCAAACTCTTCACTGCTACTATATGTAGTTTCCCGCTAAACATTTCAATGTTCTGTAAATGTAGTTGGAGATTCGGTGTATTTATTTAATCTGTAGGTGTTGTGTTTCAAATAAAAGGTGTCAACAACAATACTGCACGATAATTGAGTTTCATGTTTAAGGTTTAATAAATGTAGGAAAAGATTTAAGTATGTTTTGAATCCTAAAAATACATTATGTATTTTGTTTAGTATTGTATAATTGTGCATGCATAACAATGCCTGGTTGCGCTAGTGCCAATTGCTATAATAATGATACGAATTGTAAAGGGAAAGGAATTACATTTCATAAAATTCCTAAAGATGAAGTCCTGAGTTCATGCGTGTAAATGAGCAGATCATTTTAATTTTGATAATGTTAAAGTATGTTCACTTCATTTTAATGACGATGATTTCGAAAGGGATTTTAAATCCTAATTATTAAATACAACACCTGTGAAATCTGGTGCCATTCCACGTTTTAACATTTCCACCATTGAAAATATATGTGTTGATTCTGAACGAGTGACAAGGATTAAAAAACGTGAAAACCAAGAAACATTAAAAAAACTTATTGACGAATCCGATGGAAATCCACCAGAAAAATCACCTGTGCAATTGTAACATGTAATTCTGTAAATGAAACCCACTTTCCGTAATCAGTAATTTTAATACAAATATCATTGTAAATAATGCCTCTGTAGAAGAAATTAAATGTTTAAGAAATGAAAATTTACTTTTGAAGGAACAAATTCAACTTGCATTACAAAGAACTGGTCTCGCTTAAAAATAAAAATGTGGTTTTACAAAGCAATGTTACTAAGTTTAAGAATATTTTTTTCTGATAATCCGACGAAGAGGAGGAGCCTTATGATTTGCAAGCTAGTGAAGACGATGTGAAGTGTGATCTACAGGAGAACTCTGATCTACTGAAGATGATGGCTGGCTATATAGCGTATACAGTCAAGAAAAAAAAAATCGTCTCAACTTTTGTATACGGTCATCCAACAAACGAGTGCTATAACAATCCAAGGGCTGTCAACTTTTTCAATGTGCTATTTATTTATTTACTACCAAATTCCTATTATGTATAAAAATATATACAAAAAAGGACCTAAAAGGGGCATAAAAGCCTGTACATAGGTTGGTTCTTTGTAATTTAATTTATTGATAATTTTTTATTCCAGATGTATGTTTTTACAGTCAACCAAATAATTGTCAAGGAACATCCTCAGATATGTAATTCATAGTGTGATGTGCTTTTAACTTTCAAATAAAAAATAACTCTTGAATTTTTCAAGCTATGGACCAATAATTTACTTTAATATTATGTAATATTGTATAAAATAAAAAATTTCTGTTTTGACAATGAGCGAATTCAAAAATTAATAGCGTTAATAATGTTATACAAATGGAATTATTATTGTAATTACTTTAATACAGTTACTAAAACTAACATTATAAACTGTTTTCTACTAAACACTACGTCTGAGTTTGACCCGATGACGTGCCATAGCCGGCAAGTGTTGGGGAGGACATGCGCGTGGCCCATACCTTGTATTCTATATACCTTGAAGTTAACTACCTTTAAACGTAAATCAGAACTATTACAGGGTAAAATCCATCAGATATCATATAACTTTAACAAATTAACAACTGCTGGAGCAGAACCATTAACGGAAGTCAAGTTTAAAATAGTCATTCAGTATTACTCGACTCTCAACAAATGCAACACTGAATTTGAGCAAGCACCTGAAAACATAACTTCTTCAGATGAAAGTTACGACAATCTAGTTTACCTGAGTACATAATTCATTTACAATCGGAAATTGTTTCTCAGTTTATCCTTTAGCTCGTACATTAAATCATTCTTTGTTAATGTCCTGATTGCTGATAAGATCTTGTTAAATAGTCTTGGTAGGTTTTGATACCCTTGAAGAGTCTTTAATGTGCCAGACTCTTGAATAAATACACCAGACGTATTTAGAAACTAGAGGTCCCAGAGACCTTTCTTTCGACCACCTATAAACCTTTAATAGATCAACCCAATTTCTGCCTCATATATATATATATATATATATATATATATATATATATATATATATATATATATATATTTATTAATTTTTTTTTTTTTGGTGTTTAACGTCCGACTATTGTGCACACTTGGGCCAAGCCCTCGCCGGGAATCGAACCCGGGTCTTCGGGGTGAAAGCCTAGTATGCTATCCACTAGGCCACCGAGGCGGCTCTCTCTATATATATTTATTTACTGATTGATTGATTTGTTAATAAGCAGCATACACACTCACCTGACGGTTGCACAATGGCTGTAGGCTTCACCTGGCTCTTTACAGTTTCAACTCGTAATCCGTAACTGAGATTCAAGAAACCCTGACAAGACATCCTGTATCCACGAACCGATGAACACCTCAACTTCAAACCACCAGCAAATTCACGATCAAACAAAATATCGTACATTACGTCTATATCCTTATCGGCAACATGTATTCCTGAAATCATTACATATGTGGAAGTTAAACAAGCAATATGTTACACAATGAAAACTCTACTTAAGAATATTTTTGACCTTTGCTTTGCAGCAAGTCACTGATCCTTGCTTTTTCAGTACATTTATTATTTTTAAACATAATTACAAGTAAAAGTGACAAAGTACAGCAAAGCAACAAAAATCTAGACGAACTACGACTGGATTTTAAATTAAATTGAAAATACTGTGGTCCCTGGTTATAACAAAATATTATATACAACGCAGGTCTGTCATGGCCCTCCTTTTCACATTGATGACTTGTGTATATAAATGACTTACATGTCAAAGCGTGACATCCCTATTACTGTACTCCTTTTTGTAAAGTACATCAGTCTGAAAATTAGCATCTGAGTTATTTCAAAATTATAGTGTTTGTGTATTGCAGTTTTTTTATAAGAACAAATTTTTTTCAGTTTTAATTTAGTTTTCTAATTATTTTGTTCATTAAAAAGCGATGAATAGCTCTATGGAAAATATTGTTTCCAATGTAAAATTGGATCCTGATAGATCATTAAATATTAGACAAGTATTTGCTTTAAAATCTGTAGTGTATCAATATAATGACTTAAAAGAAAATTTGTGCAGAATCCTCGCAATACTCGCTACAAAAGTTTGATTACCGAAACAATTATTAACAATTGGTCAAAGATGTTATACATATTATGCCAAGAAATATTATAATGTTCTTCCAAATGCTTTTAAAACTTTAGAATGTGGATCTAAAACTCTAAAAAAAAATTAAAATAATGTGACCTAAGTACAAATCTTTTATAAGTGATTTTTTTTGTTAACTAATTTCATAATATAAAAATGATTTTGTTTTAAATATCTGTTAAATTTAAATTTTATAATAATAGAACTGAGAGATACAATTTTTAAAAGTATTTATATATAAGGAATTAATTTTAAGGACCAACCTATGTACGGGAATTTATGCCTCCTTCATATTTTGTATTATGTTCTATAATTTCTAAAAGAATTTCGGAAATATTACCGCTGATAACAGAAGTTGCCTCTCCATATTCAATTCTAATAATATAGACACACAGTCTAATGTCACTCTGTTATTTAACATATTACATAAACATGCCAGATTTCCTTTATTTCCGCATGAACAGTATTTCTACTGTTCATTCCATATTACTACTAACGTATGTGCGAATAACACAGTTTGGTTTAACCTATGCAGCAGTACAAGCTTATCTATAGATTGTTTTTCATCATCCATTACACCGCAGTTGGCACTATGCAAGTCTGTTTTGTTTCCAAAAATTTGCGTTATAACCGAGAGTGACTATAAGGGAAAATAATAATTTATACAGATTTTCAACAACAATTATACTTTATAATAAAATATGTAAGATAAAAGAAAATCACTGACATTACTTTTAGAAAACCTGCTTCCATCTTGCTAGCAAGACAGTGTCCACATTCTAAGGTAATATGTATAATCATAGTACACACACTAGTGGTGGGGCGGAAAACACCAAACTGTTAAAAAAAACTGCTTTTCTATAAACGACAAACAAACTGCTTTTTCAAACGGAAACAAGCAGTTTGATTTGGACTGGTTTATGATTTGTTAAACAAGGAACGAACTGTTCTATTTGAATGTTGCCGCAAGCGCTAAAACTGTTTGCCTGCTAACTGCTTTTCTTCAACCTGCTTTTATGCTTTTTCCTTTATTCCAAAGTTGCTTGTAGTGAAGTAAGAACTGTTTGGTCAGTGTCAACGTTTATCTCTATTTTCTTGCGAGTTGTAGTAACAACCTTTCACATTTTTTAAATACAGAGCCTAATTTTATTTAAACATATTTTTTATATTCATTATCAATCATCAATATTTTTTAATCAACTAAAAATATTCTAAGTCGTTTGCATTTTGGTAAATATGCAAAGGACTATTTAATTTTTAAGTAAAAAAAAAGAATGCTTCTATTAGAAATTCATTGCATTTTGTAAATATAAAATGGCATACATAATTATTACATTTTGAGAACGTAATTTAATTATTACTATACTTATAAGGATTATTTTTATCCTATCTAAATGCTTTATACCCAAAAACAATTTAAAGACATGGTGGTAATGAGAATGAAAAAGTAGTCTTAGAAAACTGAACGTATGTGCTTTATGTTTTAGCTGCTAATACAACTTTGAGTTTCAGTTTTCTAAACCTGTTTTTTCCAACTGTTTTAAAAAGCAGCTTTTTTCCTCAGCAAACAGATTGTTGATGTTTTGTAAAAATAGCAGAAACGCCCACCTCAAACACACACCACGGTAATATGAATAATCATAGTACACATACCATGGTAATATGTGTAACCACAGAAAACATACCATAATTACAAATAAAATGATTTGGCTATTTTAATAAAAAAAAGTAATTTCTGTCAAAACAACAGTATTTCACGAAAACAATACATACTTCCAGTAGAGTGCTGCTTATCCGACCTAGCCTCAAAGAACAATATTTCAAGCAATTTAAAAGATGTGTACGTGTCAGGCCTTTACACCTAATTTTCACTTACGCGCCCAGTCGATGACCTATATTCTCTTCAAAAAAAGGGAACTCATCCACCTGCTCTGTTTGTTTTCATTTCCGTCTTTTAGTATCATTTCAGATTCATGGAAGAGTTGATGCTTAAAGTGCATTCAACATGTGTGTGTGTGTGTGTAACATTTCACGTTTCTTTTATTCACTGTTTTCTAAAAGGAAAAAGGTGACTTTATCATGCGAGATGTAGCAGTAAAACGTCAAACAGTTGGTAAACAAAAACAATTACAAACTTTTTCCGTCAGGTTTGATGATTTGACATACTGCTCTTTATTACTGTAGTGAGATTCTGTGTGCTGTTTTATATTTTACTACAATATATTTAGTAATAATACTTGTAATTCAAAGTTTTTTATGTAATAAATTCAATTCAATACTTCTAAACATTTTTTAATAGTTCTCCGTGTAATCCGACTTTCCCGCTAATTTGACCCAGCCGTGCCCAGTTTAGGTCAGATTAGCGAGACTCTACTGTATTACGTGACTTGGCCAGATAATGAACTATATTTTGTAAATATCCACAGACCACCTGGGGTACAGTCAGTGCCGGCCTATGGAGAGAGGCGAAGTCAGGCGGTACCTGAGGGCGCTAGCTCTAGGTAATGGCGCCGCTGTCTAACCAGTAGGTTTTTAAATTCTAATACTATTTCTTAATAATTATATTTAAATATATGTTATTTTTACAATAATAATCATTATCATTATAATCAATAAATGATTGTCACATTTATTTTAAAAGTATATGTATACCCATTTTTATTAGATATTTTAAAAACGCATCCCTTACAAAAGTGCCACAGTAAATTTTGTCTGATCTGTCCAAAAGGCTAAGGCCGGCACTGGGTATAGTCACATATGTTTAATAATAGATCTACATAAACGGTGTCCAATCTTTGTTAGCAGTCTATTGTAGATTTTGGCAACGCGATGTGATCTTGATTGTACTTATATTTCTATTTCACTCTAGCATCACAACAAACTGACACTGCTGTGCTGACCTACAGGTCAAAGTTATCCTTGTTGAAAAACACTTTAGGAAGAAATATACATTGTAAAGTATTAACTCACCTATAATAGTGCCTTTCAGACCCAACGGTACCGTGTAACATTCCCTTACGTTGACAACTCTGTCAAATAAATAATGCACTGACGTTGGATCAGGGTACAGTTTGCCTAGTGTAACTTTAGGCTGAAATCAAAACAAATATTGACTAGAATTTTAAATTATGTACAAAATAAATTTTACTGCACCTAACGAACTTTTTAGTTTAATATCAGTTAATAGCTGACAGTTTTATTTGATTTTTGCTGATCACTATAGTCTTATATTGGATTGTTTGGCATAGCAAATAGCCAAATTTGGTAAATGTATTCGTTATTACGAATAATTTAACGAAATCCTAGCTCTAAATACTGAGTAATTAGGATTGTGGATCCTAATTACTGTTTCCACCTAACGTAATAAGCTGATCTGTTGATAACACCAGCAAAATGTGCTGCAGTAAGCTTAGTGAGCAGCAATATCACAAGACTGGTGTAATGATGTATCAGGACAAACACACCAATGTTGAATAAACGTATGCATGAAAACATCAATGTTTGTTTGCCTTCCATTAGTCAGATTATTACCTGATATAAAAGGTGTGGTTTCACTTGCATTGTAACAGTCTTGCATCTATCGTTGGTTCTTACAAACCAATCCACAGCCTTCTCAATCGCATCCACTACGTCCTCTTCTAAAACCTCAGCACCACAGGTTTGTTTCTCTGCCTTAGCTCCCGGCTGTTCTTTGAGCCAAGAAACAAGCGCAACTTGTTTATCTGATCTAAAACAAATTTTAACGCTCACAAAATACAGACAAAACGAAACAAAATTTTTTGAAACTTTTTAAGTCAGGTCTAAAATTAAATCATTTATCCTAGCCAAACAAAAAAATATCCTCACCAATTACCAGATAAATCATAAACAAAGCCCTGGTCTTGCCTCAGCTAAACAGAGAAGGGCTGTTGTCGAAGATGGTTCAGGTACTGGTTAGTTTGCTGTACCTACAAACTTACACATCTCAAGGTCGTTAAGTTGGAAAAAAAATTAAGACTCATTAAGGTTTTAGAGAATGGAAATAAGATTTTGCACAAGTTTTGTTCGCCCATTATGTTCCATAACTCATAAATGTACCAACTGGAAAAAAACAAAGCCACAATCAGGATTTTATGTCTGAACTATACATTCTTTTATCTGAACTATACATGATTTTTTATTTCAAATTTTAGATTTTCTTCACTATCTGATTTTGAGAAATTCCCAGAAATTTTAGGTCTTTCACTTCAATTATCCAAAATTTTTTTTTGCTGATAATTCCCAGACCGATTTTGTCCTCTATTCACTATGAATTAGCGTAGGACCGAATTTGATCAAAATAATTTGAGCCAAATTTGAGAAAATTCAATGTCATTAATTAATGTTTTAAACAAAAAACGGATATAAAATCTGTAAACATTACGTAATACATGCAAGGTAAAACACATTATCGATTTGTATAATTTTACTGTAATCAGTTAATTTATTTAGTTCCCAATAAAAAGACCAATTCTATCGTGGCAATCGACGGAGCTAGAGCCGCCATCTGGTATCGGTTAGACCTAACATAACCTAATCATAACCATGACCTAACCTAACCTAACCGTAACCATAACCTAACCTAATCATAACCATAACCTAACCTAACCTAGCCTAACCTAACTATAACCATAACCTAACCTTACCTAACCTAACCATATCCATTATACATAAAAATGGATAAATGCATTATGTATCAAAATCAACAATAATTATCATATTTTTTATACAACACACTATAGTGAAATACTAATAACATAAATGTAGCTTCAAACTTTAATTCTATACTTAATTTTTCAGTGTCAAATAAAATGTGAGACATACTGACGTACGTATTTTTAGGGAAGACTTCTGATAGTTGCATGGAATCACTGTTTGTGTTTCGCTCCAAATATTCAAACAGTTCGGGGAACTGTGTCATGAACTCGCGCACAAGATCCAAAGCTTTGGTTGAGTACAGCCACTGTCCATTCTCTCGCCTTGTAAACCCACATACCTACAACATGCAGTCAAAATATTAAGAGTACAATTTTTATTACAAAAAAACTTTGACAAATCGTTCGGCAAATTTGGGCAAGTATGACTTTTTATAATAATACAAAATGTAAAACTGCAGAAAATATGGGTAGTTTGAAAAAAAATCTGACAAAATGCCTCTACAAAGTAACAATTACTACTGAACGAAACTAGCAAAAAAGTGTTTTTTATCATGAAAATGATTTATTAACGAGTGTAAATGATAATAAGAACCATAGAAACTTGTTAAAAAAATACCTTAAGAATTTAACTAACGTGGTTTTGTATGAAAGTAGTATTGTTTGAAAGTTACTAACAGAGGCAAACTGCAAAATTCACAAATAACTGATGCCTTGCTTCAGATGAATACTATCTTAGTGGGTAACCTTGGCTTAATAAATCTAAGAGCCGCCTAGTTGATAGCGTACTGGGCTTTCACCCTGAGGACCTGGGTTCGATTCCTTTCATAGGCTTTGTGCTTTCATAAGCTATAAATCCTCCCATCGTCTGCATTAGCCTAAGTGTGCACAATAATTAAACATTAATATATATATATATATATATATATATATATATATATATATATATATATATATAAATAAATCTAGCATGCACTATGCATAATATTGTAAATGATAATGATGTTTACAATGTGCTATGTGTGTGTTAAAAGCTGCATAAAATCGTAACTTATTATAAATAATTTAATCTTCGTCGGGTGAAGTACTTCTTAATTGAGTAATAAAGTACTTAATAAAAAAAATATTTAAAAATCATTAATTTTATACAAATCTTGAAATATCATAAATACCGAAATTTGATTTAAGACTGATAAAAATAAATTACCTCTTCGTTTTTCTTGTTAAACTTGAGGTTAAGACCAATGTTAAGTTTGTACGAACTATCCCGAGGTGAGCGCTCTTCAATATTTCCAGTCAAAACAAATATACTGCCTGTGATACGTGAAAGCAGGTGAGATCCGATACCCAGCCTCTGTGCCACTACATTTGCTATAACAATCAATCAATATTTGACAATTAGTATTCTCCAAAATTTCAGGATTTGTAATTACAGTAAAATCTATAATTACAGTCAAATCTATAGCAACCGAAACAGCTTTTGACTGAAATGACTGTAAAATAATCAGTGTTTTAGACAAAAACAAGAAGCTGGCAATGAGTCTTCAACTGATAATTGACAAGCTTAACTGATTTTACTAATATTGGGTGTCTTTCATTTGCGATGGGGTCATATGACCAAAAGATCAAACAACCAAAAGTTCATTCAACCAAATTCTATACTAATATTTTGGCCCAATGAACTTTTGGTCATATGAACCGTGTTTTTAAGAGGCGAGATCATATGACCAAAAGATCAAACAACCAAACGTTCATTCAACCAAATTATATTTTAATATTTTGGTCGAATGAACTTTTGGTCATATGAACCATACTTTTATTATTATTTTAAACACCATCATACTACTTACCCAGTCCAACTGAATTATTTAGCATTCAAGTGTTAATTCTATAACAGTGACATTTTATACATTTATTATGTATTGGCAGATGTGAAAAATAAATGTTTACATTATTTTAAACGCAATCACACTATTTACCCAGTCCAACTTAATTATTTAGTATTCAAGTGTTAATTGTATAACAGTGATGTTTTATACGTTTATTATATATTGGTAGGTGTGAATAATAAATGTTTAAATTATTTTAAACTCTGCCATACTACTTACCCAGTCCAACTTATTTAGTATTTATTTTTCTATAACAGTGAAGTATTAATTATATATACAGTGAAAAATAAATGTTTTTATTCTCTGCCATGTATTATTTATATTGGTAGGTGTGTAATAATTGGTAGGTGTGAATAATAAATGTTTCAATTATTTTAATAACTATCATAGGCCTACTACTTACACAAGGTGAAAACAGCGTAACACAAAAATCAAATGCCGAAAAGTCGAGTTGAAAACCTGACTTCTCTCAGCACAATATGTGTGTGTGTGTGTGTGTGTGTGTGTATGTGTAAATCTGAATGTAAATTTTAGAGCATGGTCAGCTGTTAATGTTTTTTTCATGAAACTTTATATCTTCTTATTTTTAACAAAGAAGTTCAGTTAACAAGCATTTTACTACAATTTAAAAATAATCAGTGTACAAATTTTAAGAATATATTCAACTGCAAACTCTAAAACAAAATAGTGAAGATTAGGCTGGGTATGTAGTGTGATGGTGTATTTTATTATTTAGCTATTTAATATTGAAACTATAGAAGAAGAAGTCAAACAACTTGCTGCAGTTACATACTTGGGGCTGCAAGGACTGCCTCAGACATCATGTACCAAATCCACCTCCAGAAGCAACACATTAAAAAACCATAAAAATCCCATTTCCTTAATATCAGTATACCTCAATGGCAATAAACAGATATCCATTACAGAACCATATACCATACCAACTAACCCAATTCACCTTCTGGAGATAGACATAAATTTGTCTTTGGTTGAGGAAGTTAACAAGAGAGAATGCCCCCATCGCTTCTCTGACAACTGGCCATCTCCACAATAGAAGAAAGATACCCCTCCGACTAATGGTTGAGAATCTACACAGATGGATCCAAGTATGAGGACGAAAGCACCAGAGCGGGAGTGTACACACCCCATTTCTCCCTCCACTACCCGGTTGGGCTGAACAGGTCGAATTTTGATGCCGAGATGGAGGCCATATCTAAGGCTCTTCTCCTTCTGCTGAACACTTCGCATAAAAATCAAAACTGTGTAATACCGACAGATTCCAAGGCAGCAGTGCAGGCCCTATCATCATCAGCGGGCAACAATCTTAAAGAAATACATCAAATGTTACGAACACTTCAAAAATTAAGCAGAAATATAGTGTTCCAATGGATCCCTTCTCATGTAGGTGTGCCAGGAAATGAGGCTGCAGATGAGCTGGAAAAGAAAGGTTCACTCCTACCCCAACACAAACATTTGCCCAATCCAAATAAGGCAAAAGCCATGCTCAAAAGTACAATGAAGAAACAGCAGATGGAAAAAATGAAGATCATAGCAAAAGGCAAACGCTGGGAAAATATAGACAAGAGGAATGGGACGGACTGAAGGAAAAACCAAGAAGACAGTCAGTGGCACAATTCCGTCTTGACATGGGTCATGACTGCCTCGCCGCCCACTTGAAGCACATTGGAGTCTACTCCTCTGAAATGTGCCCTCTGTGCCAAGAGAAGAACTCAGATATGAACAAGGAACACCTGCTGATATGCCCTGGATTGAATGCTGATGGACCAGAGTCCGGGCTAGCCATAGGAAACAACATATTGAAACTATATATAAAAATAAAAGAACTGTTTTGTACAAAGTATTGACAATATATTCAAATGTAAACTCTAAAACATTGTAGAATGATTGCAGTGGGTATGTAGTGTGATTGCGTCTACTATTAATTTAAATATTTAGTATTGAAACTTACCTATATGCTATAATAAAAAAAGTGAATGTATAAAATACTGACAGTATATTCAACTGTAAGGCCTAAATGCTAAAACAATATAGTGACTGGTCTGGGTATGTAGTGTAATGGCATGTATTATTAATTTAAATATCAGTATTGAGACTGACCTATATGCAATAATAATAAAAAAAAAATATTTTACAAAATAACCTCCTTCAAAGTAAATACAGCCGCCTCGATGGCCTAGTGGATAGCGTACTAGGCTTTCACCCCGAGGACCCGGGTTTGATTCCCGGTAAGGGCTTGGCATTTTCATATGCTATAAATCATCTCATCGTCTGCATTAGCCCAAGTGTGCACAATAGTCGGACGTTAAAAAAAAAAATCAAAGGAAATATGAACCTCGATGTTAATAAATCTCTAAGTTTTGAACGAATGAACCTTTGGTTGTTTGATTTTTTGATCATATGAACCACAGTTAAAAACATGGTTCATATGACCAAAAGTTCATTCAACCAAAATATTTAAGTATAATTTGGTCGAATGAACTTTTGGTTGTTTGATCTTTTGGTCATATGAGCTCTTCCCCTTTATTTTTTATAATTTCTTTTAGTTTTGCTATTTTCAGGTTACGAGGCAGTTGGTGAAACATTGAGAAGGGCAATCTGAATGTGTTATTTATATAACTATAGTGGTGTTGCTACTAAAAAGTGATGTGATAAAAAAACAACACAACAAGACAGCAGATTGTTCTACTGATGTTTAAAAAAACTGACACTTATCTACATTACATACGAATATAAAATACCTATGTTATACAAAATATACAACTGTTAATCGTTTAACAATTGCGATTCCTTGGCTGGAAAAGTGGTACAACAGTGTTCATTAGTAATTTTAACATTTACTTACTAATGAACTTATTTATAAATATGTGCAAAATATATTTAACTGTAAACACTCTAAACAATTTTATGCTAAGGTGAGTTGGGTATGTAAAATTGTGTTAACTATAATTTAAGTATATATCACTAAACTAGTGGTGGGACAGAAAACACCAAACTGTTAAAAAAAACTGCTTTTCTATAAACGACAAACTGCTTTTTCAAACGGAAACAAGCAGTTTGATTTGGACTGGTTTATGATTTGTTAAACAAGGAACGGACTGTTCTATTCGAAAGTTGCCGCAAGCGCTAAACTGTTTTCCTGCTAACTGCTTTTCTTCTACTTAATTTATGCTTTTTCCCT
Source organism: Callitettix versicolor (assembly GCA_022606455.1). NCBI lineage: Eukaryota > Metazoa > Arthropoda > Insecta > Hemiptera > Cercopidae > Callitettix > Callitettix versicolor. The sequence continues at coordinate 110,298,277 of CM040186.1, read as the reverse complement.
TTATTTCAAAGCTGCTTGTTGCTTGTAGTGAAGTAAGAACTGTTTGGTCAATGACAACATTTATCTATATTTTGTTGCGAGTTGTAGTAACAACCTCTCACATTTTGTAGATACAGAGCCTAATTTTATTTAAACACATTTTTTATATTCATTATCAATCATCAATATTTTTTAATTAACTAAAAATATTCTAAATCGTTTGCATTTTGGTAAATATGCAAAGGACTATTTAATTTTTAAGTAAAAAAAAGAATGCCTCTATTAGAAATTCATTACATTTTGTACATAAAATGGCTTACATAATTATTACGTTTTGAGAACGTAATTTAATTATTACTACACTTATAAGGATTATTTTTATCCTTTCTAAATGCTTTATATCCAAAAACAATTTAAGGACATGGTGGTAATGGGAATGAAAAAGTAGTCTTAGAAAACTGAACGTATGTGCTTTATGTTTTAGCTGCTAATACAACTTTGAGTTTCAGTTTTCTAAACCTTTTTTTCCCCAACTGTTTTAAAAAGCAGCTTTTTTCTCAACAAACAGTTTGTTGACATTTTGTAAAAATAGCAGAAACGCCCACCTCTACACTAAACTTACTTATATACACAATTGAAAAAAACATATAAAACTAATGTCAGGAGCAGGTTTTGAACTCACATCCCCTAGTTTTAGAAGCAAAAATCATAGCACCAAGCTAGAATGCACTAGAAACTAACACCTTACTTCACTTCAATAATAGTAATTATATTAATAAGGAGAGCCTCATGATTTTTTACCTATTTTTTTTGTTTTTATTATATATGAAAAATACTAAGGTCTGTTTATAAAAGTTTTCACTTTAAAAACGTAGCTGAGAAAAAATGTTTTTAAAAATATTGTCACTGCTGGCACTTCGTACTTTGTTACCTGGCATGTAACGCATCCTCAGCTGATGCAACGATTTGCGTACAACATTTAAATCTGGCTCCGAAGTTACAGACACATTCAACTTGACACGTCCATTCTTGGTACTCTCCATAATCTGAAATGTAAAATTTCCCAATTTCGACAATCATTTGGTTAACCAATTTTCATTTTGAAAAACTCATTTAATTGACAGCGTAAAATAAGTCAACAGAGAAAAGAATCAAACAAAATTTGAAAAACTCTGAAACAGAAGACGTAAGACAAGCTTAAGGAAATTGTCTATCAATAAATTTTATATTATTTGTTGTAATAAAACCAAAATTGTTTTGTGTTATGTGTCAATAAATATTAGTTAAGAGGTGCAAAAAAAAGTACAATAATTGAGATCGGATCCATCTCGACACTTTTAAATTTTTGATAATATAGTCATCACTCGATAATTCGTACCTCTATATAATTCATAAAACTTTAATAATTTGTACTCTGCCCCAACTTTCATCTCTAAGGTAGATTTTTGTTTACACTGTGTTGGCACAATATGTTAATCTGTTGGATCATAAATCTGTACTGCAATCAATGTTTCAATTCACTCATTTCAAATGCATTTACTTACTGATAAAATACAGCACATCTGTCATTATGAAATGGAAAACAAAGTCTTAAGAATGTCACGTGTCAGCGCCAAAGAGCTGGTACACCAATGAACTGTATTGTTAAACCGAAACAACATTGTACTTGGCCACACAGACTAAATGGAATGAGGCAGTAAATGTTCAGCTAATAAATGATAATACAGGCCTATTTATTGGAAAAGTGTCAGGTGTCAGTCAGTTGTTATAGAAACTGTTCAAGTGCAATATCTTCGTCAAATTATGTCTCATGGACAAAAAATATATGTATGTACTGTAAATTGTTGTTACACTTAACTTTTCAAATTTTTTTAATCAACCTCCAGATTTTGAACTCTATTTTGCTACCCTCATTTGAACCTTTTCCCTCGATACCGAACCAGAAAATTATAGTTGAAATTGTTATACAGAAAATGTGCACAATTTTAGCATTAAATTAAAAAAAATTAACACTTATTATAAAGGTCAAACACTTATTATTATTATGGGATAAAAAGTCAACAACTATCTATATGCAATAATAAAAAAAATTGTTTTACAAAATATTCTCCGAAGGAAATATGAACCTCGATGTTAATAAATCTCTAAGTTATTACACATTTTTGCTCGAATGAACTTTTGGTTGTTTGATTTTTGGTTATATGAACCACTCTGTTAAAAACATGGTTCATATGACCAATAGTTCGTTCAATCAAAATATTTAGGTGAATTTGATCGAATGAACTATCTTGTTGTTTAATCTTTTGGTCGTATGAGCTCTTCCCAAATTAAACACACAGTAAAAAAATTGATACATACTAAATAAAATTAGGTATCATGACAGAAAAGGGAGGATAGTAGTGGGCGTTCTGAGAAAAGATAACTAAGAAATATAGTGTTAAGTTACTGCCCTACAAAAACCAAACACCCATAAATTAAAGGCTTGTTTGTGTACACTTAGTACAATGTTTATTTCTGTAGCACAGCAAAATGTTATCTTTATATTTACAGATATGCTTAAAAATAATTTAACAAAATGATAACACTCTTATAATATGTGCAGACCTTTATCTGAAACCTAAACTGTAATGCTGGTCATTTTTCATTCTGAGAATTAGACCTTTGTCCCATATGATTGTTGTCAAAGTCGACCATAAGCCTGGATATCACTATACTTTAGTGCCTCAACAGCAACTGTGATATCATCTAGCAAGCTTCACAGGCCATCCGCATCTACAAGAACTGCATCTCAAGAGCTCATATGATTCTGTCTGGTCGTCCAAATTTAACATTAGAATTATTAAACAAATCAATTTTTAATTTTGGTGAAATATCAGGTCACACAGACTAACTTACTATATGACTTAATATTTCATCCGCTATTAATAATAATCATAACCCATTATTTAACTTAACAATTACATTATCGAACTTAAAAAAACCTGCTTACCTCTCCCATTGCGCCATAATAAGGCTTTCCTAACATAAAGCAGACTGATCCGACTGGGAATACTTCTTCTAATGTTCTGTGTTGAACAAAAATATAATCCTGAACTGCAATGTCCCTCACTGTGGTCTGAAGGGCATATGCAGCTGGAAGTTTACACCACTGTTAAAAAAAAAATAAATAATTACTGTATTCCAAACATGTACAGTTTGTTTTACAACATACAAGGTGTGTTCAGAAAGTAATGAGAATTTTAATTTTTATAAAATATTTATTTACATGTAGTGACCAATGCTAAGCGGGTAATGACCACCTATTCTCTACGACTTGCACGTATTGAAGACACCCAAGGATCGAACAGTATTTTTAATTACCCTCAATTTGTTACTGCTTGTAGCTGCCCATTCATTTTCCCACTGTAGAAGAATTAAATGTTTTATGTGACAAAGGAAGTCAGACAAGATTACACGTTGAGTGCATGGCGGCAGAAAAGTTGCTTCCTTTGCCGCAATTGTCCAAGATATTATCACAATCAATTTTCATACTAAATTTAAATCAAAATGGACCAGTACTGTGAATGTGAGAGTGCTAGCATCCCTCACACACATACATGTACAGTGATACCTGGACAACGGTATAATTCACGGAATGAAAAACGACTCACATAACAGTTTAGGTTTTGGATAAAGGGCTGAACATATTATAAGTGTGTTTTTGTTTTGTTAAATTATTTCTAAGCACATGTGTAAATATAGAGATAACATTTTGCTGTGCAATAGAAATAAAAATTTTGCTGAGTTAACACAATAATGCATTTGACTGAAGGGTGTTTGGTTTTTGCATGGCAATAACTTACACAACATTTCTAAGTTATGTTCTCAGTACGCCCACTCTTATTCCCCTTTCTGACATTCTATCTAATTTTCTTTTGCATGTCATCAACTTTTTTACTGTGTGTTTAACTGCCTGTTTAAAAATTTAAACAGTTATAATATTATTATGTTACATACTTTTGATTTTTAATTTAACAAAACATAAAATATCTTTGTGTGCGAGTTTCAAATTGTTTAAATCCTGTTTTCAATTTTTGTTGTGAATATTAATTCAATGGGTCCTAAAAGAAGTGCCTGTGGTAGTGAAAGTAAAAGACAAACTTTGAATATTGAACAAAAAAAAAAGCTACAGTATGAACTTCACTGATTTGTCCTGTAAGTAATTATTAGTGGTGCAGCAGAAAACACCCAACTGTTTTTCAAACGGAAACAAGCAGTTTGATTTGGACTAGTATATGATTTGTTAAACAAGGAACGGACTGTTCTATTCGAACGTTTCCGCAAGAGCTTAACTGTTTTCCTGCTAACTGCTTTTCTTCTACCTGCTTTTATGCTTTTTCCCTTTATTTCAAAGTTGCTTGTTGCTTGTAGTGAAGTAAAAACTGTTTGGTCAATGTCAACGTTTATCTCTATTTTGTTGCAAGTTGTAGCAACAACCTCTCACATTTTGTAAATACAGAGCCTAATTTTATTTTTTAAACATATTTTTTATATTTGTTATCAATCATCAATATTTTTTAATCAACTAAAAATATTCTAAAACTTACACTTACAACACTACACTTGCGACTAACACTTTACATGCACACTTACATTTAGGACAGCGATAATAGCCTCAATGTGCTTTTCGCCTTAAAATAACAACAAAAAAAAAACTATTGTAAACGCTGATTCGCACAGCAGTCTGCTCAAATAACATTCTTAGTTCTGGAACGAATTAAGACCGTTCTATATGCAATAATAAAAAATAAAAGTGTGCTTAAAATTGTTTTACAAAAATATTCTGGATCATTGCGAAGGAAATATGAACCTCGATGTTAATAAATCTCTAAGTTATTACACATTTTTGGTCGAATGAACTTTTGGTTGTTTGATTTTTTGGTCATATGAACCACTCTGTTAAAAACATGGTTCATATGACCAATAGTTCGTTCAATCAAAATATTTAAGTGTAATTTGGTCGAATGAACGATCTTGTTGTTTAATCTTTTGGTCGTATGAGCTCTTCCAAAATTAAACACACAGTAAAAGAGTTGATACACACTAAATAAAATTAGGTACCATGACAGAAAAGGGAGGATAGTAGTGGGCATTCTGAGAAAAGATAACTAAGAAATATAGTGTTAAGTTACTGCCCTACAAAAACCAAACACCCATAAATTAAAGGCTTGTTTGTATATACTTAGCACAATGTTTATTTCTGTAGCACAGCAAAATGTTATCTTTATATTTACAGATATGCTTAGAAATAATTTAACAAAATGATAACACTTATAATATGTGCAGACCTTTATCTGAAACCTAAACTGTTATGCGGATCATTTTTCATTCTGAGAATTAGACTGTTGTTCCATATGATTGTTGTCAAAGTCGACCATAAGCCTGGATATCACTATACTTTAGTGCCTCAACAGCAACTGTGATATCATCTAGCAAGCTTCACAGGCCATCCTACAAGACTCTGCATCAAGAACTGCATCTCAAGAGCTCATATGATTCTGTCTGGTCGTCCAAAATTTAACATTAGAATTATTAAACAAATCAATTTTTTTAATTTTGGTGAAATATCGGGTTCACACAGACTGACTTACTGTATGACTTAATATTTCATCCGCTATTAATAATAATCATAACCCATTATTTAACTTAACAATTACATTATCAAACTTAAAAAAACTGCTTACCTCTCCCATTGCGCCATAATAAGGCTTTCCTAACATAAAGCAGACTGATCCGACTGGGAATACTTCTTCTAATGTTCTGTGTTGAACAAAAATATAATCCTGAACTGCAATGTCTCTCACTGTGGTCTGAAGGGCATATGCAGCTGGAAGTTTACACCACTGTTAAAAAAAAAATAAATAATTACTGTATTCCAAACATGTACAGTTTGTTTTTACAACATACAAGGTGTGTTCAGAAAGTAATGAGAATTTTAATTTTTTGAACAAAATATTTATTTATTCTTCTACATTGATGTTGTCGCCTTGAAAATAGTCCCCATTGGAGATTATGCACTTGTGCCAGCGCTTTTTCCAATCCTCGAAACACATCTCAAACTCGATCTTTGACATAGCCTTTAGTTCTTTCAGCGATCTGCTTTTAATGTCATCTATGGCTGTAAAATGACTGCCCTTTAAAGTTCTCTTTATTTTTGGAAAAAGGAAAGTCACACAGAACCATGTCTGGCGAATATGGAGGCTGGGGCATCGTTACAGTACTGTTTTTGGCCAAAAATTCACGAACAAGCAATGAAGTGTGAGCTGGTGCATTATCGTGGTGCAAAAGCCATGAATTGTTTTTCCACAGATCCGGGCGTTTTTTTCGGATTGCTTCACGCAAACGGCGTTGAACTTGTACATAGTACTTCTTATTGACTGTTTCACCTGGTGGTAGGAATTCATGATGCACTATACCATTAATATCGAAGAACACAGTGAGCATAACCTTCACGTTTGACCGCACTTGTCGAGCCAGAATGCCCCCACTGGGATGATTGAGCCTTAGTTTCGACATCATGTCCTTAAACCCATGTTTCGTCACCTATTATAATACATTTCAGTAATTCTGCATCGTCATTGACTTTATTTAGTGACTCCTGAGCAACTTCCATTCGCCGCTGTCTTTGTTCAAAATTCAACAATTTTAGAACGAATTTTGCTGCCATGCGTTTCATACACAAAACATTGGAAACAATGTCATGACATGATCCAATCGATATGCCAACATCATCAGCGACCTCTCTAATTGTGATTTGGTGATTCTTCTAATTGTGATTCATAACAATTTCTTTCAATTTTTCCATGTTTTCATCAGTTGTTGATGTGCTTGGGCGTCCAGGGTGTTCGTCATCTTCAACGCCTTCACAACCTTCTTGGAAAAACTTATACCACTCGTAAACTCTTGCTTTACTCATAGCAGACTCTCCATGGGCCTTTGTTAACATTTCACACACTTTGTTACACTTTATTCCATTTTTTATGCAAAATTTGATACACATTCTTTGATCCATTTCTTTTAACAAACGAAAATCGCCGAGCTCATAAAAAACGTCTAACCTCATTGGCTGTCACAGACAAAGTCAACAATGAAAACAGCTGAAAGTATTATCATACTTCAAGGGCATGTATACCAACATAATAAAAAAAATGTTTGACAATCAGACTCTCCAAGCCAGCGAAATTTAAAAATTCTCATTACTTTCTGAACACACCTTGTATATGCCTTAGTAATAATCTGTAATATTTCAGAACATAGTTCAGATATAAAAGTGTACACATCTGAAAGTTACAAAATTTTCTGATAATCTTTACAACAATTTTTCTCAAGAAACTCGAAATCAGTACATAATCTAGAAAAATTATAACGTTTTTTTTCCAAAATCAATTTTAGTGAAATTCTTAGTTTTAGACCAAAAGAAGAGACAGTTACAAAAAATTACGTATAACCTTTAAAACATTTTCTTTTTAACTTATACAGTAATTTCAAATGAACGCTAAACAATCCTTGTAACACATAACAAAATTTCTCTCGAAATCAAAACTCTAACCTAACCTACTCCAAAATTAATATAAATTTTAAACTAAAAAAAAATAACGTTACCTGAGACACAATAAAACCTATTCATTTACTAAGAAACTTTTAACACGCTCACCTGTTTTTCGAACATTATTTTGCCAGTTTGCGAGAATATGTATTTCCTGCCTTCCAAGCTGCAACAGTACACCAAAATCTCGGACTTGCCTATATCAACTCCCATTCTGTTCAAATACCTGTCAACATTGTTAAAAATACACTGTATTTTTGTTTAATAAATAACTTAACGGAGAAACAGTAAAATATTACAAAACACTTTTAATTTTACGTGTTACGACATTGCGCACTACAACAATAGTAAAGTAATAATAGGACTACTTTGGAACATTTAAAAACGGGAAATAAGTTCAAACTCTATTGTTTTTTTTTCAAACCCTAAAAATACAATAGGTTATAAAACAAGAAACTTATTGGACATGTTTCTTCGTACAGTCATATTTTACAACAAATAACAGATACTACTGATTGTAAAATTACCATGAACTATGCAAGGGCAGGCAGTTATAGTGTATGTGTAAGCACACTCATTATACACTGACTGACGTAAGATAGATACATACTGACTGCATTACAGCAAAAACTCAATGATTTCATGGTTTTACCACCAAAATTATATTTTTTTCTAAAACCTTGTTCCATAAATACTGGCAATTTGCATAACTGGTGCAAGATTGTATTAGAAAATTGTAAGTGGAAAATGAACTATTAGAGCAGTAATTATAAGATCCTCTAATTAATTTAATTCCAACAACAAAATTTATTTTTTCATAGAAACAGTCATAGAAAAATAAAATAATACAGTACAGATCTGATCTTATTTTCCACTTTCTTCTTATACTGCATACATTTTAAAACAATATCCTGTCTGATACCATTCTTCTACAGTAGAGCATGGTTGTTGTTTAAGAGGCCGCCTCGGTGGCCTAGTTGATAGCGTACTGGGCTTTCACCCCGAGGACTCGGGTTCGATTCCCGGCCAGGGCTTGGCATTTTCATACGCTATCAAGTGTGAACAATAGTCGGACATTTAAAAAAAAAAAATTGAGAGTAGTTAACATTAGTTTTTCTTCAGCACATCAGATTTACGGAAGTGTTTTTATTTTGGAACATCTGTGTAGCATGTTTCAACAAAGTTGTTCTCCTGAAAAAATATATGTAGCTAGGAACCTCTTGTATGAGTATAAACATTTTTGTTTTCAAACTTATTATTCTCTGCGGAACAAAGTTATTATTAAGAACTTAACTATTCCTAGATAGCTTATCATTCTCTCTCTTCTTCTTTTACTTTCAAAACTTCTCTCTCAGCCAGCTTTTTTTTTTTGTCACGATGAAAGCGGATATTACCACTAAACAATTGAGCATTTAGGCTTTTTGATCCAGTTTAATTCTACGCCCTTTGTGAGTCTTAGAACGTGTTTCGCTAGGTTCCCAACTTCAGTACGGCCAAAGATCATATCTATTCCACTCCAGTGCTTTGCACTTCAGATGCGGATGTTCTGTGGTACAGTAGACACTCGATAATCCGACACATATGGAACCAGGACCCTGTCAGATTATCATTACAAAAATGCTAAATAACCTCTCAGGAAAGGGTAAAAACGAGATAAAAACGGTTTTAATGGATTACAAACAACAAACCATTTTAAGACACACGTTTATTTGTTGCATTATAGGATTGGTTGTGACAGTTTTCACAAATTATTCAATCTTATCTTTATTTTTCAAAATATCATAAACAATCGGTCGTGTAATATTGTAAATGCTACTTAAAACCGCCGGAGATTCTTCTCGCTCATGTCTCTGAATAACTGTCCACTTTTCAGCTGCAGTTAAAGTTACATGCTTTCGTTTATTAGTCGACTGAGGGTCCATTGTAAACCAGGATACAGTTCACACAATCAGTACATTACATAAAATTAATGCATAGAAAAACTGGAATTAAATGTACAAGACAGAATAAAGCATATAACACTCCTTTCAATAACTGTAAAAACAACTGATTTGGGTTCAAGTTTTGACAGGAAAGATGAGTCATTCCCCCACCCAGCCATGAATATGGTCGCGCTTTCTCTTGCACTCACGAGAGATATTGCTACCAAGGCGTTGTCGGATTATAGAACGTGTCGGACCAAAGAATGTCGGACTATCGAGAGTCTACTGTATTTCAGTGTGCTGGATGCACAATCTACAATTCAAGTGTCCTTGATATAAGCCCACAGTATTTAAATGCTTCTTGAATGCTCAATGTCCTGTAATGAAGCTCAAGATTTTCTTCTTATCTATATCACAATGTAACATCATTCATGTCAACACTTATTTCATTAAATCAGCAACACTTTAAGCAGTGTGTATTCCAGGCTATCTTGTTGCACACAGTACATGCACTTGTCTTTCTTTTTCCAGTCTCGTTCCACAAAAACCCCATGTCCAGTTACAAACTGTAGAATAGGTTTCAAATGTAAAGGAACACCGATGGCCTTGAAATTTTTCGGTTAGTCCATTGCAGTGAGTTAATTTGTTGGTATGTAATAGAATCGCCCGTCACAGGGGTGTTAGTATACAGCGTTAACTGAACATTCAAACTCTTATTAGTAGAACTCTATACTTTTTACTGTCGAGTGTATGTTTTGTATTTGTGTGTGTATAGTATTAACAGTGTGTAATATTATATGTATATTATAAAAGCTAGCGACTTGTGAAAAATGACAGATAAAAGTAAATTAGGCAAAAAAGGCCAGATATTGCATAGACTTAGTAAGGAAATAATAAACAAATGTAATAATTTTTTTTGAAAGGGAAGCAAGAGAAGGGATTCAGATACCACTAAATAGAATAAAGGAACATGTAATAGAAGCTACCAGAATTTCAAAAAATAGTTTTTAAAAAAAGAGGGCACTGCTATCGCTTCTGGTGTTTGAACATCGTTTGACACTCCACATAAAAAAAAAGGATAAAGACAAAGACTAAAACATCTGTAGACGATTTTGATATTTGTACTTAAAAAGGACTGTAAACAATTTTTTTATTACTAGGAAAGAACTTTCCACACTTAATAAAATTTAGAATAACTTAAAATATACAGGTTTCAATTTTGATGGTTCAACAAGCACTTTAAGACGAATTTTACAAAGAATTTGTTTAAAATGGAACAAGATGGAAGACAGTAGACAAGTCTTTTTAGAATCAATAAGCATCCGACAATTACATATTGCATACCTTTATAAAATTTCACTATACCGTTCCCAAAACAGACCAATGGTATATTTAGATGAAACCTACATCCATTCCACAAAAATAACCTTCCACAATGATGTTAACGTTCAAAGGGCTAGAGCAGCTAACATGATCTTTCCAGGCAGAGTAGTAATGCCCTGCCAGCGAAGGCAAACCAAAACGGCTAATAGAAAAAGCTACAATCGACAGTGGTTGATGACATCACTGTCCCTTTACATCTGAAACCTACTCTATCATGTAAAATTTTCTTAAGACTAAGTTTACAAGTCATGTAATATGGTCATAGTTCAGGTATTTCTAAGATTTCAGGGTTGTCAGTTTAACTGGTGTGACAAAACATTTAACAACGGTTGTTGATAACAAAACTTTGCATCAGAAAGGGAAGTTTCTCAAAGTTTTAATACATTTTTACCGTATGTTTTCCCATTATGTTTGCTAAACCCAAGTTTGTGGTCGCTGCTTATAGCTTCATTTGCAAATTTTCATACAGAAATTCAAACTTGGCACAAAAATTGGTTTTCGTAATGGATTGGACAAGTTTGTTATACATGAAAACCTTTGAAAACCTTAAAAAAGTTATAACTTTTCTACCTTAGGTTTTAAACGCTGTTAAAATCTACTAAAATCAGCATTTTCATTTTTCTTTGAAAATATCTGATGGCAGAAAGGCATTCTAATCTATGCAGCTTTTCAATATTGTTCATGACAGTGAAATCAGATTTTAAAGTAGTTCTTAATTTTATAAGGTTCATTTTTATAAAAAATATTCATATATTGAATTTATATATATTCATATATTTGTGGTACAGTGATTTTTTTTTTTTTTTTGGTGTTTAACGTTTGACTATTGTGCACACTTGGGCTAATGCAGACGATGGGATGATGTATAGCGTATGAAAATGCCAAGCCCTCGCCAGGAATCGAACCCGGGTCCTCGGGGTGAAAGCCTAGTACGCTATCCACTAGACCACCGAGGCGGCTGTGGTACAGTGATACCTTGATATGCGAGTGCCCTAATATACGAGTGTTTTGAGATTCAAGCCGCCGAGCGAGCGATATTTTGCTTTGAGATGAGAGCAAGATTTGAGATACGAGGAATCGCACACTACACCGCTGCACACGACCCCAACATGTGGGGCGCATGTTGGTGTCGTGAGCAGCGTCTAACAGTTTCTCCGACCTCAGACTAGATCTCAGTCTTTGTGCGCATGTTCTGGAAGGACCACTTTAACATCATGATATGCCTAATAATTATTGATCAGGTCTGGCTGAGTGTTACAACGAGGACCTTAACCTCCGCATGGAAGAAGCTGTGGCCTGAGACTGTAGCTGAAAGAGCCTTCTAAGGATTGGAACCCGAAGTGTCTGTGGTAGAGGAGATTGTTTCTCTAGGAAAATCTATGGGTCAGAAGGTGGATGAGAGAGATGTGAATGAACTCGTCGAGGAACAATCTCAGGAGCTGACAACCGAGGAGTTACACATGCGCAGCAGCATACGGTGGTTCAATGAAAAATTAGTTTTGAAGAGAAGCCAGAGATGGAGGAGATTATCTCTACAAGATATATAAAGGAGATCGTGGGAATGTGGGAAAAAGTTGTAGAGTTCGTGGATAAAAATCACTCCGAAAAAGTTACAACTGGTAGTGCATCGGAGTTGTTCAACGAAACTTGCCTAACTCGTTTCCGCAATATCCTGAAAGAGAGGAAGCAACAAACCTCCTTGGACAGTTTTTTTAAATTATCTGCAGGTGAAAATGAGTAAAGCGTGACGAAAAAAGCGAAGACCTATGACGAAAATTAAGCGCTTCCGTAAGCACTTCACTTTTTCTTTTATTATGTTTTTATAGAATATGTATTTGTTATTTATAAATAAATGTTTCTTCTTGTAAATACATTTTTCTTATTCAAAAACCCTTAACAAAAACAACTGAGGTGGTGTTTTGGGAGCTGGAACGGATTAATGGCATTTCAATTAATTTCAATGGGGAAAACTGCTTTGAGATACGAGCAATTTGACATACGAGCAAGGTTACGGAACGAATTAAACTCGTATGTCGAGGTACCACTGTATATTTAAAATATTTGCTTCCATTACATTATCAAGATAGCTGTGCTATAATATTTTCATCTTCTTTGGCATGAAATTAATAAACAATTATCACTTCTATGGTTTTAATTGTGAAGCTCACTCATAGAATTCACGGCTCCTCTGTGTGTAAGGTATATACAGAGATGCTTCCTATTAATTACACATTTCCTATCAAATTTTCTTCTGTACTGATATTTTCGTTTAAGTGATGTTTTCAATATTTGCAAAACTGGTTTTTTATGCCACAGCGGGACGGCTATGTAGAATGATTATTATTTCTACACCAAAGTACAATTTTCTATTTGTCTATAAGTATTTAAGGAAAACATGTGTTAACAATTAAAAGAACGAATATAAAATTTTTAAAAACTTGATTTAATAACAACTCTCTGCACCTGTCTTCAATGCCTTGTTTACTGAGATCCCATTGTGATTTTACAGCAGATGAAGCATCTTCGGCGCACAACTTGTTTCCTGAATCAAGGTGATAACGTTTCTCTTGATTTGCTACTGCGACGACTCTAAACAGTTAAAAAATCATACTTTTAAGGTAACACTATAAGTAAAACACTATTTTTTTACAAGATAAATTTCTATTTTCAAAAAATTATTAATATTAAAGAACACATAATTTTTAATTACTTTTATTTAAATTTTTTTAAAGTTATTAGTTATTATAGAAAAATAATACCCAAAGGACAATAAAATAAACCTGAAACGTAGGTTAGGATATATCCTGAAAGCAAAAATATATAAAAGGTGGAATAAAGAGAACTTTAAAAACGTTTTAGTTGTTTATTAATTATTCAAAAACAATACCAAAACTGGAATAAACTAAAATCGAAATATATGTTATGATATATCCTGCAAGCAAAAACATGTAAAAGGTGAAGAAAAAAACCACATCAGGTCAGCAAAAAAGAACTTGGATTACTTTTTGATTACTTCCGTTTAATAAAAAGTTGACAGTTGTTTACTAGTTATTAAAAATATAATACCAAAATGACAGTAAAATAAACCTGAAACGTAGGTTAGGATATATCCTGAAAGCAAAAATATATAAAAGGTGGAATAAAGAGAACTTTAAAAACGTCTTAGTTGTTTATTAATTATTCAAAAACAATACCAAAACTGCAATAAACTAAAATCGAAATATATGTTATGATATATCCTGAAAGCAAAAACATGTAAAAGATGAAGAAAAAAAAACACATCAGATCAGCAAAAAAGAACTTAGATTACTTTTTGATGACTTCCGTTTAATAAAAAGTTGACAGTTGTTTACTAGTTATTAAAAAAATAATACCAAAATGACAGTAAAATAAACCTGAAACGTAGGTTAGGATATATCCTGAAAGCAAAAATATATAAAAGGTGGAATAAAGAGAACTTTAAAAACGTTTTAGTTGTTTATTAATTATTCAAAAACAATACCAAAACTGCAATAAACTAAAATCGAAATATATGTTATATCCTGAAAGCAAAAACATGTAAAAGATGAAGGAAAAAAATACATCAGATCAGCAAAAAAGAACTTAGATTACTTTTTGATGACTTCCGTTTAATAAAAAGTTGACAGTTGTTTACTAGTTATTAAAAATATAATACCAAAATAACAGTAAAATAAACCTGAAACGTAGGTTAGGATATATCCTGAAAACAAAAATATATAAAAGGTGGAATAAAGAGAACTTTAAAAACATCTTAGTTGTTTATTAATTATTCAAAAACAATACCAAAACTGCAATAAACTAAAATCGAAATATATGTTATGATATATCCTGAAAGCAAAAACATGAAAAAAGTGAAGAAAAAAACACATCAGATCAGCAAAAAAGAACTTAGATTACTTTTTGATGACTTCCGTTTAATAAAAAGTTGACAGTTGTTTATTAGTTATTAAAAAAAGTAATACCAAAATGACAGTAAAATAAACTGAAACGTAGGTTATTAAACGTATATAAACTTGAAACAAAAAGAATGCACAGAATTAATTTTAATGTAAACAAATGCATTTTGAACTTATGAGAAACTCAATTATACCAAAACAATCAATAAAATTGTACAATCCATGTTTTGACAATCCTACTCTATTACATCATTTTAAAAAAATTATGTTAAAAAGATGGCGTCCTTCTTTGTGTACACACTAAAAATCTATCTTAAAAGTTATTCACAACACTTGTAAAAGTTTCCTTGGAAATAGCGATGTTTCCGTGATGGAGAGCAACTTTTAGCTAGTTTATTGTTCGAAATTTATGATCATAAACCTTTAATGTAATCCCACAAGAGAAAGTCGCAAACAAACAGATCTGGTGAGCGTGCATGCCAGCTGACATGACCAAAACATAAGATACATGTTGCAAAAGAAATATTTTCCAAACAACTGCTATGGAGCTGTGTGGGCTGTCACTCCATCTTGTTGAAACCACATTTCTGCCATGTTGATGAAAGCTCAAATTTCGAACTAAAAAACGTGTGTAGAATACTAACACAGCGAACTCACTGTCACTAAACAGACTGTTGAATTCTGTCAGCATTTAGTTTGTGGATTATCAGTCGACATTTTTATTCCTAACTGATCCAGTTGTTTGAAAATAATTAATCAGCTGCAATATAGTGTTGCGATCAGGTATCGACCCACTATGTAAATAGTAAGGCTATGTGGACAGTGACAAAAGATTCATTACTCTTGAAAAGCTATTCAACAGCGAAAACGTGATGTCCTATACTTCTCTCGTCATTGCTACTGAAACTGGACACTGTAACCTACAAACCGCAGCATTCGAAGGTCATCAACCTTCACTGTTAACTATGGAACATATCTCCATGCAATCTTTTTGTAGCAACATGAATATCCCATTAAGAAAGGAGAATTTAACGGTATTTTCCTATGTATTATCCACTTAAAAGCAAAAGGAGACATACGATTTCACTTCTGAAAGATAAATCGTGCATAAACATTGTAAACAAACCAATACACTCCAATTTCTCTCAAAAATCTGGTTGTGAAGTTATCGAAAAAAACTCGTTAAATCTGCTAATTCTCGAAATCAGATTTTGGTCATGCAACTGTTCAGTGTACAAAAAATGGTACAGCCATTGGGACTGTCGGCAGAAGCGTTAGCTTCTTAAATATATATATAACATCTCGAGAATAAAACAAAAATAAAATCAAACACACGTGTTATCACTGAATATAAACCGTATACCATTGAACTGTTGCTGCTGGCAATATACACAATGTACACATTATTACATGTGTGTGCGACGAGAGAGAAGAAAAACAGGAGAGAAAGAGAGAGAAAAGAAAGAGATAGAGAAAAGCATGCACGTTGTATGCACATACAGGCATAAAACATACATACACGCAACCAACTCAGGTCGGAACCGGCAGATGAAAGAAAGAAGAGCTGAGAACTGGAGGGGGTCTGTGTAATACTTCTCCTACATGCGTTACTTACGCTTCGTAAGCCTACTCGATGAAACTGAATCACTCCATGGTGACAAATACAAAGTGCACATCGCGGTATAAGAAGGTAACACTTCAACAAACGTTTAAAAAAATTATATATATATATAATTTAAACTCCCAACAACGAGACTTGCCAACAGAATCCTTAAGTATATACAAGGTGTCAAATCAACAACGTCGTGGATCGCACAAGTCAGAATAGACCTACATGACGCAGGAATAGACTCAACAGATGTTGAAGACAGACACGCATACAGGAGAAAGATGCTCGGTTGGAAGGTCCCAGAGAATGAAATCCCAAAGAGAGCAGGAGTAAAATGGACGGAGGAGCAGAAGAGGATCCATGGGGACAGGATGAGGGAGGTGTGGAGGATTAGAAGGAACAAGACATGAGTCGGAGTGCTTTGCGTGATCCAACAGGGTCTATGCGCAGATAATAATAATAATAATAATAAATATAATTTTAAAAAATAAGGAAAATAATCATTATAGTTTATAAAATTCCTTACTTTGCTTCAACAAGATGAGGCCAGTTGACATATATAGTTTTTCCAACCAGCTGATTTGCCACTTCACTCACGTCTGGATGACCTTGTGGTGTGACCTTTAATATCATATTATCTCCTCTGCTTGGCTGTTCAAATACTTTTACTTTATTTTTACATAATTCTGCCTGTAATCAATTCAATTAATTCTGAGTACTAAATACGAAGTATTTCATTTATAACCATTAGAAATAAGCACTGTTAATAATTTTAGAACTAATAACATCTGCTAGTAATGGTGTAACTACACATTCAAGTAACTCGATTCTATTTGTTTGAAGGTGTGTTTATACTAGTTAGTTATTTGACTAATGTAAACCTCAACAGAGGATTCAAGATTGTTACACACACACACACACACACACACACACACACACACACACACACACACACGCACACACACACATAAATCCTGAACCTGTGCACCAAGATCCTCTTGGTGGATCAGGAAATAATGGCACAAATCCAGAATTTAAAGTATAAGGAAGACTGGTAATCAGGAAAATGTTTATGTTATCAGGGGAGAGTTATCTATATAATTATTACAGACTTGAAAAAATCAATTTTGGACAGACAAATTATTTAATTGGTTTTATTAAGTAATAATAACAGATAAATTTCCTAACCAACAGTTTTTTTTAAATGAAAACATTTTCAAGAAATAATTAACTGTTCTTAATTTGAGGTTATATTTAATGTTTAAAGGTTACACAGTGGAACCAGTAATTTGTAGTTGCAGGTATAGGCAGCATTCAGGAGAGGTCAAGAGTGGCTTAGGTTTTACTCTCCATAGTCCTCCATCTTACATCTGTACCACTAGAACTGATAATAGTGAAATTAAATGTATTGTTAAAGTAACAGGAAACTTGACAACAAAGAGACCACATCGAAAAAAAAAAAAAAAAAAAATCAGACAGGAAAAGGTAAATATCTCCCAGCATACAAGGGTGCTAGAAAAAACTTGACAGTATTCGACTAACCGGCCTACTCGTTAACCTAGTTTCCTATGACTCTTTTTATTCCTTCAAGTTGACAGCTTTCAAGGAACGAGATTTGTCTGCGAAGCAGTAAAAAGACGCAGAGGCCATGCAAATGCTTATCGGAAATAATCTGCAGCACTGCTTTGCATGTTGAAAATTCGCATGGAGCGGGTCTAGAGATCGAGGAGGAAAATATATTGAAGGGTTGTTAGGATTTAAAAAAATGTTAATATTTAGTTACTAGTTTTAAATATTATAATGAGGTCACAGCCAAAGAATGAACACTACTGACAAAGACACAGGCAAATTACGAAACTGCTGACATACCTTCTGTTGCAATAAGCAACAAGGTGTAGAACAGCAGTTGAAATAAAAGCTTGGGGAAGAAGTAGGGCAAGAACAGTTGATTCAGAGGGATCGGACGGTCGTATTTTGTGGGGAAACGATTCTGGAGGAAGAGCTGTATGTCGGGACACACTACGAAAGAGTATTTCAGCCAGGCAGTGCTGAGAAGTGGCGAATCGGCAGTAAATGTAAGTAGACAAAAATTTGCGTACATTTCCTCCCCTTTTCACAATTTGGTTTGAATACATTAGGATATATTCTGGGAGAACATTTTGAAGAATAAGACAGTAGTGTTCATTCTTGGGATTGTCATCAACCGTAGTTGTAGGTGTTACAAGATAACTGTAATGTATTACATTTCAATATATTAAAGGTTTTTTTTCTTGAACCACCAATAGTTAATTCTTTGGAGAACCCGAGTAGTAGAGACACCGAACTCCTAACAGGGTATAATAAAAAAAAAATTGTAAATAATAATAGAAAATTTTTTTCAGCCTCACTTCTCTTATTTTCTAGCCGCACTGTGAATATTCATTAAATGTCATAATTTTAAAAACTTACTGTAAATGCAATATGTTTTAGCGTAGGGAATCCGGGAAAGTAAACATCTAGCTTCACTCCAGGACATAAACCCTTAACCAATTTATCTTTGTCCACGTGGATGTCAGCTCTCATTACCTTAACTTCTTTGGCATGATGGTTTTCTAAATTAGGAAAGTACGCAGGCGCAATGTAAGTTCCTAAAAACAATACAAAAGAAGGTTTTTAGTGTATCTCATTAATTAATCATTTAACAGTATAACCATGACATTATGGAATGACTTAATTTAAGTAGTTTTCATTTTATTCTCATGTTTTTAAAAAAAGATTTTAGAAATTTAAAATTAATTGCTTTGAAATATATTTATTTGTTAAAAAAAGGATGTTTCCATTTAACATCTAAACTATAAATTGACCAATTACGCATCATTTTAGGATCTATAGGTAAAACTGAGGATCCTTAAAATTTGGTGTGCATTTTTGTCTGATGGAAATGCGTACTGCATTTTATGGACTATAAGATGCACTTTCATTTTTAAGCAATTTAAAAAAAAATAACTTTTTTACCATTTTTTTTGGTGTTTAACGTCCGACTATTGTGCACACTTGGGCTGATGCAGATGATGGGATGATTTATAGCGTATGAAAATGCCAAGCCCTGGCTGGGAATCGAACCCGGGTCCTCGGGGTGAAAGCCCAGTACACTATCAACTAGGCCACCGAGGCGGCTCAAAGCCAGACTAAAAAAAGTACCCTTTCAATTTATAACCCGCATCATATGAATATCTTTTATTTTTTCCATTATGAAACTAGCTACTAACAAAAATATTGCACCATAGACTGCAATGACGCATCCGTGTTCTGAGTTTGTGATGGCGGAGTAGGAAGGAGACAGTGTTAGCAAGCTTGTGAATCCCCACAACTAATGTTCGTTGAATCGGTGCCAGTTGAATCCAATGTTGGCGGATACAGATAGGTTTCCCGCGGCATCAAATATATGACAATTTTTATGACTGGCGGGAATTTTATATCAAACACTGGACATGTTGTTGTTGTTTCCTATGGCTAGCCCAGACTCCAGTCCATCAGCCTCCCAATACAGCCGAGCGAAGCTCTTCTGTAGTCTCGAACCAGCATTCAATCCAGGGCATATCAGCAGGTGTTCCTTGTTCATATCTGAGTTCGTCTCTTGGCACAGAGGCACATTTCAGAGGAGTAGACTCCAATGTGCTTCAAATGGGCGGCAAAGCAGTCATGACCCGTGTCGACGGAATTGTGCCATTGACTGTCTCCTTGGTTTTTCCTTCAGTCCGTCCCATTCCTCGTCTATATTTTCCCAGCGTTTGCCTTTTGCTATGCTCTTCATTTTTTCCATCTGCTGTTTCTTCACTCTATTTTTGAGCATGGCTTTTGCCTTATTTGGATTGGTCAAATGTTTGTGTTGGGGTAGGAGTGAACCTTTTTTTGCCAGCTCATCTGCAGCCTCATTTCCTGGCACACCTACATGAGAAGGGATCCATTGGAACACTATATTTATGCTTAATTTTTGAAGCGTTCATAACATTTGATGTATTTCTTTAAGATTATTACCCGCTGATGATGATAGGTGTCAACAAATCAGCCCTTATTAGACCTAAATTAAATATTATGCAATGGAACACTGGACAATTTTATATTAATTTCGAATATAAGACAAACCTGAATTTTGGAGTCAATTTTTCAAAGATAAAGTGCGCCTTATAGTCCATAAAATACGGTAAGTGTTGTGACCGATCTCTATAAAATTTGGTGAAAATAGTCTTTGTAACTTAAAAAAATGTATGGGTTGATGGGAAAAATTATTTAGGGATACAATTTTAAGGCCTACGATTTTTATTTTATTTATTTAGTAATTATTTGAAATTAAAAGTGATTATTTGAAAAATACAATTTTTATAATGAAAGTGATACAGATTCTGAATAAATTTTGTTTTTATGTCCCTCTCTAACTTTAACAAATTAGCCGCCTCAGAGGTCTTGGATATACCCCAGATACCAGATTCCCGGCTCTTTAAATACATTTTGTTTTTATGTCCAACAGTCAGACTAAACACAAAACAAGTCAGGTCAGAAAATTCCATCTCCTAATTTGGATTTAAAAAGTTTTTTTTAGGATTTCTCAGTACCTTAAATATTTTTGTATTTTACAAAAATGATTTTGACCTTTAGAAGGGTTTTTATGCTGCTCATGTAGGTAAAGTGGAATACAATTAAAAGTTATTTATGCTTGGGCATCAACTATGTTTCAAAAGAAGCATATAAACCGTACGGTACAAGTAGATCATGCACATCGTCTGCATGATGTGTTCTGAATGACTGGTATTGTTCGGTTTACTTGAAATCAGTTTTATAATTCTGAGAAAGAAAACACTCAGAAAAGTTTTTACTTCAATAGTCGATATTAAATATACAGCAGATTCTTGATTAGCCATCATTCTCAGGACCACTGAAATGACGGATGACATTATAGATGGATAACTGAAACAGACCACCTGTACTTTCGGTGATCAATAAAAATAGCACACTATACTCTGTAACACACAATATTTTGGCAAATGTACTAACTCTTAAATTTTCTATTAACTCTATGTATTATACAAATTTTACATACACAGGTCTTTCATACAGTAAATTATCCGTACTTAACTTTATGATAAGTAATCACGTAACATGTGCGAGAGTACCTTGCACACCACTTAGAATATGTCACTAT
The DNA here is from genome assembly GCA_022606455.1 of Callitettix versicolor. Taxonomy (NCBI): domain Eukaryota; kingdom Metazoa; phylum Arthropoda; class Insecta; order Hemiptera; family Cercopidae; genus Callitettix; species Callitettix versicolor. The sequence continues at coordinate 110,276,703 of CM040186.1, read as the reverse complement.
TATGTGATGGATTTATATGCTGAATGTAAATGTGAATGTTTATCTCTCAATACAAACATTAGTGCACTCTTTCTGAATTTTTGACACTATTTGAAGTTTTCTATCTCATTCTACTAGATGATATGATGGTTTCTTTTTTGATTATTAATGTTCCTTGTTTGGCCAGCTTGTCTGCCCGCTCATTCCCTTGTATGCCTACATGTGACGGGATCCACTGCAGAACCAATTCTTTGGTAATGTGTTTAACTATTTTGTATTTCTTCTGGATCGATTCTATCATAGAGCCTGCAGATGTGTTGTCAGCAATTGCTTGTAATGCCGATTTAGAGTCAACTAATATCACTATGTTATTATTCAACCACGGCCTCGTTATTGCTTGCCTCAATGCCTCATCGATTGCAAATAACTCCGCCTCAAAATCTGTGGTATAGTCTCCAAAGTTCCTTCCTGTTTCACTTTGATTTTAGATCCGGTTATTCGTCAGTCATCTGATGGTGTATAGTCTCCAAAGTTATTTGTGCAACTGTGACTGGGTTGTCACAAGTTGGTTCCAGTGCTTATGTTGTACCTGTCATAGTCCAGAGGACTCTTCATCTGTGTAGACTCCTCGATCACCACACCACTTGATCTCCATTTAAGCATCAGGTGTTTGAAACTTGTTTGTGTTTTTAATGTTTGTTCTGCTGGTGGAACAAGGAACCCTTATAGTGCAGAAACCAAAAAGAATGCTCACACTGGAGGCTAGGATTGTGCACTGAAGCGAACATCTTATTTTGAATTTACAAACAAAGTCAAGGAAGACATAAAGAACAAGCCTTATGAGAATGTATTAGACTTGTATGGGAAGGTCAAGGACCTTCAGAGGAGGACATCTGTCGCGGTCTTTCGGCTGACAACTGGATACAACTGTCTGAATGAACACCTGAAGAAAATTAAGATATTAAACTATGACAACTGCACATTGTGTGAATGCCCGGACACCATCATGAACAAGGACCATCTTCTGGTCTGCAGAAAATTAGATGAAGAGAAGCAGAGAAGAAGAGACTCCCTGGCCTCTACTAGGAAGCAAGATCAAAGATGGCATGAGCCAGCGGAAGACATTGGAAACAACATTATCAGTGTTTGCTTAGGGTAGCAATTAGTATAAGCAGCCGTCGCCTATGCTATAAATAAATCGTGTCCAGTTACAGTGTTTTGTTTTGTCACTTTCATTATTTACTACAGAAGACTGTTCAAGAATGTCAGGTAACAGAATTATCTTAAAGATTAATAAAAACTGATCGGTAAAAGGTGTCAGTTAATCGAGACTATACCATACAAGAAACAAGATGCTTATGTATGTACTTTACCATTTATATCACTATCTATTTCTTTGTTTCATAAACATTGTACAAACAAGAAATGATTTAACTCAATAATTATATATTACAGTTACCTAAGCTATCTTTTGTGTGCGTGTAAATATACATCGGGCCATGAGAATTCCTTTTCTTTTCTTCCTCCGTCAACCTGTCCATTTTGCTGTCCATAGCTGCCAACAGTCTATCCTAAATATAAAATGAAAATTCAAAACTTGAAATATTGTATTTAGCAACTGTTAGTGTAAAACTACAATATATTCACAAATTTTTGCATTTTACTTACATTAATTTCTTTACTAAGTACTTTACATTTGTAAAAAAGGCAAATATTAACAAAATCGTGAAAACTGAGTTTGAGTAAATTTATATTTTTATTTTTCTACTAACTTGTAAGTTATCAATTACCGTATTTTATGGACTATAAGATGATTTTTTTTCTTTGAAAAATTGCATCTACAATTCCCGCCGGTCTTAAAAATGGCCATATATTTGATGCCACGGGGAACCGATCGTCTGGCAACACTTGATTCAACTGGCAGCAGCAGTGCACCGATGCAACGAACAGTTGCAGGGATTCACAAGCTTGCTGTCACTGTCTCTCTCCCGCCCCTGCCATCACAAACCCAGAAACACTGTCTAGCCTACGATGCGTCATTGTAGCCTACGGTGCCAGTGAACTTGAATTGAAAGTGATTTGTTACCGATAACAGTACAATATTTTTGTTAGTAGCTACTTTCAAATGGAAAAATATAAAAATAAACTAAGAATTTTTTAAAATCTGCCTTTGCAATCTAATAATACAATTGGTGTTATTTTTTAAAAATATTGCTTAAAAATTAACGTCTGTCTTATAGTCCGTAAATACGGCAGTAAAAACTGAAAATAACAAATTAAACAAACGTAGTTAAACTTGTTTTTTCCTCAATAAATTGGGTGCTATAAAAAGAAAGATGCAATCAACTTATTTCTCATAATCAGCATATCAGATTTTGCTAAAAATTTAGTTATATCATAACTGAAGTCACTGTACCATATTTGAAAATGAAAAGAATTAACGGTTCGAGAGTAAATAAAAGGTTTACTTTTAATTATTTCAATTTACTCCAGCGCTATACAATTCTTTTACTTCAAATTTAATATAACTTACTGACTATATATTCAAACTATGCATACATTAAAGAAAATCAGAGAGATGAACTAGTTTTTATCAACAGCTCCAAAACTGGTTTTTTTTTTAAACATAGCGATCCATATATTTTGTTTGATTATTTTTGCACTACATTTGAGCCAAAATTTATTAGAGCTGTTTATCAGAAAATATATAGTTTTAATCCTTTGAATCCCAAAGTCTGACTTATCGCGCGACCGTTTTATATAAACATAATATCAAAATTCTTAAAATCAGACAATGTTTTTGCAAATCTGAATTAAAAATATTTTTTTTTTTTAATGTCCGACTATTGTGCACACTTGGGCTAACGCAGACGATAGGATGATTTATAGCGTATGAAAATACCAAGCCCTGGCCGATAATTGAACCCGGGTCCTCGGGGTGAAAGAATTAAAAATAATCTGAAGCAATAGACAATAAATTGTTTAACCTAACCAAATAATAATAGAAAAGTCAATGATTTATCAGACATTAGTGTCAAAACTTAGATTGATCAAACGGTTGAGCGATCTAAGGTGCTACACTTGGCCAGTATAGTGTGTTACACATTAGCAGGTTCTATGTTAGCAATGGCTGTTGATTTCTCTGCGCAACTCACTTAGAGTTTGCCTGGCTGTGGTAGATGGAGAGGCGAAGCCCACTTAAATAAAGGACGGATCGAATGGAAGCTGACAGGGTTAGGTTAATTCTTTGACAACAATTTTGCTGTTTTTACCTTACTATTTCCAGTATGTCCAGCTGGAAGTATTATTAGATAATAAATATATTCATTACATTAAAAATATGTTCAAAAGAAAAAATATTACATTTTCATCCACAGGACTCAGAACTAAATGCAAAAGTTCATCAAAATTAGTCAACTAGTTTAGTCTCCAATGACGTCCACAGATAAAACGGGATAGAATAAAAACAGTATTTTGGAGTAGGCTACCTGAAAAATTCAGGTGAATTAAAATCTCAAGATTACCTTTAAAACAATCAGTACTTCATAGTAAAATTATGTTGTAAACTTTCCTGCTTTATTTTTTTTTTTTTTTGTTTAACGTCCGACTATTGTGCACACTTGGGCTAATGCAGACTATGGGATGATTTATAGCGTATGAAAATGCTAAGCCCTGGCTGGGAATCGAACCTGGGTCCTCAGGGTGAAAGCCTAGTACGCTATCAACTAGGCCACCGAGGCGGCTTCTTTCCTGCTTTTAATAGCAAAGGGGTGGTGAGGGATAGGATTTGAGGCATGCAAGGGGCTACTACCCTAGCTAAATGTTTTTAATGTAGACAGGGGACCCACTAGGATCAAGTAAAAAAGTAGGACATATTTTTTTGCTACATTATATATGTCATTCATATATATATATATATATATATATATATATATATATATATATATATATATATATATATACACACACACACACACACACTGTATTTTACAGGACTATAAGATGCTACGGATTATTAAACGTTATGAACTATAAGACACACCGTAATTTTTAAACAATTTATAAAAGAAATTATTTGTTTACCATTTTTATTATTAAACTGAAAAAATTTTTAGTTTACTTTTATTTTTTTTCCTTTACAAGACTAACTACTGGCAAAAATATTGTACTGTTACCTATAAAACAAATCACTTTCAATTCAAGTTCATTGGCACCATAGACTGCAATGACACATCATAGAAGCTAGACAGTGTTCTGGGTTTGTGATGGCAGGGAGGGAGGGAGACAGTGTTGTGAATCCCCACAACTAATGTTGTTGCATCAGTACACTACTACTGCCAGTTGAATCCAATTTTGCCAGGTAGAGATAAGATTCCCACAGCATCGAATATATGGCCATTTTTAAGACTGATGGGACTTTTAAATAAAACACTAGACATTTTTATATTAATTTCAAACCTAAGACGCACCTGATTTTGGAGGAAATTTTTCAAAGAAAAAGTGTGTCTTATGTCCGTAAAATATGATAAATGACGTGACCGATCAATATAAAATTTGGTGAAAGTAGTCCCAGAGGATTATGACTACAGGTGTTTTGGGATCAAAAGGGTGTCCTACTCATCGACTACATGCCTAGAGGGGACCATAAATGCAGCAGCCGACTGTGCACCATTCGAAACAAATGATGTTCTCAAAGCGAAAATTTTTGGGCGTAAACCACTATTAAAATGACAACAAACTGAAACTGAGTGGTTCAACAGCACTGCGGCAACTCAGTATACAGAAGACATAGCTGGTGAAACGTTACAAAAAATGTTTGAATCTGAACAGCGACTATGCAGAAAAACAGCCAAAGCATCAAATGTGTTGTAAAATAAGTTTGGTTTTAAATAAATAAGGTCATTTTCCCGTACTACTTGTGATATTTTTTTGTTGTGCCTGTCATTACAATCTGGTCATTCCTTAAATTTGAACAATATTATTATAATTCATCAAAACCAAAAAGGGATAAAACTAAATAATTTAGAAATTCTGGAAATATAGAATAGATCTAATTGTAAAAACCCTAATTTTAATTTATATGAGAAATTAATTTACTCACTGAAGCCTATTATTTAGGGGTTTTCACAACCTGCTGCTAACTGACCTTCTTACATTGTTAAACCTTCCTTCTTTACCTTTACGCTTCCAGTTTTAAAATCAACTTTAGTATATAAGCACACTTTATAATGTTTAGCTTCATTATGTCTGAAGATGCCTAATGATGGAACAAATTTCACTGGATAAATAAAAATTTTTGTGAAACTATATGTGTTTTAATTTTTCTGGATGTCAGAGTTCCACCGATTGTGTACACCATTGTGTAAACCGAAGAGTACTGATGTACGTTTGATAAATAATAATACTATACACTTTTATTTCAAAGGTATAATTTATGATATATAATATGAAAGTTGAACTGTAATTTTTTTGGCAAGATATGTTTTAATGTAACATATAAAGAAATATAAAAATAATACTTACTTGATCAATAAAAGGTATTAGAACAACGCCTTCCCACTCCTGTCTCTTGCCATTCATGTCAGTTTTGAATTCCGTAGGATAGAAGTCTATTAGAGGGGAATCTTTGTCGACCATTAACTCTTGCAGAGGTTCTGGTAATAATGTTTTGCTGAAAATAAACATTCTTTATGTATTTTTTCTTTTCTTGTTGTTTAACGTCCGACTATTGTGCACACTTGGGCTAATGCAGACGATGGAATGATTTATAGCATATCAAAATGCCAAGCCCTGACCGGGAATCGAACCCGGGTTCTCGGGGTGAAAGCCCAGTACGCTATCAACTAGGCCACCGAGGTGGCTCATTCTTTATGTAAAGAATATATTCCATCTCTTACACCAATTTTATCATTATACTTTTTTAACAGAAATAAACCATGAAACACAAATGTATTGCTGACATGATGGAAGCAAATTTCCAAAAAATAACAAAATTTAACAATGACACAAATGAACATTCCTGTATTTTACAAGGCAAATGCAAAAAATAAATCCTGACTGTAAAATTACCGTATTTCATTGATTCTAAGACGAACAATTTTTCCTATTATGATGCTCAAAGAAACGAGGTGTGTCTTAGAATTGATGGCATCTGACTTATAAGTCACACAGTAATCCAAAAATACTTCTATTTTCATATTCTGAGAAAAGAACTCCTGTTAACTGAACAATAGAACAAAGCGCACAGCTGCAAGGTCATTCATTATGATAGCCCTACTCGCCTCTACTATTATGTCATTTTATTTCCAATAGCTAATCAGTAATGAGTGTTTTTATTTAAACTTGTGTTATTTGGCGAGAACTTGGTTATTATATACAATAAAAAATATCGTATATAAAATGTCTTCAGAAGGAGTACATTATGATGCAGGAATGGCACGAAAAGTTATTTTATTACCTAAACAAAATGAAAACAGAGCTGCAGAATGGGAAGTTACATTAATTTTTTTTTTTTTTTGGGTGTTTAACGTCCGACTATTGTGCTCACTTGGGCTAATGCAGACGATGGGATGATTTATAGCGTATGAAAATGCCAAGCTCTAGCCTGGAATCGAACCTGGGTCCTCAGGGTGAAACCCCAGTACGCTATCAAACAGGCCACCGAGCGCTAAGTTACAATAAGACAAGCAAATATTCGCAGCTGGCATAAGGACAGAAATTCAATTTTTGCATATTAAACTAAGTTAAAATATTTTACCGGAACTAAAAAAGGACGTTATCCTGGAATTAATGAAGTTATCTTACAATTCGTAATCGATGCTACAAGTAAATGTCTAACAGTAATGCGTCAAATGATGAATCTGAAAGCAATGGAAGCAGCAGCAGTTCGGAATAAATTTATTTAAGGCTACAAGAGGTTGGTGTGTTAGGTTTATACGTCGTCAAGGTCTATCTCTGTGGCATCGAACTTTCACTTATCAAAAACTTCCAGGTGATTTTGAAATAAAACTTTCGAGCTCCCAGCGTCATATTATTGAACTCCATAAGATGCGTAACTATGCATAACTAAATAAGCAATGTGGATGCCTATTTGTTTTGAAATGCCACGAAATTATACAGAGAATTCTAAAGATGCTAGAGAAATTAAAGTAAAAGCTTTTTTTTTTTTGTTTAACGTCCGACTATTGTGCACACTTGGGCTAATGCAGAGGATGGGATGTTTTAGAGCATATGAAAATGCCAAACCCTGGCTGGAAATTGAACCCGGGTCCTTGGGGTGAGAGCCTAGTATGCTATCAACTAGGCCACCAGCTTTCAAGTAAAAACTACCAGATATGAAAACCACTATCATGGTCTTGCTAAGCGGTACTAGGTATTACACAGCCGCCTCGGTGGTGAACAGTTGCAACTATGTAGGAAAACAATTTAAGAAATGCTCTTTCATGTAAAAATTAATTTTGTTTTAAAAAAATGTGTTTTTTTCAAAACTACTTACTTTCTGGACATGCCTCGTATTACACAAACATTCTTATATTCAGTTATTTAAAAAAAAAAACAGTTTCTGAAACTATATAAAATCCTTCAAGATCTGTTGTGTTTCTCAACAATGTTGTTTATGTATGAAGAATCATATCATAAGGCAATGTAACAGGTTTGAAATAAAAGACCTATGATGCGTGTATAAATTAAACATGGAAAAAAGACGACAACACAACTGCCGAGGTTTATTTTAATTTTTTAAAATCTACTCCAGAACCATTTTTTTAAAACTGTATTGCATTGACATGGTTACTTCTGCCGTCGGCGCCTTCCCCTACCCCTGACATAATTCATCCTTTCAACTTGGCATTAGAGATGATACTATCTGTGAATATTGTTATATGTGAAAACTGATACTGCTACTTTTCAATATCTGTTATGTAGGTATTGTTTCTTCATATAGGCTAGCTGCGTCGGTGGCCTAGTTGATAGTGTACTAGGCTTTTACCCCGAGGACCCGGGTTCGATTCCCGGCCAGGGACGTTAAAAAAAAAAAAAAAAAGGTATTACAATCCCCAGGTTTAGTTTAATAAATTTAAGTATTTGATTATGTATTTTCAGGTAAGTACAGTAAGAAATATTTATTAAATTTGATTTTTAAAAAAATGTTTGCCACTTTGTAATGATCCTTAAAAACTGTCTGTAAAATACAATGTATCTTAGAATCGATGAAATACGGTAATAACTTTTTCAGTTTACTTAAAAAAAAATTGTACCCAGCACTAAACTTTTCATAAATTAGTATTTTAAATTTTCAATTTAGATTTTAATGCTGATTAACGACGATGAAACATTCAATTTTTTTGTAAGCTTACGTTACATACCTGGCAGCTGGTAATACAGCCAACAACTGTTGAAATGGAAGGAACGGTGTTCCCAGGTCATACTGCAGCTTGAGGTTAGTAAAGTCCTTGATGTCAGATATATATGGAGCGTAATGGTGAGGATAGAACCACGACCACGAACAGCAACCATTGTAGTAGTAGTTAAGGTTCCACTGGATTGCTCGAACATAACATTCAGCCTGGCTCCGCAGCACATCTCTACAAGTCAAAACAAATTACCATGTTAAATGCTTTACATAAAAAATTTATAAAGAAAACAAAATTATATTTAAATAATATTTCAATAGCCTGTTACTCTATTGGGTTATACCATTTGGTTCAATAAAGTACCAAAATTCTTTGGATTACCATAGATAGACTATTCAAGTGATTAAGTAGGCCTCAGTGTTGGGCCAATGAAAATCCTCCCTTAATCTGACCAATAAGGAAAGCTTTCTGGACGGGTGTCTTTCTGCTTTACTGACACATCTTGCTTTATTATATCTGTTCGCGTAAACAAGTAACAGCAAAATCTGCATAACAGTGCTACATGTCTACTTAACCATGTTTGGGATATTGGTGATTTATGCCATATCCATCACTAATTCTAGTAGCTCTCTAACAGTGGGCCAATCAGAATACTACAAAATCCTCATTTAATTTCCATCAGTGAGATAAATAAGACACAACTGCTAAACAGTTAGACATAAAACAAATTTAGACTTAACACACAGTTTAAACAGATTTTTGTGAAATACTCTTTGAAACAATCAAAATCTTACGAACACAAGTGATTCTAAACATTGTGTATGTTAACTGTGAGAGTTCAACAGTGACACAGGATACGTTTCACCTGCCATCAACTTCTACAACCTTTAACTCAAGGTATGTTCACCGAACTTACAAGATTTTGACTGCAAACTTAACGTTTTTTTGGCAGACAATTCTATCTGATCCTACAAAAATAAATAAAAGCGATTAACTAACATTTTGTTAGTTCAAAACTAATTGAAAAGATTATTTAAATATTTAGTTCGTACGGATTGAATCATTTTCACTTGGCTTAAACACATTCTAATTAAGCTGATTAACGTTAATCACTTTTGCTAGAAATAAATTGAGATTTAAAAAATGTATGGTGCAATATTTTTGAAAAATAATGAACACACACAACTGTATAACGTCTTGCTTCTCCGATTGACGAGAATTTCAAAAAAAGCACCAATATCACATTATATACAATAACATTTCTTAAACTTTTTTAAAACATGATTTCACAATATTAGCACATCATGCAATCTGGTCTGTAACAACATACAAGTTGCAAGGTAGCATTTGGCCAAACCAAATCTTATTGTGCGTTTTAATAAAAATTGTATAATTGCGATCAGTGAAGTATGTTTTCAATGTTTCGTTAACTCTGTGACGACCTCGACAGAGGGATTTGACATTTTGTATTGCGACCTGACGATGAAACGGTGAAGTTTCAAAACTGCGTTAGCTTTTACGAGGTGAGGTAAAAAACCACTAGAGGGAAGAAAATAGGTCATAATTCTAATTATACAAGCATTAAAATCTATATAAATTAGCCTTTTAAATCACAGGTGAATCAGATTAAAAAAAAATATGAGATCATAAGTTACGATTTTTAAGATTTAGAATGGTCACCATTTTGAAAAAGTTGAATGGATTTTACTGGGCAAGGAACTTATCCAAGCTATTAACAAAATTGATTTTTGTGCTAAATTTGAATCAAACTGGACCAAAATTTTAAATACTACAGTGCACACACGCACGTGCGCCACACACACACACACACACACACACACACACACACACAAAGCCAGAACCTATATTTTTAAATAAAGTATAATATTGTAGCTATCTTACTTACTGATAACATGCAATTTAAATCTAAAAAAAATATAATTTTGACTCAATAAAAGTTGCAGATAAAAATAAAAATTTCGTTTAACACCGTACACTCTAACAAAAAATAAATGCTATTTTTAATAACTGGATTACTTACGGTGTCACTTTTTCATATTCAAGTTTGTTCATATAATAATCTTTTTTGTGCTGAGCAAATTCCTGATACAATGTTGTTTCTTCTTCACTATCAATATCTACGTAGTTGTCACTGTCATCGTCAGAACCTTCCAGAATCTGTAGAAAGTAATCAAGAAATTTTAATTAGTTCTATCATTTATAATCAATTTTCGTACTTAATCAAACGTGATATTTTTGTTTTGTTTTGTAAGGCAAAAAGCACATTGAGGTTATTATCGCCTTCCTAAATGTAAGTGTGAGTGTAAAGTGTTAAAGTCGTAAGTGTAGTGTTGTATGTGTGTGTGTTAGACTCCGGTACTGCGAAGGACATCTATATCCTCTCAATAGTTGCAGCTAGTCTGCACCCCTGCGGGATCAAACGTAATATAAAAACTCACCATAGCTGATGACTCAATAAGCTCAGCCAAGTCTGCATTTTTTACTGGTTGTTGTTCGGCTTCTTTGAACTGGAATAAAAAAATGCAGGATGTTAACAACTAGAAAAAGACTGTTAAAAGGAGAATATTAGTTGGTAAAATAGTATTAGTTAGAGAAAACTGTGATCACGTCTTGTCAATGACTTGTAATGGCAGGAACAGGCAGTACATGATAAAGCTACGTAGTGGATTAGAACTGTTTTTTTTTTTAATTTAATAAATGTTTTTATTATTGTAACATAGCCACCGGACCACATATTCAAATAATTAGGATTATGACCTATTCTTCCCGTCAGTGGTCTATCCACTCACCTCATAAAGGCTACCGCGGTTTCGAAACTCTATTGTTTCATCTTCAGGCCGTTATACAAAATGTTAAATCCCTTTGTCAAGGTCGTCACAAAGTCAAACCAAACAATTTTTTTCCGGCGAAAAACCGTTAAGGTTATCATCGCCGAGAAAACCAAACATTAAAATATACATCACAAACACTGAGCACAATTACACGTTTAAAATATTCACCATGAAATTTGTCCTGGCTAAGCTACACACATGACTCGTAGGTCGTTACATTCCAGACTGTGGAGTCTCCATCATTAGTAGCGCGCCCGTCATTGTTATCAGTTACGGTGCGTCTATGTTTTATAGGTCCATAATAAGATGCACTCAGTGTTACTATACAACATGTAGCCAAAAAATAACTGCGTTAATGGTACACAATTCATTGTTTTTATTTCTTCGACATTATCTCCTTCAATATACTCCTCTCCACAATTCCTACACTGCTCCATTTGAATTTTACATTGGTCAAAGCAGTGTTTCAAGTCATTTTCTGAAAGCATGTTCAGCGTCTCCGTCGCTTTTTCTTTCACTGCTTCAACTATCTCAAATCTTGTTCGTTTCAACACTTTCGGGAACAAAAACAAGTCACATGGAGCAATGTTGGGTGAGCAGGGTTGGTATTCTAATATAGGAATCCCATACTTCTGGATTATAAGTTAGTTTCTGGATCATAAGTAAAAAACTATAATTCATCACCTGTTATTACCATTTCCAAGAGTTTAGGTTTTTGTGATGACTTCAAAGTGTCAGCACAAATGTGGCATTCGAGAGTTCTGTTCAGGTGTGATTTTTTAACACCATTTTTTAACAAACTTCCTTTATTTTAAAATTTACACTCAACATCTGTTAGATTCTTTGTCAGTTCTAGAATGACCTTAGTGACAATGTAAATATTCAACTGCGAGTATTTTCGGATTAATTTGGCGATGTTTTCAATGTTCTCATCTATTGTTGATGTCTAAGGTCATCCTGGACACGGAATGAAAAACAAGAGTGCATGATAAACATTCATCACCATACATTGGTTTCAACAAAGATGAAGTTTCTGTGACAGACTTTCAATTTCACATTACCTTAGGAATTTTTCCAACAGAAATAGAAAAAGGGAATGTTATGTGACTTGGCAATGTAGCGTATGACCTTGACGCACTTGTTGGATAACTTTAACCCATTGGTAACGAAAGACGTATATTGACCGTCCTTCTCTCTCAATGGCTTAAGTACTAAAGACGGGCAATGTCCGTCCTCTACTTCCCTAATCTCTTTGCCGTATGTTTCTAGCCTAAAAGTCAAATATAGAAATATAAATCTATTTTCAATCTATGAGATATTTTTCCTTCGTTTATTTCCATTGTTACTCGTTAATTTCCGCCAGTTTCTTTGTGAAGTTGTGTACGAATTTGACTGTTGTAGAAACATGGCTTCTCGTGAGGAATTGTTTATTTCTTCGAGTGCATTTAGTGAGTTTGTTGGGGATAATTTAAATGAAAGTAGTTGTGAGATTAGTGATAATGAAGAGCAAGAAAGTATTGTTGAAAATGACAGTAGTGATAGTGATAACAGTGATGATGAGATCTGTGAAAATAGGCCTAATTGCAGACAATACTACACATAACCTACAAGTAAATGATTGGCAGTGGACTTCTAATCCAAATATAACTAAAATTCTGGTGACATTTTATAGGGAAAATCCTCCCAACAAACAAAGCAAGGCCATCTAGGAAGTGTAGAGTATGTACTGCAAAAGGAAAAAGGTCTGAAACTATTTACCAGTGCAAAAAATGTAGTGTTCCTTTGCATTTGGAAAATTGTTTTAAAATTTATCATAGTCGGACAAATTTAAAAAAAGGAAACAAAATGTACATAGTGTAAATATATAAACATAAAAAAATGTTAATATAGTGTTAAAAGTGTTGGCTAAATATGTGTTAACAATTACAACAACATTATGTAGGATAAAATTGGTAGGTTACTTGCTTTTATTATTGCACATAATCTTAGTGTAAACTACTGAAAAAATCAGTATTGAAGGCCAATAGCATGTTAGTAAAATCCAGTTTCCAATGGGTTAAACATAGGTCTGGTTATTTTTTAGCCACGCCTTGTAAATGCAGCAGTTAATAACTGTTATTTGAAAAAATTATAAACAAGTTAGAAATGAACCATGCTGCGTTAGAAAAATAATGTTGTATAGAATTCTTGGATATTTAAAAGCATAAATACTATAAGTATTATACACACTTACAGCTTTACGGCCAGTTTTAGATTCCAAGAACTTCATGTCAGCGTAAGTCTCTCTAAACTGCTCCAGATCAAAAGACGCCAACTTTTCTAAATATTTCTGAAATCTCTCCAATTTCAGATTACCGCCTTCGTTTATATAACCTGCATGAGAGAAAATGATTAGAATACTAAACTCAATCAAGCAATTGGGCTATTGGAACAATTCATAACTTTCAAATAACCAACCAAATTACATTACATTAAAATTACAAGAACACAGTACGAAATAGATATAAACAAACAGCCTACAAAATCAAATGTGACATCGTACAACCTAAGCCTGATCAAAACAAAATGGCATAATTCAAAAACATAATTTTTTAACCTTTTGAAATACGCACAAGTGAAGTACTATAATTTATACACTCAGTCTTTCAACAATAACTCCCAAATTTTAAATAATGCGATAAACATACAAAAAGCCAGGTGTTGTTAAAAAAAGGAAGACCGGTGCACTGTGATGTATGTAGGTAAACTTGATGATACCTACCTACATTCTGATTCAACGGACTGTTAACCAATCACGAGAACTAGTGCAGTCAAATATGTGAATTTCCCATATCAATAGTTATAAGTAAATATATATAGTATCGCTTATCCGACAAATGGGTCGCTTTGAGAACGGATAAGCGAAAAATAATAGGGAAAAGTTAAGAAAAAAATGGGTAAAAGCAAGACAAAGTAATAATTTTACAAACTAATCTTGTAACCATAATTTTTAATAAAATAACCTACCAAAATGTTTAATTCAGATGTTCTTAGAAAAATACAGCCGGTATTATTAGCATCCATAAAATATTTAAAACACAGTTATAGTATTAAAAATACTACACAGAGAATATTAATATATTAATATTAATTACACAGAGAATATTAATAATAGAGAATTAGAGTCATATGATGTTTTTTGCTGCCAAGTCTCGCCATTTTTGGAGCATCACGATGTTGATCCGCATAGCTTCATCCTGTTGCTCTACATATGCCACTGCAACTTCTAGGGCCTTTACTGCATATTCATGCGATATTTTGAGATGCTCGTGGTAATGCACAAGGGAAGAGAAAACTCCTTATCATCTGCTGGTAGATTGTAAGGTGATTGTTGTAAGAACTAGTACTTTGGGAAGTTACCCACTGGAAGTAAGGGATCTACCTACTCTTGAATCCTCTCCAAATTCTGAACTTTGTGAAGAAGTAAGGACTGGAGAAGATACTGTAACTGACCTCAGGAATAAAGGAAGTGGAGAAGATACTGTAACTGACCTCAGGAATAAAGGAAGTGGAGAAGATACTGTAACTGACCTTAGGAATAAAGGAAGTGGAGAAGATACTGTAACTGACCTCAGGAATAAAGGAGAAGATACTGTAACTGAGAGGATACTGTACAATAAATCTACTGTAAGGGAATCACAGAGTGTTTGTATTGTTTCTCAGGAATAAAGGAAGAGATTTCATAAATCTGAGGCAAGGAGAGTGTTTGTAACCCTAATTTCATTCATTCAACATTCAACCTAGAGAATATTTCTTTGGGTTGTTAGTGGTAAAATCGCCAATAAATATTCTTACTATTTTGTCTACAACTCAGTTATTGACATAATAAAAGGGGAAACAATCTGTTATTAAAAAAAAGGCTAATACTTAAAGAGTATTTTAAAACTCTTTTTAACATAATAATTGCTACAAACATACTTTACTTTAAACAATTCAAACAGCTGCCATTTTGAAAGCATAACATTTAAAATGTGCAGGCTATACTACATAACTATAAATTTAATATCTCATTTATTGGGAAAAATATTCTGCAGGCTCTATGATAGAATCGATCCAGAAGAAATACAAAGTAGTTAAACACATTACCAAGGAATTGGTTCTGCAGTGGATCCCGTCACATGTAGGCATACAAGGGAATGAGCAGGCAGACAAGCTGGCCAAACAAGGAACCCTTATAGTGCAGAAACCAAAAAGAATGCTCACACTGGAGGCTCGGATTAGTGCACTGAAGCGAACATCTTATCTTGAATTTACAAACAAAGTCAAGGAAGACATAAAGAACAAGCCTTACAAGAATGTATTCGACTTGTATGGGAAGGTCAAGGACCTCCAGAGGAGGACATCTGTCGCGGTCTTTCGGCTGACAACTGGACACGACTGTCTGAATGAACACCTGAAGAAAATTAAGATACTAAACTATGACAACTGCACATTGTGTGAATGCCCAGACACCATCATGAACAAGGACCATCTCCTGGTCTGCAGAAAATTAGATGAAGAGAAGCAGAGAAGAGGAGACCTCCCTGGCCTCTACTGGGAAGCAAGATCAAAGATGGCATGAGCCAGCGGAAGCCATTGGAAAACAACAACATATCTCATTTATTTCCAAAGTTACTGTTTTTTTTGTTAGCACCAAGAGAAATTCGAAAATACTTTACTAAACATTTTTTGTTTCTTTTAACGGACAGAATCTGAAAATGTTCAGCGTGTTAAGGTTTCTTGTGTGTAAAATAAGCACTTAGTTCTTTACGTTACCTCCTAGAGTGGGCAACACGTCAATATAAACTTGGTACAACATGGGTAAAGCTCCCTTGTCAATGTGTAAGTCTGGTAAATGCGGTATGAAATCATTACCCACTAGGAACCCCATCAGCACCTGAAAGTCATAAATATTATAAGTTTTGCTTTAATAAACTATATAAACATAAATAAATACAAACAAATGCATGCATGCATGCAAACACAGTTGCAGGAATATTTTGAACTTACAGTATATTGTTTAATTAGTCAATATTAGTTTTTATTAATGTTGCAGATACATTACAAAAACTTTCCTACTTTTAATTATTTCCAAAACAAATCCGAAAGCTACAGAAAAACAAATAATTGGATAACTGGCTTAATTATTTAAATTAATTAGACATTACTCGAATTTTGGTCAAATATGGAGATTTATTTACGTGCCTAAGCCAAGGTAACAGATTTTAAATAAAAGAAATTTACGGTGCATGAATAGAAAAAAAATAATCAATCTGACTGTGATCAGAGTTTGATTTTATTTTTTTCAAATTTAGTACACAGGCTTAAGATATGAATCTTCTGATATTAAGAGACAATTTTTCAAAAGGTAAAAATTTTTGTTTTATACAACACACTAATGACAGATTCATTTCTGAGTTTTTAATGTAACTTACAAATTCAAAATTCTACTGTAGACAAATTCCAGCACTGATTAATTTTTTTTTTTTTGTTTTAATGTCCGATTATTGTGCACACTTGGGCTAATGCAGACGATGGGATGATTTATAGCGTATGAAAATGCCAAGTCCTGGCCAGGAATCGAACCCGGGTGAAAGCCCAGTACGCTATCAACTAGGCCACCGAGGCGGCTGAGCGCTGATTACAATGGTGAAACAAAACTTTCAAAAAAAGTGCCAGATAAAAAAGTGATTTTTTCAAGATTAACAAACTTTTTCTATACTTTCTATAGCGTGAAAGTAAAAATTCTTGATTTTAAGTTATGACAATCTAAAATTATTTATAAATTCTCATTGTATAACAAATTAAAGTGTTTTTGAAATTATTTGCTCTCTTACCCAATCATCAATAATATTCTCTAAATCATAAGGAAATGGTAAAGTTTTCTTCAACTTCTGAAATTCTAAATCCAAATATTCTCTCATCAACGAAAGATGTAGTAAGAAAAAAGTGGTTTCTTCTGGCGTACTTATTCGCTTTTGTTTTTTACCAAATTTCACCTGTAACAAATCACATAATTTTTTATAACAGTGAATCTGGATAATTTACAGTTTCATAAAATAATTCTTTAGATTTAGCTCAAAATACAACTACAATATTAACCATTAAATTACAATAAAACTTGTTAACTGTTCTATTTTCTAATCTTGTTTACCTTTTTTCAGAACATCTGGAAAATATTTAAATAACAGATTCCCAATTATCTGGCGTATTTGGTGACACCGAGACCACAAATAAAGCAATTAACTAATAGACTAAAAATTATATAAATAAGCTTATTTTACAATTAGAATAAACTTTATGAGTTCTTAATGTATTAAAACTTCAAACTATGGAATAGTTCATACCAACCTCTTCTCTCAACAGAGCAAAATGTGGTTCGTGAGTACAGAGTCCTAACATAATTAGATCAGCGTCCAAACCATACAAACAGTGACGCGTGTTCGCATCGTATCCCGGCTGAGATTTCATATACCTAATGTAGTCCATGATTTTATGTTCTCCTTCGCCTGGTGTCTGTAATAAATAAAGGTGACAATAATAAAATTTTGAACAGTACAGTCTCATTAGTCTGGACGCTCGTCACTGCAACACCTCCAAAACCAGTCTGATCCATTAATTTTTAAATGGGCACGATTCAGCGATCCATTACTGTCCGCTTACTAACACTGGCAAACACACTGCTAAATTCCCGAATTTCTCTCCCGGTTGTGAAACAGCCTAAGCCTGTGAACCAAGTTCACAATTCTTCTGTCTACCAATATTTGCTCCTGACTGATTCGCTTAGATCTCTGGTCTAATATACGCTAGATCATCTCACTTCTGCCCAGGCATTACTGCCAGTGAACCACATCGCAGTAAATTTATAAATAATAATATTTCACTTGTTTTATTCATTTTAACATTCTAATTCTACCATTACTTTACTTAATATTTATTTCATTCTGTCTTTTAGTATTTGAACTAAGTAGTCTATCTATGGTCAAGTTGCTTGATTTGGTAAAAATATTATTGTAACTCACTAACTGGCATCTCTGTGATAACCAGTTGTATCATACTGTTTTCTTCCGTTATTCTCAATTTAATTTCACTGCATCGCAAAATTTGCGTAAAGAAGTGTTAATTTGAAAAAGCCCTTGATACTAGAGATGTATACGGTTGGATATTACAGACGTACATCTACATATGTAATAAATTATAAAATCTACTCCGCATCCAGTTGCCTTACCTCATGACCAGACAAAATGACCTTGACTTTTTGCCAAATCTTGTCAGTGCTAATTTTATATGTAACAAAATACTTCAGCTGCTCTTGTAGTCGCACCATGAATCCTGATCCCGGTGTTATACAATTTGAGTCAAAACGTTCAACATCAGGTAATGCTTCTCCTCGCTCGCGAGCTTTACTCTCTAATACTTCTGCTTCTTTTGCTGAGCGAAATCTGAAACGTGTAACATATTTAAAGAAACAAAACTGAAAACAAAGACAAACTTATTAACATATGTTTTCAAATATATCTATTAGTAACAAAATTAAAATATCATAGACAAACCCACGGTAAATAGAATACACGGTAGGGGCCACGGTGGGTATGTGCAATAGACTACTGAACGCGTGATGTCAATGGATCAAACTCTTCATTCCTACTATATGTAGTTTCCCGCTAAACAATTAGATGTTCTGTAAATGTAGTTGGAGATTCGGTGTGTTTATTTAATCTTTAGATGTTGTGTTTTAAGTAAAAGATGTCAATAACAATACTGCACGATAATTTTGTTTTGTGTTCGAGGTTTAATAAATATAAGAAAAGATTTAAGTATGTTTTGAATCCTAAAAAATACATAATGTATTTTGTTCAGTAATGTATAATTGTGCATGCATAACAATGCCCGATTGCGCTATTGCCAATTGCTATAATAATGATAAGAATTGTAAAGGGAAAGGAATTACAGTTCATAGAATTCCTAAGGTTGAAGGCCTGAGCAAAGTGTGGGTTCATACGTGTAAACGAGCAGATCATTTTAATTTTGATAATGTTAAAGTCTGTTCACTTCATTTTAATTACAATGATTTCGAAAGGGATTTTAAATCCTAATTATTAAATACAACACCTGTGAAATCCGGTGTCATTCCACGTTTTAACGTTTCCACCATTGAAAATAAATGTGTTGATTCTGAACGAGCGACAAGGATTAAAAAACCAAAAACATTAAAAAAACTTGTTGAAGAGTCTGATGGAAATCTACCAGAAATATCACCCGTAAACTGAAAGGACGGTGCAATTGTAAAGTGTAATTCTGTAAATGAAACCCACTTTCCGTAGTCAGTAATTTTAATACAAATATCATTGTAAATAATCCCTCTGTAGAAGAAATTAAATGTTTAAGAATTGAAAATTTACTTTTGAAGGAACAAATTCAACTTGCATTACAAGAACTGGCCTCGGTTAAAAATAAAAATGTGGTTTTACAAAGCAATGTTACTAAGTTTAAGAATATTTTTTTCTGATAATCCGACGAAGAGGAGGAGCCTTAAATGATTTGCAAGCTAGTGAAGATGATGTGAAGTGTGATCTACAGGAGAACTCTGATCTACTGAAGATTCTGGCTGGCTATATAGCGTATAGAGAGTCAAGAAAAAAAATCGTCTTAACTTTTGTATATGGTCATCCAACAAACAAGTACCATAATAATCAAAGGGATTGGCTGTCAACTTTGTCAATGTGCTATTTATTTATTTACTACCAAATTCCTATTATGTATAAAAATATATACAAAAAAGGACCAAAAGCCTGTACATAAGTTGGTCCTTTGTAATTTAATTTATTGCTAATTTTTTATTCCAGATGTATGTTTTCACAGTCAACCAAATAATTGTCAAGGAACATCCTCAGATATGTAATTCATAGTGTGATGTGCTTTTAACTTTCAAATAAAAAATAACTCTTGAATTTTTCAAGCTATGGCCCTATAATTTACTTTAATATTATGTAATATTGTATAAAATAAAGTTTCTGTTTTGACAATGAGCGAATTCAGTAAGTAAAGTAATTAATAGCCTTAATAATGTTATACAAAAGAAATTATTATTGCAATGACTATAATACAGTTATTAAAACTAACATTATAAACTGTTTTATACTAAACACTACGTCTGAGTTTGACCCGATGACATGCCATAGCCGGCAAGTGGTGGGGAGGACATGCCCATACCTTGTATTCTATATACCTTGGATAAACCTATTAACATATGATTTCAAATGTATGTGCAAGTATAGTATTAATGTACCATCTGTAGCACAAATATATGTGACCATTACAGTGCAACTTGGAATAATTTTGTCAAGCAACATTTTGAGTGAAATGTTAGAAGTTTGGTGATTATGATGTTTCGACCGATAAGAGAAGGGAAAAATAAATTTCAGGAATTAACAGAAACAGAAAAAGGAAATAACAATCTTCCATAGAAACTCCATATGGGTGTACAAAAGATGTCACCAGAATAGAACAAAAGAAAGATTTCGTCATAATTTGAATTTTTGATCTATCCAGTCTTTTAATCATTGCATATTAATAAAAAAAGGATTAAACTTCGTTGTTGAACTGAATTTTGAATTTAGTGCATTGTAATAAGAACTAACATCGAATAAAAGTAGTGGACTTTCAAACATGTGTGGTGTGGCGTGATTGTGAGTGATTACACATTGAGGATAAATTCAAACCATTAAGTATAACAAATTTTATACTTGTAAATATTACTTATTTTGTTATTTTATAATCTGAGAGTGGTCTCAACTAATAACTAATTAAGTTATATTCAAGATTAATAACTTAATCTTTCTTACATTTAGGTATTGGTAATTTACTTCCTTGTTGTATTTCTTAACATTAATAATATATACCGCATTTTACGGACTATAAGACATACTTTTTTTGTTGAAAAATTGCCTACAAAATTCAGGTGCATATTATACCCGAAATTAATATAAAAATGTCCACTGTTTCATTTAAAATTCCCGCCAGTCTTAAAAATGGCCATATATTTGATGCAGCGGGAAACCTATCTCTATCTGGCAACATTGCATTTAACTGGAAGCAGCAATGCACCGATGCAACGAACATTAGTTGCGGGGATTCACAAGCTTGCTAAAACTGTCTCCTTCCTGTCCCACCATCACAAATCCAGAACACTGTCTAGCCTACGATGCGTCATTGTGGTCTATGGTGCCACAACTTCACGATTAAAACTTTCTATTGACAGTTTGACAAAGGGGACAAATTCCTTGTGGGTAATGCCTTTGAAATCAAAAAATTATACTCTGCTTTCACTTTGTCACCAAATGCGTCCACAAGAATGAGATGGGTTATGGCAGCAGTTTATTAAATCTTGAAGCAAAATTTGATGCAAATTCTCTGCTCCTTAAAATTTGCACATTTAAAAAATTGCAACAACGTTAAAACATGTTCCATAAATGAACAAAAATTAAGAACACAACTGTTGGCCCCTCACAGACACAATTGTTGGCACACTAATTCACAAAGAGTACTGTTCGCCTGCTCTACTGGTAGCAGGTCATACCACAAACAATTCACGCACAGAATTCAAAATCCCCAAACTTTTTGGTAGCTCTTAGTAAATAAAGTAACATTTTACAAAAATATTTAATTTACGTTTTCCATATGAAATATAATAATAGTTTTACTATGCTATGAGAATTAAAACAATGCAGACGATTACATTATGCTTTTTATAACGGAATACATAAAATTTGTAATGTGACCACCGGCTTATAAAAATGTCCAATATTATTCAATATAAAAGAAAACTATTTAAAAAAAACTTATTTTTTTAATTATTAAAAACTTACCTGCGCCCACGCTGTTGGTTCATTTTTGCTCGAGGCGCAACCCCATCTACAGCCATGAAAAATAAACGTTGCGGTTGGATCATACGGAAGAGTATCTGAAATAATACAAAAAAGTAATTTAGGCACTGATGTTTTCAGTTGCCAAAGTAGGGGATTGTAACACAAAACGTCTGTTCAATATTGTTAAATAAGTATCTTTTTCTTTCATTGTCTTCATGTCAATCGGTTGTTACAAAGTAAAAATAAACAAATACCATTCATTCATTTATCACTTGACACACTAGAAACTGTAACCTCAGGCCACAATTAAGGATTGTGGTAGTTTGGTTAACGCTCTTAATTCGTTCCAGAACTAAGACTGTTATCTGAGCAGACTGCTGTGCGAGTCAGCATTTACAATAGAGATTTATTTAAAACATTTTAATTTGTTACATAGAAAAAAAAATTATTGAGTACTCATAGACATGTCAAAAACGAAGACTGAAGAAAATTCACAGAAGTCACA
Source organism: Callitettix versicolor (assembly GCA_022606455.1). Lineage (NCBI taxonomy): Eukaryota > Metazoa > Arthropoda > Insecta > Hemiptera > Cercopidae > Callitettix > Callitettix versicolor. The sequence continues at coordinate 110,254,130 of CM040186.1, read as the reverse complement.
CTTTATTTTAACTAAATCCATACAAAGGTAATTACGTCTCTCTCTCTCTCTCTCTCTCTCTCTCTATACACACACACACACACACGGCAAATCAATACTATATATTTTTTTAGTTCAACAGTAAAAGTTTTCTTTTACTTCCACTATCATAAACAACACTTTTATAACCCATTAATATTAAAAAAAAAATAATTGAAAACAGGGTTTAAAAACAATTTCAAACTTGCACACAAAGACACTTAAAATACTGTTAAATTTAAAAATCAAAAGTATGTAACATAGTAATATTATACTGTTTAAATTTTTTAATGGGGCTAACAAATTAAACACACAAAAACAAGTTGATGACACACTAAATAAAATTTGGTAGGATGACAGAAAAGGGAATAGGAGAGGGTATTCTGAGAACAGGTAACTAAGAAATAACTGAAAATTATTGCTCTACAAAAACCAAACACCCATTAATCAAAGGCTTGTTTGTATTAATTCAGACAATGGTTACTTCTATATCACACCACAATGTTATCTCTATATTTACACAACTGTTTAGAAATAATTTTACAAAATGAAAATCTTAATCATAATTCAGAAAGTTTGTGTTTGTTTGTTATTCAATCATACTTTAACTACTAGACCAATTGAGATGAAATTTGGTATGAACATGGTTTAAGTATCTGAGATAAACATAGGTTTATTCCTGTTTTAAAAAAACTCCATTATACCACTTACCTAGCCCATCTTAATTACTTAGTATTTAGTTTTGTGACATGTGTTAAGTGTACAACAATGACGTTTAATATATATTATATATATATAATTGGTATTGGTAAATGAATAATAAATGTTTAAATTATTTTAAACGCCATCATTATTACTTACCCAGTCCAACTTAATTATTTAGTTTTCAGTTCTGTGACAGTGTTAATTGTATAACAGTGTCGTTTTAATAATATTTTATTAAAATATAACAGAACCCTCTTCTAGAGTATCGAGCAGCAAAAATCTATATGTCTTGGCCGAGAACTATAAATCGTATAATATTGTATACATAAATATATTAAATTGAAATGAACCTATTCTGGTTTTGTAAATTGACTATAAATTTTGTTACCTACATTATAATTGCAAGCGAAGCCGCAACGGGTAATCGCTAGTACTCTTAAAATTTATATGTTCAGCCCTTTATATGAAACCTAAACTGTTATGCGGGTTATTTTTCATTCTGTGAATTAGACCGTTGTCCAGGTCGACCGTAAGCCGCAGTATCAACTGCATAAATTAATTAGGCCTGGATCTCAACCAAATTATCAATTTTCCCACGATACAGTAACTGGGGCATGTGGGGGTAGACAGGAGAAAGAGAGCAGTACTGATGATGAATGGTACAGTGCAATCAAACGGCATGTCTACTATTTGTCAATAAAAGATATTTACTTGAAGTGTGACACGGCCTTTTACATTTAAACTGTTAATATATATATATATAATTATTATTATCTGCGTATAGACCCTGTTGGATCACGTAAAGCATTCCGGCTCATGTCTTGCTCCTTCTAATCCTCCACACCTCCCTCATCCTGTCCCCATGGGTCCTCTTCCGCTCATATATATAGTGTTGATAATTATGAATTTGATAAATTTTATCAAAGCATATCTCAGTTACAAATTGTTTGTAATATCTTGAGTCTAAAGAAATTTTTAGTGAAATTATAAATACAAAATATTTTAGCCTATATTAGTTTTGTTTAACAACTTTAAAAGACTGTTAGTCACAATTGTTTTTTGTAATTTATTAAAGTGGTTAGTGTACCTTACCTCGATGTAGTGAAAAATATCTTTAAATATCTGTTCTTCTGTTATGCGAAAATGAGGATCGAAATCATTTGGATGCGAACACATGTGAATAATACCATTCATATCCAAATACAGATTATCAAATTCTGGAATCTGAAATTTTAAAAGGATTAAAACGTAACTTACTTCATACAAATGTATCATATTGCAGGTAATAAATAATATCAAATGTGAATGTTAACCATACAAAAGCATAAACAGCCTAATCATAATTTCGTAAATTTTTACCTTTAATTTTTTCCTTCAATATTAGTACCCAGTTTTAGGTACAGTCTGTTACATTAGCTAAAGTGGATTACGTTTTTCTAATTTCAGATAAAGAAAGCACTTAGTTAAGTTAGTATCAGACAATGGGCAGTTTGCTATAACCTGAACCTTGTAACAGGTTAAAAATTAACTGTTACCAAAATGCATGGCTAATCCTACATAGCCTGAGGTGAGGCAGTAAACAGTACAAAGGTCAGTTTTCAATGGATCCAATTAGTTAATAAGTAGGAACTGCTTGTTCCGAGCTCTGGGACCCGACTGACTAAGAATAGGACCAAGTGCATTTGCAGTACTCAAGAGCGTAAAAGCAGGTCGCTGTAGCTGCAAATTGGTCAGTCTCTCGCCACCACTCGGACTTCGCTCGAAAACATTGTCTCTCTTGCCAACCACACTCGTGAACATTGGTCAGTTTGTAGCAAACTATCACATAAAGTCGAACACTGCTAGGAAGCAGGTGACATATTAGAACTGAGGTAACAATTAAAAGCATTTAGAATCCTTAGAAATTGGGCATTCCGAATCCTTAGATTACTTAGGACTGAAGCGTAACTGTTGCGCATATTGCGGCAAGATGATGAATCTTTTGATATTTTGGGTCCTCCCAGGACAGCCATAAACATACAGGTCAGGAGCCAGCTTATATGAGCACTAATACTAAACCAAAGTTACCTAATTTCACAAACATAATACCACCTAGCAGACACCGCATGATTACTTCATTGTAAGTTGAGGGTCATTACGACTGACGTTAAAACCAAAACCTGACTGCCACTAGCTCCACAACACCATTTGGCCCCCTTTACAGCCCAAGACCAAAGTTAGTGCCCCTTGAGGCCAAAACTTACAGGCCCATACTTAAGGAAATATCACAGTACAAATCAAGATGTTGGTCTTCTCAGAAATCCACCTGCATATGCGTTGATGCTGAGAGTTCAACGGACAGTGACTTGCGTAATCTCCGCGAGTCAGTGGGGAGCTTGTATATGCACACACCGCAGGATTCCGAGAGCTCGAAAATAATGAACAACTACAAAATGTCTACACTCTAGAATATTGAGCACTTAAAATATTATGTTTAAAAATACTGAGCACCTAAAAATCCTTATACTCGAAAAGATTTTGCACCAAATTCTAGCTTAAATAAACTTTGCAGCAATTTTAATTTTAAAACGGGTACCATTTTTGGTAATGATGACTTTACATGGGTGAACAAAATCATGAAATATTAATTTTCACAATGAAACCAATTATGACCGAGACAAAAGCCTTTTCATAAAGTTGACCCTAGATGAAACCTTGAATGTCGACGGTTATATTAGAAAGGAAAAATATATTTTCAAAAGAGATTACACAATAAATAAATGCAAAGCCCACAAGTGTGTGCTATTAAATCTATAAATTATATAATTCCTTTCATATGAATTATTCCTAACCACAAGGCTACCAAGTTAGATTAATAAATGATGTTTAAATGAAGTGTGACACAGAATTTGTAGGCCTATGTGATGATTGAGGTTATGAAAAATGCTAATTAAATTGTTTTTTAAAAAGGCCATGGAACTAATTATAATATTAATGTTTTATAATTATTTGCTCTAAAAAAATGTGATATTCTTGATCATAAGTACCTAAAGCATAGATCAGCTATAAGAAAAAGAATTAAAAAATCCCACTAGGCTCTAATATACAAAACATAAACAATGTATCATATATACGCTATTTAGAGCTTACATACCTAAATGATTAAGATGCAAGTTAGGCTACTTAATGATTTATTAATTACTTTTTAAAAATATACCTGCAAACACTTTAACAGTTTTAATGAAACAAGAGTTGCAAGGTTATGATATTCAATAGATAAAAGAGTGCATTTTTAACAAAAAGTATAGTGTGCATCTTATTTTAACAATAAATGAAGAGAATAAATTACATTTTATTTGAAAATAAAATTATAAAAGCATTAAGCAAAATTTCATTGCACAATCTTATCAAGCAAATGTCCATTAACAAAAATCTTAACACAATCAATTTCGGTAAATACGTATTATTAGGCCTTGTGACTACATATTTTTTTGCTGAAATGCTTTATTTCATGCCCATATGTATTAATACAAAATATAAAAGTGAGGAAGGTATTTCTAATTTTTAAATACTTTTATAAAGGTGACGATTTTAATAAATTTTTTGGTGTTATTATGTGCTATATAATTTATTATATATTATTTACTATATTATTAAATTTTACAATAATTTATGAATTTTGCCATTTATTACCGAACTATATATATAATCAAATTTATAAGAAAATCACTACCATAATTCCAACCTAAACTGACAAAAAGAGGCAAATCGCAAAGTTCACAATTAAAAGCAGCAATTTTTTTAACAATGTTCTCAGAACAAAAACTATCTCGATAATAAATAATTTATTATAAAGTGCATATTACTCTAGTGAAGTAAATTTATTATACAAAATAAACACATAAGCAAATCCATGAAAAGTAAACATGAAGTATATTCATGCAAAGTAAATATCAGTGGTATCAGAATGTAGATGAGGAATACAGATTAGTAATAAATCAACATAGCTAAAAATCTAATTTATTGTACATTTATCATAATAACTGCCATTTTTTGTGCTGCGCCTTAATACCTCTCAAGGAAAGACATTAATACATAATACAATGTACTATGAGTACGTTACTCATAGTTTTATTAAAGTTCCTAAAATTTAGAAATACCAAGTATTTTTATGTAAAAACTACCAAACTTGACAAAAGTCCCAAAAACTCAGTTTTACCAGGAGGAAAATACTGGAACGTAAAAAAAATTCTTCTGTAACCTAACCCTTACTATTATGTAAATGTTACTAACATGTTTTTTCTTGAGAAAACGTTTCATTTAATGAGCATAAATAATTTAAACAGTAACCAAACAATTTAAAGAAAAAAAATTACATAATAACCTAACCAATATTATTGTGTGCAAGTTACTGATTTTGTAATTACTATTAGGGTGAGTATAAAGCAACTGCTGCTGGCATTTGAAAATCATACAGACTCCATGCTATGCTATGTAGACAGCAATGATGCCATAAAATAGTTCCATGCATAAAATTGTAACTCATAAGAAATTTTATCTTCAGCAGGTGAATATCCCTTAATTGAATAATAAAGTATGTAATAAAAGAAAAATAATCTATTTAAAAGTCTTGTTATAGCAATAATATTTTAACTTTTAGAGAGCATCAAGAAATGATTAGTGTAGTCTTGTCAAAAAACTACAATTAAGCCTTATTACAGGTCATGCTCGTCTAGATCATTGGGGAAGTACAGAGATAGGCTAAGTGGTAAACAAAATGCCTAAATTTATAAAAAAATAGTTGTCCCAATTTATAATAATTTTAAAATTTCTCTATTTTGACAAGTAGGCGCATTTTTTTTTACTTTTCGAAAAACTACTCGTAATCTGAATAATGTAAGCACTAAAATGTATTATAATAAATAATGTAAGCCTAAATACGTTTTATGTATAACGTACTTGATATTCCTTTACTAATTCACTGAGGCAGGGATACCTTTCACTTATATACCTGAAAAACTTAGGCACCCCCATTGTATTGCACTAATATTAATTATATAATCGATCTTTGAAATAACAAAAATATCATTAAAACAAATTAACAAATAAAACTCCTGTTTGTAATTGTAATCTTCATTATATGTGTTAAAATTTAAACAATAATATTGTATAATATTCTTCTAGCGGCATACGGCTGGTTACAGATTATGGAATAACAACAGATTAAATTTAATCTGTGGTAGCAACAGTGCAGTAAAATAAAATGTAGTAATACTACATATTCCTGGCTTTTTATACTATATTCATATATAGTTAATTTTTTAAATACAGAGTAATATAGTTACTCTTTTGTTAATTTTCTCCTAATTTCCACTCATTGACAGGTTACCTATGTATCTAATCAAGACAAAAACATTTTTCGCTCTTGATACAAAACCAGGTTTTTTCCACATCTTTAGATAATAATCGAACTGAAATTGGCTTGGAGGAATTTACCCACAATCATAGATTAACAAAACACTTATTTCCTCAAAAGTACAGAAATGCTATTGTTTATAAAAAATATTTTTAAATTGAAAGAATTTTTTGTAGATTATCTTTTACTAAAAAGTAAAATTGGCTCCAATAGTTGGTTATTTTTTAGCGTAAATATCTTGCAAATGACAAATATATATCAAACGTTTATATATAGATGTTTCCAGAAAATAAAATTCTTTTGAAAAAAAAATGTAAAACCCAATATATAGTTATTTTGATAAACAATACTTGACATCTTCAATCAATATCAAAGCTTGAACTCCACTAAAATTATTAGCCAACTAACTTATTTACTCTTTATTGGTTTCACCCAACTTTGGGATACACTAAATCAATAACTTTTTAATGTTCTGTACCTTCCTCCTAGCCCAGTATTGCTTCATTCATTGTGATCTTGCTTTTCTTTCTTCCTCAGAGATTTGGATCATTCCTTGGATTTGATTTTGCTTCTTGTTTTGTCCATGAGCATAGTGTCAGTTTTGTTATTATTTTGTACATGAGCTAACTTATTTTATTACATCATTGCATAAAATCTGATATTAATATTTAATTCAAAGACACTATTATAGGGAGCCTACTGTAATCAAGAGCAAAATCAAATTTAACTTGATCCATAAAAAATATAAAGTATTTTATTGTATAAAAAATGAAAAACAAAATTTTTTTTCACTTACCTGTGATATTTTATTTTTAAAAAAATCCAAAAAACATCATAGGATCTCACTATACCATACCATTTTAAAATAACATACCAGCATAAATTTTAAATAATTTACTTATTAATACACTATATAGGTGGATTTTGGGATAGGACTTACTTGATGTGATTAATAAAAAAGTGTCTATGCAAATTTTATAAATATTACTCATGTATTTTACATTTTTTATTAACTATGTGATCTTCTAAGTTGTTATTCTCTCTTTTCCTTCCAGGCCTAAAATTAAAAACAAAAAATTAAAGCCAGCAAACAAATTAATAAACACTATATAAAGTCCAGTGAAATTGTCATAAATGGTTACATTAATTATGGTAGTTCCAGTTTTTTTTTAATATATTTTGTTTGGGTTGATACACTGTTGAAAAACCCAAGTTTTTGAATTTCCCCACACCACCTTCAAAAAAGCGCTAAATTTTGGCCCTATTTTTTCAACATAGCTTTTGGTCTGACTAAAAAGTTAATTACAAACAACTTTGTAAACTGGAATAAAGTATCTACAATTTAAGACCAAAATGAAATTTCTAGCTCTAATACTTTCTGAGTTGAGGCATTTTGAATTTTCAGAATTTTTCTTAATATTGTGAAAAATACTGATTTTTTATCAATTTTTGCTCCATAGCAAGTAAATGGTGAATCCTATGACAAATTTTGATATAATAATATCTGTATTAGAAGGTTAATATGATCAAACTGGTTCTGCTTGATTGTTTAGACTCTTAGAAGCAATCTTTTGAATATTTTAAAAAAATTTCTTAAAGAAACATTTAATAACTGAATACTGACAAAAACAATGTATTTTAGCGGTGACACTTTTTTTAATTAATACCAAACTGAAAATTTTTTATTTCAAATTTACTACAGCAACGAGTTTGAATCATTATATTGTTAGGGGTAAGGGGGTCCTTCAAACAATTTCCTATCGGTGGTTCAACATAAAAATTACCTTTAATACTATGATATGTGTTACCTTACATTTACTTTGTTACACTTACTTTTATGGTTGGTGGCAACCCCAACAATGAACACTACTGTCTTATGTGAAATAAAACGTTCCCCAAAATATATAATGATGTTTTCAAACCAAAAATAAAAGGGGAAGAAGTGTACGCCAATAATTGTCTACTTACTTTAACGCCGATTTGCCACTTCTCAGCACCGCCCGGATGGAATGCTCTTCCATAGATCGTGCCGACGCAAAGTCTTCGGGTCTTCACAGAAACGACCTTCACCCGGAATATACTGACATTCTGGCCCCTCCGGAATCGACTGTTCTTCCCCGAGCTTTTATTTCAACTGCTGTTCTACATACCTTGTTGCTTATTGCAACAGGCAGTATGTCAGCAGTTTCATAATTTTGTCTGTTTTTTGTCAATAGTGTTCATTCTTTGGCTGTGACTTCGTTATCATATTTAAGACTAGTAACTAAAAATTAATATTTTCTTAAATCCTAACAATATCTTAAAGATATGAACATTTGAAGAAAGAAGATTTGACCAAAATCTGATAAAAAATTTCGAGACACTTGCAGATTTTTCAAGCATTTTTTGACTGCTACCTAATAGGATTTTTTGGGGACGTAATGAATTATATGTTTTGTATGTATGTTTATTTAAAAACTATATTTGAGCACAATTTGATTTTTTAAAAATAGTTTTTCGACTAAAAAAGAGCTTCAAAACCTTTATAGATAGATTATTCAAGTAAAACTACTTTTTTGAACTTGAGGAACCTCAAAATTGATAAATCAATAAAAATATCTTTTTTTCATGATTACTGTACTAAACTTTATGCCATACTTTTTGTGAAAAGTAAAAAAAAAAAAAAAACATGAATTTAACTTTTACAGTAAATCTTATGAGACTTTTAGTTACTTCAAATGATAAAAAAAAATCTGTCCTTATCAGTAATAATTAAAAAAAAAAAAAATTAATTATATGCTGTATCCAGACTGACAACAACAGCTACTTGAAAACACTCATTTTTATCTTATTTCAGAAGCTATTTTGGAGCTATACTTATTACAATGTTCTTAAGCTTACATTTGGTTATGAAATACAATTCTCTTGGGTGCAGTGACAGATCGGGGAACAAACCTCAACACTTGCTTCTCATCAGATGACAGAGCTTTTGGTACAGCGCACTTTGGCACTTGGATACCATGTGAGTAGCGACTGCTGTGACCTGGGTCATTAGGGCCATACATTACACGCGGTACCTGCCAAACATATTACTTACAGTATAACATACACTGACACTAATACCGTAATCCTATATGCAACTATCTTTTTGTGTGGTTGGAAACCAATTTCTCAAAACTAACGCTAAATAACATTATGTAAAAAAAGTTTTCATGTACAAAAACAAAACTTAGAACAACAGTGGATTTTTGGTGTTACGTTAGACAAGTTCGATTTTCCCAAACTCAGCAAAACTGGTTACGAAATGGTGACTTTCAAAATCTTGAAAGGCTGCCATTTTAAAACAGATTTCACTATTCGACAACATAATTACACATCTATTTCAGAACATTTGCAATGTTTAATGATTATAAATACATAGATTTAAAAAATATTCATCAATGGCTAGTAAATATGGAAAAGGCTGATGTTGAACTGATCATATATTTATAAATGATAACAATATTACCCATTATTTTTCTAGAGTTATTATTGCACACACAGTTTTTATTGCCTTTTAGGTACCTGGAGTGATGCTTTCTATTGGTTAGTCAACGGTCATTTACCAAGATCAAGGGTTAGGCTGGGCGGCTACCAAATGCAGAGTGGAAGCGGACCATGTATTCAAAACCGAACTTATTTTTAATGTATGTGACCACTGAGAGCGTAATATAGCTGGTGAAGACAAGCGGTGTGTCTGGGCTCCGTTCAACGTAACTTCAAATCTCTTTAGATTTGGTTATGATGCTGATTCCGCTTCCCTCACCACGCTGACCATGCCTTTAAACTTATTACTTCTTATTACCTAGGTTACCGTTGTCTAGGTTACGGTTTTTAAACATATTAGTTTCCTAGAATCTGTTACAATAGGTCTAAATATTTAATTTAAAAGATGTAAATACATTCTTAAGCTGACTGAATTCCGCTTCCAATTGCCGTTCATCTTCACTCCCTTGGCTCAGCTCAGTGTAGCTCCGCTTCACATTTGGTGGCTGCAAGGCCTTAAAGGCAAAACTTTAACTGGACATATGAAAAAATAAAGCTACAACTGAAGCCGTCGTAACCAAATTTGACACTGCTAAATATACTGTATGTGTAATATACAAAATAAAAATCAAATTATTACAATGACTAATATTTAAATATATATAAAATAAAACAAAAATTTTACCTGTAAAGATGTACACTCATTTTGTACACCTCCCGGAACAAGAGTGGAAACATTTATGGGTGAGGTAGTATTCTTTTGTTTTGTTGTAAAAACCTTTAAACAAAATAATTTTCTTATTAATAAATAAAATATAAAATTTGATTTAAATCAAAGATTACAATTAATTTTAATAAGCACAATATTAAAAAGAAAAAATGTTATTTACTTTTGTTTCTGAAACACATTTTTATCTGATGATTTCTGATTTACTCTTGCAGCTATCTCACGCCTTCGTGTGGCGAGTTTCGATCGAGTTTCTTCCACTGTCTCTTGCTCGGGTATGTAACACACATGCAGAACACTTCCAAAGAACGACTTTCCATCTAATTGCCTCTTAGCAAATCTGAGTAAAAAGGTCAAAACATTAATTTTTTTTTAAAAAGATTTACTTTCTGCATAAATCACGAAGAAAAAACTAAAAAATCTGCATTAATGTTTTTCATTAGACTAACAGACATTTTAATATTAAATTATAAAAATGACATTTCTTTTACCTTTCCTACTTCTTCAAACATTGCATATAATTTAATTTTTCATTTGTTTGGCTGTGAATTTATAAAAAAATAGCGGTATTTTTTAAATATTTTAAAGTAATTAACAATTATATAGTTATTTTTTCAGATTGATAAATTTTAAGCAACTATAATATTGGTCCACTTGCGATATTAAATATAAATGAACTAGTAACCATTATAAAAAGCATGCTTGGTATTAGCAGTTGAAGTCCAAGTAATTGGACTACTTGTCATTACCAACATTGCAAGCAGCAAGAACATGGTGTCGAGATGTTTGATAAAGTAGGCAATACTATTATTTATTTAACTACAGTTGAACACTCTGCTGCAACATGCCACCAGTAGCAAGTGCTCACAAAGCTCTCATAAGGGTTATCACTTTTATAATAAAAGCTGGCGATTATCCAGCCTAATGCAATGTAAAATGAAAAAGCCGAATTACACAAATGTTGTTCGTGTCACTTCCTGTATAGTCTAATGCACTGATGAGACCACGAAGAAATAACCAAAGTGTAGTTTTAAAACATACTTTACAAATTTCACTGTAGTGATACTATATCGGTCAAATGTAATTTATAATGAATAAAAGAAAATTCTTAATAAATTAAATAACTGAATTTTTTAATTGAAAATAATATTTTAAATAAAAACAAAATTAAAAACTCTCACATTCTTGTTGCTTATAAAAACTTTCAAATTGTCTTTTACGATGCATTTATAGCAATAATGTAAATGAAGGTTTATTAACTTTTTATATCTTTACGATTGTTTCGCCTTTTTTCAGGCATTGTCAAACTAATGTAAATTTTTATTGTATTGTTTTTAATGCCTGTCAAAATTTAAATAATAACAGAATACTCAAAGAACAAATATTAATTAATAATATACTCTTTTATATATTTTTTTAGATCTGTTATAAAAACATGTATGTACAGTTTTACTGCTCAGAAAGTACTGTTCATTAAAAACAATTTAAAGTAAGGTTATAAATAAATAAGATTTATTTAGTCTTGTGGACAAACTTTCATTAAGCGTATTTATTAAACTACAAGAGAAGAATCATTTTAATTAAAGATGATAAGTGCAGTGGTTTATTAATAAACAAAATTAAAACCATATAATTTAATTAAATTTACCTTGCAGCCTGAATTTTTGCATACTGTACGTGGAAAGATTCAGTAAACTCCTCTTGTTCTTGTAACCCGACTACAGGTGTGCAGAGTACAATATCTCCATAACGTACGCACAATTTGCAAATTTCTTCGTGAAGATGAATTGCAGGGACATTGTTCACAAGAAGGTGAACAGACTCATCATTTACAGTATACACCTATACATAGCTAACTATTTTAAGGAAAATCATGTTTTTCTTCAATAAAGTTCAATTCAGACTAACTTACTATTTACGTATAGAAGTAATGTGACGCTAGTTAACAAGAACGTGACCACGGAAATGCCAATTATTTATTTCCTCTAAAGTGTATGTTTTTTCCACCATACACTTTTTTAAATAGTGACAGTATTTATGAGCACAGTGAAAATAAAAATGAATTCATGCTGAGTTAGGCCTGTGCCTGAACATCAGTAAGTTAACTAAAAGCACATTAATATTAAAAAGTACTATGTGTGCAATGTAACCCGATGGGTCATGATCTTGTTAACAAATAATTACTAGTACTGAGGTATAAATATATTCTAAAAACCTGATTAGTAGCCCAAAAATTAAATAAATGTATATTATAGTATTGATAATGTTTGCATATTCTTCTAAATTTGCCAAAAAAATTTACACATTACTTTAATCCTATTTATTTTTAGTTAATCATATTTAACATTATCACCCTTGCGTATATCGGAGCCGCCTCGGTGGCCTAGTTGATAGCGTACTAGGCTTTCACACCGAGGACCCGAGTTCAATTCTTGGCCAGGGCTTGGCATTTTCATACGCTATAAATCATCCCATCATCTGCATTAGCCCAAGTGTACACAATAGTCAGACGTAAAAAAAAAAAATTACATTATCAGTTCTTGAGTGTCAATTTTGTTTTACTGTTATATGGTGTAATTTCAAGGAGAATTAAAAATAAACCCATAGCATACAGTTGTCTTCCTTACATTATAAAAACAAATTTTTTAAAAGTAGCAATATCACAATACAGTGGAGGCAGCTCAAGGGTTAAATGATTCCACCATACCTTTACCTCATACTACTCGACATATACATATTCACTAATCTATATAACCTGGCTAACTCTAAAGAGTAAAGTAATCCAAGCTGATAGAGTAAATGACACTGGCTTAACGGTGAATAAATCAGAGCCCTGGCCACCTTACAGTGTCAGAGCCATGCGGTGTTCTGTGTGGGCATACATCATTTCCTTCGCTACTCATGGGAACAACACGAGTAAGGATGTAAACAGAATTAGTGGGAACTCACTGCAAAAAAAAGCTGGCTAAATTAGGCACAACCTCTGTGACATGGGTCAAGTGTAAGGAGGGAAAACTTGAAATTGAAAAAAATTGACAAGACAAAGCAGAGCAAACATCTGCAAATACATCAATAACAAATTGGGAAGTCATCAATTAGAAGTGGAGGAGTTGCCCCATCTTGAATCCCCTCTAAATCTTAGACTTTATGAAGAGACTAGGGTTGAAGAAGAAGATGTAACTGAGCAACTCAGGAATACAGATTTTTATCATGCTTCTTATGCTTCTCGTGCTTTTACATTTTCCTAAATATTATTGCTTTTGGGCATGTGATAAAGCATTTTAGTAAAAAAATCGTGGACAACCTACACTGCATATTTACCTGTTTGTCACCTCTGTTTTCACCTTTTTGTAACTTCCCATTGTTCCTGCACTTTTATATTTTGGATTATTAATATTGGGCACATAAGAACGTGTTTTAGTGCAAACATAACCAATATTGACAAAAGTCCCAAAAACTCAGTTTTACCAAAAAATCTTGGATGACAGGTATATTTCATAATGGCAGTTTTCCACTAGGTAAATTACCTGGATGAACACAATATTGTTGGTAATGCAAGTCTATATTAATGACCATATTATCTGGTAGGCCAACGTTTTTTTTAAAGTAACATAAAACTTTTAAATACTATGTAGTACACCAAAGTACCAAATACCATTGTTTACTAATACAAATTATTTCTGATTAGTGAACAAATAAATATAAATGCATATTTTTAAAAATAACAAAGTACTGTATACAATAAAGTTTAAGGTAGGATACTGTTCAGAATATACCTTTACAGCAGTCAATTTTTTCCCTTGCCTGTAAGGTGGTCTACTCTTACAAAATTCTTGTTGTTTGTGGTGAGGAAGATTTACTATAGCCATTACTTTTAAGAACAAAACTGTAACTAATCAGTTCATTTTGTGAAAATCAGTATTATTTTTTAATATATATTATTAATAGTGTATTCTTTACGAAATCATTTAAGTATTCTTTCTCGAATTTCAAAATCACATTCAATCAGTCCATCACAAATCACCACCTTAGCATCACAGCCAGTCACAGGACCACAGCCCACAGATATGGCAACAGATTAATCTTGCTTATATTAATCTGATACCAATATAATAACACTATTTATTGCATAAGGAGGTAATATAATAAGGTACATGTTTGTCACATTCTAAAAAAATAGTTAAGGTTTAATCCATAAGAACGTGCTGGTATTATTATTCTTTAAACACAACACAACATATATAAATGTTTCTTAGGTTATCTGTGGAATTGCTAAATTTTTTATTATGTAGATGGCACTGAAAACTTGCACTTTTAATCTTGATGTTGAACCGTTGCAGTTCGTGATCGTAAATCCGAAACAACAGCTGATTAAAAGATACAAGTATAGACCGTCAAACCCAGACCCATACTGTCTTTAACTGTGTGCTTACTGGGCATTATTTTGTAAAGAATTTCAAATTGTTCGAATTAAGTAATTATAACAAATGAATGAGATTATATTAGTAAAGAAGTTTTAAATTTTCAAGTGTAGACATACATATTTAAAATATTGGTGTAATAAAATATAAAACTTATAATATTAGTGTTATAGTAGAACAGGATCTGCATTAAAAAAAAAAAAAAAAAAAAAAAAAAAAATGTTTATAGTAGGGTTAACTGGTGGAATTGCCACTGGAAAAAGTACAGTATCAGAAATGTTCAGAGAATATGGCATTCCTGTTATTGACGCTGATGTAATGGCTCGAAAAGGTATGTGCTCATTTAAATGATAGGAATTACCTACCTAACTTAATTAATTATCCTAACAAACAAGTTCTAGCATGTTGTTTTGTTAATTCACAAACATGGCTACAACTTTACTTATTCATGAATACAAAAGGCTAAAAATGAAACAGTTTATGTCCAATTGATTTTAAAAAAATTAATACAATGAAGAATTACAGGAAGTAAAGAATTGGGTAACTGAGTTTTTGTGACTTGTAGTAATTTTTGCACTAAAAAGTAATTTTTATTTTATACTCAGTATAAAAGTGTGTAAACAACGGGAAGTTACAAAAAAAGGAAAATAAAAGTGAGAAACAAACAAAATGACTACCGTTTGGTAGTGGGAGACGGTTTTTAATGGTGAAAATGATAAAATTAAATTTGTGTTATATAAATAAATGTGTGTTAGATAAATATGCAGTGTAGGTTGTTTTTGATTTTTTTTTTTTGTAATTTTTTCACTAAAATGCTTCATTACATGTCCAAAACAGTATTCCAAAATGTAAACACGTAGAAAGCAGGGAAGTGTGATAAAATTTGAAAATAAAAGTGATCTGCACAACTTCAAAATTGCTACTACACGAAAGTAGGTAGCACGTTTTTGACCGCCAAAATGATAAAAAAACCTTTTACTTTAAAAAAAAAAAAAATATTCAATAACATAACATAGTTGTTGGGTGGTGAACCTAACACGGTTGTTGGTTGATGAAAAACCTTTATTAAAAAAAAACCATTAATCTAATTAACAAGGTTGATGGGTGATAAAAACATCTTCATTAAAAAAAATAATACTTGATAACCTGTTAACTGGTGGAATTGCCACTGGAAAATGTACAGTATCAGAAATGTTCGAGAATATGGCATTCTTGGTATTGACGCTGATGTAATGGCTGATATTGCAATGCTGATATTACATTGCTGATATGGCAATGGGTGAAAAAGCTATTTAGTTGAACTAGTTATCCTGTAGGTAATATGTAAACAGGTAATATAAACAGTTTATATTGCTGTGTTGTACTTTTCGCATAAATTGCAGTGGTCAGTTTTAAAGATGTGAAGTTTGGCTTACCTTACAAAATGAGGTGATTCTTCACTTGAGTTATCACTTTGTGATGGTGAAATAAACTTATCAAAATCACATTCACTAAATAAATCCGATAGAAATTCTGTGTTAATCGTCATGTCAAAATAAGCAAAACCATTTATGAGCAAAGTACATTATCACAATAATTATTGCTTAAACACATACAAATATAACCTCACAAGCTAACTTGTGGTTTAGTCTCAATCAACAATCACTGGATCAGCTGGTCTGCTTGTTTAACCGATATTAACAGGTGGACACTGCAGATACAGCTTTCCTAAACCCAAAGACTGATAAAATAATTAAGCAGATTATTATAAAATAATTACTACATAGCAATACAGCTATGTAATTGTTGTAGTTCAACTATTTTTTAACAGAATGCATCGAATCAGTTTACTATGTAGATGTTTTGTAATACGTGTAGTTCTATGGAAATATCTCAGTTTGAAAAAAAATTATTGGTTACAACCTTGTCAAACCAAGATCTCGATGTGGAAGTTATATTTGTCACTTATCTTCATTTTTTCTACCTTCCCATTGTTCCCACGTTTTTATATTTCAGATTATTACTATTAGTCATATAGTAAAGTGTGTTAGTACAAAATTTACCAAAAATTCAATCAAGCCCGAAAATGCAGTTTTACCTTTTTTTGTTACATACTTTATCTTTGTATAATAATCATTTATTATCTTGACAGTTCATGGCAGCCATTATTTTGCCCAACAACTGAGTCATTAGGTTTTTAAAGTTATTTTTTAACAAAAGTTTATATTATACCCAATAACCGAGCTAAGTTTTTAAGGTTCTTTTATAAAGTAAATTGATAATTTTATACCCAACAGCTAAGTCGAGTTACGTTAATTTCTTCTTTTTTTAAAAAAGAAAGTTTATATTCTTTTTATAAATAACATGCTTTTAATTAATCATTTTGAAATGAAAAACATGTTACCTTCTTCCACAAGCTAATCATTTGGAGGTTATGTTTGTCACTTTTTATTCATTTTTTTCTAACTTTCTGTTGTTTCCGCGCTTTTATATTTTGGATTGTTATTATTGGGGATATAATAAAGTGTTTCAGTGCAAAATTAGCAGAAAATGTCATGTGGCCCAAAAGTGCAGTTTTACCAAATTTGAAACTTAACTTGGTTGTTTGGTGAAAAACCTAGCTGACACGACTGTGCGTGAATGATTAATGGAATTTGTGTTATTAATAATGAAAACAATGGAAAATTTTTTTAAAAAAATGACGTAAGAACCTATCACGGTTTTTGGGTGAAAAATCTGACAGGGTTGTGCATGAAAAATAGTTTTGTATGTAACTAGATTGTTTAAAAATTACCAACCTTGTAATGACTGTCACTGTTATCAGCATACAGAGCATGGCTTAGTGGTTGGTTAATGGCTTAAAATCATAACTTATCATAATAAATTTAATCTTACGCAGATGAATATCTCTTAGTTCAATAATAAAGTGCATAATAAAAAAAATGTAAAACTTATAACTTTAGTAAAAGTGTACAATACCAAATTTTAGTTTAAAAGTAACAGTTCTTACTCAGTAGGGTAAATATAACTTTTCAGTAATTTTCACTATATTTGTATTTTTGTGCTGTAACACTTTGTTACATGCCCGATAGTAATAATTCAAAACATAAAAGTGTAGGAACTACAGGAAGTTTTTTGAAAAACCAAAAAAAATTACTATTGTATGAAAGTAGCTAAAGTGTTTTTCATTGTGAAATGATTAAACAATTAATTAAATGTATTAAATGAATAATAAACATAATAGAAATTTTTTTTTAATTACCTTGAGAACCTAATTAACACGGTCTTGTATGAAAGCAGTATTGATGATTAATAAAATTGTATAATGCATATAATTAATAATAACCATAGTGGGTTGACCTTGGCATAGGAAATATAGTAAACTGCAAAGTCACGGTGTAATAGCTCTGTTAAAAATTGCATAAAATCCTTATTTATTGTAAGAAATGATTTGTATTGTATTGTTGTATTGTACTGAACTTATTGTATTGTTACTTATCTCTTAACTGAATAATAAAGTATTTAATAGAAGGAAAAATATTTTAAAATCATTTATTTTATAATACGAAGAGAGGTGCAGACTATTGAGAGGATTTAGACGTCCCTCATGGTACCCAAGTCTTACACTTACACACTACACTTACGACTTTTAACACTTTACACTCACATGTACATTTATGGAGGTGATAATAGCATAAATATGCTTTTTGCCTTCAAATAACAAAAAAAGAGGTTTGAAATGTCATAAATATCCTTAGCAGTAATAACATTAGCCTATTTATTATCGTTATCATTTATGGTATATTTCAGTTGTAGAACCAGGGCGTACAGCGTGGAAAAAGATCAAAAAGGAGTTTGGTGACACAGTGTTTCACAGCTCGGGTGAATTGAATAGAGAAGCGTTAAGCGAGTTGATATTTGAAGATGTTGAAAAAAGACGACGGCTAAATGAAATAACGCATCCTGAAATATATAAAGAATTAGTCTGGGCCGCTGTAAGGTGCTTTTTTCAAGGTAGGAAAATATTTGCTACAGTTTGTATTGTTCGTTAATAGAGAAATAAAATTTTGATAAAATCATTACAAGACTCTATCCTCGGTATTTCTAACAAAAAAGTAACACTATCACTCCTGTGTACATGGATCTGAGTTAGGGGTGGGCGTTTCTGTTATTTTTACAAAACGTCAACAAACTGTTTGTTGAGGAAAAAAGCTGCTTTTTAAAACAGTTGGAAAAACAGGTTAATAAAACTGAAACTCGAAGTTGTACTAGCAGCTAAAACATAAAGCACATACGTTCAGTTTTCTAAGACTACTTTTTCATTCCCATTACCACCATGTCCTTAACTGTTTTTGGGTGTAAAGCATTTAGAAAAAAATAATCCTTATAAGTGTAGTAATAATTAAATTACATTCTCAAAACGTAATATATATGTATGCAATTTTATATTTACAAAATGCAATGAATTTCTAATAGAAGCATTCTTTTTTTTTTTTTACTTAAAAATTAAATAGTCCTTTGCATATTTAAAGAAATGCAAACAATTTAGAATATTTTTAGAATATAGAATATCGATGATTGATAATAAATATAAAAAATACGTTTAAATAAAATTGGGTTATGTATTTACAAAATGTGAGATGTTACTGTCATATTTTTATTTGGGAGAAAGTAGGTTTTTACTTTTCAACACTAAAAAAAGTAACCTTAATAAGTACAATGTGGTAATAAGAACATGGTAATACAAAAAGTAACAGAAAACGTTCAAAGTTGTCCACTAAATATTTTTAAGTTTCTAAACACAAAGTAAACTACAGAGAAAAACTAATATAAAACACAATTATGGCTGATTTTACAGTTTAAAAAATGTTTGTACAACAAATTCATTTAAAACTTTCAAACAACTCGCAACAAAATAGAGATAAACGTTGACAACGACCAAACAGTTCTTACTTCACTACAAGCAACAAGCAACTTTGAAATAAAGGGAAAAAGCATAAAAGCAGGTTGAAGAAAAGCAGTTAGCAGGAAAACAGTTTTAGCGCTTGCGGCAACGTTCGTATAGAACGTGGGTGGTAGGGAAGTCCCAACAGCTGTTCCTTGTTTAACAAATCACGAACCAGTTCAAATCAAACTGCTTGTTTCCATTTGAAAAAGCAGTTTGTTTATCGTTTATAGAAAAGCAGTTTTTTTTAACAGTTTGGTGTTTTCTGACCCACCACTAATCTGAGATGCCATACTCCAACACAATATGTAGCTATGGGCTAAGCAAATTAATGTTTGTAGGTAGGCTACTAATGATAGTTTGTTTTTTATTTAACAAAATATGTTAAAATAATCTGTGAGCTCTAGAGTCTATTTAGATTATAGAGCTCACAGATGTAACACAACTGGGACATATTTGTCCGCTCAATTTTCCCGGCTAAATCTTAGATAGTGAAACTTTTCTGTACTGCATATTTACAAAAAGCATGTGTTAGCATGCATACATCATGTTGTTAACCCTATACCATTAAGTCTATAATTGAATCAGGCTTGTTACTGTACATCATGGTGGAAAAATAATGTAATTGTAATAAGGACATAGAATAAAATACAGTGGTATTCCGGTTAACGGTCTTAATTTGTTCCAGAACTAAGACTTACCTGAATAGACTGGTGTGTGTCAGCATTTACTATAGAGACTTACGGAAAACATTTTAATTTGTTACATAGGAAAAAATAATTGATTACTCAGCATTGATGTCATAGATGAAAAATAAAGAAAATTCACAGAACAGAAGTCACTTTAACTAAATTCATACAAGTGAAATTATGTCACATATTTAAACACACGACAAATCAATACTGTGTACTGTATTTTTTTAGTTCAATAGTCAAAGTTTGTAATTTACTTGTACTACTATAAGCACTTCTTTTAAGACCCATTTAATTAATATTAAAAAAAAAATTGAAAACAGGATTTAAACAACAATTTGAAACTCATGTACAAAGACACTTAATGTTTTGTTAAATTTAAGAATCAAAAGTATGTAACACGATAATATTGTAACGGTTTAATTTTTTTTAACGGGCTAACAAATTAAACACAGTAAAAGAGTTGATGACACACTAAGAAAAATTAGGTATGATGACAGAAAAGGGAATAGGATTAGGCATTCTGAGAACAGATAACTAAAAAATATCGTTTAAGTTATTGCCCTACAAAAACCATTGGGATTTATAAGCACCCATCAATCAAAGGCTTGTTTGTGTTAACTCAGCACCTTGTATTTTCTGTAGCACAGCACAATCAACGTTATCTCTGTATTTACACATCTGCTTAGAAATAATGTAAACAATAAAAACACTTTTGTAATATGTTCAGCCCTTTATTCGAAACCTAAACTGTTATGCGGGTCTTTTCATTCTGTAAATTAGACCGTTGTCCAGGTCGACCGTTGACCTTTAGCCAGGGTATAACTGTATACTGAACAGTAAGTGCTATTGCTGCAGTGGATTAATTATGGTTTAGGCTAATAGCTGTTACCTTCATGAAGACCTTATTCTTCTCTCTGTTTAACAATTGTTTTTTTAATTTGTACAAATATCTGTGTAGGTCATCAGTTCATCATAATGGACCTTCCATTACTATTCGAGAGTGGCAGTATGTTCGAGTATTTATACAAAATCATTGCTGTTACCTGGTGAGTCATGGAAAAACTAATTTACTCTGAATATAACTATTGGTAGATATTACGTTACGTATTAAATTTAGGATAAGGAAATTCAGCCCATTGCAGCGAAAAAAGCATGATGCAGCCAATATTTTAAATCCATTGTAAGTGGCTTGTTTTATTTGTACTTTCTAATAGGATCTACAACAATTTTTCGATCTGGATCATAAACTCTGTTCATTTATTTCTGATGGGTTCGTAATAGCACTGTGTCATGTGCTACACGTTATGTAAACGTACAGTAAAGGCATGATGGAATAAAAATTTGGTGTACGCTAATGTAATAAGCATTTTTTATAATTAAAAGGATACATTCTGTTAAATTCCTGCTTAGAATTTGACGACAATGAGAAATGTGGTTGCTGTGACAACGAATAATTAACAGTGAAAGTAACAGCTGATAAATATCGACATAGAATAAAGAGTTTTTTGAGAGAACAATAAATAATTAACAAAACCACAGCCATTTAAAGTTATAACAAAATTTTCGACAGACATGGTATTTCTGTAATTATTTTCTGATGAAGAGTTAGTCCTACCCGAGCTGTGAAAAATAAAATAAACGTAGGAGTAAAAAAGTATTGTTTATAATTATTTACTTGTGAATAATTATTATAATTCTATTCCTTGATCTATAAATTAATGTTTGTCTAGTGAAGAGGATTTACAACTTCAACGACTAATGGATCGAAGCAAAGTTAGCGAATCAAGAGCTCAGAAGCGTATCAAAGCACAGATGTCATTAGATATCAAATGTGAAAAATCCCATTTTGTGATTGAAAATTCTGGAAGCTTTGAAGACACAAGGGAACAAGTAGCACGAATTGCGGCAACATTAAAAAGCAGCCGTCACCATTGGAAGCTGCGACTGTTAGCGGGCTTGTTTTGTTCCGGTGTTGTGTCATTGCTGTTTTGGCTTGGAACTAAAGTGTATCAGAACCGGATAACATACAGGTAGAACCTATTTCATGATTGTAGTTGATTGTCAGTGTACAAGATTTTTCCCGAATAGCTTTGTTTAGGTTTTATTAGTGAAGTTTATAATTTTGTCGTGGCTGTACAGTGATGGTTATTAAGTTTTTTCTTAGTTTAAAAACAATTTAAACCAATAATTATTTGAAAATATTTAAAAAACATTCCTTATACAATACTCTGTAATGTTAAATAGTAATTCATTATGTTTATATTTGTCATTTGTATTAGTAGCATTTTAAAAATGCTGTATCAGTTATTCGGCTTAGTTTACTGTCAGTTTTGACTTTATATTAAAAAGTTCTTATTGCATTTTAAGTTATGTTTTTCCCACAAGGTAACATTTTTTTTACAGAGCTGTAATTAAAAACAATTATTACAGTATTCGTGACTACAAAGTTTGGCGGGAAAAAACAATCTGATACTAAAAACTCCTTTAGTAATTATATTTTACAACACAAATTTATCACTTCAGTTTCTTTCTACAGTCTATACTGCTTATTTACTTCTTAGTACGTGTTTTCAGCACTAGGTGGTGCTGGTGTCTCAATGGCTTAACAAGTTTACCTAACTTAAATTAATAAGTTCAAATTAAAGGGGAAATGTAATAAGCAAGTAAATTCACAAGTAGATGTTATTTTGCAAAGCCTAAAATTGTTCACAAACTATAAGGATTAAGTATACTGTAAAGAGAAAGTGCTGGGAGGACCAGTCAGAAGTGAACACATTAATATAGAAACCTGACTACGCGGTCAGGGGAGGGATTAAGACAGTATAAAAGAATACCTAGATTTGCGGGAGGGGAGCGGAATAGTAAAACGTTTTGAAAGTGGAAGTATTCTGCAACATAACAAATATAGTGTCCAAAGATAGGAAACACAGATAAGTACTCCGAGCTGTTATTAAAAAGTACAGTGGTACCTCGACATACGAGTTTAATTCGTTCCGTAACCTTGCTCGTATCTCAAAACAATTTTCCCCATTGAAATGCCATTAATCCGTTCCAGCTCCCAAAACACCACATCAGTTGTTTTTGTTAAGTGTTTTTGAATAAGAAAAACGTATTTACAAGAAGAAACACTTATTTATAATTAACAAATACATATTCTATAAAAACATAATAAAAGAAAAGTGAAGTGCTTACGGAAGCGCTTAATTTTCGTCACTGGTCTTCTCTTTTTTCGTCGCGCTTTGCTCATTTTCACCTGCAGATCGTTTAAAAAAACTGTCCAAGGAGGTTTGTTTCTTCCTCTCTTTCAGGATATTGCGGAAATGAGTTAGGCAAGTTTCGTGGAACAACTCCGATGCACAACCAGTTGCAACTTTTTCGGGGTGATTTTTATCCACGAACTCTACAACTTTCTCCCACATTCCCAAGATCTCCTTTATATCTCTTGTAGAGATAACCTCCTCCATCTCTGGCTCCTCTTCAAAACTAATTTTTTGTTGAACCACCGTATGCTGCTGCGCATGTAGATCGTGTAACTCCTCGGTTGTCAGCTCCTGAGACTGTTCCTCGATGAGTTCGTTCACATCTCTCTCATCCACCTCCAGACCCATGGATTTTCCTACAGAAACAATCTCCTCTACCACAGACACTTCGGGTTCCAATCCTTCGAAGGCCCTTTCAGCTGCAGCCTCAGGCCACAGCTTCTTCCATGCAGAGGTTAAGGGCCTCGTTGTAACATCCAGCCAGGTCTGATCAGTAATTCTTAAGCATATCACGATGTTAAAGTGGTCCTTCCAGAACATGCGCACACAGACTGAGATCTAATCTGAGGTGGGAGAAACTGTTAGACGCTGCACACAACACCAACATGCGCCCCACATGTTTGGGTCATGTGCAGCGGTGTAGTGTGCGATTCCTCGTATCTCAAATCTTGCTCTCATCTCAAAGCAAAATATTGCTCGCTCGGCGGCTCGTATCTCAAAACACTCGTATCTCAAAACACTCGTATATTAGGGCACTCGCATATCAAGGTACCACTGTATTCGTGAATACAAAGATTGGCTGAAAAAAATCTGATACTAAAAATTCCTTTATTAATTATATTTTACAATGCAGATTTATCACATTCAGTTTCTCCCAACAGTCTGTACAGTTGAGGATAGTAATTATCAGGAAACGCAGATAATTAAACAAAATTATAACAATCTTAGTGAAAAAAAAGATTAATAATTTCAACGTTTTGTAGGGTTAAAAGCTCTAAAAGTTTACAGCGGCAGTTGTGGAAATATTTAATTTAACATAGGGCTTCAACTATGCGAACCCCCTTTAATTGGTTTCATTGTTTGGGTCAGTTTTTTTTCATTCCTGATTAAACTACTCAACACACATATCTCTACTTCTTTCAGAGTGGCCTTGTTGATAGCGTACTAGGCTTTCACCCCGAGGACCGGGTTCGATTCCCGGCCAGGGCTTGGCATTTTCATACGCTATAAATCATCCCCATCGTTTGCATTAGCCCAAGTGTTCACAATAGTCGGACGTTAAACACCAAAAAAAAAAAAAAAAAAAAAAAAATGTACTTTCATCAGAGTATAAATTTTATAGGCAGATTTCTGGATTTTATTAGGACTGATGCGATGCTAATTTTCAACACTGCAATTTTGGTTGACTTGATTTAAATGACTAAAAAATTTGTACAGATCGAATTAGTTTGTTACCAGCAAAATCTGGTAAAAGCGGTAATAATTTAAAATATTGTAATCGCAACATTCTTATGAAACCACTTTCAATCGGTATTTTATATAAATTAGCATTTAAAATTTTCTTTGAAAACAATTATATAAACAAACGACAATCAAGATTCAATTTAATATTCCAGATTTTCAATATGGTAATTTGCTACTATCGTGTCAGCGAGACGCTGTATATTTTCTTTTGTAGAATCTAAAAGAAAGTACCTTGTGAACATAATTTTAACGCGTTTCATAGACTGATGTATTGTCAGGATATAAGCGATAAGGGTTATTTTATGATGTTGCACTGTTGTTGTTGTTGTTTTCCAATGGCTTCCGCTGGCTCACGCCATCTTTGATCTTGCTTCCCAGTAGAGGCCAGGGAGGTCTCCTCTTCTCTGCTTCTCTTCATCTAATTTTCTGCAGACCAGGAGGTGGTCCTTGTTCATGATGGTGTCTGGGCATTCACACAATGTGCAGTTGTCATAGTTTAATATCTTAATTTTCATCAGGTGTTCATTCAGACAGTCGTGTCCAGTTGTCAGCCGAAAGACCGCGACAGATGTCCTCCTCTGGAGATCCTTGACCTTCCCATACAAGTCAAATACATTCTCATAAGGCTTGTTCTTTATGTATTCCTTGACTTTGTTTGTAAATTCAAGATAAGATGTTCGCTTCAGTGCACTAATCCTAGCCGCCAGTGTGAGCATTCTTTTTGGTTTCTGCACTAAAAGGGTTCCTTGTTTGGCCAGCTTGTCTGCCCGCTCATTCCCTTGTATACCTACATGTGACGGGATCCACTGCAGAACCAATTCCTTGGTAATGTGTTTAACTATTTTGTATTTCTTCTGGATCGACTCTATCATAGAGCCTGCAGATGTGTTGTCAGCAATTGCTTGTAATGCCGATTTAGAGTCAACTAATATCACTATGTTATTATTCAACCATGGCCTCGTTATTACTTGCCTCAGTGCCTCATCGATTGCAAATAACTCCGCCTCAAAAACAGTGGCGTCCGAGTTTAATGCAAAATAGTGAGAAAAATGCTCACAGAATATTCCCGCCCCTGTTTCACCTCTGATTTTAGATCCGTCAGTGTATATGATGTTGCACTGTAAATAGCTTGTTAATTATTTCCATTAAACATCACCAGAGACAGTAAATGTTAGACTTATTGTCTTTATAAAAAGGAGAATAATTGTGCCATATATTTGTTGAAACGATAGAAAAAAATGATCAAAATTAAATTTTTAATTTAATACCATATTTTTAGCAAGTTTAGGGAAAATGAGCAGTGTGATAGCCTGATCCAGGACGTAGAATCAAGAGCCTGTAAATCACTTTTTGAGAGGAAGTTGGAATAAAAATGTTAACATCTCACTTTCACAATTTTGCTTCAATTTAATTCAAACATGGCATACAAATCGATTTTAGTAATATCTTTGTTAAGTTCGTTCAACAGCATATTCTGTTTAACAGGCCACCTTGGTGGCCTAGTTGATAGCGTACTAGGCTTTCACCCTGAGGATTCGGGTTCGATTCCCAGCCAGGGCTTGGCATTTTCATACGCTGTAAATCATCCCATCGTCTGCATTAGCCCAAGTGTGCACAATAGTCGAACGTTAAACAAAAAAAAAAAAAAATCTGTTTAACAGTTTTAAAATAGTGGTAATTTTATGTTTTTTAAAATCCATAGGAATTAACTGAAGTGCATACTTGATTTGATTTTTTTTTAATCTTCATGTGTATAGTGCGTAAAATCATAATGTACACATAAAAAAGAAAATATTTAAAAATAATGATTTTTTTTCTATTGAAAAGTATAATAATAAAGTAAATGTAAGTAAAATAAACAAAAAATTAAAAAAAAATGTTGTACCTATTAATTAATTCAGAACTTGGTAATTAATATGCAGCAAAAGGTTAAAGTGCATAAATTTAAGGCCTGTAGGTCTTAATGTATAAGCTTTTCAATTATTAAATAAAATATTTTGATATTTAATAAAATAGCAAAAGAAGTAAATTACTAAAAATTTTATAAAAAAAAATGAAATAACGTGTAGTTTTGATTTGCGTTTGGTATATCAGCTATGTTAGCAACTGTTTTTTGCTATTGACTTTTAATTTTAGATAAGCTTTCACCCTAATGATAGCGTACTAGGCTTTCACCCTGAGGATTCGGGTTCGATTCCCAGCCAGGGCTTGGCATTTTCATACGCTGTAAATCATCCCATCGTCTGCATAATGTGGCTCATTGCTACTGAGCCAAGCTTAAAAAATTCAATGGATATTTTGACAGTAAATTAGAACATAGGGCATGGATATGGGCATATATTGCTGTTCAGAAAGTAAAAGACGTTTGGCCTATCGTGGCAATCGATGGGGCTAGTGCTGCCATCTTGGTGTCACAGTGTTCCTACACTCAGTACCGAGCTGTGTTAGCCTGAGACCTGTATCACTTTTACTTTGCTCTCTGTGATGCAGTAAAATGTGTGCTGCAATAGAAAATCACGCCACACATTCTGTGATCAAATTTTTGTTGGCAAAAAAATGCAAGCGTATTGAAATTTATCGAAACTTTGTGATGTGTATGGACAAGGAATAATGAGTGAAAGGTAATAGTGTATTGATTTTAAAAATGTCATACCAATTTTGACGATGAGGACTGCTATGGTAGGCCTAACATTGTGACCGATGAAATTCAACAACAAAATTCGTGAAAATCGCTATTTCACGATTCGGGAACTCTGCACTTTTCCCCCAAATTTCCCATGGTTTGCTATAAGAAATTTTTGTAGAAAAGCTTGGTTACCACAAATTTTGTGCTAGGTGGGTTCCGAAAATCCTAACGGAAGACCACAGAGACTGGCTGCAGCATTGACCTTTCTCAAAGATTACGAGAAAAATGGTAACAAAGTTATTGATTGTGTGGTAACGAGGGACGAGGCTTGGGTGAACCATGTCAATTGTGAAATAAAAAAGCAGTTGCTAGAACGAGGACACAAATTCTCAAAAAAACCAAGAAAGTGTTTGCAAATGCTATCAGCCAAAAAAATTCATGACTACTGTGTTTTGGGACTCTAAGGGGCGTAATTCTTGTTGATTTTCTTAAAAATGGTAAAACAAAGAGGTAGTGTGAAACATTAAGGCATACGGAGGAAAACCTAGAGAGAATGTTTTGTTTTTCACGACAATACATGTCCACACACTACCAATTCTACCCAACAGCTCTTGGATGATTTTGGATGGAAGGATTTTCCACTGTACAGCCCAGATTTGGTGCCGAGTGACTACCACCTCTTCCCAGTGATGAAGACATGGCTCGATACTCAGTGCTTCAATACCGACACCGAACTTCATGCCAGTGTAAACCATTGGTTGAAATTGCAGGCGGTAGATTTCTAGAGAGCCGGTATTGAAAAACTTGTACCGGTATGATAAATGCCTTGATTTAAACAGTGATTATGTAGAAAAATAGCTTAAGAGTGTACCTTTCAAATGTATACAATACAATTTGGTTTTATTCATTTTGTAATTTATTTTAAAACGTCTGTTACTTTCTGAACAACCTTCATAAACACTGTGATTGTGCCATGTTGCTAATATGAAACTTAAAATGTAAGATGTTAGGGACACAGACTTGAAGTAAATATTGATCCAAATTTAGTGTATTGCTAAAAGAAAACATTTTATTTGACAAAATTGTTAACAATAATTGTGCACCGAATTTCCTCTAGAAACAAAATACTTGATTATCATTTTTAGGGTTCTTTAGGCAAAACTAAGCACCTTTATAAATTTGCATGTTTGTCATTAATAAATTTCTTAATAGTAAACAAGTGATTGTTCGTTATGAAATTTTGTAAAAAAATTTTTTGTTATGGTCCGAATCCAAGAAAAATGTAAATACAGGGGTTAACAACAACAACAAAATTAGTAGTAGTCTTGAGAGAAAAGATATTAATTTTTTGTTTAGTCTAGTATAGGGATACCATTTGAAACTAGTTGCCGCCTCGGTGGTCTAGTGGATAGCGTACTAGGCTTTCACCCCGAGGACTCGGGTTCGATTCCCGGCGAGGGCTTGGCATTTTCATACGCTATAAATCATCCCATCGTCTGCATTAGCCCAAGTGTGCACAATAGTCGGACGTTAAACAAAAAAAAAAAAAAAAAAAAATTGAAACTAGTTGTATTATTGCTAGGTGATCAAAATATTTATAAACTTAGTTCATATCAAAAAAAAAAAAAAAAAAGGGCTTTCAGTTTTTTGATATTTTACACATTTTCTATTTATGAACCTCAAAAAGCATATTTTGAAAAATTTACCATCGTAGATCCACCACTGGTGATATTGATATTCGGATGTTAAAAATAATCGAATCAAATGAATTCAGATTCGTATTATTAACTCAACATCAAATCTCTGCATAGGAATCAGAATGTTTCGGAAACAGGATATAATCCAAATGTGTATTTAGAAGAAAGATGTCTTTATAATATCATTTTTGATTGACGGTATACTCTTTATTTTGTCAATACCTAAACTCTAACATGAGTCAGTTCCAGTAAATAATGCAAAGTGACAATCTAATGCAGAATCATCCACTGTTTCTTGAAATGCCAGGGTGCTGTATATCTTACATAAACAGGTTGACTTGGCGTGTCATATTTATATGTTTTATACTCATGTAAAGCCATAACCCTGGTTGAAATATGCTCATTCAGCCAAATAATCATGTTTTTTTAATTCGAAATTTTAACAAAATAATTTTATTTTGTACTTTTTAGGAACCCTAAGTTCACCATCAAAAAGATTCCTTGCATGACAGAATTTTAAATGTAATTAAAAATATGAAGACAGAGTAGTCAATGAAATTAGAACGGAAAAACAAGATTTTCGAAATGGGGTAAAATAAAAAGTAATAATTTTATAAAAAAAATTGAATAGTAAAATTAAACCAAAATTAATTTTTGTATATTGATATGTTCATGATTTTAATCAATGTTGCTGTATACTGTTATAATCTAAAAAAAATCAGTTTATGACAAAACTGTAGTAAAACTATAAAATGTAGCATTTTATTGTGCATATAAAATTTAGTGAGGTTACCATTATTATTTGTTATTTAATAACATTGTGCATGTTTAATTAATAAATTGTATCCACGAATCTCTGAAGCTCCATTGTTATTTCTAATGTCCTGTTTTGTGTGATGTTCAATATATGTTTTGTTTTTATTGTTAATATTATAGTGCCATTAGAAGTATTTCCTAAGTCGAAAAAATAAAAGAATTTGTATGAATTCTAGGTTCTTATTTCAATCATTTACTTTCTAACTAAACCCGCAAAAATTAATAAGGTTTATGTACTACAGAAAACCCTTGTCCACTTTGTGGGCCAACCCCACGAAAAATATCTGTTTATTTAAATATAAGTTTAAACTATTGCGATAGCAACCAATATGAGAACTTCATTTTTTACAACTGATCATTATAATTCATTTTGGATGGAATCTTTTGCCCTTTAAATGCTTAATTAATAATGTATAGTTCCCCTCAAATTCAAGACCAAGATCTTTAAAATAAAACTTCAACTGTCTTTCTTCGACTTATTAGTCTCTTAAAATAATGTTTTCAAATTTGACCTTCTAGAAGTATATACATAGGTTTTTATCAACAGTTAGTTTTTAAATTTAGTTTTCTAATTCTAGTCAGAATACAATTTGAAATTTATCGGACTAATGATAAAGTCGAGGGCTTGTAAGAAAACCCAGTGGTATTAACTGGACTAAAGTAAAAGAGTAATGGCATACTTAGGGATGTGTAATAACTTAGCTTAGAGATTTATTAACTTAGAGAATCATTTTTCCTTCTACAGTACCGTGTTATAAGTTAGAGATTGATCTGTGTAATAAAATAGAGGTTCCGTACTATGTATTAACTTAGAGACTACAGTTCCGTCAAGTGTGTTGCACTGTGTGTATATGTTGTGTCTGTGTTAGAAAATAAAACAAACAATTCAGAAATATAACACAAAATTTCTTGCTTTTAATTATATTTTACAACAAATCCGGTTTAGATCTTTAAAAAAAACTAGAATTTCTTAATTTCATATCTTTTTCATTTGTCCTAGTATTTTCCTATAATAAAATACTTCAGAAATTATGTTTTAAAATTTTATTATTACTTTATTTTGCCATTCTGAAAGATAGTATAAGACATTTTTTTTTTTTTTTGTAAAAAGGACTTAACAAGAAAATCCTTAAAATAATAATCATTTGTATGGATTAAACATTAATAAAACCAAGTTCATGGTAATTAGTAAAGAAACAGTTGGACTTAATGGTCAACAACATATCTAAATGTTTATTTTTGGCAATTATCTGTATAGAAAAATAGAAATATTGGTGTTTTGTCGAAAAAAAAATAACAACGTAAGTTTATATGAATTCATTAATTCATTCATTAATTTAGGGCTGTTTTCTTAATTCAATTCGGATATGGTTTGAATAAAGCAGCCTTCAAACAATATTTTTATATTATTATTACTACTACATATGTAAATTAGTATACATTTACAGCAGTGCACATAAGCCTTTCAGAACAAAACCTATCTAAATCAACTTTATTTTAATAATATATCTTTCTTTAATTAAGCGAGTTCTACTTGTTAGATAAAAGATACTGCAAGCAGTATAGGCAACATATACACACAGTGCAATACACTTGACAGAACTGTAGTCTCAAAGTTAATACACAGTATGGAATCTCTATCTTATTACACAGGTCGATCTCTAACTTATAACACGGTACTGTCGAAGGAAAACGAAACTCTAAGTTAATATATCTCTTAAGCTATTACACCTTCCCGCATACTTGTGTATTGCTGAGCCAATTAATTATGCCATGCTAGAATTTTATTTGTACATTTGTTTTCACTATCTTCTGATTTTTTACTTTCTCTTGAAGAAAACAAAGTTTTCTACCATTAGTTTTCTATTACTAGGCCTGTAGTACTGGAAATGTTGCTGAGATTTTTCCCGGAAGCTCATAAAATTAAAAAGCTATCAAGTACAGTATACAGTTTACTGATGTAAGCCTAGAACATAAGTCATGTATAGACTAAAAAAGGTTATAATCATTTTACATTCAAACTTTCTAGAATTAATTAGATACAAAAAAGTATTACATGGACGTGGCTTAACAGAAAAAAATGTTATCCAAAATGGCACACGACATTTTGTTTTACGTAAATTGTATACTGTAAACTTTGTGGCAAAAAAAGAACAATTATTGGTAGACAACACTGTTTATTAGAACGACTGCATGAAAATTAATGCTTGGGACAAGTCTGAGAATGTAAAAATATTTTTTTTGAAGAGCTTCAAAGGTACACAATAATTAGCATTAAGGTTATCGAATGAGGTTACAACATTAAACAAAAGAGTATCTTTATTAAGTGCAGAGTATATTTTACAATATAGTCCAATTGCTCAACAGGTATTCTGAATACAGTAGACTGTACAGCCAGACACACGTCCCCTAACAATGTTTTTATTTAGGCTAAAATCATTTCCACATTTGTTCTGCAAAAATAAACTATTTTGATTTTTTTTATTTCTCTGGAATTGGACCAATGAAAAAATATTCACGATATATTTATAAAGAAATGATGAGAAGGATTATAAATTACAGTAGAACTCGGCGTATCCAACCTCTAAATATCCGTCACGTCATATGAACCAACCATTTGCTCAGCTAGTCATCACTTTAGGAAACGCACATGTAGCTTATTGAATACGTATGTTTTGTTATACCTTCACAATCACGATAAAGAAGTCTTTTAGGTTAGGTTCTGATAGTTTTTGTCAAATGTGTTTATAAAGCACACACACCAGAGTTTTGTTTCAGGCACCCTCTCTTAATAAACAGAGTATATTGTAAATATGAAAATGTCAACACCCTAATAAAAAACGATAAAAACCACTTCCTCGAACAAGGAATGTTATTTTTGATTAACTTTTTATTACAAAAACAGATTATAAAAGTTTTATTTCTGTTCAATGTAACTAAGCAAGGGATCTTGCCTTCTCCACTCCAGTAACAGGCACACATGTGTTCAAACTACCAACCCTATTTTTATGTTAATGCCAGGAGTGGGGTAGGGTAGTTCGTTATTTGTTGTCAGTTTTTGTAATGGTCGTAAGGGTTAAAAAGGAATAAAGAAATAACTTTTTACAAAAAAAAATGTTTATTGTTATTGTGTTTATTCTGAAGTGTGATAAGGGACTCCAAAAAAGTTTGTATACGTCCACCAGAGTGCTCGTATTACACTCACTTGTAAAAAAATATATTTCATTTTTATACAGTAAAGATAATTACTGTCTTTGTTTTTTAATTTACATATCCTTGCTTTTATCGGCTAGTATGTGTCAGACTATAGCGAGTCTACTGTAATTTATTCATAAAGTATACCTATAAAATTCAAATACTAGCCTATGTTCTTATATCTAAACATAAAAGTATATAGGACTATAAAGTGTCCAAACATACAATTGTTCCAAATGGTAACACTAAAACATTTCTTGAAAATAATTAAAACATTTACTCTCTCTCTTCTTACATTTCTCTTCTTACAATTAACATCCTTTTGAAATACACAAGCACACTCTGGTGTATCAAACAAAAACACATTGAGGCTTAAGAAAATTAAATGCATTTTAATTATCATTACTTTCTGCAGATCTGTCAGTTTTAAATTACTCAAGGAGGCTGTTTCTTTTTTGAAATGTGAATTCATTGCTATTTTCATGGCAGAAACAATAGAAGTTCTGCCGACTGTTTCAGATCTACAAGGCGTATAAATCTTTAGAAACGTTTAGTTGTCTTTATCATTTCAAAAACTTTCTGCCTTAGAGTATGCACTGTCTCAGCTTCAGTCAATTTCTTTGAAAGATTCAGCTCTTAAGCAGTGATAAGTTCTGGGACATTTCTGGCAGTGCTCAAATTTTTAGATATTCCAAATCATTTTCATAATTGAATTGGTTTTTAACCAACCCAAACCAGTTTTAACCTAAGGGTGTTTTTATGCTTTCAAATGCTTATTCAAACTAGTAGTAAATTGTGCACTTAAAGTGATAAGTAGTACAAAGGTAATAAAATTAAAATGTCACAAAATTTTATTAAAAAACATTTGTTAATAAATTGTATCATTACTTTGATTAAATTGCTTCAGTTCTTGGATTGAACCAAAAATTTTGATTCATATTGTTCTGATGTATTATCAATGTAATGTTTTTGAAATGACTTGTAGCCATAATACTGCCTACAATTATCATACGATACTAAGTAAAGACGACAGCAAATCGCTCAATACATGTTATCGTACTGGTGTATAGCAGTTTTATCGTTCAACACAGTTTGAATAAACACAAGCGATACATACTACACATATTTTACAATAATTATCACAATTTACTTATTACATTACGATACACACCGTTTCGCTCTAGTGTACAACTCATCTTAAAGCAACCAGTAAGTAAATTTCCATCGCCACAGGCAGTGGTAAATTATTCAGTAATAATAATAATTAAGCTTAAGGTTAACATAATGAAGCTCTTTACAAACCGATAACAAAAATTACCAGCTGAAAAATTATCCAAAAATATATTGACAATTGATCTAGATATAAAGTAGCTACCCAAGTCGCACAATTTCATTAATACTGTACTTTTGAACAATAAACTTCATATTTTTATTAATGCATTGTGCCCCAGTACATTCTGTGATGTATAAAATAAGCTACAGTAAGCATTTGAAACTTGTATACGAGATGTAGCTATTAAATAACGAGACTGACGCTGCGGTGGAACAAGTGCGTATGTGCCAACCGCCATTGACCGACAGCTGTTTAGTGTGAAGCTTTCTCTTCAGAATGCAGTTAGTCTCGTTTGCGTAACCAACACCGTTTAGTCGTAACCTTCATTTCCGTTAGTGTTGTTATTTTGTTTTACTGGAAAGAATGGTTAGTGTAATAATAGAGCAATGAATTGTTGTTAAATTTCACTTCAAACTTGGAAAAACTGCTACTGAAACTTATAATTTACTGAAAGAAATGTATGGCAGTGAATGTTTATCGCGTGAACGTGTTTTTGAATGGCTTAAGCGTTTTCAAGATGGCCGACAAGACGTTGAAAATGATTCGCAGCCACGTCGCCCTTCAACGTCAAAAACGGATGACAATGTCGAAAAAGTTGCTAATTTGATTCGGTCTGACCGTCGATTAAGTATTTGTGCAATTGGTGAAACTGTAGGCATTGACAAAGAATGTGTACGGCAAATTTTACGTATCAATTTCAACATGCGAAAAGTGTGTGCCAAAAATTCTCACGTTTGAACAACAAGCAGATCGCAAAAATGTTTTATACTGATACTTTGGATGCAATTGAAAATGACCCAAATTTATTGGAAAGGATAATAACATGATGATGAATCGTGGTTTTTTATGTATGATCCGGAAACAAAGCGCCAATTCATGCATTGGAAGACCCCAACTTCACCGAGAGCCAAAAAAGCAAGAATCAGCAAGTCAAAATTTAAAGCAATGACGATTGTTTTTTCGATATTTATGGGATTGTGTACCTTCACTGGGTTCCTGAAGGTCAAACAATCAATATTACTACCTTGAGGTACTTAGTAAACTACGTGAAAGAGTAAGGAAAAACGACCCGAAATGTGGAAGGACAAATCATGGGTTTTCCACCAAGACAATGCGCCAGCTCATTCCGCGTTATCTGTCAAGAGGTTCCTGGCCAAGTACAGCATCGCAGTGTTAGAACATCCACCTTACGCACCACGTGACTTCTATCTGTTCCCTAAGGCGAAATCTGCATTAAAAGGGCGCGAGATTTGAGTCCTTGGAAGCTATAAAAGTGAAAGTGGCAAGAGTCCTGAAGGAGTTGACAGAAGATGACTTCCAGCACTGTTTCCAACAATAAAAAATTCGCATGGAGCGTTGTAGGGATAGAGAAGGGGTGAATATTAAAGGTGATAATTATGTGTAAAATGAAGATAAAATTTTTTTACATCAGTCTCGTGATTTAATAGCAACACCTCGTAAATAATTTTAAAATGACAATTTAAAATTTGTACACAGGAATACAAACTTTGTTTATAAATATTACACACACATCATTGTTTACAAACATTACAATAGTGTAATTTCGTTAACAATCAGCATTATAAAAAAACTTCTATTATAGTAATCCCTTAACATTTGTGAAAAACTTAACTTTGTTGTTTACAACTTTTTCCATATATAACAGAAATACTGTAAGCAGCCTGAACTCATATTGCTTTTAAATGTATGACTAGTTTTGTCCAAGCAATTACAAAAATTGCAGGACATTACTGACCTGCGTAAAGGCCTAATTTCTAATAACCCTTGGGAGTAGATAAAAAATAAATTGCATGTGTGACTGACAAGTCTTGTTAGCACCTAGCTATAGGATTTGTTTATACAGTCGTCATTCAATAATTCACACCTCTGTAATTCATAAAGCTCTAATTCATACCGAGACGCTGGACCCTTGAAAGTCTCAATAAATGACATAAAAACAATACATTTTGGTCCTTTCCTTATTTTGTACTGAGAAAGCTCCATATCCACTTTATAATTCGTACACGGACAATTATAGCCTTTGCTGCTATAATTGCAGATTTCTTGTTTACACTATATAGGCACAACATTGTTTATTTGCTGGATCATAAATCTGTACTGTAAACAACACTCAACAATATAACCCACTTATTTCAGACACATTTACTCACTGGCAAAATATGGTTCACCTGTCATTTTGAAAAGCAATGTTTTGTGAATGTCAGGCATCGGTGCCAAAGAGCTGGACTGTTAAACAGAAAGGACATAGTACTTGGTTGCACAGACTAAATGGGATGACAGTAAATGTTTATATAATAAACAATAATGGAACATTATAAAACAGTGATCAAGCCGGAAGCACTGTACGCAGCAGAAACGTTAACCATGAATCGCATAGGCCAGATAGAAAAGCTTGAAATAACGGAAAGGAAAATCTTAAGAAAAATTATAGGAACAAAATTTCAGGATAATAAGGTAGTATATATAAGAAATGAAGCTCTCTATAAGAAAATTGAAAAACTGTCAGATACTATGAGAAAAAGGAGAATAAATTTTTACGGCCATCTTCTTAGAATGAACTCCAATAGATTGACGAAACGGGTGTTTGATTTTTTCCATAATCGTAAAACAAAACCGAACTGGTTTAAAGAAATTGAAAAAGACCTAATAGAATTAAAAATTACAGAAAATTCACTGCTTGACCAAACTGCTAAGATAAGTACCAAGGACGAAAGAATAAGATTCCAAGATAAAACCAAAATAAGACCTAAACCTGTCATTTCGGAAGAGGAGAGGAAAAGAAGATCGGAAAGAATGAAGAGCTACTGGGAACAAAGAAAAGTACAGCGCGCAAGAAATGATTGATTCAGCGTACCCCAAAGAGGGTGAAACGAAAAGAAGAAACAATAATGGTGTCAGTCAGTTCTTATAGAATTTGTTTCAAGCGCAATATCGTTTACGTAGGGCTGTTGTTAAATGTTAGTTATGATAATGAGTGCATCAAAGTCTCCTTCTCTCATGGACAAAAAATGTATTATACATATAAACTATATCGTAAAATGTTAAATAAAAATACGCTAAATTTATATTGTGAACTCTACATTTCGCCCTCGATAATTCAAATTTTTTCCTGGTCCCTTCAACTACGAAATATCGACTGGCAACTGATGTTTAATCCTATGATGACTAAGTCTTAACATTCAGAAATGCTTTTATTTTGTACAGTCAAGTAAAATCTAATGGATTCCAAATTTGACTTGGTGAATACACACTATTCCCTCTTTTGGTTTGTTCTTTTTCAGCTTTTAACATGGGAAAAGTAACATCGTCTCCAGAAAAATTAACGAGTCTATGGTTACACCAAGTATAAACTTTGTACAATATGTTTATAAAATTACAGTAACTCCCTTTAGTTCCATCACCTCCAGATTGATCCCTAGCCTGAATGAAGTCAATAAGATTAATTACCTTTATTCACGGAAAGGCTATACAGTAGAGAGTCGATTATCCGAAACAATTGGTGCAGGGGGTGTTCGGATAATCGATTTTTCGGATAAACGAACATATTAGAAAAAAGGTAGTGTGATATAATTTAACAGTGGTAGAACCAATTTAAGGAGCAAGTAGACACGTACAGCACATAAATTCATCCAGTTGTTTAATGACATATGATAAATATAAGCAGTACAGTATACAGTGTTCTGTACAGTAAAACAACTCTTTGATAATGAAAAAATAAACATTAGGTAAAGTAAAATTAAACATTTGGTAAAGAAAGAATAACATTTGGTAATTACATTCGGTAAAGAAAGTTGCAGTTCGGTAATTACACAGCAAAACAAACAGAAGCACAAACGGTCTAAACAACACGGAGACTGACTCGTCACTGTTTGTGCTAGTGCACACTCTATATTGAGACTGTACTGCTGTCGAGCTGCCGCGCCGGCACTGTCTGGCCGCTGCGCTGTCAGGCCGCCGCGCCACCGCTTTCGGTTAACCGACGTTTCGGATGACCGGGCTTCGGATAATCGACGCTCTACTGTATTTAAAAAAATACTTATAAGGCTGTATACATTTTATTTTAAGTTTTTTACTGTACTCAACACAAAACTAAACTAAGCATACTTATATGGTACATCTTATGAAAAACAGTATTGTACTTGTCTTATTTACCCACTTTTAGATTGTTACAAATATGAATCAATTTACTTTAATACGGATGCTCTAGAAGCCGCCTCGGTGGCCTAGTTGATAGCGTACTAGGCTTTCACCCCGAGGACCTGTGTTCGATTCCCGGCCAAGGCTTGGCATTTTCATACGCTATAAATCATCCCATTAAAAAAAAAAAAAAAATGGATAGAGCTTGTAATATTTGTTCCATAGTTAAAATTTTGCAGTGCACAGAAGAAAATGCACCATATCGAAAGTACTGTACTGCAGACAATTGAACTGGCACACTGTTCCTTTGTTAGAGAAGGAACGAAGAGTTGAGGAGCAAAATGAACAAGTGGCAACAAAGCTGAGCGGTAACTCATGATCCATCTGGAGGTTTAATTAAACACACATTTTTGTTATGTATAGTGATACTCCAGCTTATGGTCGACCTGAACAAGTCATATCAGACAAGGTCTAATTCATGGAATAAAAAATAACCCCCATAACAGTTTAGGTTTTGGATAATGGGCTAAACATTTATAAGTGTTTTCATTTTGATAAATTATTGGGAAGCAGATTTGTAATATATAGATAACATTCTGCTGTGCTACAGAAATAAACATTGCGCTGAGTTAACACAAACACTGCTTTGATTGATGAGTGTTAGGTTTTTGTAGAGCAATAACTTACACGATATTTTTTAGTTCTGTTCTCAAAATGCCCACTGCTATTCCCATTTCTGTCATCCTACATAATTTTACTTAGTGTCATCAACTCTTTTACTGTGTTTAATTTGTTAGCCGTTAAAAAATCTAAACAGTTATAATATTATCGTGTTACATACTTGTTTTTTAAATTTAACAAAATATTGTGTCTGTGTGTGCGAGTTTCGAATTGTTTAAATCCTATTTTAATTTTTTTGGTGAATATCAATTAAATGGGTTGTAAAATAAGTGCTTGTGGTAGTGGAAGTAAAAGACAAACTTTGATTATTGAACTAAAAAATATACAGAAAATTACATTTGTATGAATTTAGTTAAAATAAAGTGCGACCTCTATTCTGTGAATTTTCTTCATTCTTCATCTTTGACATATCAATAGTGAGTACTCAATTTTTTTTCTATGTAATAAATTAAAATGTTTTCCATAAGTCACTATTAAAAAACGCTGACTCGCACAGCAGTCTGTTCCCAAAAGTTCTTGAAAGAATTAAGACCGGTAACTGCGGTACCACTGTATACTTTAAAAGGTATAAAGTTCCTAATAAATATTTTTCTTTTAAAAAGATTATAAAACCTAACTCCCAATTTTACGTAGAAAGATAACCTCGACATTTGAAATTTGATATTCAATACCTTTAACACCTGTGAAACATTAAGGGATTATTCCTACTACAATTTTAATAAAAGAAAATCGATTTTACAATTTCTTTCTAGTTTTAAATTTAAAATAAAATCTGTTAACTCTCATGGGTTCAGCCTAATGCTAAACTTGGTTGTTTTATTTACTACAGTTGATTTCCCAGCTACAAATATTTCCTAGTTTGTTATTCAATTTATAGAAATTTACACTTACCCAATGTTGTAGTTAAAAATGAGATGATATAGATTCAACTGTTGCCTCTCTATACGACTAATAATTAGGTCAAAATATTTACAATTTATATATAATAATAATTTGTATATATAACATTAAAATTAAAAACCACAAGTAACTTTATCCTACAGTGTTTTGCCATTAAATATTTTTCTATTAAATTTATTGTTTTTTTTTTAGAATAGCATTTAAAAATAATAGCATTGTCTATACGATCTCATTAAATGATATGATTACAAAGAATGTGTTAAATAATCACAAGTAAAAACAGAAAAGAACACATAGAATATACAGTAATGTCAAGTAAACACACTTGTTCAGTATAAAATAAAAACTTCTTAAAAGTAAGTCAGCTAAACCTTTTCCTATAGCTTACAAGCACACCTGAAACAAATAACAGAAATACCAGAATCTTGATCTCAATAAAATTTCTACATACATAACAGTGCATTTCCCTTAGTTTAAACTATTAGACATGCATCTTTTTCATACAGATATGAAAGTGGACGAAGGAAATGACGCTAGGCGCATTTTGGCGTCTGCACAACTTAAGCAGAGTTCACATCCCATATTTTAAACTATAATAATATGCCTACTGATCTAGCAGACAAAACTAACACATTCCTTTACCACACTTGCTATGCAAATAGACACAGCCTATGTTCATGATGACTATTTCGATTATTGCAAGTTAATGAGAAGGATGCATACTGTACGAAATGCAT
Organism: Callitettix versicolor; assembly: GCA_022606455.1. Lineage (NCBI taxonomy): Eukaryota > Metazoa > Arthropoda > Insecta > Hemiptera > Cercopidae > Callitettix > Callitettix versicolor. The sequence continues at coordinate 110,212,874 of CM040186.1, read as the reverse complement.
TACGCTATTGATTATATTTCTTAAATTATTAGGTACTTAATGACACAATATTCATGTCATTATTTTTTAATTGGACATTTGTAGAGAAATACACGACATTTCTATTGTGAGTTTCCAGTTTTAAAATATCTAACCTAAAACATAAGCCTATGTAAAAATACTAAAACTTAGGTTAGGAATTGGAAAATGAAAGTTGATTCATACTCTTAAAATGTTATCTAATTTTTCTATTGCCTATATTGGCAACTGTCTGATTAAAATACAATAATACTGGAGGTACACAACAAAAAGTAATAATTTTCTAATTAATTTATTCATAAAAAAATTGAGAAAATTAATTTTCATCAAATAAAGACAAAAGCTTTAAAAAATACAAATATAATGTTAGCTGTTTATTTTGTGTATTCTACAGTTTTAACGACATGAACTATATTATGAAATAGTATGACCTTCTGATAAGATAGTCTCTTGACTATGAATTTTATGTGACATTTAAGAATTATATATTTCAGAAAGGTTAATTATATTTTTAATTTAAGATGATTTAAATTATGCGTTTGTTTAATTTTTCCGAGATATTTCGTTTTTAATTTAATGTTTCCCAACTTTAAAATTCCAAACTTAATAATTTTATTAAAACGCTTTGAAGATTATAGCGTGTGATTTTGATATCGCCTCAAAATAGGCTGTGTCTAAAATATATTAAAAAAAAAAATAATTAAAAAATCTTTAAAATTTTGTCACTACAAAAAATGTATGCAATGTTTATCTGGCTGTTGATAAAACTGAATAAGAAAAAAAGTGAAATTTTTATATGAAAATTGTCTAAATTGAAATATTGTAGTTCTAGAACAGAAATATCACTGCAGCACATAGCTGTTTCACTCGCAAGATGGAAACAAATTATGGAAAACAAAAATTATCTTTCTTGTCTGCCACCCATTCTTTTCAATGAAACTTGAAATATTTATTATATACATGTGCATTGAATCTTTCATATATTTACACACACACACAAGGTGTGGCTAGAAAATAATAGGACTAAATTTTAAAAACTTTTATTTAATATCGTTTACATTGGAAACCTTTAATATACACCCCACCTCGATCCCTACACTGCTTCATACATATTTACCATTGTTAGAAGCATTGCTTTTTTCTTAACTGCATCTACAGATCCAAAATGTGTTCTTTTTAACACACTCTTAACCTCAGGAAACAAAAGAAGTCACATGGAGCAAGGTCAGGCGAGCTCTATCAGCATGGTATATGGAGCAAGGTCAGGGTGGATGCTCTAACAAAGGAATTCCATCCTTTGCCAAGAACGTCTTAATCGACTGTGCTTTGTGTGCCTTTGCATTTTCTTGATGAACAAGCCGCCTCGGTGGCCTAGTGGATAGCGTAGTAGGCTTTCACCCCGCGGACCCGGGTTCGATTCCCGGTGAAGGCTTGTCATTTTCATTCGCGCTATAAATCATCCCATCGTCTGCATTAGCCGATAGTGTGCACAATAGTCGAACGTTAAAAAAAAAAAAATTCATGAACGATTTTTCAACATGCCAGGTATTTTTCTTCACAAGCGTTCACGAAGAGTGGTCAAAACCTCTTTTGATGTAAATTTGGTCAATAGTTTGACCTTCAGGTACTCATTCAATGTAAACAATCCCTCGGATGTAAAAATACACAATCATGACTTTGAATTTAAACTTGTTCTCCGTTTTTTTTTTTGGGTGAGCTAGGGCTTTTCCAGTGCATGGATTGGCGCTTCATTTCAGGGTTGTATGTGAAAAACCATGATTCATTACATGTTATTACCTTCTCCAAAATGGTATGTTCAGTTTCAATATTTTTTAGAATGTCAGCACAGATGGTCATTCGAGCTTCCTTTTGATGAGCAGAGGTTTTTCGGTACCAACTTTGAGCACGTTCATGTTAAAATTGTCACGTAAAATTTGCCAAATCTGTGTAAATGTTCGTTAACCGCTCTTACACTGAAATGACAATTTTCTCGAATAATATTTCCAACTGTTTTCATCAGTTCTTGTTGTTCGTGGCCGACCAAGACGTAGATCATCTGTAACATCCTCTCTATCCTCTTTAAATCTTTTAACCCATTCAAAACCTTGAGTTTGTGATAAACACTCGTCATCATACACTTTTTGCAACAAATTTAATAGTTCTATAGTGGATTTTCCGAGTTTAACGAGAAATTTTGCATTAACATATTGCTCCACACTATCACTAAGCATTTTTCTGACACATGGCAAAATACAAGATACTGTTCAAACAATTGCTGTGAGCAAACTACATATTGCACAAATTCAAAGTAAACCGTGTGGAATAAATATCACGGGCCTACGAAAATCAGTCCAGTTATTTTCTAGCCACACCTCATATATATATATATATATATATATATATATATATATATATATATATTGTAATGGCTGTACTACATTTTCTAAAAAAATGTTTAGTAAAATAAGTTCATTAAATTTATTCAAATCTAAACGAACACTTTTATTAAAAAAATATATTTTTATTTATTTCTATTCTTGAACATTTTAATATAAAGTAAATTTAATTATATAATATTTAATTTAAACCAATTTTATAAATACATGAAAATAATCTCACCTCACATTTAATGTGTAAGATTTGTTTGAATTACTGGTCTTGTCATTATGGGATAGGAAACTAAAGGTGCTGTAGTCGGATCACTTATTGACATAGGCAGAGCTTGAGGACCTGCAGAATGATCTTGTTGGGAAGGACCACCACACTGTGCCATAGTAACAATTGGAGGAGGAATTTGTACTGGCGCCATCGATACAGTTGCTATAGACACTGGTGCTCCTGCTACGGCAGCAAGTGAAACTGGCACGGTAGCAACACTGGCAGTTACTGTCCTAATAGCGCTTACCATCTGATGTGGTGTCGCGGCTTGCGCCGGTTGCATTTGAGCACTTAACTGCGCTCCTGCTGGTACAGTGTTAGTTATTGTTACAGCCGGAACAGTGACAGCTGTTAGGCTAGTAGCGCCCTTGTCGTTCATTCTCATCTGGGCATTTTGTTCCAACAAAAATTCATTTGTCGCCTGTAAATCATCAACACGTTTCTTTAACTCTGCAACTCGTCTGTGTAACATTGCGTTCTCATCTTCCAACATCCACATTGTTCTATCGGTACGGATATGTCCATTTTGTTGTGGCATTCCCCCCATAGTATTATACAAAGGTCCTGGTGGGCTTTCATCTTGTAAATACCTTCTTCTTTTAAATTCAGGTTCTCCATCATAAAAGTCATCTCTCATGTAAGAATCTCTTCTTTTGAACATCATATTATCATCTCTTCCCATCTGCATTCCACGTGAGGAAAATGAAGAATTTCTTGATTTATCGGAAAATTCTCTGTTACTCATATGACGGAATTTACATTTACTTCTTGTACAGTCGCCGTTCAAGTAGTCTTTACAAATTGGTACAGTCGTATCTCCAGACTGATTCATAATCATTTCAGCTGCAATCCATTTATTCCACGGGCCGTCCAGTAATGTTGGTGGGAGTTCGCCAGTCCGATTATAATGATCTTCTTCATTCCAAGCACAATGAATGAATTTACAATCAGGCCTTATACACTTGCCATTTTGATAATCATGGCAAAATGACAATAGCCTTACTTTTTCATCTAATACTGGTACATGTTTTTTATCTTTTGGGTGATAAAATTTACAATTATCTCCACGTCTGCAAACATTTCTTAGAAAATCTCGGCATATGGGTTTTGTTCTGTCATTATCACTATCAGAACTATTTTTATCTGACATTGTAGACAAAACAGCACAAACTACTTAATCGGTGGGACTTATTTTCTGAAAAAAAAATAGAACAAAATGCTTAACAATAGGGAACAATTAATGGGTAATATAATATGATATACAATAATTATTAATAAAACAAATCTACTGTTATTGGACTTGCACCTAAGCCTACAGACTATACTGTAGCTTATAGCTACTACTGTGGAACCGCATGGCAAAATTTTACGTTTGTTAATTTTTCATGAAAATTCTTGAGTAACATGCTTGAGATATTTTTTAGATCTCAAAAACTAAAAGTAGCTATCTTTGAAAATTGATAATTAGTAATCAAAATTCCAGTACTAGGCTTTCACCCGAGGACCCGGTTCGATTCAATTTTCAATACATCATCCCATCGTCTGCATTAGCCCAGTGTGTGCACAACAGTATTAAGCACACACAAACACAACAAACACAGAAAACAATGTTATGGTTTAGCTATTTAAATCTCTCTCCCTCACTCATAGAAAGTTAGCATAGGAAGATTGTCAGGAATCACTTTTTGATACTATTCCGTATATAAAAAATATACACATAATTTTTTTAGCATACACTGCCATACATTTTTTTTTATATGAAAATTCTTAATAATATATAGATGGTAGTGGATAAATTTACAATTCACATAAAAAAAGAATGTAACTGTAAACAGAAATGTGTCAGGTTTAGTTAACTTATCCAAACATTTTTTATTTAAATCGGCAAATATATTAATCTTATTTGTTTACGAGTGTGATAATTCAAGTTTACGTAACATAGGAATTGATAAATTGCGGAACAAGATGGCTGTCAGGAAGAAATATTAATACTTTGTAATACATTTAGTAGGCTTAAAAAATATATATATATAAAATTTGGTTACAATTAAAAAAAAAAAAATAAAAGCTCATACAGAGTAGGACTTCTATTTGCCTATGTAGTAACACAGAAAGGTTGATTTAAAAAAAAAAGCGTCAGTTTTTGTTTATCAAAAAATATTATCATCCTTATATTCAGGAAATATATTTTCAATAAAAAATTCTAGATTATATTTATGCAACAGCAAGACACATTTATTTTCATAACTATAAAATATCTTTTATTACCTACTTTATTGTGGAAAATAATCCACAGTAGATTAGATTTCTTTAAGAAATTTCAAAGTTACGATTTTATGCAATTTTTAACAGAACTATTTTGTGGCATCATTGTTGTCTACATTGCATGGACTTTGTATATCTACAGTGTTTGCTTTGTATCTGCCATTACAATAATTATATAATTGTGGTATTATATATAGCCGCCTCATTGATAGCGTACTGGGCTTTCACCCTGAGGGCCTGGGTTTGATTCCCGGCCATCGTCTGCATTAGCCCAAGTGTGCACAATAGTCGGATGTTAAAAAAAAATTTTTTTAATTATAATGTTAGTAACTTTCACACAGTAATATTAGTTAGGTTATTGTTGTACTAGGGTAATTTAAAAAAAAAAATGTTTACTTATTTGCATAAAAAAGTTTTCACAAGAAAAACACATTTGTAACATCCATATAATAGTAATGTTTAGGTAATTTTTTTGTGATCTCCCAGTAATTTCCTTACTTTTATTCAATCTTGTGGTTATTTTCCTCATTTCTACAGTTTTTATTAATACAAATCTATAGAAAACGCATGAAATAGAGCGTTTTCACAGGCGAGGTGAAAATATAGGCATGTCCAACTAATGCATACTTTGGCCTACCTAGAATATAGATGGTCATGCTAATGTCCATGTTTACTAAGACTCCAAACAAACTAGATGACATTCTGATAAGTGGCATTATAAGACAAATATTAAATCAAAAAGATTAGCCTACTAATAAATATAAATATTGTTAGAATTTTTGGTCTGCCTGAAGATGTTCGGTTTTTTTAGTTTATTAAGTGGGTTATCAGTTATTAATTTATGCAATTATATTACAAAATCAAATTGATGCTAGGCTTAATCAGAAGCATAACATTTAGGCCTAGGTTCACAAATGTTAAAAACTTCAGAGTTACTTCAAAATGATTTACTTCAATAAGGAATTAAGTAATATGCGTTTAAGGATTAGAAAACTCATGCTAGCGGTATAATATAAATAAAACTTTGATTGTAAAACAAGGTAGGAATAATAATTTAATAGCAAGTTAGTTCCTTTAGAGTGGTAAATAAACTACAATTTCATTTTAGTATGATCAGCACGAAACGTAGTATTTGTTCGCGTGTACTAGATGAAAATAAAATATTTAAAAATATTTTACTCTTACTTACAAAAATACTGTTAACTTAAAATTGCTTTTTTTGAGTTGTCAACACAGAATTGACTAAACCTAATCGTTCTAAACTACAGCAACAGCCATTTTGTTTGTTAGGTAAAGACACAGCGCACAGAGACTAAAATAAGAATATAAATTAAAGATTAATCTGAGATCATTGAACGAACCTTTATTACTAGAACCATTATTATTTATAACAAACATAAATCGCTAATAACTAAAAATTTAATGATTAGTAAAATATAGTTTAATAATAATAGACTTATTCCATTAATTTTTACGTTACAAAATAAATATTTTTTTGAGCTTGTCGTAGTATTCCTAGATAATAAAATAAATAAATAGTAAATAGATAAATAAGTAGTTTCAATATTTATAAGTAAAATTGTGGTGTAAATCAGTCGTAAGAATCTACAAGAATGTTTATACAGAATATACTATACAATTACACTCACTCTGCTTAAATATTATCTGTGGCCTTTACATAAGAGAAGAGAAAAACAAATACAATAATCTACGAAGTGCATTTGTACTGATTGTATATATATATATATATATATATATATATATATATATATATATATATATATATATATATATATATATATATATATATATCATACTTGATATTAGGGATGGAAACTTCTGCTATTTTAAAAAAATATCAACGAACTGTTTGTTGGAAAAAATAACTGTTTGGAAAAACAGTTTGAAAAAACAGGTTTAGAAAAATGAAATTCGAAGTTATATTAGCAGCTAAAACATAAGCACAAACGATCAGTTTTCTAAGACTACTTTTTCATTCCCATTACCACCAGGTCCTTAACTGTTTTTGGATGTAAAACATTTAGAAAAAAATAATTAAATGAAGTAATAATTAAATTACATTCTCAAAACGTAATATATATGTATGCCATTTTATATTTACAAAATGCAATGAATTTCTAATAGAAGCATTCTTTTTTTTTACTTAAAAATTAAATAGTCCTTTGCATATTTACTGAAATGCAAACAATTTAGCATATTTTTAGTTGATTAAAAATATTGATTATTGATAATAAATATAAAAAATACGTTTAAATAAAATTAGGTTATGTATTTACAAAATGTGAGATGTTACTGTCATATTTTTATTTGGGAGAAAGTAGGTTTTCACTTTTCAACACTGAAAAAAGTAACCTTAATAAGTACAATATAGTAATAAGAACATAGGCCAAATGTGTTAAATAAAATTAGCTCTATATAGTTACAAAATTATAGGTTATTAACATTAGGTTATTATAGGTTAATGATAGGTTATTAACATTAGCATTAGCAAAAAAATAAGTTTTCCATTTTACAACACAGAAAAAATATAAAGTTTATTGTAATAACATATTTAACAAAACAAATGTTTTTAAAGAAAATTTTAGAAAAAGTACTAAAATAACCTAAAATTATTCAAGATATATACAAGAGTAGATATTGTGAATTTTAAAAAGTCCACACATCCAATAAATAATTAAAAACTATGCACTTAATTCTAAAAACATAAAAAAGTAAAAGAAAACTTTCAAAATTGTCCACTAAATATTTTTAAATTTCTAAACACAAAGTAAACTACGGAGAAAAACTAATATAAAACACAATTATGGCTGTTTTTACAGTTTAAAAAATGTTTGAACAACAAATTTTACATTTAAAACTTTCAAACAACTCGCAACAAAATAGAGATAAACTTTGACAACGCCCAAACAGTTCTTACTTCACTACGTTGCAACAAGAAACTTTGAAATAGAGGGAAAAAGTATAGCAGGTTAAAGAAAAGGTGTTTGCAGGAAAACAGTTAGCAGAAAAATAGCAGGAAAAAAGTTTTAGCGCTTGCGGCAACGTTCGAATAGAACGTAGGGTGGGGAAGTCCAAACTGCTGATCCTTTTTTAACAAATCACGATCCAGTCCAATTCAAACTGCTTGTTTCCGTTTGAAAAAGCAGTTTGTTTTTCGTATATAGAAAAACAGTTTGTTTTAACAGTTTGATGTTTTCTTACCCACCTCTACATTATAATTGAAATTCGTGTTTAGCAGACGGGTGATCTCTCTCTCTCTCTCTCTCTCTCTCTCTCTCTCTCTCTCTCTCTCTCACACACACACACACACACACACACACACACATATCACGCACATTTTTTGCAACTTTATACAATTTAAAGATCTATCACAATCTTTTTTATTTCTTAAAAATTATTTATTAAATTTTAATAAAGAAATTTATTTAGACAACAAAAATTGTATTAACATCCATATTATATTTCTATGAAGGAAATGAAATCTATTTACTTTTCTTTTTTCAAAAGATTATATACGGCTAGTATGACTATTAAATTATATCTTTTTTTTATACAGGCACTTTTTGATTTAACATTAATAACACACATCCCTTAAATATTTCACAATATAGTTATACATTTTTTGAACAACTAAATTTTTGTTTTTGCATAAAAGTTGTAGTTAATATGAGAATATAACCTTACTAAAATATTTTGTTATGTACTGCCTATGAATGATATGAGATCAAATCATCATTGGCAAGTATTCATTTTCAATAATATATATATATATATATATATATATATATATATACATTCTTTAGACAACAAACAATTTGTTTTGACCTGTTATTAAACAAATAATTTAATTTTTGTTAGCCCAAACAAAAAGTACATTGTCATTTTTATAATTGAAAATAATTATTTATCAAATCATCACTAGCAACTATACATTTTATTATTATTTGTATACATACATTTCTTTTTTCCTCTCTATAAGTATTGCATTATTATAAACGAATATGTTGCATTAAAACTGAAAATCATTTTTTACATGAATATTTTGCATTATTTACTTTTTTTATAAACATGTAACAAATTAAAGTAGATGATTTGGCAAACCTAATTGGGATGAGATTATCGTTATGAGTAAAGTTTTAATTTCAATTGAATTAATTTTTATTAATTAAAGACCATTCAGCACTATGAGCCATCCTCTGCATTAGCCCAAGTGTGCATAATAGTCGGACGTTAAACACAAAAAAAAAAAAAACTATAAGCAATACTAGCTCCGTTGTCACTTTTTAATTTTTAAGCAAAAAAATCACATAACAAACAAGAAGTAGTAAACAGTCCATTATAAATGTTAAATCGCTTTGAATTAAAAAACATTGTACAGTTAAACACATTGTATATAAATAAGTTTATTAATAAATATTAAAATTACTAACAAACGCCATTATACTACATGCCCTATTAGAGCATTAACAGTTGCTCTAATATAATGTACAAGATTGATGTTTTATATTTCTATATGATGTGTTAATTTTTTTTAATATCAGTTGTGTAAAATGTAAGCTTAACAATAAGATTAGTTATTTAATTTCTGCTGATTAAAGTAGCACATTCCCCGAATGCCGCATTTCTTTCCTACTTTATAGCCTTCAATTTTTTTAAATCAATTTTCGAAAGTTTTTTTATTAAAAAGTAAAACAGTGTATTCAGTAGACTATATTAATCATTATAAATACTAAGCTTGTGTATATCAATTGGGCTGTGGCATTAATTAATTTTCAGAGCTTAAGTAGTTGGGAAGTGAGTTTAGGTTGTAAGACCCCGCAGTGCAGATTAGCTGTACCTTTGAGAGGATTTAGACGTTGCTCGTGGTACCCGAGTCTAACACACACCACACACTTACAACATTAAACTTACGACTTTAACACTTTACTCTCACACTTACATTTAGAGAGGCGATAATAGCCTCAATGTTGCTTTTCGCCTTAAAATTAAAAAAAAAAAAAAAAATAGATTGTAAGACTCGATCCACATTTACGTTAGATTGTATAATATTTATGACTGAAAATTGTATTGTCATCGGGTATATGAACGTTTGTAAAATTTGAGAGCTCCAGGTAGTCGGAAAATGAGTTTAATGTAGGTTTTAAAATTTGACCCGGACATACAATACAGTAAGCTTGTGATGAAATAGTGTAAAATATAATTATTTGTCTGTTAATGGACTGAATAAGAATACAAACATATAAAAACGTTAGAGTGAACAGGAAATAGGCCCTGCTGTAAGTTCCTTTGCGAGAGCGATAACAATGACAGAATACTGCTGACTGTCGTTTCCTGTTTGGTCGCTTGAATAGCTAGACACGAAAAAACAAACTTGTGATATTGACAGAGACTGCAACGCAGCGTTATGCCATGACGCCTGTCTGTACGGTCTTTTTCTTGTAGGAAAGCGATATGTATGTTATACTAACCAAGCAAATAGTAAAATAAATATTACTTATAGACCTGTTATAAAAATATCGCGGCACGCAACTGTCTCGCTGACGTGATGGCAATCATTTGAAAAATCTGATTTTACCTACATAATCAAGCATTAATGTCTCTGCACAACTTAGCACTCTAAACTTCCGTCGTCAAATTCATTTTTTAAAATTTCAACGGATTTTGAAAATTTAAACTGTTAACATACGGCGGTGAAATCGTATTCTCAAAAAAAAGTGTAAGGTAGAAAAGCTACGGTTTTTTAAAAAATTAGAATATCTGTCAAAATGAAGGATTTTGCTGGGTAATTTCTTCAAGCTATTTCCAAAATCGATTTTTGAACCACATTTGAATAAAATCGGATCAGAATTGCACGTAGGATATTTATAGCGGTAAATGGAGTACCATAGTTGAAAAAAACAACACTATTTCAATTTTAACAAATTTCAATGTTAAGTTAGTACCTCGGATACAAGCCGTCTGTTTTAAATTTAGGTACAATTTTAAGTAGTAGTAAAAGTAAAAAAAACAACACTGTAGGGGTATTGTAGACGGGTAGGGGTAATAGGAAGTCATCCCTTCTCGTCTATGTCAAGGTCATGTTACCTACCACTTCAGTAGGCTACAGCACTGGACAGTTAGCAAACTTGTCAATTGTGTCATGTCTCATTGGTTTATTGGGTGTTTCACACATCTTGGTTTGGACGTTTGGTTTGTAAATGTGTTGTGTGTTTTGTGTTGTTAATGTGTTATGTGTTGTGTAAGTGTGTTTAACAACAGATAGTGAGTAAAATAAAACAGTGTCTCAATACATCTGTAAGTACAACAGTTAAAATTAATTATAGTTAATTTATAAAACTACAAATTTAACCTAATCAACACAAAGTGCCACTAATTCAAAACGTTGTTTTTTACAAATTTGTTAAATCAAAGAATTAATACAGTAATATTACACTGAAAATATTTCAACCACATAAAATAGATCCTAAACGATGTTTCAAAACACACTTCTTGCTTGTTTAGAAAGTATGCTTCTTATTTTACTTAGTTGTAGATTTAAAATGTATACTAGACATAATAAAACGTGTTACATTTTCAAACAATTTAAACCTTTTGAAGTGCGAACAAAACCATTTTAAAATTCGGCAATGTAAAAAACAGCTGTTGTGTTTAACGTTAATTGAAGTAGCAAGAACACTCTATGAACACTTGATTGAACTAGTGATTAATTTAAACTACACACACAAAATGAGAATCTAGTGTTTATAAACATACGAAAGCATTTAATAAACTATCTATTTATATGCACATAAATTAATAGTAAAATTATAGATTTTAGCGGAATTATGTATTTTATAATTTCCGATTGGTTATTCACAATCGATAGTTGGATCCACAATATAGGTTAATTCTGTTACGCCTAGGAAATTATATTTTTAATGTAGTCCACACGTTTGTTTGCAAATTGTTCTGAAATACAGAATCGAATTATAGGTTAGGTAATCAAATAATTTCTTTTTAAACAGTTTAAAAACCACTTACCATTATAATAAAATTTTTCCGTTGTACACAACTGTAAAGCACACTACAATATTTTCTTTAAACTTAAAATCATTGCATTGCATCAAGCCTTGTTGCAACATTTCCCCTTGTTAAACTGATTAAAGAATCGACCAATCAGATTTCAGATTTTTTTAATTGGTTTTTTTACTTTAGAAAATAACTTTTATATATATTCATATATTGTATATCTGAATGTATCGTATTCGTAGATATTACAATATTGTAAAACGTAGGATAAAGTATGCACATAATTAAAAAAAACATGGTACTATTTTTTTTAACTTGTTTCTAATAGTGTTTAATTTATGCACAAAAGTTTATGAAGAAAATTAAAGTAACAATTTTGATAGTGTTTTAATTTTTGTGTTGGAAAAATTAATTATAAAATTTCTTAAAGAGCTATTTAAATAAAAACAGAAAAAAATAATATTGTTAATACATGTATTATGTTTATATGTAATTATTTTTATCTATGGTACAATTAAAAATTTGCAGTAAATGTGACAACCTTGTTTTTCCAGTCTTTCCTTCTTACAGGTCAACCGGCTTCTGCAAATTTATAGATGAAGATGAAAGGCGAAAGTGATGTGAAAGTGAAAGTGAAGTGTCATTAAAAAAATAAGTGATTATCGTAGAACTTCCGAAAATTTTGTATAAATCATATGTCCTTAGCTACCTTACGGTGTCAACTTGTAGGGATTATAAGGTTTGTACCAAAATTTGAGTTCTTTATTGTGTGTGAAGAACCAAGTCCCAAGTCTGCAGCTCATGCATTAGGCTAGCCAACTTCCATAATTAGGTAAATATGTACCCGGTAAAATTATACAGAATTCATAGTTTTAGTGTTTAAACGACAATAATATGTTATTCATCACATTCAAATATGTTTACTATAATTATTGGTGAATTGTTTTCTTTATTTTTTGTGAATAAAACTTTTATAAATTACATTTTAACTCAGACTTGGTTAGTAAAAAAGGCGCTTAAAATTAGCCAATGAAATTAGCATTAGTAAAGATCAATTATTAATGTTGGAAAATAATTCAAGTTAATTTTTGTTTATAAGGATTAAAATACAAGTGGGATATTTATGCCAATTTATTATTTAACTACATGAAGTAAATTTAGTAGGATTTTATAAATATTTATTTAAAAAAAAGTGTTAACCAAAACAAAAACTATATAGTTTTATTTTCTGTTTTGTTGAATAGGCTCAATGAAAGTTTGAAGTAAAAGTTTATATTTAAAATTTTAAGGAGTTTTTTTGTCTCATGAAAAATTTTAATCATATTTTATAATTTTATTTCTAAGATTTTACAAGTCATAATTATGAATATAATAAATATACTGATAGGCTTCTACAATTATTGGGAAATTTTCATTGTGGTTTAATAAATAAAATAAGTAAATTAAAATAAAATATGTAAATGTAACCACAGTTTAAAAACCACTTACCATTATAATAAAATTAAACATTATAATAAAAATAAAATTAAACCATTATAATAAAAATAAACATTAAATATTTATATAATTAAAAATCTAAATGAAAACCTCAAGTGGTAAAATATTCCCTGCCAAGACTTTTAAATAATAATATATTATCATTATTGTAATAATAATGATAATAATAATAATTATTATCATCATAATATAATAATATAACAGTAGTGGACAATTTTGCTCAGGGTAGGCTATAGCCGTTTTAAAGAACCTGAATATTCTGTTTTAAAATGAAACATTATACGACTAGAAGTAGTAAAAATGATTTTAAAATGTTCTGATATTAATAATTTACGTTTATTTTTCATTGAAAAAAAAGATCATTTGAAAAAAACTTTGAATACAAATTAAAAAAACTTCACTCAAATTATACACTTTACATTCATAACACTCGAACGTAATATTTTTTTACTTTTTCATGCATTTTAAAAACTTTAACGCAAAAGGCACATAATAAAAGTCATCATTAATCAAAATTAGTTAAGGTACTTCAGGTTGTAGGAGCGTAAATGTTTAAATTATCAAGTGTTCTTCCTTTTTTTCAAATGAAAACATTGAAAAAAATGTATTTTCTGAGTTTTTTGTAAAAGGCATATCGTAACACCAGAACAAATAAAACAAGTCATCATTGTTCAATATCTGTTCAGTAGTTTAGGCTATAGATGTATCAATGTTGAAGAAAGAGAAAATGGTTGAGTGCTATTTTCAAATTGTTTTCCTACTCTTTGACTCTACTAATTAAAATTTTGTTTTGTTTTTACTGACAACTATACAATTTTATGTTTTTAAGTTTTGGATCCTGAAAAGCAGTACTGGTCACGTTCTGCGTATAATTTATGAACTGCAGAGGCTTGGGTGACTTAACGATTGGAGTTTAGTAATAAAAATTTCTGAAATGATTTAATTTGCATATTTTTTCATACCATAGTTATTAATGATTGCTTTGGGAGGAGAGGAAGTGCCAGCCCAAATCTTTGCCCAGGTGCCAATTACTCCTTAACGTCTTTGATCAGCCCTATTTTTGGTCCCCACATAATCAAACTTATTTACAAAAATACATTTGTTTACTCTTTGATTCATGATCTTGTTATACCAAATTTTATATTATTAGCTGCTATAGTCAGGTTATTCAAAGTTATTACTATTATTATTTATAGTTATAGTAAAATTTATTCATAAAACCAATTTTGAAAAGCTCTTAAATCTTCTAATCAGTTTATTCATAAGTTAACTACAATACGTGACACTTCTAGATCAATTATCTTATTCAGTGAGTTTAAAACTAGCTGTTTAAGTATTATGATTCTGTATTGTTTATTTTTTGCAGGCTTTACTGGGAGAGTAGAGCTTTTACAAAATCATTGTTAATAAATTAAATAATTTAAATTTAATCTAATTTTGTGTAATTTATTCTTTATTTAAATACTTTATTCTATTTCAGGTTTGTGGTATTCTCAAGCCCAGAGCTTTGGACTTGAGGTAAGTGGGTAGCATACACAACATGTCAGCTAAATTTGCGTCCATCATGTCTTTGTTTTTTTTTTTACCCCTGCTTCACAGAGGAGAGGAGGCTTTTCTATTGGCCTTATTAGGCCTCATTGCTTTGTGTACTTTTCAGGTCCGGAGAAGCCCACCCTTTAATAAATGTGTGACCCCTAGGTTAACGTAAAATTAAGTTACCACCTCTTCTCTGTTTCCCTTAATAATTTTTACAAAGGTCTGATGGAATTCCCTGAAATGTAATGAAATGGAAGTTTACTAACTGTAATCGGTTTCGAATAATTCATGAATAACGTAATCGTGGCCAGTGTTTCCATCGATTTGATGCTACATTAATCGGTTGTTTCCTCCATTCTACCTGTTTTTTTTAATGTATTTGCACTATTACTTTCTTTTAAACTTCTATTTCATTACAAAAAACTTTTATTAAATGTTTGAATTTGAATTTTTTTCATGAAGAATCTAATTGGTCTTTAATTTTTTTAAATTTTATATTTTTAAGTGCTTAGAGCCCAGTAAAAAAAAGTAAAATATGTCATGCTTAAATGTGTTTAATAAATTAAAATTAATTAATTAGGGAACAATGATTGTACACTGTTTAAAAATATTATATTACTGTATTTAGGAACACATAGCCTAATAAACATTTTCTCAATTACAAAATTAATAATTCCGTTTAATTGACTTTGATTTAGATAAAAATATATTTGTTTACATAAAAATTTAATATTTGATCAATATTTAAAAAAGTATTAGTTTTTAATTTAGTCTTCTAATAATAATATTAGTTTGGAAAGGTCAAAATGGAAAATGTAGTGTAAAGATCAATGTTACAAACACATTTTTTATATTTGCTGTCTGAAGTTATATATGACTGCTGTTACAGAGGTGCTTTATTATGGTTTTGAGGTTTATAGTGCTGTTGTAGAGGTTGCTTTGATTCTTTCAGGTTCTTTATTTGTAGGTTATTAAGGATCTAATAGTTTCATTGTTGTTAGGGAGTTCAGCTTTGGTTATGCTCGCAGAAGACCTGGAAGCTGTGAAGATATTTTTGGCTGATTTTCCTTTGGTTTAGGTGGTTTAGTTGTTGTTTCCAGTTAATGTTGTCTATAGGCTTGGCTAGAGTGTGTTTTAAACATGATTTTGCACCTTTTTATTTTTTCTTTCAATAACTAATTAAATGTTTTCTTAATACATATTTGTTTTTGCATTTACTTTGCAGAAATGTTATAACATTTTTTCTTATGATTTACTTTTAACATTTATAACCTGTACAATTTTGTATTAAACAAGTCTTTACTGCTCCATAATAATAATATATTTTAAATTCTGTTTTAAAATATAAAATATTTTTAAAGTAGCATTATAAATATAATGTATAATATCAATTTTAAATTAACAACAATTTTAATATTTTATGTATAACTAATTTTTTGAAGCAAAATAGTAAAAGGAAACCTTTAAATATAATAATATTATTTCCTTGATTATAAATTTTAATTTAATTTAAAACTTTTATAATAAAAACCAATTATTCAAATATTGCATTTTGTTTTGTTTTTTTAGTAGATGTTACTATGTGTTAATTGTTTCCCTGCAGAATTACCTGGCATGTTATTAGTAATTAGTTCGGCAAACTTAGTGGAATTAATAATACAGTAAAATTAAAATACTTAAGAAGTTAATATTTCAAATAAAAACAAAATGCACTTTCAGCTTTTTCCAAGACACATGTTTTGTGTCTGAGTATCAAGACATCAATCACCTCAGTCACAGGAAGAAATATGTAAGGTATGTGGTTTGTATAATTTTATAAGAATAGCATTTTAATGTCAGGTTTTTTTATCAGAATTCATTTGCAGTTTGCACTTTTATCATGAGGCAACATATATAAGAAGAGATGTTATGTATTATATTAGGAATAATACTTATTCCTGGATCAGAATTCACTTAAACTTTTATTAATAGGGGTGGTACATACAAATAAGAAGAGCTGTTATATATTTTGTTAGGAATAATATTTATTGTGGGTTCTGGATCAGAATTCACTTAAACTTTTATTAATAGGGGTGGTACATACAAATAAGAAGAGCTGTTATATATTTTGTTAGGAATAATATTTATTGTGGGTTCTGGATCAGAATTCACTTAAACTTTTATTAATAGGGGTGGTACATACAAATAAGAAGAGCTGTTATATATTTTGTTAGGAATAATATTTATTGTGGGTTCTGGATCAGAATTCACTTAAACTTTTATTATTAATAGGGTGGTACATACAAATAAGAAGAGCTGTTATATATTTTGTTAGGAATAATATTTATTGTGGGTTCTGGATCAGAATTCACTTAAACTTTTATTAATAGGTTGGTACATACAAATAAGAAGAGCTGTTATATATTTTGTTAGGAATAATATTTATTGTGGGTTCTGGATCAGAATTCACTTAAACTTTTATTAATAGGGGTGGTACATACAAATAAGAAGAGCTGTTATATATTTTGTTAGGAATAATATTTATTGTGGGTTCTGGATCAGAATTCACTTAAACTTTTATTAATAGGGGTGGTACATACAAATAAGAAGAGCTGTTATATATTTTGTTAGGAATAATATTTATTGTGGGTTCTGGATCAGAATTCACTTAAACTTTTTATTAATAGGGTGGTACATACAAATAAGAAGAGCTGTTATATATATATTTTGTTAGGAATAATATTTATTGTGGGTTCTGGATCAGAATTCACTTAAACTTTTATTAATAGGGGTGGTACATACAAATAAGAAGAGCTGTTATATATTTTGTTAGGAATAATATTTATTGTGGGTTCTGGATCAGAATTCACTTAAACTTTTATTAATAGGGTGGTACATACAAATAAGAAGAGCTGTTATATATTTTGTTAGGAATAATATTTATTGTGGGTTCTGGATCAGAATTCACTTAAACTTTTATTAATAGGAGTGGTACATACAAATAAGAAGAGCTGTTATATATTTTGTTAGGAATAATATTTATTGTGGGTTCTGGATCAGAATTCACTTAAACTTTTATTAATAGGGGTTGGTACATACAAATAAGAAGAGCTGTTATATATTTTGTTAGGAATAATATTTATTGTGGGTTCTGGATCAGAATTCACTTAAACTTTTATTAATAGGGGTGGTACATACAAATAAGAAGAGCTGTTATATATTTTGTTAGGAATAATATTTATTGTGGGTTCTGGATCAGAATTCACTTAAACTTTTTATTAATAGGGGTGGTACATACAAATAAGAAGAGCTGTTATATATTTTGTTAGGATTAATATTTATTGTGGGTTCTGGATCAGAATTCACTTAACTTTTATTAATAGGGGTGGTACATACAAATAAGAAGAGCTGTTATATATTTTGTTAGGAATAATATTTATTGTGGGTTCTGGATCAGAATTCACTTAAATTTATATTAATAGGGGTGGTACATACAAATAAGAAGAGCTGTTATATATTTTGTTAGGAATAATATTTATTGTGGGTTCTGGATCAGAATTCATGTAAATTTTTAAACTCTTTTTATTACTGACATTATATAAAAAGAAAGTATTATATATTTGTTAGGGAATAATATTTATTGTGGGTTTTGTATCAGAATTCATTTATATTTTTAAACTCTTTTATTACTGACAAATTAATTGTTGTATTATATTTTGTTCTATATTTATTAGGTATCTTTTCAGAATTTATATTATTTTTAATTATTTTAAAATTAATTGTTGTATGTGTACTTTGTTCTATTGCAGGTATCTTTTTCAGATTTTCTTTTTTTTAGCCAATTGCAAGATGTTTCTTAGAAGATTTATTAAATGATGTACACACACCCACACACAGCACTTTTATAAATGCTAGGTTTTTTTGGTTTTTTATTAAGTTTTAAAAAGTTTTGTTTTTAATATTTTGCTTACACTTTACATTTTTAATAAGTTCCACTATTTTTGCTGAAATTTAGAGATAAGGTAGTACTTTGCATTGAGATAAGTTAAGGTTTGACTAACCAATGTATCTCTTTCAGGCCACCCATACTCTGGCCCAGGGGGACGCTTGGTTTCCCTGCTGGGTTCATCGCACTACACACACTTACACTACCACTGTGTTTACACTTTTTGCACTGTCGTAATTCCTCAACACTTATTAGAGGTTGACGTTAGACTTGGGGGGTGAAATTATAGTCCCGCGTTAAGAGTCGCGTTAGACTCTGTTAGGATGTTTTTCTGTTTCAGATTTGTAATGTAACTGCTTGATATATTTCAAGCTATTGTTACCACGCATGGGCTCTTTTAGTTTTAAGTTCTGTTTTTGTTTAATATGTTCGGTTATGTTTAAATATTTTTCCAATGAAGAAAAAGAAGATTTTTGATTTTGGTTTTAAATTGAAGAATGAACAAGAACAAGACAAATGAATTTAAAATGACTACAAAAACAGGTCAGTTCAGGTTCTATTAGTGTCAATTCATACTCTAACATACATATTATAATGTGTATGGATTTTTTGTGTAGTTATAATACTTTTTGACTTATATATGTGTAGCATACTTATTTAAAACTGTGTGATTATTTGTTTCTTTTTGTATTAATCTTGATGAGAAATTACACTTAATTAAACTTATTTATGTATCCTAAGTGAAGTTGTTACAGAAACAGCTCTACATTGGAGTGCATTGGTCCCTGCTTCACTTCTAATTGCATAGAAACGTCAGAGACATTGTTAAAGGTGACTAAGTAGATCTGCTGGGAGCTACATACAGCGAGGGTCAGGTTAAAATGGGTTAGTATTATTGTATGTGCATTATTAAATTTAAGAAGAATTAACTTTTTCCTGAATTATTTTAAATTAAGTAATGTTTACTTTCTTACTATTTGTAGTATACAAAAGTTTGGTGGTTTTTCAGATTTTGATAGATCTATCCATTTTAAAAACCCCTGAGTAAAAAAAAAAAATGTGTTTTATGTAGGCGTTTTTCAGTCTATGTATCTTGCACATTGCTGGATACTAAACTAGTATGTAGATTTGGTTTGCCCATATTTTCTTACCTTGGGAGCCATTCTTTTAATTTTTCATAGAAGTATTTTGAAGCCCGTTTTTAGTCAACAAAATTGTTAAAAAATAAAATGTCTCAAAAGGTTTAATGATTTTGATAAAATGTTTTTCATAAATGTTCAGACAAAAGTTGTTAGTTGCTATACACTCAAAAAATTGAGTTTGGGAGCTATCTGTCTAAAGTAGAAATTTGGTGTAATTTTTTAGATTCATTGGTTAATCTGATGATTCACTTATATTGATTAGATCACAAAGAACGGATTCCATTTATAAATTAACATTACTTTTATGGCAGTTATTATGAATAATACGGCAGGTGTCACCGCATACTACGGTCAAAATTTCTTTAGATATGCTATCTAAATGCAGCATATATACATCAAGATAAAAGGATTTACTGTGCAATTATATTTGAATAGAATTGCAGTGACTGACACATTTTCGTGAAGTAGGGAAACAAGATAAAGCTGTATACAGTATATTTATTTAGCAAAAATGGGGTATGTAAACAAAGAACAAATACAAAATGACAGTTTATTTAGGACCACTGATAGCCTAGTGATATAGGATAGCGATACCATTCACCAATCATTAGCAAAATCCTTACGCTAGCAAACAAGTCATCTTCCCACAGTACAGTTGCTTTGTATTTATTGCTGACCAGTAATTTTGTACAGATTACATGAGAATATTTGCGACTGTATGTTTTGCGATAAATACAGTAGAATAAGAGACATAAAGGCTATCACACTTTTTTACTTTGCAACATTATTTTTCCTTTCCTGTCACATAATCAGTTAATAAGACATCAATTTGTTGATTGGCGATTTCACACTAATTTTTATACGATATACAATAAAACCTTGGTTAATCGAACTCATGTCAACTGAAACCCGGGTTATCTGAAATGCATCTAAAATCACAAATACCATAAAAAATGATGGGAAATAAATAAAATATAGAGGGCGACATTGTGTCTAATACCACGGTCTTAACCAAGAAAACCATTGTCTGATATGGCTTCTCCCTTTATCTTGGATAACCGTGGATGTACTATAGTATGTGCAGTGATTACTGATCATACAGTCAGTGTATGTTGTGTGTGTATATGTTACATTTTTTGTTGTTGTTATTTTAAGGCAAAAACACATTATCACCTCCCTAAATGTAAGTGTGTGTGTAAAGTGTTAAAGTCGTAAGTGTAGTATTGTATGTGTAAATGTGTGTTACACTCGGGTAATGCGAGGGACATTTAAATCCTCTCGATAGGTGCAGCTAGTCTGCACCCCCTGCACAGATTAATTAATACTATGTAATGAAATTGGGCTGGGTAAGTAGTATGATGGCATTTAAATACTTGAATGTATATGTTACAGTTAGTGTAGCCTCATTTATGTACTTTTTTTATCTCCGTTTGAAAATGTCCAGTGTTTTTTAAAAAAAAATAATTAAAATTTTTAAGAGAAAATTAAAATTTTCAAAAAGTTTGATAAATAAAATTTAAATTATTTTGATTTTACATTATTTAATTTTTATTGACAATATGTCTTGACCATTATCACAAATAATTGAGTTGGCTGCATAGTAACATTCTTGGTAGGCTAGATTTTATGTAATATATATATATATACTATTGTACTGATTCTAATAGCAACTACAATAATATAGTTCACTATATAAAAAAATTACCTATTCTATAAAAAAATACTTTTTAAATTCATCAAACAATTTTATAAACAAAGCCCAAAGGAATTTTTGTATTTTAAGAATCGGGGTTGTGGAATGTAACACCAAGAACTCCAGCCTGCACTGTGCATCATGTTTCCTAATTGCCACTTACTACATTCACCACTTACTATGTTCAAAACATGCAATACCCAATGTGATCACAATAAGCAAATTTTAAATAAAATAAATTTATGGTTCAGGAGTAAATAAAAAAAAAAAATCTAAAATTAAAAACCTTTCTGCTTTTTAATTCTAAATGAGTCTTAGAATAATCAAGTAACAGAATTTATTTTTTCAAGTAACTCACAATTTTTAAATTTAAAAATTGTAATACACTGGCCTGATGAAATATAATAATTTTTTTATGAATAAAATCTGGTGAGCCAATTTTGAAAAATTAGCAGGATTTTCTAGTTTTTTCCTGTATGTTTTGAGCTAAATTTTGTGGAAATAATTGAATGTAAGGCAGTTTGTGTGATGTTTTTGCATATCGTTTATTTTTTGTACGGTCTTAGAGACTAAATCTCTTTCTACTTGTGCGTTGATTGCTAGCCAATTTCCATTTAAATAAATATATGTATATATATATATATATATATATATATATATATATATATATATATATATATATATATAGGATATACATACAAAGGTCATTGTAATAAAACAACAAACACAAGGAGTTGTATAGTTTTAAATTTATTATTCCTGCATACTGTTTATATGCTTTGCACCTATAGTTTGGTTTTAACTCATTTTAATTTCTCATACAAAAAAAGTATAAATCTAGTAGAATGATTGTGAAAAAAAAATCCATAGTAGTTATGGGCTATATTTGATCAAAATAATTAGAATGGATTTTAAGAAAATCCCATATTGGCAAAAAATCAAGCTTGGACAAGTTTTGTTACCCAGTGTGTGTGTGTGTGTGTGTGTGTGTGTGTGTGTGTGTGTGTGTGTGTGTGTGTGTGTGTGTGTGTGTGTGTGTGTGTGTGTGTGTGTGTGTGTGTGTGTGTGTGTGTGTGTGTGTGTGTGTGTGTGTGTGTGTGTGTGTGTGTGTGTGTGTGTGTGATATTTAAAAAATATGTATTAAGAAAAATATAATATGCAAATTTGTTGATGAAATGTAATATTTACTTATTCTTAACTTAACTTATTTCTATTACAATTTGTCAATTCTTATGTCATGAATGAAGTCAGTGTTTTCAACAGAACTACTTCAAACTACATTTTGTTAATTTAATTTGTATTTGTGGGATTCCAGTTCAGGAGTTTCCTGTAACCAAGTGTCCTTAATGTTTCGACTGGTTGCTGTTTCCTCAATTGTAAGTTTTTATTTTGGTTATTTCATAAATATCTATAGTAATGGGCTCATAAGTTTCATAAACACCCTTTTGTTTTGTTTGTTTATTTCTTGATAGTAACCCTTTTATTTTTCAAATGGTGAAGCTAAAAAACGTTTCAGTTTACAAGTTTAAATTTACGAAAATAATATATTGTCACTATATTTAATTTTAAAATTAGGAAATAACGCCTACAAGTTAAAATAAACTTTTGATTTATACAAAAAATTCTTTGATTTTTTATAATATGAGCAAAAAATTATGCATTTAAGGTCATTTTATTATAATTTTATAATGTTATTGTGCCATTAGAGTATACAAAAATTAACTAGAGCATAACATTGATAATCCAAACCAATTTAGGCATAAATAACTTTTGCTGCAGTTGCACACAATTTTGTGCTAAACATCAGGGGTATAGCTGTTCAGAAACGACTGAATATGCTTTGTTAAAATAAAATATTGTACGAATAAACCTTGCAAGAATAATTTTAAAATGTTCTGAAATCAATAATTTGTTTTTGTTATTCAATAGAAATGGCATAAGCAAAAACCTTAAAAATAAAATTTAGTGACGCAAATTAAAAAATCAAAGTTATTTATATAGAGTCTCATGACACATTTATAACTCTCAAATGTCTTTTCGCTTTTTTTGTAATTTCTTTTTCTTTCTACCAGAGTTTCTGGGTTAATCACCTGTTGCATAGGAATTGCTATTTTACCCTTCTCAAAACATTTTTCTAATCCTGTATTTCCACCACAACATTTCCAATCATTATTTCAAAATAATGTTCTAATGTTCTCTCATTTTGATTTAATGTTCTCATGTTCTCTCAAATAATTAAATAAAAGGATGTTCTCTCATTTTGTGGCACTTTATTCTGTAGGCCTATTATTATTTCTAAACCCCATTGAAGTACACTCCTGTACAATTAATGATGTCATTAGCATTAAATACATTTAGTCTATGTTTGATAATCCGAATGATTTGGTTAATTGAATCACCTCCAGTCCCAATTAGGGTTAGGATTATCAAGGTTCCACTGTATTACTCGAATGGATCAACACTTTAATTTATATAAAACTTGCCTAAAATTTTGACTTTAAAAATATTATTAGATAATTTTATCAGTGGTGTAGGTACAGGACCCCAATCAGGGGGATATATCCTTCTCTTTAAACCTGGTAAGGGATAAATTGTTAGAAGGGAATAACAAAATAAAAAATATATGTAAAAGCACCTAATTTATGTTTTTTTTATTAGAATGTTATTTGCATGCTATAGGAGTAACACTAATTTTTCTATCCTCTGATTATCCTACCTTTTTTGTGTTTGATCAAGGCATAGAAGGGGTTCTACCATTCTTAATCTCTCTAAGTGTTATATAAGGTAGAAATATATTTCTGGTTATATTTTGCAATATTTAGTCTAATTAAAAACTATTATCAATGAAGTGTGCACTTTTCCAATATTTCTATACTCCATTTAGACGTATTTTTTAAAATGTATGAGTTCTTTTTTAAATCGATTAATAAGGAAAAGGGAAAAAGCAAATTTGGGTCCTACATAATATATTTTTTTAAATCTAAACAATACTGTAATGTTTGTTAATCATGCACCTTTAAATTTAGGTTTTGATGTATAAGAAATCTCAGGGGAGAATTCCTGTACTTCTTCTCTTCAGGTTGAAGGCACCCCTAAGACCCACTGGTACTTTGTTTATTTCAAATAGGATATCGTCCCTTAACAAAAGTGTATCTACAACATTGATTTTTAAAATAAAAACACCAGTATAAGTTACTATGTTTTGGAAAGTGTAATCAATAATTTTAAGGCTTTGAAAAAGAAAAAAATACAATTTTATCCACAAAACGGGTAATTTATGAATGGCTATTTAGAGGCACTGTTGTATTTCTGAATGCAAAAGTCATTGTAAATAAAAACAAAATGCTTTATACAGTTTTTAAATTAATTACTCCTGCTTGCTGTTTGTGTGATTTCAAAATGTTCTTTGCACCTACAGTTTGGTTTAACTCATTTTAATTTCTTACCAAAAAACGTACATTGATTGTGGAAAAAAATCTGTAGTACTTATGAACTATATTTAGTCAAAATTATGAGAATGGATTTTGAAAAAAAAAACGATTTTAAGCCATTTTATGAAAAAAAGTGTTTAACTTTTGAGCAGAATATGATGAGCTGGCTGAGAAATTAAATAGGTTTAAAATTTTTGTTGTTAACTTCTGAACTGAATTTGTTTCTGGTAAATCATTGAATGGAGAAAATTTGTGTAATTTTGTAAACCATTTTATTTAAACATATGTATTTACAATTAGACACTAGGTAATGCATTGCAATAACTTTGTGTTTTATGGTACTTCAGCCTGGAGTATGTAGTTTTGCTTGTGTGCATGTATTTTTTATTACATTTTGTCTTTATCTAAAACATAATGATTTACTAAATTTGTGCATTCCCTTGATAGATGATTAAACATGTTTCCTACCTTCCTTCTTCCTGCATGTGAATGTATATCCATCAACGTCTGAAGATATTGGACACTGGCCTGACCCTCGTAAGTAAAATAATGTTTGTCATGTGAAATACAATAAACCCAGGGATGTAGTGGTTACAATACAAGGAAGTAAAATTTTATTATAACATAAACTATGTCAACGTCTAAATATAAAACAAAAGAGGTTTGTAATTCTTCCTAAAAAGTTCGTTAGAAAATGTATTTTATTATTCAGATGTGCTAAAAACATTATTTTGTCTAAACTTGTGAGATATAATTTACTTCATTTAATTTTTGATTTGAGTAAAGTGTCTACAGCTTTATCTACATTCAATAAATATCAGAAATAACAGCAGTCTTATACCCATTGTTTAAGATAAATAATCAACAGCTTTTAATTCCCTAATGGTGCTATTCTTACTTTCCCATTTGTAAACTCGTTCACTAGAATTGTTGAATCTATTAGTCTAGTTAACTCACATTCAGTAAACATTGTAGCTAAACCCACAAGTTTTTCTTGATGCATTGTATTACAAAGATATGTTTTAATTTGGAAAAACCTTGTTCTGCACTTGCTACTGACAGCAGTAGTAACTTGCAAAATATAAAGAGCTACTCATAAGTTAGGAAATCCATTTTCAAGACCATGGTGGTATATGTATAGCTTATGACTTCTGCAAGAGATCATACTGCCACTATGATAATACAAAATACCGCTCTGATCTCAGAACATAAATACGGTTGACATGTTGGAAACTCAATTATCAGTCAAAGGTGGAGCAGAGTGCAGATTTGCCAGACTAAAAAAATTGTTATTCCCAATTGTTATAACAGTTGACTTTGACTTCCTATTGTTATACTTATAAGGTGCTGGTTTAGGTTAATTTTGATAAACCACATGTAAAAAAAAAAATGCTCACCATTCTGCCCTAGGCAGCTGCTTAAAGTAAGTCATTATATACGGATGACCTAAGTATGTAAGATTATAAACTAAAATTTTTAAACAGTCATGACATCACTAATTGCCAGCAGCAAGAATTTAAGAATAATTCTAGTATGTAAACTTAACTATACGTATATAGGAACTTTTACAATTAATTCTAGCTTTTTGTCATTCAGCTTATTGCAAGAGCCAACAAGTTTGCTGGTAGAATGTGTGCAAATGGTCAGAAGTAAGTTGGCTGTACCTGGTGATATAAGACGTATACACAGATAAAACTTGCACAGACCTTTTAATTATACACATGTAAAATAATAGTAGGCCTACACCTTGGCCTTCTTTGTGATATAAAATTAAAGTGATATTTAATCCATCTTCAATTAATGTGACAATTGACTGTATAATTAATATATAATTGAATAAGGCCACATTGTAATTTGTGAAAAATTAAAACCATAGTGTAGCAAAAAATCTTTTAAAAAATATTATTTTTGTTTTTTATTTAGAATAAATAGTTCTGTATTTTTTAAGTAAGTAGTTAATAATGGATTATTTATGCTACAAATTAACTTTTTTTAGACATAAACACTACCTTTCGGCTCATAAAAACCTGTAGATCATTCAAATGACATGTTAAAAACTGTAGTCATCATGTAAGGGTATCACTTTGTATATATACACACACACAATATTATACGTTATAACCATCATTACTACTCTTGGAGTAGGAAGTTTTTTTTTATAACAAAAAGTAAATATCAGTGAAAATTACAGTGGCATGAGGTTGTGACAAGTAGCGCTTCAAAACCCATCACCCAAATGTGTGTGGCAATTATGGCCAAATGACTAAGCCTCTGCACTCTACCAGCTGCCATGATCAAAATAGGTTTCTGCTTATCGAAAACAACTGACAAGCTTGTTAGACATATACTATAACCCACATTAAGCCAGATTTGATTTGAGAAGGTTTACTGTACACTATCAGTCTTGCAGGCTATTGTTAAAAAAAAGTCTTACCTGCTTCTACAGATATTGCAACTAAATAAATTAGTTTTCAGATTGTGTTTTTCAAATAACTGATTCACAAATAATTCTATCTATTTTGTGATAACTGATACTTTGTTGTCACTGGGAATCAGGTGTTTGTGAAATTATGATTACATTTTGCAAAAATTATTATTACTAAAGTAATAAATAACCTGTTGGTCATTCTATACAAAATGCAAAATTTTTTCGTGACCTTTTCGTAGTTCTGATGTAGCAATGAGTGACTAACACCTTAAAAATAAAATAATTTTCTGGTTTGTTATCTACTATTTTCAGCACAATTTTGACTAATGTTTTGTATATGACATTCAAGCAGAGGTTAGAGTGTAAATAGTTTAATAGTTTGTAAAGTTGAAGAGAGAAAATATGGTCATATATATTATATAATGTACAACTTTGAAATATATTGTTGCAGGGGGTGTGAAGTCGGCGCCTCCTCGCGGTGCACCCTGGGTAACGCTAAACGTCCGACAGCTAAGGACGCTATGCCAACAATGCGTCTTCTTCTGATACAGGGCTCTTCCAACGAAGGTAATTTTTGTAATAATTACTTAATAACATAGAAAATTTTTTTTGACAATATTTAAGTTAGAAAAAAATATTTTATTAATTAGGATCAAGGTTTTTTAAGGTTTAAAAATGTGCATTTTCCCATTAAGAAAAAAAAGACAAGATCTGTCAATGTAGATGTTAAACACTTCTGACAATCCCAGATTCAAGTGACAGCAAACAAAGGCAGATAAAGGTTAAAAATACAAAAGTGACCACTTCATGTACATGTAATGTACACTCTTGACTTTGTAACAGTAATGTCATCCTCACACCAACATGATATGTTTGGTAAAGAAATTAAGGATTGTTTTAATAATCATTAACTTTACAGTGTTTTATAAAGCACTAGTTGTGTACTC
Organism: Callitettix versicolor; assembly: GCA_022606455.1. Lineage (NCBI taxonomy): Eukaryota > Metazoa > Arthropoda > Insecta > Hemiptera > Cercopidae > Callitettix > Callitettix versicolor. Next base: position 110,184,305 of record CM040186.1, on the reverse strand, counting down.
GTGCTTTGCTATACTATCAGTTTTTTAGGGAATAAAAATTACTGTTGATTATTTGAAAGCTGACTTAAAATTTTTGTTTCAATGTTAACTATTATAAGTTTATATTATTGGGAGACAAGCTTTTGTTATTAAAAAGCAAGTTATCGTTACCTGTAGAACATATGTAGTAATGAACAGATTTTTGGTAGAACTCACCCCGCCATCTCAAACCCAGAACACTGTGTAGCCTATGATTCATCATTGCAGTCTGCGGTGCCAGAGAACTTGAATTGAAAATGATTTTTGATATCGGTAACAGTACAATGTTTTTGATACTAGCTAGTTTCATAATGGAAAAAATAAAAATAATAAAAGAATTTTTTTGTTAGTCTGGCTTTGCAATCTAATAATAAAAATTGTAAAAAAGTTATTTTTTTAAAAAACTGTTTAAAAATTAAGGTGCGTTTTATAGTCTGTAGCATTTTATAGTCCGTAAAACATGGCAAATACAAATACCTCTGTCATTAAGATATTGTAATCAGATAACTAACTGACATTTTACACAAAGAAATCATACAGTGGCATTGTTGGTTAGTCAACTTGTTTGGTGGCTAGAGTTTGTAGAAATAACCTGTTTAAAAATAAATCAGCCATTTTTTGTTTGTGCGCCATTTATATATATATATATATATATATATATATATATATATATATATATATATATATGAGTACAAAAGTTTGAGGTAGCCTAAAAGTACTGACAATGTTTTTACATATAAATGTTTCATTTTAAATCTGTCGTTGCACCATAGACAGCGGATATTGGCATTTTAAAGTTACAGACAGAAATTTTTTAACATCAGTTTTGGCTTTTCCAATGCATTAAGTGAAAAACTGAACTAAAGAGTGTTTAAACAAATCTGTTTTCTTTCTAGAACTCATGAAAATATAAAGTTTTAAAATAACTCATGCATTTTGAGTGGCCACCATTTTGTTTTAAATAACTATCTATTTACATTTCTTTTTTTCAAAAGATTATATATGGCTAGTATGACTATTAAATTATATCTTCTTTTTTATACAGGCACTTTTTGATTTAACATTAATAACACACATCCCTTAAATATTTCACAATATAGTTATACATTTTAGACATTCTTTTTTTTTACCAAACAATTTGTTTTGACCTGTTTAATTTTTTGTTAGCCCGAATAAAAAGCTACACATTGTCATTTCTATAATTGAAAATACATTTTATTATTATTTCTATACATACATTCCTTTTTTCCTCTCTATAAGTATTACATTGTTATAAATGAATATGTTGCATTAAAACTGAAAATCATTTTTTACATGAATATTTTGCATTATTTATTTTTTTTATAAACATGTAACGAATTAAAGTAGATGATTTGGCAAACCTAATTGGGAGATTATCGTTATGAGTAAAGTTTTAATTTCAATTGAATTAATTTTTATTAATTAAAAACCATTCAGCACTAATTTGAGCAATACTAGCTCGGTCGTCGTTTTTTAATTCAAAACGATTTAACATTTATAATGGACTGTTTATTACTTCTTGTTTGTTATGTAATTTTTTGTTTAAAAATTAAAAAGTGATAACCGAACTAGTATTGCTCATAGTGCTAAATGGTCTTTAATTAATAAAAATTAATTCAATTTAAATTAAAACTTTACTCATAACCTTCATAACTTAACTCATAATTTCAGATTTTGAAATTTTAAGATGCTGAAATCAGACTTTCAAAAAAGTACAAGATAAATAATTTATGATCTTTTTTAGGTTATTAAAAGCTGTCATTTTGAAACTGATAGATAGATTTTTCTAAAAAACAAAATAATGCAAGCTGTGTATTATCAAAACAAATTTTTGAACCAAGTTTGAATCAAATCTGACCAAAATAGCAAACTTGAGAGTGCTCACACACATGCAATTTTATGGATTCTCAAAAAGTGATCTAGAGGTCACAATCAGTGCTCCTTTCAAAGTCCAAGTTTCAGTTGGGTTTTCCAACTGAAATTCACTACATAATAAAACCATATGTACAGTTTCACTACCCTTACCATTATTTTTTCAATGACAGTTGTAAATTTTGCTAGCCTTCTCCAGATAACCATTTGTTGCTCTAGTTCTCTGTCCTCAAATTTTCCTCTTCACTTTCTAACAGGGCAAAGAAAAGCCGTGCCTATTCCTTAATACAAATCTGAACTTTGAAACAATTAAAACAATGGATATTATGATGATTAGAGTTGAAGTTAATTTTTCTGTAGTTCCAAATCAGTAAAGGAATAGAGGAAATAAAATATTAATATGAAAATAGACTTATGTTTAAATAAATATAAGAATGTTTAGTTTTGAACTAACATTTAAAAAAAAAATAGTGTTATTTTATGATTTAATAAAAAGTTTTCAAATAATTTATTTAAGGCTTGGATTTTTTTCCAATCTGTTAGAGATTGCTTTAGCATCTAAGATATCTTTTCCATATAGGGGTGGGTAAACACACTATAATAATAAGACAAAGTTTGTATCATATTCCAAAATATTTGTATGCGATGTTTGTGCATACATTTTGCTGGAAGGGAAGCTAAAAAGATAGTGATTTTCATTATAACTGGCATGATTTGGAAAGATTTTTTTTGTCAAAAACTCATTCAGTATTACCAGAAGAAGAATTTTTTTATATCAGCTGTTCACCTAACAATTTTGATCAGATATTGTTTAAACATACATGTACTTATATTAAGTACAGTATAAGAAACTCATAGGCCAGAAATCCAGTACAACAGGAGTTATCGTTAAAAAACTGGAAAATATCCCTAATTTCTAAATATATATATATATATATAACATCCAAACTGGTTTTTGAGGAAGTAACATTGCCACAAAGAAATGTCACACTTGTTGGTTTGTTAAAGTATGTCATTGTTTGAATCTCTTTTTTGTGTAATTTCAATGAATTTAAGAAATGTTTTGTATCATTTATTTGTTGAAAACAAATTATATTTATCGCTTTTTATGTAGCATCAAGACTGATAATTCAGACCCAAGACATGAAGACTAATAATTCAAAACATAAATTGCCTTGGATAAAAAAGACCAAAGACAAAAAAGATTAATATGTGCCTCATAATGCAAAATCGTCAAACATTACTGTATTTCCACAGTAACATTACGTAAGTAAATAAAAAAATTGTTTTTAAATATTCAAAAATTTAAAAGAAATTAAGTCATAAATTGTATGTATAAGTTTTATTAAGATGTATAGGTCTGATACTTTTTTTAAATAAGTAACAATTCTTTTTGACACAAGAATTTAGAGAGAAGGCATGCAGTAGAAAAATGAGTTTAGAGCGCTTTGGTATCAGCTTTTGGTACTCATTCATCCTGACTGTAATATTTATTGGGTGGGAGCTGTATGTATTGTCCACTGCTTGTAACTGTGCCTCTGATAGTGGGTGGGTGATATCATCGCTGTGTTTACTGAGTCACCATAACAACGTTCAGCTAAGTGGTGTAATATTACTCACCCTGAACAAGTTACACTGTCATGTAGAAATCAGAGACTAGTTAATGCAGTAGTGTTCTGAGATTCAACCTGAAGTTACTCGCAAGTGATTGTGAAGTGTTTCTTTTTTAAACAGTGCACTATTTTAAAATTTATTTTATTTTATTTTGTAATGAAATTATTCATATGTTTAAATAATGGCTCAAAATATGCATAAGAAAAATAAAGTCATATACAGTGAGGCCACAGAATTAATCAGCAATATTATTAAAAAATGTAATAGTGAAGCAGCATCAAACACATTATTGTTTCCTTTAAAAAAAAAGCAACGAAACGAGCTGCAAATTACTGTGGAAAGTTTTGAGAGATTTATTGTTAAAATGCGTCACGAAATAAAAAACTGCAGAAAATTTAGATAAAAAACTGTCTACTCCGGGGAAAAACGTAAAGCACGAAGTGGAGAAAAAAGTATAGTGTCAATTGATGACTTTAACAAAAATGAAATACTACATATAATTCAAGACTTTTATATCAACAAGAAAACTGTGCCATCCATCTTAAAATTGTTACCCGTTGTAAAACAAAGTATACATTTCCCGTGGGGTGAAGATTCCTTGTTAAGGATAGTCACTAAAATGGGTTTTGTGTGGCATAAATGTAAAAGTGAAAGGAAGTTGTTAGTTGAAAGGCCAGGTAATATTTATTAACGTTATAAATATTTAGTTAAAATGAATGACGAGAAATTCCAGCAAAAAAATATTTTATCTTGACGAGACTTGAATTGACAGTAATTTGACTTTTAAGAAATGCTGGCAATCAGATGACGTATTTGATGGTGGGGTACAGGATGACTGGAGTGCAGTCCACCGTTTAATTGTATTACATGCAGGAAGTTTGGAGGGATTTCTTAAGGGTGCAATGCTTCTGTGTAAATCAGGGACTACTAGTGGTGATTATCATAGACAAATGCATCAGAGACATTTTGAAAAATGGTTAAATGAAAAATGATTAACAAAATTCCACAGTCTCCTGTAATCGTTATGGATAATGCCCCGTATCACTCTATTTTAGTGAAAAGAGTACCAGCGACAAGCTCTGTAAAGGCAGATATAGTAAATTGGTTGATAAAAAAAGGTTTTCAGTGTGATATGACAATGAGAAAGAAACAACTTATTCCTTTGTTAAATATTCATAAACCTAGGGAAAAGAATTATAAATTCAATTTGTACCTATCTAGCTTAGGTCACAAAGTTATTAGGATCCCTCCGTACTTATGCGATCTAAATCCTATGGAGTTAGCTTGGGCCAAAGTCAAAAGATTTATGAAAGACAATAATTGTGGTGATCTAAGCCTTAACAGTCTATTTCAACTTACTGAACATGGAATTGCTACAGTGACATTAAGTGATTAGGAAGGTTATTGTAACCATGTCAACAAAATAGAAGAATATTGGGTTAAAGATGGTATTACATCAGGTGTGGTGGATAATCTGATTTTTTTTGTTGGTAAATCTGATAAATCTTCTACCGATTCTGAGGTGGATCAAGATGAGAATGATAATGATGACATTCTAGCCACAGAACTTCCATGAGATAAAAAATTAAGTAACTTACTGTCAAATTACACAGTCTTACAAATTAATTACATAAATTAGATATTAAATAGTCCCCTATTCGCGATTCGCGATGTTTTTACAATCGACCATCGTACAACAATCGAGTCAACCATTGTTGCTTGTTGAATCGTTAGTTCCAATTGTTAGGGCGATGACCAGACAGCTAATTGCTGACTCGGCTTTAAACATTTCCAGCATCACCAGTTCCGATTGTAAGTTGACGATTCATTCGATTGTTTTGTCGATGATTTAGGCGTATATTAGTGTAAGCAGCAACGCGAAACTAGATGACTCAGCGAGTCGGAGGACTAGATAGAAAAGCAATCGTCAAGTAACTACTGAACATTAGAGATGGGAACTTCTGCTATTTTTAAAAAATATCAACGAACTGTTTGTTTGGAAAAAAATAACTGTTTGGAAAAACAGTTTGAAAAACAGTTTGAAAAACAGGTTTGGAAAAATGAAACTCGAAGTTGTATTAGCAGCTAAAACATAAGCACAAACGATCAGTTTTCTAAGACTACTTTTTTATTCCCATTACCACCATGTCCTTTACTGTTTTTGGGTGTAAAACATTTAGAAAAAAATAATTAAATGAAGTAATAATTAAATTACATTCTCAAAACGTAATATATATTTATGCCATTTTATATTTACAAAATGCAATGAAATTCTAATAGAAGCATTATTTTTTTTTTTACTTAAAAATTAAATAGTTCTTTGCATATTTACAGAAATGCAAACAATTTAGAATATTTATAGTTGGTTAAAAAATATTGATGATTGATAATAAATATAAAAAATACGTTTACATAAAATTATGTTATGTATTTACAAAAATATATGTGGATATATTTTTATTTGGGAGAAAGTAGGTTTTCACTTTTCAACACTGAAAAAAGTAACCTTAATAAGTACAATATAGTAATAAGAACATAGGCCAAATGTGTTAAATAAAATTAGATAAAATTAGTTATATAAATTATAGGTTATTAACATTAGGTTATTATAGGTTAATGATAGGTTATTAACATTAGCATTAGCAAAAAAATAAGTTTTCCATTTTACAACACAGAAAAAATATAAAGTTTATTGTAATAACATATTTAACAAAACAAATGTTTTTAAAGAAAATTTTAGAAAAAGTACTAAAATAACCTAAAATTATTCAAGATATATACAAGAGTAGATATTGTGAATTTTAAAAAGTCCACACATCCAATAAATAATTAAAAACTATGCACTTAATTCTAAAAACATAAAAAAAGTAAAAGAAAACTTTCAAAATTGTCCACTAAATATTTTTAAATTTCTAAACACAAAGTAAACTACGGAGAAAAACTAATATAAAACACAATTATGGCTGTTTTTACAGTTTAAAAAATGTTTGAACAACAAATTTTACATTTAAAACTTTCAAACAACTCGCAACAAAATAGAGATAAACTTTGACAACGCCCAAACAGTTCTTACTTCACACTACGTTGCAACAAGAAATAGAGGGAAAAGTATAGCAAATAGCAAGTTAAAGAAAAGGTGTTTGTACTGTTTGAAGGAAAACAGTTTAACAGGAAAATAGCAAGAAAAATGTTTTAGCGCTTGCGGCAACGTTCGAATATAACGTAGGTGTTGGGGAAGTCCAAACTGTTGTTCCTTGTTTAACAAATAACGATCCAGTCCAATTCAAACTGTTAGTTTCCGTTTGGCAAAGCAGTTTGTTTTTCGTAAATAGAATAACAGTTAGTTTTAACAGTTTGGAGTTTTCTTACCAATCTCTACTTGATGTAATTTATTAAATATTATGGATATTGTTATTGGTCCATTTAATGGTAATGTGGTGTGTGTTTAAATTGTGGAATAGGATTTGAGGAAAATTGTTGTATTACAACTATTATAGTAGCCTTTTAAATAGGAATTTTTAAGGTTTTGTCAAAATTTTCTTAAAAAGAAATAGAAAAGGTTCTATAACATAACCTAACCTGTTCTGTTAATAATGATAATAAAATACGCTTTATTTGCAGTTGTTATAGCTTTAATTCCGTATAATTTATTTATACATAAATTTCCAGTGTCTATTTTGGAACCAGTTAAAAATTTATACTTTGATGTATTGTACAATTTTATTGATAATATTGATAAGTTAAAATATTTTGTGGGATTTGGAACTCCAATTAATTCAGCATCAAAATTAAAGAAAGAGAAATTAGCAACTGAAAAGTATTCAGAATATACTATTTTTACTGACGTTTCTTTGAAGAAATTTGATGGAAGAGAGAGTGAACAATTATATTTATCAATTCTTGGAAACGTTTTTGATGTTACTAATGGAAAAAAATATTATAGCTCTGATGGTGACTATAATGTATTTGTTGGTAAGTTTGTAACTTGTATAAAATTAATGATTTAAGACCTGTTGTATCATACATAACATTTTAGGGTATTATATCCTTAGGGGTTATAATATCCACAAGCATTCATAAATTTCAGAGTAATAGCCTACCATTAAATCAGTAATTAAATAACGGTGTTGAATGTTAAAATCCAGTATTTATGTGTGCAAGTTGTTTAAAAAATTAGTGTTTTTTTAATATTCATTTTATTATATACTTTATGATTCAACTAGCTGTACGTGGTCATTCATTGCTGTCTGTTGAAATTTAACAATGCATTGGGAAACATTGAAATTGAATCGTAAAATTGGAAATTGTAAATCGGAAACATTGAAATGGAATTGTAAAATATTTAGTACAGTGTGTGTCTTTTATATCCAACAGATGATGCTGTTAAACAATTTTTTTTTACTTATCAGGTGTAATATCTATAATAGTAGGTATATAAAACTTGCGCATATTCGAATGCAATGTAGTATCAAAATTTCAAAGCAATCTGAAGAATTTTCAGAGATTTAAGATTTTGAACAAATATTTACATTTTTATTTATATTTTATTTTCTCATAAATCACAGCATTTTAAAAGATTTGTATTTATGTTCGATGCTACTTTCATACTAAACCTAGCCGCCTCGGTGGTCTAGTGGATAGCGTACTAGGCTTTCACCCCGAGGACCCGGGTTCGATTCCCGGCGAGGGCTTGGCATTTTCATACGCTATAAAATCATCACACCGTCTGCATTAGCCCAAGTGTGCACAATAGTCAGACGTTAAACACCAAAAAAAAAAAAAAAAAAAAAAAAATACTAAACCATGCTAGGCTTTTGAAGCACAACCGTGTTAGGTTCTTTTTAAAAAATGTGTTGTTTTAATTAATTAATTATTAATGACACACATTTCATTTATCATTTTTACGGCGAAAATCATGATACCATCTTTTGTCTGGGAGTGATTTTAAGGTTATGTGAATAACTTCTATTTTTTTAAAAACCTTACCGTACTTTTATATTTTGTATTATTACTTTTGGGCATATAGTAAAGCATTTTGGCAACAAATTTTATAAAAAACCAAAACAAGTTAAACCGCATGTTTGCCTTAGATAGTGTGAAACTTAATTTTTTAGTCTAATCAAAGTTCACTTTTTATGTGTACATGCCCTATTACATTTTAACACTTCTATTACATATACTCTTAAATTATTCATTTAATATCTGGTAATTTTCTTTTAACTAAACATATAACAAACTTTGTTCCATTATTAATTAACAATTCTCACCTATCAAGACTACTGAATAGTACTGAACAATGCTGTAACTAGTTAAATATACATTTCTGTGGTACTTTACCACTATACTTTAAAGCAAATCGCACCCCTGCCCAACAGCTACAGAGACAGATGAATTTCTGGTAGTCTTTTCCAAATCACTGAATTTTACATGAAATTATGTTAAATAAAAGCATAATTTTTATTACTTATCTCCCACAACATCCATTCACTATTTGTATGTTTTTTTTTATTCTTAATCTCATTTTTAGTTGGTACAAATGTTATGAACACAAAGCTGGTCCAGTAAAGTAGCAGAGGGGTTCTGCCCTCTAATGACTTTCGCTTGAACAAATTTCAGACGAGTATTTCTGTTGAAAACTCTGATGTCTTATGGCAATTCTGAGCTTATCCATACGCTCAAGTATATGCCACTAGACAACAGTTGGGTGGGTGTTCTTTTCTGCTGTTCTGCCAGCTAAATTATCCAACCCAGGATTATTTGCCCCCCCGCCTTATAGTATGGAGTAGTGGTATTTACACTACTGCTTCTGGATAGGAAAATTAAAAATGTTTTTTTAATTTAAAAAAAAGAAGTGCTAAGTAGCCAAACGTGATTTGGTTTTTGTGTGTAAGCCCCCGAATGTAAATTTTTATATTTGTGCATTTAAGTGATTAAAATTATGTTTTATTCATTTGATACAAAACTATTATTTTCAAGCAACTTCCATTATAATTAACTTGAAAATTTGCTGCTATGTTATTCAGAAAAGTGAGTCCTTTCAGAAAAATTTAAGGAAAATTTATTATCTTTAAACTTGCTCTTCTATGGACGAGTTAAAGAAAACTGGTAAAATTATTTGTTGCAATGTAATAACACAATCTTGAATTCAACATATATCTTTAAGTTTTAAATACACTTTCTCACAACAGCTTTTAGTTCTTGCTCTTTCCATCCATTCTTTGTTATATATAGTGTGCAATGTGTAACTAATCAGTATTTTATCCGACTCATAATCAAGTTTAACGTAGTAAAGAAGTGTTGGACAGTCCAAGATAAAACAGTGTATGCTAAAAATCAAAGAAATTTGTACGTAAATACACAACTTTACATTTAGTTGAGATCATTAATTGATTTTCTCACCTGTTGGAAATATAGTAAATACCGTTTGTTAAAAGTGAATATTAATGTGACCAAGGTTACAAAAAAACAAAGCAAAAAATCTTGGATATCGTTGGGCATGCTGTTATCTACTATAGCCTGTGTGGATAGTACAATTCTGTTTATGTATATTGGACTGTAGTAGTGTCCTGTTTTCTAAATGATTAAGAAATTAATATTAGACTGAGTGTTTACTAATTTACAGCAGTTTAATTTTTCCAATGCCAATTCGAAAGTAGGCCTATTGGCATTTTGGGACTTTAATGTCAAATTTAGAACACTCAATTGTATATAAAACCAATTTGTTATTAAAAACTATTTTAATACCAAATCCAGATTATTGTCATTCTGGGATTTTAACATCAAATTTTGAACACTCCATTGTTCATAAAAACCATTGTTTCTTTGTCACGTAAAACATTTAATTCTTCTACAGTGGGAAAATGAATGGGCAGCTACAAGCAGTAACAAATTGAGGGTAATTAAAAATACTGTTCGTCCTTGGGGGTCGTCAATACGTGCAAGTCGTAGAGAAGAGGTGGTGATCACCCGCCTTCGCATTGGTCACTCCATGTTAACGCATGGATTTCTGATGGAACACGAGGACCCACCTAAATGCGAGTTCTTTAGGGGAAACCATCACAATAAAACATATATTGCTCGATTGTGATGGTTTCCAAAATGTGCGTGTTATGTGTGGTCTGAGCAACTGTTTGCAGACGATGTTGGGAGATAGTGCCTCGGCCGTTGACCGGGTTCTAGACTTCCTTCATCGTCTGAATGTTTTAAATAAAATTTAATTTATTATATTTGTAATTTCTTGTGTTATTTTATTTATTTATTTTATCTAAAAACTTTATTTATGTTATGTTTATGCATACTTTTACGTATTGTTATTAAATTTTATTCATTATTTATTGTTATTTAGTTCTTAAGTGTAATATAGCTATACCTGTTATCTAAATTTTTAATGTATTTTTACTGTTATAGTTTGTTGTTGTTTTCTTCTTAAGTAAAATTTTGTTTAATTTTTTTTTATATACTTTCATTTTTCGTGACGGCTATGATAACCTGAACGGTTTTTCGCCGGAAAAAAAAAATGTTAATAAAACCAATTTGATTATTATATTATGTAATGAACAGTAACCATCTATATTGTATCTTGATATTAAGAGTATGAGTATTTGTTTTTTCTGATAGTCCAAAATTTGTTAACTAAATTTTTTCAGTTTATTGTACGTAGATAATTTTGCATACATAATAATGTGCTGTACAATAGGATATTTTTCGTTACAGGAAGAGATGTCAGTAGAGCTTTCATAACTGGTGACTTTACTGAAGAGGGGCTCTCCGATGACGTAATAGATTTAAGTTATGAAGAATTAAGAAGTCTGAAGTATTGGTTAGAGTTTTATCACAAAAATTATGAATACAAAGGTAGGTTAGTGGACTTTAAAAATGATATATTTAACCAGTAGTTCTGACGTTTGTGATATGGAGTTTTTAAATATTTACCCATTACATTATTTATCACATTACTGTACGATATTTTACGGACTATAAGACGCAATTTTTCCTTTGAAAAATTGCTGCCAAAATTCAGGTCCATCTTATACTCGAAATTAATGTAAAAATGTCCAATCTTTGATTTAAAATTCCCACCGATCTTAAAAATGGCCATATATTCGATGCTATGGGAAACTTATCTCTCTTTGGCAATATTGGATTCAACTGGCAGCAGCAGTGCACCAATGGAGCGCCGGTTACGGTTCCAGTTGTTACACAGTCTGACGTTGGTAGGTCAGACGTGTAAATCAGATAGAGTAGCGGTCCCAGGACGCTACCTTGGGGAACTCCCAGCGTTAATATTGCAAAGACCCGAAAGCCTCTCCGTGATTCACCAAGAAATATCTATTCTCTAAGAAGGATTTGAGGATCTTATAAGTGTTGCTGGGGAAGAACGATTTTATTTTAAATAATAATCCTTCATGCCATACTCTGTCGAAAGGCCTGCGATATATCAAGAAAGACACTCGCGCAATACCTTTTAGATTCAAAAGACTTGTCTATTTCGCCTATTAACCTGTGCACTTGGTCAACAGTCGCGTGTTTTTGACTTAAATCCAAATTGGTGGTCGGGTATCAATCCATGCTGTTCCACTAATGGCATAATACGTTGTAGTATTAATGTTTTGTATCTTTGATGGTATAGGTAACAGGCTTATTGGTCGATATGATTTTGGATCTTCAGGCTTTTTATCTGGTTTTAATAACATAATTATTTGTGCAGTTTTCACTGTGGTGGAATAAATTGGAGTCTAACTATAGCGTTATAAATAGCTGTAATCATTGTTATTCCAGAGTCAGGTAGCTCTTGCAAAATTTTATTTGTAATGAGGTCATATCCTGGAGATTTCTTTGATTTTGCCTTTGTATTACTCTTCTGACCTCTTTCGTTGTGAATTTCATTGACGTAATGTCCTCCGCTTCTATTTCTTTCAGGTATTCGGTTACTTTCTTCTCGTGGTCTGCTGGGCCTTCATAGGGATGAGGCTGGAAAACATTTGATAGATGCTCAGCAAACGTGTAAGCTTTCTCTTGGTCACTACGTGCCCAACAATTGTCCGCTTTTTCTCAATGGCGGGAAATTGTTGTAGGTCGCTTGATGTTTCTTGTTGCTTTCCATAAGGAGTAGTCAGTAGCTGAAGTGGCATCAAGATCCTTGAGATATGTCTGAAAACTAGCGCTTTCGATCTTGATCAAGGATTTGCTTAAGTTTTTTATTTTATGGTTCAATAATTTTTTTGTATCAGGGCACCTGTTTTGCTGCCACAGTTTACTTAAGATCTCTTTTGCACCAATCTCATTCAGGATACTTGGAGGAATACTTTGCCCAGCTGGTCTATGTTGTTGGACTATTGGAGTTGAATCCCAAGCCGCACTCTGGATACTTGTGGTGAAAAATTCAACAGCATTCATAATGTCATTTTCCGCTTCAAGTGCGATTTCTGCGCTAAAAGCCTCGCTCTACCAGAATACGAAACATGTCCCATTTGGTTTTATTACTGTGCAGTGTACACTTTTAGTTGTCTCTCTAACTTTCACCCCAATTTCCACCAGAATAGGAGAGTGATCCGATGATAGCTCCCAGCAACTACAGCAAGACATGTTGTCCCCTGGTACACCTTTGGTGATGCAAAGTCAACAATGTCTGGCATCTTTGCCGGGTCAGACGGCCAGTATGTAGGTTGTCCTGTTGAAATTACGCTCATTGTTCCTGCCTGTACGCTCTTAAAAGTTCACGGCCTCTAGGAAGAGTAAGCCTGGAGCCCCAAAATGTATGTTTGGCATTATAATCACCTCCCGCAATGAAACGATTGCCAAGATATTTGAAGTAGTCATCGAACTGTGCCTTCTTTACAGTGTGTCTTGGTGGACAGTAAAGTGACGATATTGTAATCTTGCTTATCCAGTCATACACAACAACACTCGTGGCTTGGATGTAGTCCTTTTGGTATGGTTGTGCCTGATGATGTTTTATGTTAGATCTAATAAGAATGGCTGATCCACCGTGTGCTCTACCATCAGGATGCATCGTATGGTATAATGTGTAGTTGGGTATTTTGAAGAAGCTCTTAGTCGTAAAGTGAGTTTCAGAAATCAGCATAATGTCTACTTTGTTTATTTGTAAGAAAATCTTTAACTCATTAGAGTGGTTTGACAGGCCATTGGCATTCCACACGCATAGTTTTATGGATGCGAATTGGACAACTTTGACATGAGTTCAGCTAACATCTGAGTCATTGTTAGCATTTGGTTCATGAGAGCTTGTATCGAACTGTTGAAGGTACGCAAAATTTCCACCATGTGTTGTTCAGTAGTGTTACCTTTAATTGTTTCTAGGTTTTGACCATTTTTGCAGCTGCTGCATATGACTTGCCTGAATTATTTTCAACGTTGCTTTGGCTTATTTTGGTTACATTTTCTAGGTTTTTAGGCTTTCGGTTATTGGTTATCGATCTCGGATATTTTATTTTTTGCAGCTCTTTATAGACAGTGCAGCCCTTATAATTTGCAGGATGGTTACCTTCACAGAGAATACATTTTACTTTGTCTGAACGTTCTTTTCTCGGGCAGTTTGCCGTATGGTGGGGTCCAGCACATTTCACACAACTGGGTTGTCTGTGGCAGTATTTCTGCGTATGACCATATTGTTGGCAGTTGGAACATTGAGGAATTGAACGTTTTGGTCTTGGAGGTTCAATTTCTATTTGGCAGTTAAGGAGTGACCTGATGCTATAAATGTCCTTATTGTTCGGACTTGGCTGCAAGTCTATGAAAAACATAGGAAGAGGTTTTTTTTGTTCTGCTGTTTTTAACATTCCAAATATTGTTTGGTTTATGGTGTAACTCCTCTAAGGCTTGTTTTATTTCTTCAGTGTCGGTTGAGGGATGCATGCGTTTTAGTACTACTCTAAAGTTTTTCTCCCTTTTAGGTTGGTATGTGTAGAATTCAGTGTGTCTAATTTTGAGTTCTTTATATATAGTCGAATACGACTGGAGGTCTTAGCCTGAATTTTGACTTTTTCCCTTGTAAAATTTTGATTTACGTCGTAGTCGCGGGTGCCACTTCTTCCAGCATTTTTGATAGGGGCTGGATATTACTGACCTTATCAACAAAGAAAGGTGGAGGTTTTACTACTTGACGCGTTACTTGGTCGGTAGTTTTTGGCTCTTCTTCAGTAGTTTCCAGATCCGCAAACATATTTGAATGTGACTAATATGAGTTGCAGGGATTAACAAGCTTGCTAACACTGCCTCCCTTCCGGCCCACCATCACAAACCCAGAACACTGTCTAGCCTATGATCGTCATTGCAGTCTATGATGCCAGTGAACTTAAATTGAAAGTAATTTGTGTTATCGGTAACAGTACAATAATTTTGTTAGTAGCTAGTTTCGTAATGGAAAAAAATAAAAATAAACTAAGAATTTTTTAGTCTGGTTATGCTATCTAATAATAAAAATGGTAAAAAAGTTTTTTTTGTAAAAAACTTGCTTAAAAATTAAGGTACGTCTTATAGTCTGTAACTTCTTACGGTCCTTAAAATACGGTAATACATTGCATGAGATTCACTATGTTTTTACGATCATATTTTGAAAAAGATACAATGTTCCAAATTTTTAGTGAACCACAATATCCTGGAGACTAAGACAGGTTATGATGGAAACGTCCTCACTGCTTGTCGTATCCTTTCCTTCTATAAACTCACCACCTTTTGCAACTAAAATTATAGCAGTTATTTTGCCTCACGCTTTGGTATGAGTGAACAATAGTTACCATGTTTAGGTAAACTGGTCGGTAGATACTTTGACGAGAGAGGGAGGCCAACATTGTACAATCATAAGTTGACTTCACGTATTGAACAAGCGGAACTTGATGAGGCTGACAAAAAACAGTCAAAGTTAATATATCCACCTTGCAATGTGGAGTGGACAGCGGAGGAAGGAAGTCGTGTTTGGTGTACTAAACGCAGGTAATTATGGTACTCTCTGCATAGTTATTTAAGTACATACATAAATCTTTTCCTGAGTTTTAAAAGATTAGAGCTATTTGTGAGTAGAAGTAAAAACACTGTTTTGTTGCATTTGAATAGTGCAATGTGTGTGTGTGTGTGTGTGTGTGTGTGTGTGTGTGTGTGTGTGTGTGTGTGTGTGTGTGTGTGTGTGTGTGTGTGTGTGTGTGTGTGTGTGTGTGTGTGTGTGTGTGTGTGTGTGTGTGTGTGTGTGTGTGTGTGTGTGTGTGTGTGTGTGTGTGTGTGTGTGTGTGTGTGTGTGTGTGTGTGTGTGTGTGTGTGTGTGTGTGTGTGTGTGTGTGTGTGTGTGTGTGTGTGTGTGTGTGTGTGTGTGTGTGTGTGTGTGTGTGTGTGTGTGTGTGTGTGTGTGTGTGTGTGTGTGTGTGTGTGTGTGTGTGTGTGTGTGTGTGTGTGTGTGTGTGTGTGTGTGTGTGTGTGTGTGTGTGTGTGTGTGTGTGTGTGTGTGTGTGTGTGTGTGTGTGTGTGTGACTAGGTATTACATTATAAATAAAATTTACTATTTTCTGCGTAATACTTTTATTGACTTGTTCCTGGGTGAAAACTTTATTATAAAAAAATGCGTACACCCAATAAAATATGAAAAAGATCAAAAGATTCTTAAAAGAAACCTCTTTAAAAGTATGTCATACTCCGGATTTAGTTTCTAGATTTTCGCTTTCATTTTCTAGATTTATTGTTGAAATCGTGATTAAAAAAATTGCCAATTAATAAATTTCAATCAGTCTTCTTAAGTAAATGTCTACATTTTGTCTAATTTTCAGTGGAGGAATAGATCGAGACTGGGTGGGTGTACCAAGAAAACTATTCAGACCTGAATCTCAGACGTTCAGATGTGCATGTGTTAATTTGTTAAACCTGTCTGAAAGTACTTTTGCCAAAGAGCCATTAAGAAGTGGGAATCTGGAGGAATACGTCGGTTGTCACCCGGAAGCGAGCAGTTGCTACGTTCAACAATGAAGATGCCTTTGTCGGGGTGTGTGCAATATTTCAGGTTAATTTTATTGGTCTGGGACAACTCGTCTGGAGATAATTTGCCGTGAAACTTGGTTTTCTGATGTATGCATTATTTTTCTAGTATTTCTTTTTCGGAGAGGCGCTGATGTTACAGACAAATTGTTGGTTTCCTCACAATATGACTGTGAAATACAATAAATTGGTGTATCACCAACATGATAAACGTGTTGGTTTATGACAGCTGAAAGAATTGTCAGAATTTTTAAAAGTTAAAAAAAAGAACTTGTGGTGTGATATATTATTTAATAAATTTTTAATAATTCATTTTAATCATTGGAAAATTATCAATAAATATTGTAAAATTTTAGATTTTTTTATAATAAATATTATAAAATTTTAGATTTTAAAAAATTTTAGACTTTTTTAAAATTTTAGATTTTTGTTCCTCATTAAATGTTAATTTTCTCTATGTTACCCTTCTTAAAGTAAATTTCTTTATAATAAAATTTAAATGTTATGTTGGTGCCTGTCTTCAGTGGAAAATAAATAGGAAAATCATGCTTCATGTCAGAAAACACGTCTTTAAAATATCTGTAACTTTTGCCACTATGGTTATGAGAATATTCGGACATGGGAGGTTGGGGATGTGTAATAGCTTAGAGATTTATTAACTTAGAGAATTGTTTTCCTTCGATGGTACCGTGTTATAAGTTAGAGATCGACCTGTGTAATAAGATAGAGGTTCCTTACTGTGTATTAACTTAGAGACTACAGTTCCGTCAAGTGTGTTGCACCGTGTGTATATGTTGCCGACGCTGCTTGCAGGCGCTTTAGTATCTTTTATCTAACAAGTATACCAGCCTAATCATCACTATTTTGTTTTAGAGTTTACAGTTGAATATATTGTCAACACTATGATCAACAACATAATCTAAATGTTTATTTTTGGCAATTATCTCTATAGAAAAATAGAAATATTGATGTTTTATCGAAAAAAACAACGTAAGTTTATTCATATAAAATAATTAATTCATTAATTTAGGACTGTTTTCTTAAGTCAATTCGGATTTGGTTTGAATAAAGCAGCCTTCAAACAATATTTTTATATTATTATTACTATTACTACTACATATGTAAATTAATATACATTTACAGCATTGCACATAAGCCTTTCAAGAACAAAACCTATCCAAATGAACTTTATATTTTAAAAATATATCTTTCTTTAACTAAGCAAATTCTACTTGTTAGATAAAAGATACTGAAGCACCTGCAAGCAGCGGCGTCGGCAACATATACACACGGTGCAACACACTTGACGGAACTATAGTCTCTAAGTCAATACACAGTAGGAACCTCTATCTTATTACACAAGTAGATCTCTAACTTACAACACGATACTGTCGAAGGAAAAACGAATCTCTAAGTTAATATATCTCTAAGCTATTACACCTTCCTGAGAGGTTCTACAGTATTACAAAACACAAAATTAATAGGAAATATATGTATGAGAAAGAAACTGGAATTCCTTATCTTTGATTATAGTATTGTGGTTAGCTTATTGCAGTTTATCAAATCGTAATATAATACGAGGGTTGATCAAATATAAACGAGACTGATTTTTTAAAAAATTTATTGCTTACTTACAAATTATTCTTGATACAACTTATTTTTCTACATAGTCTCCCGCACGAGTAACACATTTTTCCCACCGGATTGGAAGTTTTTTAATTCCATCTTCGTAAAAAGTTCTCGGGCGTTCATTGAGCCATTGGAGCACGAAGGTCTCTACCGCAGAATCGTCTTCGAAACGCTGGCCTCCAAGCGCCTCTTTAAGTGGCCCAAACAGGTGATAGTCGCAGGGTGATAAGTCTGGACTGTATGGGGATGTTCCATTGGTTCCCAGCCAATTTGATCGAGTTTAAGCCTCGTAGCGTTAAGCGAATGTGGTCGGGCATTATCGTAAATAAGAATGACGTTTCTCGCCGGTTTAGATTTCCTTTTCCTACGAAAAGACTGTTTTATGACCTCTAAAACATCGCAATAATATTGTGCATTTATTGTGCGTCGTTGATGGAGAAAATCGACGTGAAAGGTGCCTTGATTGTCGAAAAATACAGTGGCCATTACCTTCCCGGCCGACGATCGTGATTTGGCCTTCAGAGGCGCCCTCTCTCCTCTCTTCCGCCACTCCATACTTGCCTGTTTCGACTCGGGAGTGTAATGGTGAACCCATGTTTCGTCACAGGTGACAATCCGGTTTAATAATGCCTCACCATCTCGTTCAAATTGGGCCAATAGTCGCTGGCAAATCTCCAAACGATTCTGTTTGTGAACGTCAGTCAAAATTTGTGGAACCCACCTTGCAGATTCTTTGCTGAGTTCCAGGTTTGATGTAACGATTTTTTGAACGCTACCATAGCTCAACTGGAGTTCATCTGCAATAAATCGCAGCGATATACGTCTGTCTTCGTCCAGGAGCTTCCGAACAGCATCAATGTTTTCGTCCGTGACGGAAGTGGTCGGGCGACGATCATGGCTGAGGTTTTCTACTGCTTTCCGTCCTTCGGCGAATTCCTTGTGCCAAGCAAAAACGCGAGCCATTGACAGGGTCCTGTTCCCGTATTGAGCCGTCAATCTACGAAAGGTTTTCAGTCGGATTGACCCCCTCCTTGGCCAAAAACTTAATAATAATTCTCTGCTCCACGGAAACGTGCACTTCACTCTCACTCATTGTATAGTTTTATACTGAAGGGTCCGAACGGAAATGTTGCCCATCTACGCCCGTCTCAAACCTCCCAGGCTACCTGAAACCCCACCCTTTAGAGTTCAATGTCCAACGGAAAAGTTTTTAGAAAGTCATTCTCGTTTATATTTGATCAACCCTCGTAATTAGATATTGTGTGAGTTCAATGGCTTAGTAAGGCTAATAGACTTACGTAACAGATTTTGCTGTGATCTGTTTCGCAGCGATCTGTTTTGCATTGATCTGTTTCGCAGCGATCTGTTTTAGTAGTGATGTTACTATGGTTAGTTGTCCCAGCCCCGGATTAAAGTATTATTTTTTTAAAATTAACAATTTAAATGAGTGTAGTTAGACAATGTTTTCTTAAGCGTTAATAATTGTTGTTGAATAAAGTCAATTGCATTTTATACTTTCAACGATTAACTGCTGGATTGAACAAGTATATTTTTTCCATTAGATATGGAACATTTGAATTTATTTCATTTTAATTGATTTGGAATTATTATTTGACAAATCAGACTAGTATAATTTTGAAAATGTTATTGGACACTAGTGACGATCTTTTTACCTTTTTAGTGGCAACACTAAAAAATTCAAAAGTTAAATGGTAAGCAATAAATTGTGTAACAAGTCAGTTCATTGATAGTAGGAGAGCCATTGGTTTATGTGGCTCAATAATGGATGGCATCGAAATAAGTAGCAAATACAGCAGAACCTTAATAATCCAAACCAAATATAAGCGGAAGTAATTTTTGTTTTAATAGCTGAAATTTTATATTAGCGTTGTGAGTGTAGCCATTTTGAAACATCTGAATACACTGTGTTAAAGTATTACCAGGAAGCCTGTGCAAAATTTCGCACTACGAAAGTAAACACAGCCTTTTGAATAATAGTAGTCGTTGGGGTGAGGGCGGTAGTTGGAAGGAAGGGTAAACACGTTTAAAAAATAAATCGAAAAGTGATCGATTAACAATAGATAAATGCACGATGGAAGGAGAAATCACAAATATACTTGCGTAAAAACAGAGTCCAAAACATGTGTTGGTATTCGAAATGCTTGTCCGACAGGCAAGAATAGGGGACTGTCAGTAGGGCCACATAACCTGTAAGTTTAATGGTTTTTAAATAAATATTGAAGTTGTTCTCAGCAAAAAAGTGGAAATTTTAATGAGATTGTCTATTCGTGATTAATAAATATTGTATGATTTGTGATGCCGCGCATGCACATGTGAGTTGCACATCAGTAATGCCGTTTTGCCTATGACAGTTATAAGTGTGTTTTGTGTTAAAATTTTCAAACAAACAGTAAGTTTTAGCGTAAAATTATTTTGCAATATCAGAAGCCGGTTAAAAAATCTTTCTAAAGATATCTCATTTATGCCTGTACGAATAGTATGTGCTGAGGAAAAGGGATGTTGACTTGAGAAATTATGTATATAATACTACTAAAAGTAGTAAAAATACTATGTTCAGTATAATGATCTGCCTTCCCTAGCTTTGTCAATTCTACTTTCGTTGACGCGTTTTGGAGAACCTCCATCTTCAAAAACTATATCTATACTCACATAGAGTATAGATATACTTTTGAAGATGGAGGTTCTCCAAAACGCGTCACGCGTCAACGAAAGTAGAATTGGCGAAGCTAGGGAAGGCAGATCATTATACTGAACATAGTGACAATAATCGTAGCAGAAAAGAAGAAGAATACAAAAAGAAGTAGTAAAAATAATTTCAAATTGTTCTGAATTTAGTATTTTTTATTTATTTGTCGTAGAAATGACATCAGGCAAAAAAACCTTAGAAATAAAATTTAATCAAATTTAAAAAAACTATTTTTGAATGATACTCTCAAATCAAGGTTATATTTTTATATTATTATAAAAAGGTCATCAAAATCCCATTTTATGTTTACAACACTGAAATATAATATCTTTTTGCTTTTTCATGTCTTGTTTGTGTATTTGCAAATACAAATATCTTTTTATAATTTCCGTTTCTTTCCGTCGGGGTACCTGGATTGGTCATGGGTCATGTAGGAAGCATCGTAATGTTAGACACAGTGGGTGTTGCTTGGTGCTGCTTTCTACTGGTAAGGGCAGTGCATAGTCCCAGTATTCTCTTTCAGTGATACATAATACAAAGCAAAGATTTGCGTAATCGGCCGTAACTTAAAATCTAAGTGATGTTTTTGTACAAATACCGAAAGCAAGACATTCTGTGAATACCACCATCTGGATTCGTGCTATCTAATAGTCAAACTGCACCTACTTGAAAACTCTTCTCAGAATTGAACATTTTGCTAATTATATATTTCTGCCACAACGGCATTTCAAGAATATCAAAATAATGTTCTTCTTCTTCTTTTCGTTTCACCCTCTTTGGGGTACGCTGAATCAATCATTTCTTGCTCGCTGTACTTTTCTTTGTTCCCAGTAGCTCTTCATTCTTTCCGATCTTCTTTTCCTCTCATCTTCTGAAATGACAGGTTTAGGTCTTATTTTGGTTTTATCTTGGAATCTTATTCTTTCGTCTTTGGTAATTATCTTAGCAGTTTGGTCAAGCAGTGAATTTTCTGTAATTTTTAATTCTATTAGGTCTTTTTCAATTTCTTTAAACCAGTTCGGTTTTGTTTTACGATTATGGAAAAAATCAAACACCTGTTTTGTCAATCTATTGGAGTTCATTCTAAGAAGATGGCCGTAAAAATTTATTCTCCTTTTTCTCATAGTATCTGACAGTTCATCTTATAGAGAGCTTCATTTCTTATATATACTAACTTATTATCCTGAAATTTTGTTCCTATAATTTTTCTTAAGATTTTCCTTTCCGTTATTTCAAGCTTTTCTATCTGGCCTATGCGATTCATGGTTAATGTTTCTGCTGCGTACAGTGCTTCCGGCTTGATCACTGTTTTATAATGTTTAATTTTGGACCCCCATGAAAGGGATTTCTTATTGTATGTTTCTTTCGTCAATTGGAATAAAACCTTAGAAAAATAATGTTAGAAAAATAATAATAAAACCTTATAAAAAATAATGTTCTATTGTGTTAAATAAAAACATTTTCTGTCATTTTGCGACACTGTATTTTGTAGATCTGTTATTATTTGTAAACACCATTTAAGTACAGAACTGTACAACTAACCTGTCACTAGCCACATTTATGCCTGTGTTTGTTAATCTGAATAGTTTGGTAACACGAATCTCCCGGTCTGAATTACTGATGTTCCAATGCATACTAGCATCCTATTATCCTGTAGTTGTCTTGGATAAGTTATTTGTTAACCACTCAATTTTGAATAAACTGTCAATTCCATAAACCATGGAACACCTGTAATAGACTATGAATTTTTGTTGTTGAACCTTGAAAATAAATAAAAAGATCAAATTAATAATAAATACTTACCAGAAGTTTGGTTAGACTGTCACTTTTGACCTTGTACCAGGTCAAACTTCCACCTGTTCGTGGTGCCTATGCACTGCTGTCAACAATTGATATTTTCCTTATGTTTGCTAGATAAGACTTTCTCCTTCTGGCATATATTTTTTCAATGATTGATCTACGTGTTTTGTTAGAGTTTTTTGGTTTACGGTTGCGTATTTCATGAAATTGTTTTAAGAGGCTAGTAACTTATTGTTTATAACCGTTACGCTGATTAGTTTTTACCCTTATCTTAATTACGCGCTTGTTTACATGACTGTTAACATATTCCGTTTGGCCAGTGTTCTGTCAAAAATTCAGAACATTATAAATCAGTTTATGAAGATCTATTTATTTTTGCACATGTGTTAAAACTGAAGTGACTAACCTTGTCAGATAACACTTCTGTAATCTGTAACTTTGACTGTTCTGGTTATGAGAATTTTTGAATATTGGAGGTTCTACAGTATTATAAAACACAAAATCAATAGGAAATATATGTAAGAGGAACTCACATTTCTTATCTTCGATAATAGTTGATAATAGAAGTTAGTTTGCTTATTGCTGTTTATCAATTTATAATATAAAAATTAGACCTTGAATGAGTGTTGTAATGTTCATAAGCTTGTTGGTAATGTTGAAATTCTCAGTAGTTCCATTCTTGGTTTTGATGAATACAATGAAATGTTAGTTGGTATGTGGTAGCAATAATCGAGTAATTATTTATATATATATTTAGAATTTTTATATTATTTGCCTGAATAGTATATTTTTCTACTTTTACACTATGCGTTTTGTAAAATATGTAAATAAAGTTCTTGAAATTTAATGATTGCATTGTGGTATGTGTTTTCACCTAATACTTCTTCAGACATGCTGCTGGTATCAGGTGGCGCTGATAGTACGAAGCCTGTATTATGCCTCATCTGTTGGTAACATTCATTGTTAAGCATAGGTAGAATGGTGGTCATTATTTTATACCTTGAGTGTAGGCAAGACTGTCTTTATTTCTTTGGGAAAATGATCTACTGATTCCTAGCGTTACACTTGAAGGATGTATATTGACATTTTGATTGACAGTTTTATTGATTTTTTTGTAAGTAAAAAATGGTAGTTGGTTTCTCGTGATTTTTAATTTAAACTCAAACATTTATTAAACTCAAAACTTAATTTTAAGTTATTTAAAAATTTCAAACTTATTTTTATAATAGATCATCTTGTATTGTTAAACATATAAAATATTTTTTCTATTCAGGCCTTGAATGGAATTTCTAACAGCCTGTAGACAAGTGGGAAAGATTGTCTAGATTCATTCAGGGTAGAATTTTTAATTGTCGTTGAACTCACCATTGAACAGTTGGCCATTTTTACGAGAGGTTGGCTGTGGGCTTCTTGATTTTCGAAAATGATTTGCACAGTTTTCTGTTGGACAGAGTTGAAGTTCTAATTTTCTGATTTTTCTTTTTTTTTTTTTGTTTGTGAGAACATTTTTTTACTTCTTAATTGTATGACGTACAAGAATTTTGGTAGTTGTATATCCATATGATTAGGATTATGACCTATTCTTCCCGTCAGTGGTCTATCCACTCACCTCATAAAGGCTACCGCGGTTTTGAAACTCTGTCGTTTCATCTTCAGGCTGTCATACAAAATATTAAATCCCTCTGTTGAGGTTGTCACAAAGTCAAACAAAACATTAAAACATCACAAACACTGAGCACAATTACACATTTAAAATATTCATCATGAAATTCAGCTTGGCCAAGCTACACACGTGACTCGTATGTCGTTACATTCCGGACTGCAATGTATATCCATTTTTATAACCTGCAATAAAATACTTATACATAGATATTTCTCTCTCTGAACAAAATGACTGATTGTGATTGACATGTTGGTTTAGTTTTTCTGTCAACAATTTTTAAATTTGTAATTTTCAAACTGTTTTTCGGTGAGATAACCTTTAAAAATTAACAAAATGAGCATAACACTTTACATCAAATGCTTGAACGAAATATGGTTTTAAAAATTATGGTTTCAGAAGTTTGTAATGGAGAAACTTTATAGTAGTCATGATTTTTTTCAAAATTAGCCAAACAGATTTTTTGTTAAAGTTTGTTTTTTTTTTCTTTGGCCAGCATTGTGGACACCGGGTTTTCTACTACCCCAGTATGGTTGACTGATGTTAAGAAACCTGTTATCTTCTGTCCAATTTTCTGCAGTTGAGCAGGTAATCTTTAATCGTTTGATTGAAAGTTTGTTGATTCTCTATAAGTAAGACTGATTGGCATTCACGATTGAATTCAATCGAAAGAGTGCAATCACTCATAGGTTTACATCATGTCTCCGCTATGTCTTCCCAGATCTTTCTCTGGGTTTACCAGATCAAAATGTTCTTTACTTTACAAACCGCCCTCTTATAAGTGTACAGATATAAAATCTCAAGAAACACCTAAAAACACAATGTTTCAGAAATGTCAATACCATTTTGTTCATGTTCATGATCGATTTTTTCGATGAGTTTCAGAACTTCATTACTGTTTTGTCTTACAACTGAAGGGCTTCTTTTGAGGTCTTAAAAATAATTGAACTGAAAATGCTACTTTACACACACATCAGTTAGCTCTATTTATATTGGAATCAACAAAACTTTTGCAAACATGTGGTAAATAAAATATTTTAAATTGCTTTAAATGTTTTTTTAATCACACAGAATTTATTTTATTTACAATAAATGCAGTACAGACTGAAACATGTCTGTTACTGTAAATTTACATCAATTTATGACATTCATTTATTTTAATGAACAATGCAACGAAATTACAGTTAAATATTTGAAAAGAGTCATTAAAAATCTTACATACACATGTTTGGTGATCCATAATAAGTGTCATGTCATAATAGTATTTATTTTGCAAAGGGTGTTGTATTTCCAGTGAAGTATTCACAAACTGGTTATCTGAGCGCGCTGCATCTAAGCAGGTTAAAGAGTGAGAGGAAGGTCTTGAGCAGTAGCAGAGAAAAATTAATACATTTACGTCCACAGTATATAGTAGTTAATCAATGAATGAAGCTTGAATATCCAGCACTAAATTGGCATACGAAGTGCACTGTACAATCTTCTGTTCTAAATCCAGACTGAAACACAGGTAACAACTCTTGTATGGTTGAGCACCTTGTGTGATTCATTTTTTTGCGCCAAAGAGTGTTGGAAAACGATGGAATTATGGTATAGGTTGGATAATTGCTTTTACCATATGGCCAAATACTTGAAAACCAGACAGACATAATTTTGGTCCGTGTTTTTTTAATTCAGACAATTTCTGTGCCTACGGTCTATACATTATTGAATATATTGCCTGATAAAAGAGTCTCCACAAAATATTAAGTACTGTATTTAATTTTAAATGTAGGTATTTTTCTTGTCAGATATCACTCTTTACAGTATTAATTGTTCTCGACCATTCGGCATTTGGTTTATATGTCTGTTATGCAGTTTTGACCAAACCCATTAACCGATTGCTTGAAATTCGATATGAAAGTTACCTTGATATAAAGCCCAAATGACGTCTGAAAGATTTTTTCCATTTACTTCCGTTTCAAGATTGCAGGCTCTAATTTAACGTTGAGGGTGTAGTTCACGGTTATTTCCTGAAATACTGGCTGCACAGCAAGACCTAAAGTTGGTCCAGTAATATTTTTTGTAAATACTACGATTACTGGATAAATTGGTTGTGGAAATACTACAGTTACCAAAATGTTAACAAGTGCTGTCATGGAGCGCTCTGTATATTAAAGTAATTAATATAAGAATATACAGCAAGGTACTGTTTTTCGAACTATTAGTTGTGAGCGGTGCAAGGGTCGTTCAATAAGTCCATAGAAAATCCAAGAGATGGCATTCGTATCGAAAATTTTTGTTTTTTAGTAAGCATCATTATTCGCTCAGTTATATCATCGCTTGGTTTCATTGTTGTCAATTAAACCACTTTTGTTTATTTATAAAATGGAAAAGTGTGTTTTGAGCGGTGATCAAACACTTATATTTAAAAGGCTTAACACTGAAGAGATCAAAGCAGAGTTGGATGAAGTTCATTGTAAATCTGCTTCTCTATTTACAAATGGATAAATGAGTTCAAATGTGGTCGTTTGATGCAATATAAAAGATGAGCATCGTTTGGGATGTCCAATGGAAGTGACTACTCATGAAATGATTGACAAAATCCATGATGATTTTAAGTGATTGACGAATGAACGTTTGCAAAATAGTTGAAGCCATAAGCATATCCCAAGGTACAGTTTTTTTAATTAAGTTTTGTGTGAAAAATTCTCAGCAAGATTTTTGCGCCGCGTTTGCTCTCAGTGGAGAATAAATGCAATCGTATGGTTGACTCTGATGTTGTTTTGGTGCTTTTACATAACATAGGCAGTGTGGATACGTAATTTTAGACGAAACAGATGCGTTACTACACACCAGAAACAAAGGAACAATCAAAACAGTGGTTTTTGAAAGCAATCGAGTTCCGAATAAGGCGAAAATAGTTAAATCAGCCCGCAAGGTGATGGCCACGATTTTTGGGATGCATGCGGAATCATCTACATCGATTATTTGGAAAAAGGAAAAACAATAACTGGAGAGTATTATGTGTTGTTATTGCACCGGGTGAGTGAAGAAATCAAGAAAAAATATCCTCATTTGAAAAAGAAAAAGATCCTCTTTCATTAAGACAATGCATGGGTGCATATCTGCACAGTTTTGATGGCCAAAATTCTGAAATTAAAGTTTGAATTATTATAATATCTAGCGCATTCACTGGATTTGGCCCCCAGTGATTTTTTAAAAAATTTCCAAACAAAATAATGGTTTGGCAGAAAATGATTCACGTCTAACAAGGAGGTTATCGCCAAAACAAAAGCTATTTTGTGGAACTACTGAAATCCTACTTTTTGGCCTGCTTAGAAAGTATGGAGAAATGATTGGATAAGTGTATGGAGTTAAAGGGAGATTATGTTGAAAAAAAATTTACAAAACATTTGTTTTTCTATCTTTTCTAAGGACCCTTATATAGGTAAAATACATTACAATCAGATCACTGATTGTTGATGCATGATTTTAGATGGAAGATGATATGCATTCTGAGGCTTAACGTGTCATCGTCTTGTTGCTACACAAACATGTTTGATTCATTGTAAACCTCATTCGCTTTCCAAAATCAAAACTTTACAAAAATATATACAACCACATGAAATAAATAAAAAACAAAATGTCACAACACACACATTAAAGTTATTATTTGCTAGCCTGGTAACAGGCATATCATTAATTGCCTATTTCATTATTATCAGTGAACTGGTTGGCTAGCTTTGAGTCATCCTGCTAGGTAATTTATCTTGGTTCTAATCCTATCAAATAGTCTTATATTTTAATTTATCGTAGCACATTATATCAGGGTTTATCTTTTACTCACATAAAAAATGTTTTCATTTGTATAAAATGCCAATAGATTTCTCTGTGCTGGCTATGTCATGATTGCTATTTCTTAGGTGTTCTGTGAACGTTGATTTTAAGTTGTTAATTCCAGTTGCCTATTTTCCAATACATGTTCATCGAGTCTTAAAAGATCTACCAGTCCGTTCAGTATGAAATTTGATACAAAAATTATTACAGTTTATTGTGTAAACTTAGATTGTTTTTTTTATTATGTTTATTATCTAGTCTCAAGACTTCTAAATTACTTGAAAGTTTCTTGACTGAATGTGTTCTGTTTTTTAAATTCATTTTTTTTAGTTTTTAGTGCAACTTTTAATGATTCGATTGTTTTCTTAATCTACACTTCTTAGTATAAAGTAAACGTACAACCAGTGTGTTATAAAAACAAGTACTGTTTTGGTTTCATCAGCTTTAGTCATAGAGTTCATTGTTGGACGGTTTGCGTCATGATTTGAACGCATTCATTGGAATCATTTCTGTAGACTTTGACGCCACTTGCTGCTGCTGCCACCTAGGTACAACAATTGAGTTAATTTTACTTGTTTTCTAAATCGGTTTAAACGGTTAAGTTAAAATATAAATTTCAGATTCATTTTATGTAATCAGTTAAAAATAGCAGTTGTTTTACAAGTATAAACACTTAACGTGTCATGATCATTGCGTAATGTTTTAATGGTTCAGCGTTTCACAATTGTGTGCCATTATCAGAATAAAACACTCTGGTTTTACTTTCTCACTAGAGAAAAATAAAGAACTTAATGGTTATATTCTGAGTCTGTTCATAGTTAAATTGATGGCTTAGAAAAATTTTTGACATATAGCGATGAGCGTAATCAAATGATTTGCCAAATCTAATTATTAGTATTCGAAAGGTTCACAAAATCAAATTGTCATTGAATGATCTGTTACCGCTATGTATATTACATTTGAATAATGCATACATTACAGTATTAATAGAGCTCAGATTGAGATAGAATGTGCTGAAATGGTGTACTTTTTAGAACAAAAATTATGTTAGTTAAAACCATATATTTAATCTGTTGTCAGTGACTGAGCCTGGTCTACTACTTGTTACATTTCAAATAAAAGAACTATTTGCATTTTTTTTTTTTTTTTTTTTTGTTAACGTCCGACTATTGTGCTCACTTGGGATAATGCAGACGATGGGATGATTTATAGCGTATGAAAATGCCAAGCCCTGGCCGGGAATCGAACCCGGGTCCTCGGGGTGAAAGCCCAGTACGCTATCAACTAGGCCACTGAGGCGGCAGAACTATTTGCAGGTTGTAACTATTTGCAGGGTAGTTTGTCGTAATGATCGATTGTGCATGATGCAAACTAGGATGATTTATGTGTGAAAATACTATAAAACACTGTGAACTACAACTACTGTAGCGAGGCGGCTTTAGTTTGTGGCTCGAAAACACTGTGAACTACTGTAGCATTTGGTAATGAGACGGTGGCCAATGAGACGGACTGGCTCATCTTCAATTCTCTTACTACTGCCACTTCCTGTGACTTAAAAGTCTATTGAAACAAAATTGATCAGTGAAAAAGACTTTGAGCTTGCTGATATCATTAAAGTAATGAATGGGAAAAAAACTGGGCACAAAATGTACAAATAACGTTTGGGGAAAATAAAATGAGTTAACTTGCTTCAAAGTTCAAACTTCGTGAAAAGTAATTAACTGCAGGATTCTGAGAGTAGATACTTTTAAATAATAGATAATGATAATTTAAATGGAGATCCATTTCAGACCATTCCAGGAAAGTCTCAACCAGTTGAAACAGTTAGTCAATTGGATAGCTGTATTGTCGAGTGAATGTGAAAGAGTTTCTCACAGATAAACCTCATTATCATACTAGTGAGATCAACACTGAATAGCTGCCTCGGTGGCCTAGTTGGTAGCGTACTAGGCTTTCACCTCGAGGACCCGGGTTCGATTCCCGGCCAGGGCTTGGCATTTTCATATGCTATAAATCATCCCATCGTCTGCATTAACCCACGTGTGCAAACACCAAAAAAAAAAAAAACAACACTGAATATTGTTTGTTACTGAATATTGTTGAACTGGTCTGTTGTTTGTAAATATCAATGGACCTCCTCTTCGGCTCTTTAACCCAGCTAAATATGTTGATTCTTGGCTTGTGTCTGGATGTCCAGTATTAGCCAACAAGAGTAAGGAGAGGTCAACAGAAAAGAAGTATGATAGATTTTTTTTTTTGTGTTTAACGTCCGACTATTGTGCACGCTTGGGCTAATGCAGACTATGGGATGATTTATAGCGTATGAAAATGCCAAGCCCTGGCCGGGAATCGAACCTGGGTTCTCGGGGTGAAAGCCCAGTACGCTATCAACTAGGTCACCAAGGCGGCTGAAGTATGATAGAAACATGTTGAAGTTTTTGGCAATCTTTTAGGATAGGCAAACAACTTAAACGTGAAACTGTGCTATTTTTTACTACTTACAACCATGCATTTTTGTATTTCTTTTGAAAAATAAAATTTGTAATTGAATAAATGTTTTTGTATAATCAAAGATTTTTTCTTTAATGTTGGACTACCGTGCACACTTGGGCTAATGCAGACGATGGGATGATTTATAGCGTATGAAAATACCAAGCTCTGGCTGGGAATCGAAAGTCCTCGGGGTGAAAGCCCAGTACGCTATCAACTAGGCCACCGAGGCGGCTGAAGTATGATAGAAACATGTTTTTGGCAATCTTTTAGGATAGGCAGACAACTTAAACGTGAAACTGCTATTTTTTACTTACAACCGTGTATTTTTGTACTTGTTTTGAAAAATAAAATTTGTAATTGATAAAATGTTTTTGTATAATCAAAGATTTTTTCTAGCCAATAATTTTGACTACCCTCTCCAGAAGATTATAGTTTCGGCACCTCTGTTTGAGGTAAACTGTTTGATCTCGATACGCTTGCCATTTGTAGTATTTTTCTATCACAACGCATACGTTACAAAGATTTAAAACTTTTATTCTTACCTGACTGTTGTAAAGCAAATGCTGGTCGTGGTGGTGGCCATTCCTGAAAACAAACAATATACAACACTTTACTTTCCGGTGTAAACGGCAACGATGTCAGTCACTTAAAAGTAGTGGCGTAACACTTGGACAAAGTGCTCTGAACAGTTTCACCTTGTCACCCTCAATTCTTTCCTTTAGCATAAAATTTCAAGGTATTAAAATAAAGATATAAATAAAGCATTATTTTCATATTTATTTAAATGAAAATGTGTTTGTTAGCAAAAAATTATAAATAAATTTATGTTTAACATATTCACTGTGTTACTGTATCTATTCAAAATTATTGTGTATTTTGTTTATATTCTGTATAGACATAAATTTGTTGTTAGTGCTTAGTAACAGTTTCTAGTAACAGTTAAAATTGTGATTATTTTCCAAAACAGTGAATCAGTTACTGTTCTTCGATATTACGAATATGACTTGTTTTACACTGTTATTTAAATGAAAAAAGTACATTTAACTTTATATTGCCTAATAGGTTATCTGATTTCATTTAATGTAATCAATTTTATTCTCCTTTTAATATAGTTATATTTAATCCGTAAGTTATAGGTACACAAGGTGTGTTCAGAAAGTAAGGAGAATTTTAATTTTTTGAACAATATATTTATTTATTCTTCTCCATTGATGTTGTCGCCTTCAAAATAGTCCCCATTGGAGATTATGCACTTGTGCCAGAGCTTCTTCCAATCCTCAAAATACTTCTCAAACTTGATCGCTCAAAGATAGCCTTTAGTTCTTTCAGCGATGTGCTTTTAATGTTGTCTACGGCTGTAAAACGACGGCCCTTTAAGGTTCTCTTTATTTTTGGAAATAGGAAAAAGTCACATGGAACCATGTCTGGTGAATATGGAGGCTGGGGCATCGTTACAGTACTGTTTTTGGTCAAAAATTCACGAACAAGCAATGAAGTGTGAGCTGGTGCATTATCGTGGTGCAAAAATCATGAATTGTTTTTCTACAGATTCGGGCGTTTTTTTCGGATTGCTTCATGCAAATGGCGTTGAACTTGTAAGTAGTACTCCTTATTGACCGTTTCACCTGGTGGCAGGAATTCATGATGCACTATGCCATTAATATCGAAGAACACAGTGAGCATAACACTTGTTCGACAGCACTTGTCGAGTTTTTTTTTTGGTCTTGGCGAGCCAGAATGCCTCCACTGGGATGATTGAGCATTAGTTTCGATGTCATATCCGTAAACCCATGTTTCGTCACCTGTCATAATATGTTTCAGTAATTCTACATCGTCGTTGACTTCATTTAGTCACTCCTGAGCAACTTCCATTCGCCGCTGTTTTTCTTCAAAATTCAACAATTTTGGAACAAATTTTGCTGTCATGTGTTTCATACACAAAACATTGGAAACAATGTCATGACATGATCCAATCGATATGTCAACATCAGCAGCGACCTATCTAATTGTGATTAGGCGATTTTTCATAACCATTTCTTTCACTTTTTCCACGTTTTCATTGGTTGTTGATGTGCTGAGGAGTCCAGGGCATTTGTCATCTTCAACGTCTTCACGGCCTTCTTGGAAACGCTTACACCACTCGTAAACTCTAGTTTTACTCATAGCAGACTCACCATAAGGCTTTGTTAACTCACACACTTTGTTACACTTTATTCCATTTTTTACGCAAAATTTGATATAAATTCTTTGATCCATTTCTTTTAATAAATTGCCGAGCTCATAAAAACACGTCTAACCATAGTGGCTGTCACAGACAAAGTCAACAATGAAAACAGCTGAAAGTCTTATCATACTTCAAGGGCATGTATACCAACATATTAAAAAAAAAAATTGACAATCAAACTCTCCAAGCCCGCAAAATTTAAAAATTCTCTTTACTTTCTGAACACATTTCGTTCTGTACTATAATACACAGAATGAATTAAATATTTAAATTTTTTAAATGTAATCATCTTTTTTTCTGCTAGAAATGTTGTTATTTTGTTGAGTACGTACATCTGCTGTTCCTAGCTTCAAACATTTTATTTTTCTTAATGAGTTACAAAATACCTTCATTATCAAAACTTTTGTTGTACTAATCCCCCAAATATAGGTTCTTTTTTATACTGTTATTGTTGAGTTCATACGTCTGTCCTAGCTTCAAGCTTTTTATTTTCAATATAAGGTTATTTTAAATATAGAGTTGTACAAATTGTAATGATTAAGTCGACCGTAAAGGAAAGCATAGCGAGGACCAATCAGAAGCGAGCACATCGGTAAAGAAAAAGCAGAATAGGAGTAGAAGTAAGGAGGGGAGTTAAGGTAGTATAAAAGATCGAACCTAGATTAGGGTGAGCAGAACTGCAAAAAGTTTTGATAATGGATGTATTCTGTAATGTGTCGACGAATGTAAAATGTTTGAAGCTAGGAAAGGCAAATGTTTGTACTCAACAACGTAATAAATGTTTTAATTGTAATAACCAAGATGTACAGCTGTCTAGCTGGCATGATTGTAGTGAATTCCAAAAGTAATGCTTTTATCTTACTCTTTTTTTTAAATTCTGATTACATCATCGTAATTAACATTGATATGTATTTCATGTTTTGTAGTATATCAAAACTTATATTACAATCTCCATATATTTGTTTTTTAAACTTTCAAATTATGGGTACATTTTTGTATTTTTGAAAATTCAATAACCATCAGTTAATTACAGTAATAAAATGCTATTGTAGTATACTTTTTTTTATACATTGCTCTTGGAGAAATAATAAAAGTAACAAATAAATTAAAGGGTAAACAATAATTATAATATATACTGCTCCCTATATATAGCACATACAGTAGCCAGATTTCTGCAAAAAATAATCATCGCTTTATTGCTGAATCAGTCTTGTTACGGTCACCCACTATAAACTATTGCTAATGTTGTCAGTGCGGACATTTGATAAAGTTGCGTTGTTTAGGTTATTTGTTGCTTACTGTTATGGCGTACGTTTCAGCATATGATTAAGACATTTGATTGGAACAATGTAACAGTAGTTGCTGATTGCAATACTTATATTTTATTTTATTGCAGAACATATATACAGTTTATAAATGTGCATTTAAAAAAATATTGTTTATATGTATGAAGCGGGTTGTTTTTAAGGGATCTGTTATTCGTACATTCGATTAACTAACACAGTTCCGATCCTGATTAATTGAAGTTTAACTATTGTTATAAAATGCTAATATATGCAGATTGTACGCTGATTATGACAAATCAAATTTTCATAAAGATAACGAAATATTTTTGGAACTTTGTTTCTAATAAAACAGTTTTGTCGTATTTTTTTTATTGTATTAAAAATAACATTACAAATGACGAAAAATAAAAAAAGAAATTCAAAAATATTTTCTATAAAAATTAATAAGTTTTTATTTCTCACCAAAATGGTTGGAGTTCGGGCTTAACGAGCGCCTTGTCGGCGTGTGGAGAGACCTCTGGAACGAAAGTATACTGTTTCTTGCTGGAGAAATGAACGTAGCCGTAGAGAGAGTGTACAAAACCGGATTGATGGCGGCGTTTAACGGTAGAATGAACACTGCGACCCACGCAAACACCTGCAAACAGACGAAATGAATTGAGGTGTACTTTATAGTCTTGTATTCCAGTGTGAAAAAATATGAGTGTTTTTTTGTTAGTGCTGTAACTTGGTATACAGTCAGGCTTCAGTGGCTGACTGAAAACTTCAACTTACAAAAAAATGAAAAACAATTACTTTCTTGCCTGTTTTCTTTTCGTGATATTCATAACTGAAATATATCTCCGCAATAAAACATAAAAAAAAAGAACAGAGTACAGTTAACCACTATGTTCAGTATAATGATCTGCCTTCCCTAGCTACACAGATACATACACAGATAATATAATTAACGCAAAGTCAAACCACCCATTAGAACATAAACTAGCGGCGTTTAGACACATGTTCAATAGATTATTAAATGTACCACTAAAAAGGAAAGAATATAAAGAAGAATTGAATACAATTTTCCAAATAGCAGTGAACAACAATTATGATTTAAAAATTATAAGAAATCTGTTACGAAGAATTAAAAGAAAGAGAGAAACAGCGATAAAAGAGAGGATAAAAAAAAGAAAATGGACTAAGTTAACATATACGGGGAAAGAGGCATATAAATTTAAGAATTTTTTTAGAAAATATGATATAGATATAGCAATGGCTACAAATAATACGATAAGGAACAAACTGACAAAGAATATAGAAGAAAAGGACAAATATAGTAAGAATGGGGTAGCCTATACAGAATACAGTGTGGATGTGTTTGTCTACATAGGACAAACGGGTCGAAAATTTAGAACTAGGTTTAAAGAACATGTAAGATCATTCAAATACGGCAAAAATGATTCAAATTATGCGTCATAAAAGAGGGACACATACCTCGAGAAATAGAAAACTACATATGGCAGAAAAAGGAAGATGTATGAACATTTTAGAAACTTGGGAAATTTTTAATTCTAAATTAAAGGGAGAAAACATAATAAATGAACAGGTATGTCGCAAGCAGATATTACATTTAAAAATCTAAAAATTTTCAAAAATTAGCGGTTTTTGAAGAGAAAGTTTGAAAGGAGCTAGTCAGATGCAAATGGAAATGTATGATTTTGAAGAGCCAATTAGAAGCGAGCACGTCAGGTTTAATGTACACATGTTGAATAGAGGAGGGCTACGAGGTGGAAATAGAAAATTATAAATAGGGCCATAATATTGGTGACCAGTATAGATATAGTTTTTGAAGATGGAGGTTCTCCGAAACATGTCAACGAAAGTAGAATTGATGAAGCTAGGGAAGGCAGGTCATTATACTGAACATAGTGACAATAATCCTAGCAAAGAAGAAGAATATAAAAAGAATTTCAGTTAACCTTCTCTCAACAGACATTTCTTGCTGGCACATTTTCATTTCCCTGAAATTGTAATAAATGAATATACTATACAGAATTTTTAATAACTAAATATATAGTAACAGTGCTATAATATATTATTAGTTCTAGGATGAAGGAGTTTATTGTGAATATACACTGCCAATTCTAATGTTATTTTCTCACCAATCCTTTTCAACAGGTTTTGAAATAATCATTTTTAAAACTATTTATGTACTGGTAAGCCTGTTTTTAACCATTATTAACTACTACTTATTAGGTGCTTTTCTGATAAGTTTTGGTTATTTTTTCCCTCTTGGTTTCCATGCATTGACTGTTTTATTGTCGGTGCATGTGTTCCTTCCTCACTATCTGTTAATTTTAAATTTTAAAATAGTTTGTGATTTTTTTTTTTTTAGTTTTTAATATTTCCCCCCACCACACCCTTTATCATTAACAGGCTCTTAAATAATCATCAGTCAAAGACAGGAAATTACCAAGATATTTGTTAGTAAGTTTCACTGTGAACTACCAAAATAAATTTGAATTATCAGTGACGTTTTATGCTGTGTTACATTGAGATTTCTAGGGATGCTAACAACTTCAAATAATCCAAAATTGAAATTGTTTAGAGTCAGCTGTAAACAGCATCATATTTTACAATAGTAGCATTGTATTTATTTCATTTTTACTAGAATTTATTAAACTGTGTAGTTGAAGACATTTGGCCAATAAATTCAGTGATTTGTATAAGTTTATACAATGATTTGTATAACTGATATTTTTAACTGTAGTTTGCTTCTTATTAAAAATAGCATAACATTTTTAAAATAAAATTTTGCCTTTCTACCTGTTTAGGAACTAATTTGAGGCCTGCGAGGGAAGCAAGTCCAAGAAGAATGATGGGTACCCAGCACGCAGCATCCGTTGCTACAAGCAGTGACATCCTACAGGCCATAGCTGACTCCAAACTGTGTTTGTCTTTCTTTACAGCGAGATGAGTCGTTCGAGCGGCAACAAACATCCACAGGTAGCTAGCAGCAATTATACTGAACGATAATAATTTGAGAACTGTAATGAAATACACAGCTGTTTAAAATATGTCTACTGAACCTTAATACAACATATGTTGGTTCAATTAATAGATAGAAAATCGTATTGTTAATCTCAGGACTACACAGTGCAGAAAGACATTAGTAAAATGTTACAATATGGAGTCGTAAGTAGGAAAATACCATTTACTATGTCTATATTTCTCCAAAAATGTCCCATATTAAAAAAAAACTAAAACTGCGTCCAGTGGATTTACAGTAAAAGTATCATATTTTTTATCAATCTCAATTTGAATTTATAAAGAAAAAATATTTTATTCAGCACAATACATTGAAGGTCATTGAATTATATTTCAGTACTGCATTTGTAAAGTAACAACAAAATGATTGTAATTTAGCTTTTTACCATATATATATATATATATATATATATATATATATATATATATATATATATATATATATATATATATATTATATATATTTTTAGGCAAAATATATATATATATATTTTTTTTTTTTTTTTTTTGTTGTTGTTGTTACATTGAGGCTATTATTATCACACCCTAAATATAAGTGTGAGTATAAAGTGTTAAAGTCGTAAGTGTGTGTGTTAAGACTTGGGTACCACAATCCAAATCCTCTCAATAGGTGCAGCTAGTCTGCACCCCCCTGCGGGGACCATATATATATATATATATATATATATATATATATATATATATATATATATATACACACACACACACACACACACACACTTTTAATGATCCCTGAAACAAGTTCTAAACGTCATGGCTGGTATCGATTCATGGTTCTGGATATAGGTCTTAACATAAGCTCTCAGTTCTGTAGAAAATCTCATCCAAATTGGTATGGGATTTCCTCCACTCCCTCTGTGTTCTGCTAACGTGGTGCGCCTGGTCATTGTAGAATTGATGGAAATGAGATAATGGACCTGATGGCTACAAAAGAGCTGCTGCTCAGCTTGTGGGATCAGTCATGCAACTGCAAGAGGTACAGTAAGAAAGTAGGCTAGGAAAGCAAACGTCAAATGATGGGGCAACTCCCTGGGTAATGATTAGGAAAACATTTTCTCTCGGTACCCTGCACTGACAAGGACACTTGTACAGTTCAACAGGAGGTCATTGTGACAGGTCTTTGTTATGATTACTGGACACAGCCACATCTGGAGTAAGGTGGGGTTACCATATATCTTGTCTGAGTGTCGTCTCTGTGGGCAGGAACCTGAAACCGCAGCATACTCCTTGAGCCCTGAAGTCCAAAAGAAGAAGACTTCAGCAGCTAGACAAGAATTTTCATAAAGACACCCTATACAAGATTCTGGAGCTCTTGAAGGGCACTGGAGTCGGCTTAATTTGAAGTATAAGTGAAACACAAAAGGCTTATAGCTGATGTGTTTACTAGGCCAGTAAAGCCTTAGTAATAACCCCGGGGTGAAAAATAGGCCTGAACATAATGACTGATCTAATAGCTCATTATTCAATGGAATATGAATAATAATATGATTGAGGATAGAGGAAGTATTAAAAAGTGTGGAATGTACAATAGTGGGGGATATTAAGGACAGACACAACAACTGTGTTAATAATAATACCTTAGCAGATGAAAGTTAGGAGGCAAAAAGAGTTTAGGGTGGCCTTGAAAGAATGGGGGAGGGGTCATTGATGATAAGATGAGAGAGAGAAATAGTAACTTGTTGAGGGGCAAGGTGTGATGGCAATTAGAAATTAGAATACATAGAATAAAACTCTCACTTTTATCATTATTGTAACATAGCCATCGGACCACATATTTAAGTAATTAGGATTATGACCTATTCTTCCCGTCAGTGGTCTATCCACTCACCTCGTAAAGGCTAGCACGGTTTCGAAACTCTATCGTTTCATCTTCAGGCCATGATACAAAATGTTAAATCCCTCTGTCGAGGTCGTCACAAAGTCAAACAAAACATTAAAACATTCAGTCCGGAATGTAACGACCTACGAGTCGTGTGTGACGTTTGGCCAAGCTGAATTTCATCATACATATTTTAATCGTGTAATTGTGCTCAGTGTTTGTGACGTGTGTTTTTAATGTTTTGTTTGACTTTGTGACGACCTCGACAGAGGGATTTAACATTTTGTATCACGGCCTGAAGATGAAACGATAGAGTTTCGAAACAGCGCTAGCCTTTACGAGGTGAGTGGATAGACCACTGATGGGAAGAATAGGTCTTAATCCTAAGTACTTTTATAATTTTAATTACGTTAATAAACTGCAAATGAAGTCAGTACTTACTGAGAAATACAAACACAGAATATTCCCATCCGTTTGGTTTGTCCGGCGTTATATGCAATGCCAGACATACTCCTGATCTGCCATAGAAGTTTCTGAAATATATTTATTAATAACCATTATCAAAAATATATATTTTATGAACCAAATACGAGAGTCATTTGGAAAGTAAAAAATGTTTTGATATGATGAGCTGCACAGTTCCCTCACTCATCATGTCATTGCCCTTCTCACTGTTTATGCTTGTCTGACGCTAACAGCAAGCCAGTATGTTTACTGTTTATTTGTATGACTTTAAAATGTGTGACAAAATTAACGATCCCGCCAAGTGTGAAATCGTAGACTGAATGTGTTAAAATGCCCGCCTTATTGAAGTTTCAGTTATGTAATTGAAGTTTATGGTAACGTGAATGCCACTTAATAAAATGACATAATTCCCA
This sequence comes from Callitettix versicolor, assembly GCA_022606455.1. Taxonomy (NCBI): domain Eukaryota; kingdom Metazoa; phylum Arthropoda; class Insecta; order Hemiptera; family Cercopidae; genus Callitettix; species Callitettix versicolor. The sequence goes on along the minus strand of CM040186.1, from coordinate 110,144,439 downwards.
ATCACCACCAAAACAAAAAATGCAAACAAATTTTAACTGCCAGAAGGTTGTGGCTACAGTGTTCTGGGATCAAAATAGTGCCCTATTCATTGATAACATGCCTAAAGGGGAGACAGCCTACTTTCAGACCCTTCACCGACTATGCCACGCGATTCAAAACAAACGGCATGGATTGTTGTCGAGTGGCATCGTGCTTTTTCACAATAACGCAAGTCATCATGCTGCCGTGTTGACAATAAACTTGCTGCAGCTGTTTAAGCGGGAAGTTTTTAAACACCTTATAGCCCAGACTTGCCCCGAATGATTACCATCTTTTTCCCAAATTGAAGAATATTTTGAGCGGAAGCCAGTATGGGAGTGAAAACAAACTGAAAGAGAGCGTTAGTGAGTGGTTCAACAACTCAACGATAACTGAGTATACAGAAGGCATAGAAAAGCTGGTGAAACGCTATGACAGATGTTTACGTTTTAATGGTGACTATGTAGAAAAGTAGCTAAGATATCAAATGTGTTGTAAAATAAGTTTTGTTTCATTAGCTCAAAAAAAAAAAAATCTAGAGAAAGAAAACATTCTTATTTTCCAAATGACCTTCGTACAACATTAATTTTCATAAAATGTAGGCTGTAATATAGTACGTAGTAAATCCAACAATACAAATAAATGATGAAGTAATAAATGAGCAAATTGATCTTACGAAATGTTTTGTTTGTTTGTTAAAAGATGCACGATTGGGAGCATTATCATAAGTAGTTCTTGTAGGTTATCAATAAGACTTTCTACTGCTTATGTTAATAACTGTTTACTAGCTTTTATGTTGTACAAAATTTCTTGGAACAGTGATTATATGACTTTCACTTACTGGAAGTACTGGATGCTTGAAAGAGGTAACAAGGATACAATGCCAGCCAACAGCCAACCCAAAGCCATCCAGTATCGTGTCCTGACCATTTCCAAACGCCGCAGACGGAAAGGGAATATGATAACTAGAAGACGATCCAGTGTGATCACTGCAAACAGAGAAATTTACTCAGCCAAAGAAGGTTGTGCATACTTTGCACAAATAAGTTTGGAATTAAAAACAAATACTCGAGTAAAAAAAATAATTTAATTTGCCAATGCTTTAGTCTCTGTATGTCCTGGTCTTCAGTGATGTGCACAGACACTCGCAGACCTAGACAGACAGACATCCAAATAAAAACCACTTCTTCTGGGCTCAGGATGCCTCAAAAATGTATAGATGCATCAAAATTGATTTTTCCATGATTGCTAAACTTTCTTGATACATTTCATAATGAAAAAGTAAAATGCAATCAGTTTTAGGCAATCTAAAAAATTCAAAACTACTAAAAAAAACAAAGAATAAGAAAGATATCGCTATAATGATTGCCAGAAAGATATCGCTATGATGAAAGATATGCCAAACAAAGAATCAAACATCAAATCACAGTAATTTAAGTAATGCAATTGTAAACGTAGTATGACTAATTAATTTTTATAAATTTAGTACCTGTCAGCGTGAAGACTGACAACTCGCTAGAGAACGTAGATAAAGCACCAGCTAGAGCGCAGAGGTTACTGGTTCGCCATTTAGCATCGTGAATAAAATATTGTCCTCTGTAGTGGCTATCGACAAGTGCAATTAGCAGCAGATAGGAACCCATCAGAAGATCCCCCACTGCTAGGTTTGCAATCAGGAAGGAATGGACCTGTACAGACAAAAACTAGGCTTAAGAATTTTCTGCTCTTGTTAACAGGATTATTTTTAAACAGTTTACTTAATTATTGAAAGTCCATATAATTTATAAATGGTAATATTTGCTATTCATTCCACTAGCCTAAAATGCCTCTTGGCATGTACCAACTAAGGGGTAAAAATTTAATTTAATACGTCAGACATATGGAGCACTTTAAAAATGTGACATTTTACAGTTTTTTTTATATAGATAAGTGCTCTTGAGTTTCATTTTTTAAAAGTTTAATCAAAACAAAATGGAGGAATAAAAAGAACATTAGTATTCTGCATAGAACCACTTCTTGTAATCAAAATGTGCATTGCCATCTGTTGAACCTTGATCAGCTGATAGTTTAGTAGTTATGCTCAGTTAGTTTTTGTGTGGTATCTAACTTTGAAACAATGAATTTCTCAAGTGATGGGGTCATATGGCAAAAGATCAAACAACCAAAAGTTCATTCAACCAAATTCTATACTAATATTTTGGCCCAATGAACTTTTGGTCATATGAACTGTGTTTTTAAGAGGAGAAATCATATGACCAAAAGATCAAACAATCAAACGTTTGTTCAACCAAATTATATTTAATATTTTGGTCGAATGAACTTTTGGTCATATGAACCATGTTTTTATCATTATTATGTTTTATGTTTATATTATTATTTTAAACACCATTATACTACTTACCCAGTCCAACTTAATTATTTAGCATTCAAGTGTTAATTCTATAACAGTGACGTTTTATGCATTTATTATATATTGGTAAGTGTGGATAATAAATGTTTAAATTATGTTAAATTCCATCATACTACTTACCCAGTCCAACTTAATTATTTAATATTCAAGTGTTAATTCTATAACAGTGATGTTTTATACATGGTACCTATATGCAATAATAAAAAAGTGAATATATAAAATATTGACAGTATATTCAACTGTAGGCCTAAATGCTAAAACAATATAGTAATGACTGGTCTGGGTATGTAGTGTAATGGCATGTATTATTAATTTAAATATCTGTAATGACACTGATCTATATGCAATAATAAAAAAAACATTGTTTTACAAAATATCCTCCTTCGAAGGAAATACGAACCTCGATGTAAATAAATCTCTAAGTTATTACACATTTTTGGTTGAATGAACCTTTGGTTGTTTGATTTTTTGGTCATATGAACTACTCTGTTAAAAACATGGTTTATATGACCAAAAGTTCATTCAACCTAAATATTTAAGTATAATTTGGTCGAATGAACTTCTGGTTGTTTGATCTTTTGGTCATATGAGCTCTTCCCTTTCTCAATTGGACAAAAAGTTCTTGGACTTTTGAAAAAGAATGTAATAGCAATAAGGTGTTTTAATTTTAAAGAACTTAGACTTTGAAATTTATGGTTCATAAATTGTACCAATAATCCAGTGTAAAATAATCCAAGTGTAAAATTTAATTATTATTTGGAAACAGTGAGTAGTATGTGACATTCTAAGGACAGTTTATTATTCAATTCTACTTTCGTTGACGCGTTTCGGAGAACCTCCATCTTCAAAAACTATATCTATGCTCTACAGTTTATTAATGTTAACTCACTGTTGTTGTTATGAAACACGACCTGGTTAATCTACTGACTAACGTTCGCAGATACCTGATTGCCGTGGGTATATCGACTTCTCCAAACGATGACCAAGATATTGCCTACAGTTGCAATGCCTCCGAGTATCCATACACTCAGTCGCAACAAGATGTTGGACAAGAGATCCTCGCACGAACTGAATTCATCTGGCTGAGGCTCGCAGCGTGCTGTGTTGGGTGCAAGGCAGCAGAAACGGAACTCATCAGTCAGCCTGTGAACAAGTAAGAACTCATCAGTCAGCCTGTGAACAAGTAATTGAGAGGAAGACGAGCTAATTTAATTTTTAACAAATATTAAAAAAGGTTCCAAGAAAAACAAATCTAAAAGAATATTTTCTTGCAGCGGAAGGCAGCTAATGCACATCAAAGTAATTGATTTTGGCGCAGAATCATGACTCAGGTCGGTATACATAATTTGAAATAAAAGCAAGTATAAAAAACATATATATGCAGCATGCAGTATCTTGCAAATTTCTAAAAAGTAACAATTTTTTCGTACACTTTTTGGAAGTATGATGTCACCAACATCAGTATTAAAATCTGCGTAAATTAGCTTTTCCATAAATTTCAAATTACTTAAAAAATTTGTAAAAGAAACCTGAACTGCCGTTACATTCATTCTCATAATTTCGATAAAATCATATAAGATATTAATAGTAATTACAATGTTGAAATCATCCATAAATGTGTAAGGAATAAAAGTTGTGAATTAAAAAAAAAAAATAAATAATCGCCATTTTTTTTAACCTTTTAATTTTGTTGAATTTATATTTCCAGTGTAATGAACTTGTCCTGATTTTACAAAAATCAATTATTTGAACCAAGTTTGAACAAAATTTAACACACACACATCATGATTGTACATATGATTTAAATTTGAGCAAAATCTGTGTAGCTGATTTTGAAAAATTGGATCTCTTATCCTGTCAATATTGGCGATATTTTCTGAACCCAAATATTTAAAGACAGACATGTATGTATTACTGGTATACAGTATGTGTACATTGCAGGAATATATAAGTTTTTATATAATTTTTTTTTTTGTGTTTAACGTCCGACTATTGTGCACACTTGGGCTAATGCAGACGATGGGATGATTTATAGCGTATGAAAATGTCAAGCCCTCGCCTGGAATCGAACCCGGGTCCTCGGGGTGAAAGCCTAGTACGCTATCAACTAGGCCACCAAGTTTGCTGCCATTAGTTTTAATTTGGCTGTAATAAAGTATTAATAAAGATATCATAGATCTTTGTTTTACGTGAACAAAATTGTCGATATTAAAGTGCTTACAGTATGTATAAGACTGGAGCTGATTTAAATACGCTGGCTTCTATATATTCCAAATGATTTTCCCGTAAATCTCTGAAACACAAAAATAATAAATAAATGGGCATTCGTAAAGTGGTAATGTAGAATTGTAAAATTAACATATTATAAAAACATTATGAATTAATTGTGTATTTATGGTAAACAATTCAGTGTAACTTCACTGTGTGTGTTGACAAGAAATACACAAATTATTTTCACGAACAACTATATTATTTTAGCAATTTTTTTTCGCAAATCTTAAGAAATGCACTTATAATTACAATGTTTTTTCTCAGAACAATTTTTTATATCTACAAAATATCTTAATAACGTCTAGTGGTAAAGCATGGTTGAAATAAGTAACAAAAATATTTTTGTCATTACTATAAAGTTACAACCGAAGAGACACAAGAAGGTAGTGATCACAGATGCCGTCAGGAGCAACAATCTGATCGAATGAGGGATTATTGGTGAAAAAAATTACAGCCCAATGTTAGGAAGAACTGAAATTTAGACTAAAGTGGTCCCATGAGGCCAAAAAAGTGGTCCCATGAGTTAGACAGAGTGTGTTGTTATTGCACTTTAATATTTTTCGTTGGCAAGAATAGAAAACACTTTTTGTAGACAGGACACAGGGTTGTGAGGAGAGAAATATTAAAGAGGTTGTTTAGGAACTATTTAGGCCGTACATACTGTGTCCACAATTTCAAATGATCACTATTTACATTATATTACAACCATGCTCCCTTTTAATATGAAATAAATCAATAAATAAAAACTTAAAAGTAAATAAAATAATTTCTGTCTTGTTAATATAGTAGAAGTAAACTTCCAACAAATAATTTTTTTGAAAATCTGATGTCACTATCATAACAAGTTACATTGCAAATACAAAAAAAAAAAAAAAAAAATGGTTGCTCATCATGATAATTTATCTGGTTATCTGCAATAACTGCACCAACTATCAGCGATTTTAAAACTGTCAATAACGATTGCCAACTTCCGAAACGGAAACATCTAAAGAAGAAGAAGAAGAAATAAAAGTCACTTCAATCATTGTTCTACTTAATACAATGTATTTGATTCAATTGAAATTTAATGACTTGAAATTAAATATAAGGAATCGATAAAATCGTGTATCAAAGAACCAGTGCTTCATAAAAATTTTGTTTACCTTTTGGTTTAATAATTGTTTATACTGCAGCAAAATTTACCCTAATTAATAGCATGGAAACTAGGTAAACTTTTCTTTTCATTGTTGAACTCATAAATATTTTACAAATCGTTTGTAACTATGGTAAACAATTAATACGTACTCACAGTGAGTAGAGTAGAAATAATCCTTTGAGTGATCCCTTATCCAAGGATTTTATTTGGTTTTGTGACAGTTGTCTGAAAAATAGAACTATGAATGAGCTACGTATGCACGAGTATTACATAATTATAAACCAATCTATCATACGTTATATATAGATGTTGTATTTTTATTACAAAATGTTAAACCAGATATATGTTACTGTGTGTGTTTATTTGGTTAACATTGCGACACTAATTTTGCCTATCAAATTACTTATAAAATTATGAAATAGTAAGTAGGGGGTCTGCGGGCCGAGTTTTTTAGAGTTCGGGTAGGATTTTTTTTGGCGCTCGGATTTGTAGGGTTGGGCCAAACGGTTAAATGGGGAACCCATCAAATTTTTAGCTAGGCCATGTCAAAAAAAAAAAAATAGAATTAAAATTTTCTTCATTTTATATTTAATTCTCTGACTGCCACTGGCCGATGTAATATGGGAGTTGGTCTGACTGAATTCCACCATGGACCAATTACATCGGCTCGCAAAAAATGTGTGAATACCGCCACGGGCCGATTATATTGGCGCGCAAAAGTTATGTGAATACCACAACAAACCGATGTATTACAGGCTCATTGTGTTCAATATTTTCTGTAATTTACATTTAAAAATTTAAAAATTCTCGTTACTTTATGAATACACCTCGTAAAATATGTATTTTTTGTATGTATATTTAATATTGAATACTGTTTTCTTTGTAATATTGAATACTTGGAAAACACTACACATAACTACTAGATTGACACTAGATAGCCGAATGCAGTACAGTTGAATTTGCAGTCCAATTCACAGAATGGAGAAAAGAGGTGAATGACTTAGTTGAAGAGTTTCCTGATAGGTTGCAGCGTAGTCCAAACAAAACTGAATTAGTATAAAACCATAACATTTAGTCTAACCAGTCCTCAACATCCGAGTGTGTTGAGGGATTTTAACTTGGCCAATACTGCTGGCCATCTGATCTGAGAGGAACATAACTTCCAGCCTGTCAAGGGAATGGATGCAGCCATAAGACCCCAGAGGACATATTTTAAAAACTGTACCTGAGTGCAAAGGGTAGTGACCACCAAATGTGGATGGGATTGTGCTGAACAGTACTACTTATTCAAGCAATATCCTAGCAGTTCATTGTCAGATATTTAAAGTATATGCTCCAGAAAGGGAGCACTGTAACTCGGTAGCAGTCACCTTGCTGGTGTTGTCGTGTATGCGAATTTGTGTAGTTACAACTGTTGACTTTTTGTGTCAGTTATATCAATCCTACAACTTTGTGAGTAAAAGAATACAGTAAAAAAAAGAAGAAAAAATCCAATGCAGTAAGTGAAAGTAAAGTGCAAGAATTGGTCATGAACCAGTTCACGATTGGATGGGAGAACATCCATGAAGTTTGTAATTCCTGTTGGCTGTCTATAACTGAAGAAAATTTGATAAATTTAGTTGATGATGAAAAGCCATTTCATGTAGGTTAGGAAGAAGAGACTACATCAACATTCGAACGTCGAAGCCATCCAACTATTAGATGTGGAATTGGACAAGGACAACTTAAGCGTCATAAGCAACATGATTTAGTTCACTAAGTCCAGTACATGTTATAGATAAATTATATGTATTACTCATTTAATCTGTAAGATTAAGATTGTAATAAATAAATAAATGAAAAAAATTGATGAAAGAAGTAAAAATGGCTATGAATACATAAATATATCACAGACAATTGTTATTTAAAACAAAAGTTTATAAAAGTAAAAAAAAAAATTGTTTGTAGATTCTGAAAATAGATGAGTTAAAAAATAATACTTTAGTTTTTGTGTATGAACAAATCTGCACCTTATTTAAAATTAACCTTTTTATTAATTCAGTTATTGCTATACGTTATTGTGAACATACTTACAGTACATTCAGGTTTCTAAGTCCAACAAACGCTTCTGGAGCTATTTTAATGAGTTGCTGTCCGTGTAGGTCTCTGAAACAAACATACGCACATTATTTTAGGTAGATTTGTTTTCATATGAACTCTAACTAATAATAGTAAACATGAGTTCGAAACACTTAAACTGCATACAGCTCAGGACGTAGAGAAAATAGGAAAGATGGAGAGAAGGATTTTACGGAAAATATTGGGTCCAAAGAGTAACACAGGGTTAGAATATAAACAGAGGTCAAATGAAGAGCTTTATTCCAAAATAGAAAAAATAACAAACGTATTCAGGAAAAGAAGACTTCAATTCTACGGACACATATACAGAATGGAGAACACCCGACTAACTAAACAGATCTTCACAATATTAAACAAGCACAGGAACAAGATAACCTGGTT